>OY978033.1:706441-1412883 GCA_963854515.1 Pandemis heparana
AAACACTTCAAAAATCGAGCGTGACTCTCGCTTCATTCGTATTTCAAAGTAAGCTCTTAGAGGATCCTGATATACTGGTTCGGTGAAGGAAAACATCGTGAGGAAACCTGCACACAACTGGTAAGCAATTCAATGATGTGTGTGAAGTTCCCAATCCGCACTGGGCCCGCGTGGGATCTATAGCCCAAGCCCTCTCATTCTGAGAGGAGGCCTGTGCCCAGCAGTGGGACGTATATAGGCTGGAGCGAGAGAAACTCTCCCTCCGTTTTACGCCTGACGCGAGTTTAACATTTTTTACCCATCCCAAAAAGTGCCCAGCGCCGCTAAAGAAGTTTCACTTCAAAAATGTTCCCAAATGAATCTCACAAACTCATCACTCGCTAATCCTGCCGCCAAGCAGCAGCGCTTGCGCTGTGATCCGGCGTGGAGAGGAAGACAGCCGGTGAATTTACTAGCCTTCCAGGCTGGCAACGCGTCTGTAATCCTTTAGTTGCGGGTGTCCATGGGTGGTGGTGCTCGCTTACCATCAGGTGACCCGCTTGTTTTTTTTTTTTTTTTTCTTTTTTTTTTTTTTGCACGTTTGCCTTCCTTGTCGTATAAAAAAAATTGACAAACCATTATTTTCTTGTCAAAAAATAGGTGTATGTGAGTGTGATGTGTGTAGTGTGGTGTATGCGTGATATATGTGGTGTGTGTGATGTTGGGCGTGGTGTGTAGTTGTCATGTGTGTGACGGGTGGCGTGTGAGTGTTGAGCGTTTGGTGTGTATGTGGTGTATGGTGTATGTGGTGCTGGTGTAAGTGGTGTGCGGTGTGTGTGGTGTATGAGGTGTGTGTGCACTCGCCTTGCACTTCTTCCCGCACAGCTCGCACATGACGGCGCCGCCGTACTGTTTGCGCGCGTGGTGCGCCGCCTTGCGCCGCACGCTCTTCACCTGCAGGTGCACGCGCTCGTAGTGCACGCTGCGCGACGCCTCCGACAGGAACGTCTTGTTGCACTGTTCACAACGCCCACGTTAGAGTGAGACAACCGCTAATCCAGCTTCTAGAGGCTACGCATAGATACACCCATCCTCACACATGGCCACATACATCCACCCACCTATATATACACCCACATTTACACCCTGTCACACACATCTACACACGCGTCCATCCACCCGGTTCTCTATCGTAATGCCGAAAATTTTATTGCCGAATTTCACTTCCCAACCAACGTTTGGCCGAATTTCATTTTGCCGAATCATCATATGGCAACCTGTTAAAATGATTAGTTTCATTTCCCAACCTACGATTGCCAACTCGAACGTTTGTTTTTTTTATATGGACACTTTTTAAAATCGTCATTTTTTCATATAGCCAAATGATACTACATAAACATTAATAAAAAATAAGACATTCTGAGGTAAAATAAAAGACTGTTTCTAAATTAAAACAAACATGTTCGCGTCTAAGGGGTGGCCCAATGGCTACCCCCGCCGCACCTAAACCTAAATTAATCCAAATTAATCATAAGACTTTTTCGGCCTAGTGTAACATTTGCCATGTGAAAGATATTCTAAAAGTTTAAAGTCAAAATGACATTCGTCTTCATAATAATTCGGCCGAATGTGAGGTTGTCATACAAAAATTTGCCAATAAGTAGTTGTCAAAGCGAACATTCGGCAAAACGTTGCTCGGCAATAAGAGTTTTTAATGATTCACGGTTAAGTTCATTCGAAATATTATAAACGGGATGTGAACCGCGATTACCTTTATTGAGCTCCCGATATTTCGATACAGTTGCATGTATCATGATCACGGGTAGACAAATGCAATGCAATGCAATGGTTGGTCGGCAAATTAAATTCGACCAAAAAAAATTCGGCGAATAGGCAGAACACCCCCCACTCCGGCTGTAATGCGACACCCCAGTGGTGGGCAAACTTTTTTCATGGCGGGCCAGAAAATCACAGATATTTCAAAGAAGGGCCAAAATTATACTAAAATGCAATTTTTTTGACACATGACGCATGAACTACGTGGCTAGTCTAGCTGGCTCCTTTGCCTTCGCATCTATTATTCTATTTTATACAGCAGCACCGTCTAAATATCGTCATCCTGTGCCATAACACTCCAATTCGAAGAAACGCCGGCGGGCCGCATTAAATTCTTTCGCGGGCCGGAGTTGACCCGCGGGCCGTAGTTTGCCCATCACTGCGACACCCGATGTGGACGAAGAAATTTGAGGCGAAGGAAATGTTTCACTATAACAATTGTTACATACAAAGTTTTAAATAACAGCTGGTTATATAACAATGCAAGCATCTTGCCTCGTCGCACTTGGTCTCGGGCTTGCTGTGCCGCTCCTCCGTGTGGCTGTGCAGCAGTTCCTCGGTCGCCAGGTTCTCCCCACACAACGTGCACGCTCTGCAAAAAAAAAGTTTTAAAATCTCCCACGCAATCAAAAGTGCCTTAAAAAAAAAGCGCCTTAAAAAGAGCTGATTCTTCAAACTACTGCACCGATTTTTACCAAACATGGCTAAAAAAGGGCAGGTCAGGAGTACCCGAAACCGATGAGCATGTATGAAGAGATTGATGAATGTGGATGAAGCGAAACAGATATGTCAGAATCGTCAAGTGGAACAAAGTAGTCTCGGCCTACCCCTGTGGGAAAGAGGCGTGACTGCATATATGTATGTATGGCCAAGAACCACCGCAAGGAAACTGACTTTCGAATGAAAAAAAAACTGCATCGAAATCGGTCCGTCTGCTTGAGCTACGATGACAGACAGACATCAAACATATAACACCCCTCTTTTTACGTCGGTGACCAACAAACGTACTACCAAGTCTCTCCCTTTAAACTACGGTCTCTAACGCCCACTTTCACAGTCCAGAGTTAAAAAAATTAACAGCCTTAATTGAGGTTTGATCAGTTCATTAGTTAACAGACTGATTAAGCTTATTTGACAGTTGTTAAAAAGTATGATTCATAAACGCTTGCTAGCAGTCTGCTAACTAATGAGCTGTTGATGAATGGATTAGACGCGTTATGTTGTCACCTTGACAAATCATAGACCATAAATGGCTTTTTAATGAATTAAAAAAAAAATGACAGCAGTGGCAGCGAATTAGCGGGAAACCAGCGAATTAACACGACAGACGAGGCAGTGTGGATCTAGTTTCATTTACCTTTCTCGAAAGGGATACAAACTTAAAACAAAAAAAACTGTCTAGCGTATGGTTTTGCTCTTGCCAAAATCAGCTGTTCACATTTGCGGCGGCCATTTTGTGAGTTAGCAGAGAGATAAAGTAGGGTCTACGGTCCGCTAACTTTCGGAAGACTTAACAGACGGCCTGATTAGCGCTAATTGACGTTTATGAATCATGTTTTTTTGCATCGGTCCTATAGCGAGCTTATAGCGAGCCTCTAACTTTTTATGAATAAGGCTGTAAACCTGACGACCGAATGGCCTAGTGGTTAGATAACCTGACTATGAAGCTTGAGGTCCCGGGTTCGATCCCCGGTCGGGGCAGATATTTGTATGAAAAATACGAATGTTTGTTCTCGAGTCTTGGATGTTTAATATGTATTTAAGTATTTATATTTATCTATATAAGTATGTTTATCCGTTGTCTAGTGCCCATATCACAAGCTTTGCTTAGTTTGGGACTAGGTCAATTGGTGTCAATTGTCCCAAGATATTTATTTATTTAAATCGCTAACTCGGGGTTAGGTTTGACAGTTCCATACATTTTGCCACTACTTAGCCCCGGGTTAGCATCTAACACGGGGTTAAGCCGCTAACCCTGGTCCCTGCAAGTGGCCCTAAGCAAAACATCTGCCTGGAGATATCTCTCTATTGTCGCCTGTTTCCACATTATATTTTTTTTTTTATATCATGGGACAAATTACACCAATTGACCCAGTCCCAAACTAAGCAAAGCTTGTGCTATGGGTACCAGCCTACCAGGCAACGGATAAACATACATAGTTATATATAATGTAGATAAATACATACAACATCTGTCGCAAATACAAGCGACCTTTTTTATTATAATTTTTAAATTTAGATTTTTTATTTTTTTAATAATTTGTTATATCATTTTGACTTGAGATTAAAAACTGATTCAAACAAACAACATTGTTTTCTCACAACATCCATGACTCGGGCGCAAACATTTGCATTCATCATACAAATGTCTGCCCCTACCGGGATTCGAACCCGGGACCTCTAGGTTCTTCTGTATACCTTTTTTCTGTTTTGATTGTTATATGTGGTGTTTAATAAAGAGTTACTGTATTGTATTGTATTGTATTGTATTGTATTGTTCATAGTCAGGGTCACTAACCAGTAGGCTATCCGGTCGTCAATTATGTTACCTCATGTTAGGGTTGCAGACGTTGTCCAAAGCTGTGTATGTATGTCTGGCCATGGCGTAGGAGCTCGCGAAGTGCACCCCGCACGTGCTGCAGTTCAGTGATTCAGACTCGTTCTCGGAACTCTGAAACAGCACATAGAAAAGAAATGCATAAAACCGACCATATTGATCAAACATTTGCCACAAATATGATTCCAAAATTCTGAAGAACATTTACAGAACTATTTAATCAGACTAACTCAACAAGCTGTTGAAATATCACACACACACACACACACACACACACAAATCACGTCTTTATCCCTTACGGGGTAGACAGAGATTAAGGTATCAAGACCTACAGGCCACGTTTAGCAAGACTGAGGGCGTATAGATGGTAAATGTAATCAAAATAGTGATGGGTTGCTAGCCGCATCGCCTATAACATGAATCCTATGATTTTAGCCCATTACCACGATGGCATCTGCGCGGGAAGAGAAGCAAATGGTACATTCTATGTTTTTTGTTTGCTTCCAGACCAGCTTGGAAATTCTTTAGTTATGATATCTATAAGTTGGGTTCAATTAAATATAAAATCATCCTCATCACCGACGAGCATGTATGAAGAGATTGATGAATGTGGATGAAGCGAAAGAGGTATGTCAGGATCGTAGCAAGTGGAACAAAGTAGTCTCTGCCTACCCCTGTGGGAAAGAGGCGTGACGATATGTATGTATGTATGTATCCTCATCAAAATGTATCTATGGGCCGGTGCTGTGTCATATGTGTGAATGATGGATGTGTGCAGGGTGTGTGGTGTATGCGGTGTGTAATTATGTGGATGTGTAGGAATGTGTGTGTCAATGATATTATAAACCCTAGATGCACCGCCGCGTATAAAATCGCTGCCAAAACTTGTCCCAAAAGTACATTCGAAAAATATGAAAGTCGCAAATGCCAAATGATATTACAATACAACCACATTTTAAAATATTCCAAATAAGACTTTATAACACAAACACTACAGTTTTATTTCAAATGCACGTGTCCCGAATTTATAAGCCTTTTTATTCCGAAATTCGGAATCCGAATTCGCCACAATTTCAGTAAGTTACATGTAGTTATCGTCGTTTATGTATTAAATTGTCGCGTAATTCGGCGTGCCTCATGGCATAGGCCTCCTCCGTGTATTGGAGGGTTTGGGCTATAGTTCCCACGCGCGCCCAGTGCGGATTGGGAACTTAACACACACCATTGAATTTCTTCACAGATGTGTGCGGGTTTCCTCACGATGTTTTCCTTCACCGAAAAGCTCATGGAAAATTACAAATGTAATTTTCGCACACAAATTCCGAAAAACTCAGAGGTGCGAGCCCGGGATTTGAACCCACGACGCTCTGCTTAAGAGGCCACAGGTCAAACCACTAGGCTACCACGGCTTTTTTTTTATATATGCGACATTATTTAAACTGACAGCACATCGTAAATCACATTGACAGCTCCATAGGGCCAGAGAGTGCTTAATGACAGATTCTAAGCACTCTCTGCTCGGGACGACTTTTGAGCGCTCGTAGTGAATCTAGGGTTTCTAATATCATTGAGGTTACCCTGTAAGCTTTAGGTTTAAAACCACAAAATTTCATAATACCTTATTCACTAATACCCCTAATTTTCAAATTACAATGGGCTCATAATACCTAAAAATACCTGAAAATTATAAATGTCTCTTGTAAAAATTTGATATTTTAGGTATTTTCAGGTATTATGAGCCCATGGTAATTTGAAAATTAGGGGTATTAGTGAATAAGGTATTATGAAATTGTTTTTTTTTTTTAATGTGAATAGGAAGGCAAACGAGCAAGAAGGTCACCTGATGGTAAGCAATCACCACTGCTCATAGACACCCGCAACCCCGGAGGGTTTGCAGATGCGTTGCCAACCTAGAGGACCTAGGTTTTAGGCCTAAAGCGAATCTAGGGTGTCTAATATCATTGGTGTGTGTACCTGTTTGTGCGCGCGCGTCTTGTGCATGCGCAGGCCGAACTCCCCCTGGAAGGTCTCCCCGCAGACGTCGCACGACGTGTTCTGCGTGGGGTGCTGGATGCGCACGTGCGTGCCGTGCGTCGACGGCTTCCTGCGACATATAATAGCTCTCACAAAATTGTTTGCGGAATACATCAGCCGGTGACCGGGTTAGTTTACATATTTTCACTCACTTGAAGGTAGCTCCACAATATTTGCACACATATTTGAAGCCACTGTGCTCCCTCGAATGTGTTATGGCGTGATACCTGGAACAAAACTTTTGTGAGTTAGTTTATGTTAATTAGTGAGTTCCTTTATGTAAATTTGTGAGTTGCTTTATGTAAATTAGTGAGTGAATTTATGCAATTGAGTTACTTTATGTAAATTGGTCAGATACTTTATATAATTTAGTGAGTTACTTTATGTAATTTCGTGAGTTAATATGTAATTTAATGAGTTACTTCATATAATTTTGTGAGTACCTTATAATTTCGTGTTACTTTATATAGTTTAGTGAGCTATTTAATATAATTTAGTGAGTTACTTTATGTAATTTAGTGAGTACGTCAGTTAATGTAACTTAGTGAGAAAGTCAGTTAATGTAATTTAGTGATTAAAATACGTAGTGCGCGTCAAACAAAGGCAAGTGCGAGCGCTGACCGGTTGCTGGCGACGAACCGGCAGTCGCGGCAGACGAACTTGAGCCGGTGCGTCTCCGCGTGCGTGCGCAGGAACGCCGGGATGCGGAAGCGCGACTGGCACAGCCGGCACACCTGCGCGCCCACGCTCTAAACAAATAAAAAAAACAAATACTAATACATAATCCAGCGTTATCACTGTTATCAGAGCCCTGCTCAGAGGCGTCTCTAGCCCTTGTGCCACCCGTGTGCAACCAGTACCCTGGCAACCTCTAGTCTAGTAGGCGCGGCGTCAAAATGGAATGGAATGGATGCATCTTTGGAGGTGTCGCATTAGAGGCCGCCCCCTTAGACCCGGCGCCCGTGTGCGCCGCACACCCTGCACCATAGGTAAAGACGCCTATCTGCTCTTAAACAAAATTCAAGCAGTGCGAGATCATTTTATGCTAGTTTTTAGGGTTCCGTACCTCAAAAGGAAAAAACGGAACCCTTATAGGATCACTTTGTTGTCCGTCCATCCGTCCGTCCGTCCATCTGTCAAGACCCTTTTTCTCAGGAACGCGTGGAGGTATCAAGCTGAAATTTATATCAAATACTCAGGTCCTCTGCCCCTTGTAGCTGTGAAAAAAACAAACTTCTAAGCCAACGCAATCAAAAGATACAGTCGTTTATGCCGCAAATTTCCGCAACTCTCAAGGGAATCAAAACCTACAGGATACTTCCCGTGAACGCACAGATTAAGGAATAATTGCGAATTGCGAATAATTGCGAAAACCGTAAATTTGTATGTATGCCTGTATATGTCAGTGACCAATATAAAGTAACCCCTAATTTTGCTTTGGAACAGGGCTCTGCTTACACTGGTTTATAGATATTTATAGACAATGATACGGAACCCTCGGTGCGCGAGTCCGACTCGCACTTGGCCGGTTTTTTATATAGAAAAGTGTTTCTCTACTATATTATGCATAGCTTCTGTCCGCAATTTCGTCTGCGTAGAATTATGCACATTGTGCACATTATGCACAACCTTCCTCTTGAATCACTCTATTAAAAAAACCGCATCAAAATCCGTTACATAGTTTTAAAGACCTAAGCAAACATCAGGACAGACAGACAACGGAAAGCAACTCTGTTTTATACCATGTAGCGATGGATACATATAAGCAGATGATAATGATACTCACAGGATCATGATGTTTGAGATTATGATTCTTGAACGTGGCTTCCGATGAGAACCCTTTAAAGCATAGTTCACATTTAAACGGGGAGTTCATGTAGTTTGATGAATTCTTCCTCGCAGCCATATTCTCAAGTTGCTGCTCCATCGTCAGCACAACAATCTCCATATTATATTTACTTTCAAATTTGGGAAAATCTTCTTCGCAATCAAACATCTTCTTAATCTTCTTGGTTTTCTTTGGCATCACTTTCTCCTCGGCGCTATCGCATTCGCTTGCCTTCTTTTTTCTCTTGCTCGTTCTCAATTTTCTCGTTACAATCTCTTTGTATTCCGGTTCCGATTCTATGTGGTCATCTTCAAATTTGATTAGAGTATCATCATTTGTATTATCATTATTGATTTGTATTTCTACCTCATGCTTTATGATTGGTTGTGTGTGTTCACATTCTATGATATCTGTGTTAGTTTGGGCTGTAAGGTGCAGAGTGAGACCGTTTGAAGCTCTGTCTATCTCATGAATAGTGCTGTTACTTATCTGAAATTACAAAACAGTTCATTGACGTTGACGATATTATCTACTTATACAAGATGTCTTTTTAAAATTACTTTTTTTACGAGACTTATTTATTTATTTCATGCAACAACAACAGACATTAATACCGGTTCCGAGCCCTGGTTATTATAACACACTTTCACAGTTATATTCTTTGCTGCCAGAGAATCTGGTAGTGGGCGAGTGTTTGATGAATCTGACCCAGGAGGCAGCCAATGATGCTGGCATAGTCACACAGGTACACTTAAGCCTATAAAAAAAAACAATTATATTAGTAGGATGTCTTACGAAGGGGTGTTCCACTAGCGCCTGCTTGAGCAGCGCGTCGGAGCGCCGGCAGCGGCGGCGCAGCCCCCGCGCGCGCAGCAGCAGCCGCCCGCACCAGCCGCACACGTGGCGCGGGCAGCCGTCCAGCGGAGACACCTGCACACAACGCTTTATCACAAGGGAACACAGCAAGCTGAAATGTTAAGTGACGATAAGTGCCACACTTGTAAAAGACGGATTTCAGATAAGTTTAATGTCTGGATATAAAAGACAGATCTGTTTGCCAAGAGACTTAATAGAATGTTAAAGAAAAAACATAGAATGTATCAGTTGCTTCTCTCCCCGCGCATGGTAAAAGCCCATCGAGGGAATAGGCGAAAATCATAGGAATCTTGTTGTAGGCGATGCGGCTAGCATGGACTGCCATTCGCCTGTTGCCGTTGGTCTAGGCAATTAAAATATTCCATAAAAACCGTAATGTGTCGCACAAACGCAGCCATACAGCACGTTGTGGCTAACTAGCAAACCAATTGGTTTCAGTTCAGTGTATATAGCAGTTGTTGTTATTAAATTCAACAATATTTATGTGCTTAGATCGTTAAGTAACGACTTAGAAGTTCGCATAAAAGTTAATAACTTACCGCAGTCCCCATGAGCTCTAGAAAAGCTGTATCTAGTCCATTAGTAAATATATTAAATAGTTTTGTGTCGGTAGCCAGGCAGATACGGCAGGCGAGAAGTCGGTCGCTGCTGTTAGCAGTTTCCACTTTAATAGCCGGAATAGACCTCATTATTGGAATCAGACGGCTAAGAAGTCTCTACTGATTCAATAATTATTATAAAAACGTATGTTTATTTCGCATTTTTCGTACATTTTCCAACTTTTGATTTGTTCAGATGACATTGGGTTTCAAATGTTACCATATGATATCTCAGCATATACGAGTACTCTTTGGTCTGACGAATCAATCGGCATTCGAGTATCCGAACGAATTTGGTAGAAACTAAAATTACAGTGGCAACACTTTACTAAGCTTCAAGGTTTTTTTCTAAGCCATCCCTAGACAAAAGCTAAGGGCAAAGTTTCCATACAGCAGCTAACGAATTGTTTTAATTATCAGCAACATGGTACGCTTTTCTTGTAAGGGTTTATTTCTACTGAGCTGAAAACGTCGTATTTTCGGTGTTTTCTTACCATTATTTCACATAAATTGGATGAAAGTTTGAAATATGCGTCCGTTGTGCTCTTCACACAATAACACCAAAAATGCGACTTTGCCAGCTCAGTAGGAATAAACGCTCCTAAGGCAAAGCAGAAAGACTCAAATAAAATGTAAAATTAAATTTCCAAGCAAAGTTGTATAAATTATTTCGAAGTGAGGCCTCAGTTCATATTTATTTTGTCCCTAAATTATAACTAATATAAAATAAAAAACACATATTAACACAAAATTTATTTCTCCAACAAATAGTTAAACATGGGATTGACATATGCCTATATCAAGAGAGCCAACATTTCGAAACAATAAAAATTGGGGAAATAAAACTTTAGCCAAAGCACATTTCGCCATAGTACCGTCGGTGGCGGCTACTAGATGTCGCTATAGTACCGCCACTCTGTAGTTTCGTGTAGTGGCCACCAGATGTCGCTGTAGTTCTGCCGCACCGTAGTTACATGTGGTGGCCACTAGATGTCGCCACAGTAGTTTTGTATAATTTTCTGTATAATTTTGAGATTTAAATGTAGTTCTTAAATATTAACATGTATAATAATAAATATTGTAGTTAAATTATTTAAAACAGTCTAAGTATCTGAATAATTAAGTTATTGTTTTTCTTCCGTGTTCTGTTAAATGCTGTTTTACATTGATAATTTTATAAGCACAATAAACTTTAATTTTTTAATTTTGCTTGCCAGATGCTGGAGAAACGTGTGAGACAAATTAGTTATGCATGAGATCATTGTAATACACCACATTTTATGCGAAATAAAGATAATTTGAATTTTGTAACGTGGTCTGTAGTTTCACGTGGCGCCCGTTAGATGTCGCTATAGTACCGCCACCCTGCAGTTTCCCGTGGCGGCCACTAGATGTCTCTGTTCAGGTGGCGGGCTTCTTGCTGCGCTTGCGCGGCGGCGGCTTGACCTTCATGTGCACGTACTTGATGTGCGTCTGCAGCGAGCCCGACTGCGTGAACGTCTTCGCGCAGATGTGGCACTGATACGCTTTCTCGCCGCTGTGTATCTGTCAGTTACATATTGAACTATTTAAGACTAGCATTTGAATTAAATAATATAGCCCAAGTTTAATGAGGTATTCTTATGGTAAAATAATTTTTCAAATCGGTTCACTAGTTTCGTAACCTATTGAATACTATGCAATTTTCCAGGATAAAAAGTAGCCTATGTGCTATTCCAGACTATAATCTAACTCTGTGCCAAATTTCATACAAAAGTCTTGAGCCGTTCTAGCGTGAAAGAGTAACAAACATCCATACATCCTCAGACTCTTGCATTTATAATATCAGTAAGATAGAATTACAAAATGCGATAAACTCTCAAAAAAGTAGACTTAACGCCTGTTTCACAATTCTTTTTTAAGTTCCGATTTTCTTAACTGTCAGTTATCTATGATTGCGTCTCTATTTATGACTACGAAACAGACAGAGACGTCATCACAGTTAAGGAGTGGTGAAGCAGGCCCTTAGCATAAGTCAGCTATGATTCCAATGATCATATTATACTAAAGTCGCTGTCAATTACATTTGTAATTTTCCATGAGCTTTTCGGTGAAGGAAAACATCGTGAGGAAACCCGCACACATCTGCGAAGAAATTCAATGGTGTGTGTTAAGTACCCAACCCGCACTGGGCGCGCGTGGGAACTATAGCCCAAACCCTCCAATACACGGAGGAGGCCTATGCTATGAGGCACGCCGAATTACGCGACAATTTAATAAATAACCGACAACAACAACAACAACAACATGTACTTACTGAAATTGTAGCGAATTCGGAATAAAAAGACTTATAAATAAAAAATAAAATAAAAAAAAGTCTCTGTCAATTTAAATTGCGAACAATGTAAACAAACCATTTAATGAAATGTCCATATTCTAGCACTTGTTTATTGTTTTAATTGTTCAGGATAATGTTGTGGTAAGTATTGATTAAATAACACACGGATTTAGCAGCATTTGATGAGGGAAAATGGACATTAAAGACATTTAGAACACAAATTTTGTTCACATTGTTTGCAAGTTCTATTGACGGCATTGATTTACGATAAACAACTAGACTCCCAATCGCAAACTAAAGTGCCTCAAGAAATGTCCGAGCGGCGTTGTCTATGTATTGTGTGTGTCAACACATCAACTTACACAGATAACATTAACATATTCGTTCAAATTAACACCTTATTGCGTAGCAGTAATGTTTAATGTCAATTGCATACGATCGTGAGAAGTAACGACACCACGCCACGCGCTGGAAACCTGTCTGTCTCTTGTTCTCAAGCGTTTGAGATTACGGTGCGAAAGAGACATGTACATTGTTATCGAAGCGCGATCGAAACACGACTGAACCAAAACTGCACAATAGACGCGTCGTGCAGACTTTTCAGGTGAGCTGGAAGAGATCCCTTCTTAGGGATAAGTTCGCCTTTGTACTATTTTCTGTGTAATTCTGTATTTTTAAATTTTTATGTGCAATAAAGAGTTTACATACATACATACTTTTGCTTCCGACAGTTTTTGAGCGTGATTGGGAGTCTAGTTGTTTATCGTAAGTCAATGATTGATGGCGACTTTAGTGTTGGTTCCTATGGATGTGAACCCAGAACTCACCGCCCGCCGGTGCTGGTAGAGCGAGGACTGGTGCACGAAGCTGGCGGGGCACTCCGCGCAGCGCCACGCGCGCTGCCCCGAGTGGGACTCCGAGTGGACCTGGAGCGCACCGCCGACAACAAAGGGTTTAAGGCGCATAACGTCCCTTTGTCCCTTTCGCGAAATGTCCCTTTCTTAAATGCCCCTTACGGAAAACGACCCTTCTGCAAACGGGCCCGTTCGCAAAACGTCCCTTCACATAAATAAAGTCCCGTTCGCAAAACGTCTCTTTCGCAAAATGGCCCGTTCGCAAAACGATCCTTATCCCATGAGAAGACTCCTAGTCTACTGAAACAAGCTTTTTCCAGACGGGACATTTTGCGAATGGGTCATTTCGCAGACGGGACGTTTTGCGAAAAGGGTAGGACCTATTGAGAAAGAGACGTTTTGCGAACGGGGTATTTTACATAAGGGACCATTTGCAGAGAAGACGTTTTGCGAATGGGACGTCATTTTGGTGGAGGGACGTTTTGCGAGTGCGCCCAAACCCAATAAAGTACAGGAGCCGCCCATAAAGATTGCATTCTTCTCGACTAATTTCGACTTCGTAGAGCATTTGTCTTGCTCTCGCTATAACTTACGTGACGCCAATTGCCTCTTTCCAAAGGCCGAAGTGCGATCTTTATGGCCGGGTACTACTGTATAAATATTAAATTAAATTTTTAGGTCAAAGGTTAGCTTGAAAAAAAAAAAAAAGGCGTGGTAGCCTAGTAGTTTGTCCTGTGGCCTCTCAAGCAGAGGGTCGCGGGTTCGTATCCCGGGCCCGCACCTCTGAGTTTTTCGGAATTTATTTACGAAATTACATTTGAAATTTACAACGAGCTTTTCGGTGACGGAAATCATCGTGAGGGAACCGGACCAATCCCAATAAGGCTTAGTTACTCAGGGTTGGAAGGTCAGATGGCAGTCGCTTCTGTAAAACTAGTGCCTACGCCAAATCTTTGGATTAGGTTGTCAAAGCGTACCCCAGGCTCACTGAGCCCTGGCAAATGCCGGAAAAACCCTAGGGAGATGATGATGATGATGATGATGATCAATCATGTTAAAAGTTAACCGCGTCAAGGGCAAGAATAAAGATTCAAAAATTAAATGAAAAATCTTTGTAGGGGTGTTAGGGGTCGTCCATTAAACACGTGAGGCTTGAAAGGGGGGGGGGGGAGGGGTTTGACAAAAATCACGAAATGTCACAAGGGGGGAGGGGGGTGTAGTAAGATATCACGTGTATTTATTTTTTCATTATTTTTTCAAACGCGCGATTTTTTAATCGAAAAGCGGCGTGTAGTGTAGTGTGACCTTGATTGACCTTGTGATTGGCTGACAGTTACATGTATTATAGTAAAATGACACAAAAACAAAAATATTTCGCACGCAAGACAATTCTAGTTCTAAAAATTTAAGATTTTTTGTAGATACGAAAAATACACGTGATGTTGGGTGGGGGGTGGGGGGGTAGTCTTAAACCTCACCATGTATCACCAAGGGGGAGGGGGGGTTAAAAAATGCTTAAAAAAAGATCACGTGATTAATGGACGGCCCCTTAAGTTAATACTCAGGAATATTTTTAAGAGACATATGCGCATGAAATAATATTAAACTCACGTTGAGCGCTTGTGGTGACATGAACGTCTTGGGGCACACGCTGCACTTGTAGGGCCGCTCCCCCGTGTGCTTGTTCATGTGGATCTTGAGTGTTGCCATGCACTGTCAACAAAAAAGTACTAAAATATCATAGCAACATTTTATCTTGAGTGTTGCCATGCACTGTCAACAAAAACTACTAAATTTTATGGCAACACTAGCTGTTGCCAGTGACTTCGTCTGCAAAGAATTCGTTTATCGCTATCTCGCGGGAACTACGCAATTTTCCGGGATAAAAAGTAGCCTATGTGCTATTCCAGACTTTTCTCTATCTATGTGCAGAATTTCATCCAGATCCGTTGGGCCGTTCTGGCGTGATTGAGTAACAAACAAACATCCATCCATCCATACTTTCGCATTTATAATATTAGTTAGATTTTATCTTGAGTGTTGCCATGTCAACACTCAAGATAAAAACTACTAACCTATAATAGCAACATTTTATCACGAGTGTCGCCATGCATTGTCAACAAAAAACTACTAAACTTTACATTTAACATTACATACATTACATTACATTTTTTTAACATTTGTATGATGAATACGATTGTTTGTGCTCGAGTCATGGATGTTGTATGTATTTAAGTATTTATTTACGTACATTATATAAGTATGTTTATCCGTTGCCTGGTACCCATAGCACAAGCTCTGCTTAGTTTGGGACTAGGTCAATTGGTGTAATTTGTCTCAAGATAATTATTTATTTATTTATTTATTTATTTTACTTTCATAGACACATTTTATCTTGAGTGTTGCCATGCACTGTCAACAAAAAGTACTAAACTTTCATAATAACAGTGTATATTGAGCGTTGCATGCTCTGTTATTCGTAATACACCGTCGTCATTCCAGAAAGAAGTTTGTTCGGTACGAAATTACAACGTGTATTAAAATTAGTATCCCACCAAGCTTGCTTTTCTCGACACTTCCGACAATGAAGTTAAGGCGCATAACGTCCCACTCGCATAATGTCTTTTTGTCCCTTTCACGAAATGTCGCTTTCCTAAATGCCACTTACGCAAAACGACCAGTCTGCAAAAGGGCCCGTTCGCAAAACGTCCCTTTCGCAAAATGACTGACTCCTAAGTCTACTGAAACAAGCTTTTTCCAGACGGGACATTTTTTGCGAATGGGTCATTTCGCAGACGGGACGTTTTGCGAAATGGGTATTTTACATAAGGGACCATTTGCAGAGAAGCGTTTTGCGAATAGGACGTTATGCGCCCAAACCGACAATGATAGTACTATATCAATTGGTGAAAAAGGACAAAAAACCATTCCTTTGTTTTTAAGTTTACATGGAACAAACAGACATTTTTTTTTAATGTGAATAGGAAGGCTAACGAGCAATTGGATCACCTGATGGTAAGCGATCACCACTGCCCATAGACACCCGCAACCCCGGAGGAATTGCACATGCGTTGCCAACCTAGAGGACTTAGATGTACTGCCTCTTGTGCCCGTAATTTCCCCGGCTGTCTTACTCTCCACACCGGAACACAGCAGTGCAAGCACTGCTGCTTAGCGGCAGGATTAGCGAGTAAGATGGTGGTAGCGATCCGGACGGACCTTGCACAAGGCCCTACCACCCGCTACCACACGTTGCGAACGACATTCATTTTCTAGTATGTATGTGTTTAATAGCTCACCGAGACGCGTTTCCCGCAGTGCTCGCAGACGGGCGCGCGGCCGTACTTGCGCTTGCGCGGCTTGTGCCGGAAGCCCGGCCGGTCCGGCGCCGGCGCACGGATCAACCGGTGCACGCGATCTATGTGCGTCGCGACAGACTCTTTCGACTCGAACGTTTTGCCGCACTGTGGGACAATCATGACTGTTGGACAGACGGACATACAATAACAAATTGCGGTAGGACCTGGGGCCGTACCATGACGTCTTAATGCGATTCAGTTTAGGTTCGCTCGCGGTCAGATTCATACTAAAAGTGACAGCTAAAACTTGAACTGAGTCGGAATTAGGACGTCATGGTAAGGCCCCTGTAGGCTTATTGTCTAACTCGCTCGCAATCGCCATCGTGTTCATTTTGACAGTTCATGTATGGGCTGACAATTGGCATCGGAATCAGCTAGCTGTCACATTCATACAAGAACTGTCGAAATGAACACGATGGCGATCGCGAGCGAGTTACGTAATAAGCCTAAATAAAAAACACAGTAATGTCAAAAAATTCAGACTAATAATGTCACTCTTAAATTCATCAATCATGTTACGTGTTGCAATCAAAAAATTCCTTCAATGAGTAAAAACACATGTCAATAAGCCACAAGTATAGTGATCGTTTAAATTGTTCGGTCTGCGTGCCAATAACTTAATCGGCTATCTTATTCTTCACGCGGGAACTCAGCGCAAGCTGCATGGCGGCAGGATTAATGAGTAATGATGGTAGCGATCCGGATGTATATCGCACAAGGCAATACCACTGCAAATTTACCTTCAAAATTTCAACATTCCCAATTCAGCAAAATCAAAATAGAAGCAATGATAAAAAAGCGGTACCATATCACACGTGAACAGTTGCAAGCCGTGCTGTTCCACCCGATGCGCCAGCAGTTCCTGTTCGCTCGCACACGCCTCGCCGCACCGCGGGCACGAACTGCGAAGTGAAATTTACATTTTAGACGAATGTATCATTTCATTTGGCGAAAGTTTCATTTCGCAAAAAGTATATTTTGTTAGACCGTCTGTCAATTTTTGACCCAAAAACGTCTCCGACGCGTCCTTGTTATACACTAATGAATAAGGGGAAAGAGAGGGAGGGAGAGAGAGTGGGGGAGGGGGAGAGAAAAAGAGGTAAAGCTGAGGGCTTTACTGAGTCTAATACTATGAAAAGACTAAAAGTATTGAGACTGACAAACAAACTAACAAAAAAACAAACAGAATTCTTAAATTGAAACATTCAAAAACTAGTAAAAAAATTGGTTGCCTGTAAAGTCGGTATACGGGCGAAAGTTTTACGTGACAACGACTTTGAGTGGTAAAATAATTTTAATGTGAATATTCATTCGTGTAGTAGGAAGAAGGACGTGTAAACTTGTATGCAGGCGCCTAAGCGAAATAGAAGCGCAAGACAAGAACCGGTGTGTATGCCTATCTCTCTCACTCTCTCTCTCTCGCTCTGTCTCTCTCGCTCTTAGGCGGGCTAACTGTGCTCGAGTGGAAGGGACGCGTGCCTTTCACTTTTTATGTCTGTCTCTCTCGCTCTTAGGCGGGCTAACCATGCCCGCGTGCCTCTCACTCGCTCTCATTGTGAGCGCATAACGTGAGCGGAGCGTAACGCAGTTTCTTGAAGTGTCACCCGGCAAACCAATTTATAAGACGTTGTCACGTCAAAAGTATAAAAACATAAAGTAATATAAAAAAGTTGTGCCTGGGGCACAAGAAGGATGGAGAAAAGTACAGGGAGATAGATGGGGAGAGAGAGGGACAGAGGTAGGTAGGGAGAGGGGGGGCGGGATGGAGAGAGCTGCCACAGTACCAGTGTTTGTCGCCGCACTTGCCCCCGGGCTGGTCGCGGCGGTGGCGCGCGATGGCGGCCGCCGACTCGAAGCGCAGCTTGCACGTGCGGCAGCGCAGCCCGGGCAGCGCCGGCTGACACACACACATACACAGAAACACTTATACTAGGTCCTATATAAATTGTTCTGGAATATTCCAACAGGTGGTTGGGTTATGACTGAACACCTCTACAAAAAAATGACATTTATTTTTTATTCAATATTTAGTCCCGCCCTTGACGCGGTCAGGGGGTGTACACTCCGCAATTTAGGTACGATCAACCGGCGCTCCTGCCGGGCAGGATAATGGCAGTAGGTTGCCGCTCGCCTCGCACGCTGGCATCGCGCGTTATTTGTGTACCTAGTTACCTAGCAATGCTTTGCGGGAAATGTGATGGAGTGGGGCTGTAAGCTATTATCGCTGTAGGTAAATATATCAGGAGCGAGCTAGATTGTGCTTTATGTGTACGCGGCTAGAGTTTTTATTTATTTAATGGACTCCAGAGAGAGCCTTCTGTAGGTTAGGTCTATTGCTTATTCTGTGACGCGGTTCACTTTGAACATTTAGTAATGTATGGAAACATTAGTCAACTATGACTCAAATCCTGAAAGACATTTACAAAGCTATTAACGCCTATTATTAAAGTTATTGACGCTTAGCGACAAATATTCGCATAGTAACAAGGTCACGTGACAGTTGGAAACAGATAGAAAAATTCGGAGGCTTACTCACCTGCTATGGGTGGTGTAGGGGTATAGCACGCGTCACGGAATGACGAGGACCCGGGTTCGATTCCCGGCCATAGCTTTACTTTTCGGATTTTTCTATGTGTTCTAATTTTCAGTGTCGTTTAGAAATTAAATTTCTAACGGTAAAACGTAAAAAGTAAACATTAAAAATCAAGAAGTAAATTTCTTGATTAATTTGATATTTCCTATCATTTGAAAAACAGCGCCATCTCTCGTCCCTGGTGAGCAGTACATGTTCCACGGGAGTTTGTAATTGTGTCGTACAGACACATCATTCAAACAGATGACGCTTAGCGACAAATATTCGCATAGTAACAAGGTCACGTGACAGTTGGAAACAGATAGAAAAATTCGGAGGCTTACTCACCTGCTATGGGTGGTGTAGGGGTATAGCACGCGTCACGGAATGACGAGGACCCGGGTTCGATTCCCGGCCATAGCTTTACTTTTCGGATTTTTCTATGTGTTCTAATTTTCAGTGTCGTTTAGAAATTAAAGCTATTAAGAATACTAAGTAAAACTAATCCAACCGCCTGCTGAAACATCCTAGATTATTCCTAAGACACTTATCCTTAAAAGTAAAAAAAAAGTCAAAAGTTTATTTTGCAAATAGGCCGCCAAGGGCTCTTTTACATGTCTTTTTTTTAATCTACCAGCGCATTCGGAAAGACCATCAAAGTCATTTTTTTAAGAATAAAATACTTAACATCTACTTAACTTACTTATACTACAATTAATACATTTTATAAATACATACCGTCACACCTCTTTCTGGATGGATGTTTGTTTGTTACTCAATCACGCCAGAACGGCCCAACGGATCTGGATGAAATTCGGCACATAGATAGGAAAAAGTCTCGAATAGCACATAGGCTACTTTTTATCCCGGAAAATTACGTAGTTCCCGCGGGATAGCGATAAACGAATTGTTTGCAGACGAAGTCGCTGGCAACAGCTAGTACTTTTATAAAAGGGATGTATAAGTACAATACAATACAATACAATACAATACAATTTATTTATTTGTCAAACATTTGTCAAGTAAGTAAGTAATGCTTTATTGTACAAATATAAAGAAACAGATACAACAACAGATACAGATACAGATGTATAAGGTCCCCAAGTTAAGATCGCAATAGCTATCTCACTCCCGCACCACTCACCTCCGGCTCGTGCGAGCGCGTCTTGTGCGCGCGCAGGCCGGCCGCGCCGACGAACGTCTCGCCGCAGAGCGCGCACGTGCCGCCGTCCGCCATCTCGCCGGGGTGCGACATGCGCATGTGCGTACTACGCGACGTCGCCTTGCTGAACACAATATTTCAGGAAATATCAAATTAATCAAGAAATTTACTTCTTGATTTTTAATGTTTTTTTCTTACGTTTTACCGTTAGAAATTTAATTTCTAAACGACACTGAAAATTAGAACACATAGAAAAATCCGAAAAGTAAAGCTATGGCCGGGAATCGAACCCGAGTCCTCGTCATTCCGTGACGCGTGCTATACCCCTACACCACCCATGGCAGGCAGGGTTCGATTCCCGGCCATAGCTTTATTTTTCGGATTTTTCTGTGTTCTAATTTTCAGTGTCGTTTAGAAATTACAATATTTCAGATCGCTCAAATGATACATATTCGAAAAACAACACAATGCCTTTAAATTAATCCAGGATTTGGAAGCTTTAGGCTTAAAACCACAAAATTTCATAATACCATATTCACTAATACCCCTAATTTTCAAATTACCATGGGCTCATAATACCTAAAAATACCTGAAAAGTCAAAATGTCTCTTGTAAAAATTTGATATTTTAGGTATTTTTAGGTATTATGAGCCCATGGTAATTTGAAAATTAGGGGTATTAGTGAATAAGGTATTATGAAATTTTGTGGTTTTAAGCCTAAAGTATTTGGAACGCCAGAAATAAAAGGAGAAGAAGAATAATTAATCCAGGATATATATTTGTAAAACCACACCATTTTCGAATCCTACCGACTGCGCCATGTTGACATACTTGAGATTACAACTTGCTTTATTTGTCTACTAGCTTTTTCCCGCGACTTCGTCCGCGTAGACTCATTTATTGACAAATAGCTTTTGCCCGCGGCTTCGCTCGCGTGTCCCAGGAGTATTTCAATTCCGTTTTTTTCCCGTTCCCGTAAGAATTTCGGGAAATGCTCTCTTAATGCTCCCTACACTCCCCAAAGAACCCACTTGCCAAATGTCAGCTTTCTACGACCAGTAAAACGAAAAATCCCGTTTTTTCCGTTCCCGTGGGAATTTTGGAAATTCCTCTCTTAATGCTCCTCTACACTCTCCAAACAACCTAAATGCCGAATTTCAGCGTTCTACAACCAGTAAAACGAAAAGTCCCGTTTTCCAATTTTGGAAAATTATCTCTTATAGCTTCTCTACACTCTTCAAGCAACTCACATGCCAAGTTTCAGCATTCTACCACCAGTAAAACGAAAAATCCCGTTTTTTCCCGTTCCCGTGAGAATTTTGGAAAGTCCTCTCTTAATGCTTCTTTACACTCCCCAAGCAACCTACATGTCGAATTTCAGCTTTCTACAACCAGTAAAACGAAAAGTTCTGTTTTTCCCGTTCCCGTGGGAATTTCAGGAAATTGTCTCTTAGTGCTTCCCGACACTCATCAAGCAACCTACATGCCGAACTTCAGCTTTCTACGACCAGTAAAACAAAAAATCCCTTTTTTCCCGTTCCCGTGGGAATTTTGGAAAGTCCTCTCTAAATGCTTCTCTACACTCCCCAAGCAATCTAAGTACATGTCGAATTTCTGCTTTCTACAACCAGTAAAACGAAAAGTCCCGTTTTTCCCTTTCCCGTGGGAAATTCGAAAAATTGTCTCTTAATGCTTCCTTGCACTCCCCAAGCAACCTACATGCCAAATTTCAACTTTCTACGACCGCAGTATAACAAAAAATCCCGCTTTTTCCCGTTCATGTCCGTCAAAATTTTGGGAAATCCTTTTGTAGTGCTCCCCTATGCTCCCCAAGGAACTTGAAGGCCAAATTGCAGTTTTCTACGATCATTAAAACGAAAAGTCGATCCCGTAGAACTGAATATAAATCCCGTTTTTTCCTTATCCCGTTGGAATTGACTAAAATCCTTAAAACTGTTTTTTACTATTATAATCACCTACTTCTATGCCAAATTTGAAGTCTCTAGTAATTATAGTTCATAGGATTTCGTTGAACTGAATATATAAATCCCGTTTTTTCCTTATCCCGTGAGAATTTCCAAAAATCCTGAAATTATTTTCTTAGTTTTGTAATCATTTACTTGTGTACGAAACTTGAAGTCCATATTTATTAAGTATAATCTTAGTTACTGAGATAGGGTCACTCGGAATCGAATATAATAAATCCCGTTTTTTCCCGTTCCCGTGGAAATTTGTGTGTGTGTGTGTGTGTGTGTGTGTGTGTGTGTGTGTGTGTGTGTGTGTGTCAGGTAGGTATGTGTGTTGTTGTTTTCGTAATCAGCGACCCGATAAACCGTACAAACAATACTACCCACTATAATATAATAATAATAATACCCACGTTGATTTTCAGACTTTGTCACCCCCTATCCCCTTTTAGGGGTTAAATTTTCAAAAAACCTGAAACAGGTGTTTACTCATTTATCGTTAGGAACACTCCTGTGAAGTTTCTAGTAAAACAGTCTAACTAATCTTGTTTCCCCATACAAACTTTGGACCCCCATTTAACCCCTTTAGAGGTCGAATTTTGAAAAATCCTTTCTTAGTGCACCCCTAGACCTTATAAGGAACCTACGTGCCAAATTTGGAATCTCTAGAACCAGCGGTTTGGGCTGTGCGCTGATATGTCAGTCAGTCAGTCAGTCAGTCAGTCAGTCAGTTTCTTCTTTTATATATTTAGATATCTAAGTCTAATCATAGTACCACAGATAGTGTAATTCCTAGTTTCTACAGATACACAACAGTAGGTATATTTAGAATTCTATTTTCAAGTTTTTTAATGTTCGATGTGAAAAGTTGTATGACGAGCCACTCGGGAGCAAAACTATATTCATCTTGTGCGTTAACACTTGAATCCCTCATTAGCTACGCTCAGGATTCTACTGTAGAATCCTTCGCTACTTTCTGGATTCAATGTAGCGCCCTCGCTGTAAATACATACATCATTTTGCTCCCTTGTGACAAAAATAACTATTTGTTATCAGACTAGAGGACTAAAATGGAATAACTAAGTGCCAGCAATTTCTCCGGCTGTCTTACCATCCATCCAACACAGTGCAAGCGGCTATATAG
This sequence comes from Pandemis heparana, assembly GCA_963854515.1. Classification (NCBI taxonomy): domain Eukaryota; kingdom Metazoa; phylum Arthropoda; class Insecta; order Lepidoptera; family Tortricidae; genus Pandemis; species Pandemis heparana. Next base: position 729,526 of record OY978033.1, read on the forward strand.
GCGAGTAGGATAGCGGTAGCGATCCCGATGAATCTTGCTGAAGGTCCTACCACCCGCAAAAGGCAAACTTTAGTATGTACACATACTCACAGGAACTGCTGGTCACAGTGGTCGCATTTGAAGGTTTTCCCCGCGTGGAACGCAGCATGGAGCACCGCGCTCGCCCTGACACACAAACATCTACATAACTAAAACAAATAGGTAAGGCTCAAACGTCATGTCAAAAAAAAATGTATAAATGTTCTCGCATTAGAATATCAAGTTCTGCAATTCTAGCACTGCTTGGCGGTAGGATAAGCGAGTAAGATAGTGACAGCGACACGTCACTCACTTGCTGTTAATATCGTCGTCACACATCCGGCAGGAGAATCTGAGTTGGTGTTTATCCTGTATGTGCGCGCGCAGCTTGGCCGGCGTGAAGAAGCGCAGCTGGCAGAGCCGGCAGCTGCGCGGCCGCGCCTGTAGGAGCGGTCTCAATCCAAGTGGCGAACGAAAGGGGGGGGGGGGGGGGGAATAAAAATACAACATACAATAAATATTATAAAGAGGATATGAACCGCGTTTACCTTTATTGAGCTCCCGATATCCAATGATCACGGGTGTCTAACCGTGATCATGATGCATACACCTGCGTCGAAATATCGGGAGCTCAATAAAGGTAATCGAATAAGAGAAATGAGAATAAGAGTACTTTATTAGCTGATACAGAAACAAACAGAATATTACGCATGGAAACTAATCGCAACTATAAAATAGTAACGTAACTATCTGAAAGCTACAGACTTGAAATTTTACATTCGTGAGGTAGCGCTCACTGAAAGATATTTGATTTGAAATTTCTGCAAAGGCGTAATTAATACAATTTATTACGAAATCCATAGGCGGAAATAGGTTTCATTTGAAGGCGATCCTTTTTTTAATTAAAAAAAAATCATTGACCAAAGAATAGATTTAATTAACTAAACAAATTTAAATACGAAATTATATAAAACATAGTAATGGCTTTGTAGACTATGTGTTAGTTCTCCAACGGTTTGATTTTAAATTGATTCACAGATGTGTGCAGCTTTTCGCCCATTTATATATTAAAATGTGTACTATAGTTCTAAGAGCAGGAAGGAGCGAGGACCAAATAAAAGCTAAATAAGACTACATGAACTGATTCAAAAGGGACTAAGACGGAACCACGTGGTTTAAGACCGCTCCCAACTTTGGCACTTTTTATACAACATGGAAGGCGGGCATGGGCTACAGTCGCGCTACCAGCTTAGAAGGCTAACATAAATTTATTTATTTATAAGCCTTTTTATTCCGAATTCGCTACAATTTCAGTAAGTACATGTTGTTGTTGTTATTGTCGTTTATTTATTAAATTGTCGCGTAATTCGGCGTGCCTCATGGCATAGGCCTCCTCCGTGTATTGGAGGGTTTGGGCTATAGTTCCCACGCGCGCCCAGTGCGGATTGGGAACTTAACACACACCATTGAATTTCTTCGCAGATGTGTGCAGGTTTCCTCACGATGTTTTTCCTTCAACGAAAAGCTCATGGCAAATTACAAATGTAATTATCGCACATAAATTCCGAAGAACTCAGTGGTGCGAGCCCGGGATTTGAACCTACGACGCTCTGCTTGAGAGGCCACAGGTCAAACCACTAGGCTACCACGGCTTTTTTATCATAAATGTTTATCCCCTTATTCATAAACGCTCTATAGGCATCTGCTAATTTAACAATCGTTTGTCCTTATCTGTGAAAGGTAAATGTCAAGTGACAGATAAGGACAAACGATCAGTAAGTTAGCAGATGCCTATAGAGCGTTTATGAATAAGGGGGCTAATGTGCCTGTAATTTCACCGGCTGTCTTACTCTCCACGCAAACACAGCAGCGCTTTGTAAAAAATATTGTGTACCTTACGGGGCTATTCTTAAGCCAATTCTCACGAGCATGTTTCATTTGGTCAAAGTTTCAATTCGCAATTTATATATATTTTTATTGCAGTAGTCATCATCTCCCTAGCGTTTTTCCCGGCTTTTGCCACGGCTGTGAGCCTAGGGCCGCTTTGACAACCTAATCCCAAGATTTGGCGCAGCGTAGATTTTTTATTGCAATAGTAACAAAGCAAATTAAAGTAAGTACATATTTAAATAACTTGGCGATTTAGCGGAAAACTACATACCTACATACATACATACATAAATCAAATCTTTATTTCTAGTAGGGTAGACAGGGAACTAGAGACAGCGCAATTTTGAAATGAAACTTTTGCCAAATGACACAAACAATAAAACGCGAGACTAACATAACTATGTAACAGGACTATATGTTCATAAACAGTGTAATTTATTGTTTTTACGTTTGTTATCACATCCCCCACCGAGACTGGCAGAAACATTGAACACTACCTGTTGCCCGCGACTTCGTCTGCAAAGAATTCGTTTATCGCTATTTTCCGGGATAAAAAGTAGCCTATGTGCTATTCCCAACTTTTCTCTATCTATGTGGCAAATTTCATCCAAATTCGTTGGGCCGTTCTGGCGTGATTGAGTAACAAACAAACATCCATACATCTAAACTTTCGCATGTATAATATAGCTTCTGCCCGCGACTTCATCCGCGTAGATTTAGGAATGGTTTAGCATGTTTATCGCTATCCCGTGGGAATTGCGCAATTTTCCGGGATAAAAAGTAGCCTATGTTTTAATCTAGGGTACCAGCTATCTTCATTCCAAATTTTATCTAAATCCGTCCAGTCGTTTTAGCGTGAAGAAGGAACAAACATACACACTCACATCGTCACATCGTCACTCACAAACTTTCGCACTTATAATATTAGTAAGATTAAAATTAATTAGATTTGATTTGATTGATGCGTACTCCAGTTTTATTCCTCCCCTTCCATACAGTTGACTCACTTGGTCCTCACAACAGTGTCGCACGCGCAGCACTTGTATTTGAGGCGGTGCGCGTTCTGCATGTGGCGGAGAAGGTTCGTGGGAAAGAGACAGCGCGTGCGGCAGAGCTTGCACTCGTGCGGCCCGCGGCCCTACCAACCAAACAATGGGGCTATTCAGGTATTACGTAAGCAGATTTTTTACAATTATTTACCCCCCCCCCCTTCCCCTTGTCAGCAAAAGTAAGCAAACCTCTCCCCCCTCCCATGCTTACGTAATCATTGGTACCTAATAGTATATTTATTTTAGCTAGATACTAAAATGACTAGATACTAAAATGACTAAATACTAAAATGACTAGATACTAAAATGACTAGATACTAAAATGACTAAATACTAAAATGACTAGATTTTAACGATAAATTAAATTTAGTAAAGATTTTTGTATGTATACGCTAGTGTAATAAACCTTTAAATTCGCTTGATTATGATACAATCGTATTGTTTTCTCAAAATATAACATGACCAAACCTCTTGTATCCAGACCACAAACATTGTCGATGGTTTCGAGTACACCACTAAACAATAAAAGCTGGTATCATTATTTCACAATTTGACAATTGTGTCAATTTAGTATATAGCTAAAATAAATAGACTATATATGCATTTTTCTTTTAATGTATTCTGTTATTTATAAATTTGTGGGTTGCCATTTTTGTAAAAAATTAAATAACTACTGACGTAATCACGATATCGACCCCCCCCCCACCCACCAAGTCATCAAAAATAAGCAAAGCAAAGACCCCCCCCCCCGCTCCCCTCAAGCGCTTACGTAATACTTGAACGCCCCCAATCTACAGTAACTACAGCTGACAGACACCAAAAAATAGACCACGTGCTAGACAGACTCGCGCACCGAAGGTTCCGTACAAATTCGGAAAGTGAATATAAAATCGCTTTAGGCTTAAAACCACAAAATTTCATAATACCTTATTCACTAATACCGCTAATTTTCGAATTACCATGGGCTCATAATACCTAAAAATACCAAAAATATCAAATTTTTACAAGTGACTTTTTGACTTTTCATGTATTTTTAGGTATTATGAGCCCATGGTAATTTGAAAATTAGAGGTATTAGTGAATAAGGCATTATGAAATTTTGTGGTTTTAAGACTAAAGCATAAAATCGAGTGTTAGCAGAGCTTTACCATTAAGCAAAACGTAGGCAGTGTCAGGCCAGTTTACGTTGGTTATTTACAAGATAGACAGACATAAAAGTTGATTTTTATATACACATTTCAATTTCAATTTCGTAAATAAAGTCTGAAAAATCAAGGGCTGGATTCAAACCCACGACACTCTGGCTGAGAGGCTACCACGACTTTTTTATTACAATTGTATTCAACGGATAAAAACTTAAATGCAGCACACATCTGTAAAACAATTATTTCTTAGAGTATTAATTTACTATCACACTTAACGCACAATATGCTGTGACATTTTTTTTTTTTTTACTTACCGGATCATGAGTCTTCATATGATTGCTATAAGTACTCGGTGAAAGAAATCCTTTAAAACACAATTCACATTTAAACACTGAGCGTATATAATTGTCCGACTTCTTCCTATCTTCCATCTCTTTCAACATATCCTCCTCAGAAAGAGACACAATGTTAAAATTATATTTCTCCTCAAACTCTTTGAAGCCTTCCTCTTCGCAAAACGGTTTCAATCTCCATGCCTGCCCTTTATTCTTTGTTGGCCGTTTTCTTCTCTTAGTCTTTTTCTTTTCTATTTCACTTTTAGAAGTTCTTGTGTCACTTTTCGCAGTATCATTACACTCTATTACACTAACATTTGGAGTATTGACACTTATATTATCACTCTCATTAACAACGGTCTGATTAAGACTCTCTACTATGTTTACTTGTGGAGAGTAGTCAGTTACATTATCTTTTGTCTTATTGTCACTCTCTACTATATTTACTTGTGGAGTATGATGTGGCGCATCTACATCTTCAAACTCTTGAACTGTTTCAGCATTAACATCGAAACAATTATCGTCCTCATTATCAATAATTACCACAGTATCAAAATCCTTAACATCATTTTCGATGTCGTTGTCGTTCTCTGTTAGAAATATACAGCTGGGGTACGTTTGTTCATCTATCTGAGTGTCTTCATGCTTAATAATTTGTATGACTCCATTGCTGCAGTTGTGGGATAATGTGTGAGTCAGTTTGTGCGAGTGTCTGTCGATACTTCTTATGAAGCTTGTCGTGATCTGTAGATTAAACCAAAAAAGGGTAAGGTTTTTTTTTAATTATTCACATTTTGAAAATAAGCAAGAACAAGAGAGGGAGAGAGAGAGAGATTTCATTCGGTAATTAAATGAAATCAGCTCCTCATATAATACGAATTCAATAAATCAATAATTTATGATTCAGAAGAACATAATATTGTGTACCTACATATCATAAAAATAATGAAATAAAATTGAAATTATACTTGCAATTAATAGTTTTTGCTAAAAAATAATTACTTTGGTGTCATTGTTATAAAAACAATATGGAACCTTTGAGCTAGGCACGAAATATTGGGGGGATTTTTTTTGTATAATTTTCAATCATTCTTAAATTACCTACTTTACTTTAAATCAACTTTCCTAGTTTTAGTTTAGTGTTCATTATTATTATTTAGTTCTTAATAGTTTGTATTTTAATAAATTACCATAAACATAAAAAAAAATATTTTTCTCATTTTCGCAAGTATAAAAAGACTCACAAAGTGCTGATGCATGAGCGCCTGCTTGAGCAGATGTTCGGCGCGGCGGCAGCGCGCGCGCAGCTCGCGGCCGCGCAGCAGCAGCGCGCGGCAGAACGCGCACAGGTGCTGCGGGAACCCGTCCCACGCAGACAACTGGCAAACATCACAAATTGTTGTTTAAAAAGAACTTCAACTGTGTTTGATGAATTCGGACTTACAACTAATGTAGTTGACACTTAGCGTGGAGTGAAGGGGGAGGGCTCGCCAGGGAAGGCAGCGTAATCCTACTAATATTATAAATGCGAAAGTTTGTGAGTGACGATGTGACGATGTGAGTGTGTATGTTTGTTCCTTCTTCACGCTAAAACAATTGAACGGATTTGGATAAAATTTGGAACGGACAAGGACATAGCTGGTACCCTAGATTGAAACATGGCTACTTTTTATCCCGGAAAATTGCATAGTTCCCGCGGCATAGCGATAACCATGTCAATTGCTAATTTTACGCGGACGAAGTCGCGGGCAGAAGCTAGTAATATAGTAATTTTACACAAGCACAAGCACAAATCACGTCTATATTCCTTACAGGGTAGACAGAGTCTAAGATAACAAGAACCAAAGCGTGGACTTTAGCATGATTGTGGGCGTATAGGTGGAAAGGGGAATCAAAATAGTGATGGGTTGCCAGCCGCAGCGCCTATAACATGATCTCTAACATTTTTGCCCATTCCCTCAATGGGTTTTTACCATCTGCACGGGAAGAAAAGCAACTGGTACATTCAATTTTTTATTTGCTCGCAGACCAGCATGGAAGCAACAAATATAATAACAAACAAACAAAACATTTTTTTTTATATGAATGGGAAGGCAAACGAGCAAGTGGATCACCTGATGGTAATCGATCACCACTGCCCATAGACACCCGCAGCCCCGGAGGGATTGCAGATGCGTTGCCAACCTAGAGGGCTAAGATGAAATGCCTCTTGTGCCTGTAATTTCCCCGGCTGTCTTACTCTCCACACCGGAACACAGCATGCAAGCATTGCTGCTTAACGGCAGTATTAGCGAGTAAGATGGTGGTAACGATCCGGACATCATCATCATGTCCTGTGGTCATTTTTTTTTATAATTTTAAATAACAACGCTATTGTGAGTAACCGTTACGGAAGGTTATTATCGAAGTAGACTCACCGTGGTGCCCATCAAGTCCACAAACACCTGGTCAAGCCCACATTCCCGAATATTGAACAAGTTGACGTCGCTCGCCAGGCAGATGCGACAGGCCAACAGATTGTCCGCAACATTTTCTACCTTCACCGTCGGAGAAGCCATGAACTGCAACCAAATTAAAATTACCGCAAGGTAAGTAAATAATATCCACGTAAACATTATTTAATAATAAAGGACAGACTTATTTATTTATATTTATTTAAGAGTTTAAAAAAAAAAAAAAAAAAAAAAAAAAAAAAAATCCGAGGTAACAACACGTATTGTGAAACGCTCCTACATCTTTCGCAAATATAAAAAGTGTAAACCAGTAATCGATCGCACCAGACGTATTAAAGGCCGAATTAACGCGGTAGTGCATCAAATACATAAAGTGAAGCCACGAAATACAAAGCACAGTGCAAAAAATCCGAAAAATAAAGTGCTAAATTTAGAGTTCAGCTGCCATTTTTGGAGACAACTGGTGACACTTCTTGAGGTACCCACATAAACGAAAGAAAAAATTCTGTTGGAGTTTATGCCCTGGATACTAGCAGTGTTACCAGTACAAAAGTTATTCTACTAAATTGGTAGAAAATAAAGAAAACTAAATAAGCAAATAAAGCGTAAAGCTAGAGAGTTAATAGACCACCACTATTATGGAGATGGAAATACTTCTAAAGAAACTCGATGAAAAATTTCAACAACAAACAATATCCATTACTAACAGTGTAAAGGCAAATATTATGGAAGCGATGGACAGCAAATTGTCCGGCCTTCTGGAAGAAAATGCCGCGCTAAAAGATCAAGTAGAGAACTTAGAGGGAAAGGTTAAATACTTAGAAAGCGAGAAAAGAAAGATGAATATAGTAATGTATGGAATACAAGACAAGGAAAAAGGACAATGCGAACTAGTGCAAAACATTAAAGAAATTTTTGAAGAAGCAGGGATAAACTTAAATTGTCAAGAGATAGCCAAAGCCTACAGGTTGGGAAAGAAGGGGAAAACAATGCGCCCTGTCTTAGTACAACTTACATCGAGCTGGAAAAAAGAAATGATTCTCAGGAATGGGAAGAACTTACCTACTGGCATCTATGTGAACCAAGACTATCCAAAGGAAATTCTTGAAGTGAGGAAACAACTTTTGCCGAAACTGAAGGAAGAAAAAGAGAAGGGAAACAAAGCATACATTAAATACGATAAACTAATTATTAAGGAAAACACTCAAGAGGCAAAAAGGAAAAGAGATTCCACTACACCCGAGGGGCAACCCAGGAAACAACCCACAATAAGTATAAGTACGGAGAGACGAAGAAACGCATTCGATGTTATGCGAACGAGAACAACTTCTTGTTCAACACCAACAGATGAAAACGAGTAGCAACGAATAAACCGGATAAACCGGAAATCCTTCCCCAACACGTCTGGTCAGCGCGGGGAAGCAGACCACCACCCTCCATCCAACTCAGAAACAAGGTCAAAACGCAACAATTGCACAAAAAAGGAACATCCATTATACAAGAAAAAACAAAGCAACTACAAGAAGAATAGAACCAACAATAATCATGAACAGATAGACAAAAAAATAGAATCTACAAGAGAAAAACCCCTCAAAATATGCACATATAATGTGAGGTCTCTAGCAACAAAAGAAAGAATCCTTCAACTGAATAATGCATTAGACAAAATAAACTGGGACATCATAGGACTAGCAGAGGTTAAAAAGGTGGGATACACCATTGAAGAACATGAAGACTACATCTTCTGCTACAAGGGCGAGACACTGGGACTACATGGCGTGGGCTTTCTAGTCAGAAAATCACTCAAGAGCAACATAGCAAGCTTTCTAGGTATCTCAGAGAGAGTAGCTTTGCTGAAACTGCGATTCGAAGAAGGACCACTGTCACTAATACAAATATATTCCCCTACAGAGAGCTCAAGCGAAGAAGAGATCACAGAATTCTACAACGACTTAACAAAAGCACAAGAACTGGCTGATAAAAACTTCTTGATCATGGGTGACTTCAACGCCCAAATTGGACAACCCACCTCACATGAAAGTGCAGTAATGGGCAACTACGGGTATGGTAAGAGAAGCCCTAGGGGTGAACGGCTTATACAATTTTTATATGAAAACAAACTGTCAGTGATGAACACCTACTTTAACAAAAAACCGTCTAGAAAATGGACATGGATTTCCCCAGACCAACAAACAAAGAACGAAATCGATTACATACTAAGCCCCAATCCAAAATCTATTACAAATGTTGAAGTTTTAAACAAAATTAGTTTCCCGTCAGACCACAGGCTTCTAAGATGCTCACTGAATATCAGAAAACCTAGAACTACGAGAAGATCATTCCAAGCCCTTCCAAATAAGCTGAAGTCTGCACAGGAACAGGAATATTACATACAAAATCTGAGAAAGGAAGTAGAAACATTGGAAGAATTCTGGAACAACAATGGAAATGTACAGTTGTTAAGTGACAAGCTGGAAAAAGTAATTACTGAGTGCCTCAAAATGGATAAAAAAGATAACGCCAACAAAAAGCAGGAAATTATGAGCAATCACACACTAAATCTTATCTCTAGAAGAACTGAACTGATGACCATGAAGAATAAGTCTAAGGAAATGAAAGAGGAACTAAAAAACTTATTTAAAGAAAGTAATAGGGCAATTAGGCAAGACTACGATAAACACAGAAAAACAGTCATAGAAAGAAATATCGGTAAATTCCGTAGCTCAAAGAAAGCCTTTAAAGAACTGATAACGCATAAAACCTGGATAAAGAGTCTAGATAGCAAGAAAGGAGAAGTTAGAGACAGAGAAGACATAATAAAATGCGCAACGGCTTTCTATAGAACTCTGTACGAGAAACCACCATCCGAATTGTCACAAGTACACGATAACTCAAGCATAAATAACAACAACATACAATTGGACCCAATAAGTGAAGACGAAATAATGAGACACATCAAGAAATTAAAACCTGAGAAGAGCCCAGGAGCGGACAACATCCCTAACGAAGCCCTGAAAATAGGAGCACCAGTCTTAGTCTCATACCTAGCGAAACTCTTCAACTTAGTTCTTGAAACAGAACAAATACCAACACAATGGTTCAAATCAAATATAATACTACTATATAAGAAAGGGAACCCGCTAGACATCAACAACTATAGGCCTATAAGCCTACTATCTACTATCTATAAATTATTCTCATCAATCATACTAAGCAGAATAGCCCCAAGTATTGATGAGAACCAACCAATAGAACAAGCGGGTTTCCGGTCACACTTTTCCACAACAGACCATATACACACTATTCAACAATTAATGGAAAAATTCAGAGAATTTAACAGACCGCTTTACATAGCACTAGTAGACTATTCAAAAGCATTTGATAGCATAGTACATTCATCTATATGGACCGCTCTGAGAAACAACAACATAAACTATTCATACATAAATATTATAAAGAACATTTACTCGGGGACTGTAAGCAGAATAAAACTGGAAAGACAGGGAGAAGAGTTTGCAATCAGAAGAGGGGTGAGGCAGGGAGACCCGCTCTCTCCGAAGTTGTTCATAGCGGTGCTTGAAGATATTTTTAAAAACATTGATTGGAAAAACAAAGGCATAAGCATACTAAATAAGAAGCTGACACATCTGAGATTCGCAGATGATATAGCTATTTTCAGCGAATCTGCTGTTGACATGAATGACATGCTACAAGGACTGGACTCCGCAAGCAAGGCAGTTGGTTTACATATGAATGCGTCGAAAACCAAAATCATGTCCAACAGTCACAAAAGAACCATCAAAGTAGACAAGAAACAAATAGATTATGTAGATGAATATGTGTACCTAGGGAAATTGTTATCCTTCAAAGAAAACAGCAATGAAAAAGAAATTGACAGACGAATAAATATAGCATGGAAGAGATATTGGGCACAGAGAGAGATTATGAAAGGAAAATACAGTTTAGACATGAAGAAGACAATAATGGATTCCTGCATTCTTCCAAGCTTAACTTATGCATGCCAAACATGGGTCTATACGGAAAAAGCGAAAATGAAAATTCTGTCTTGCCAACATGCAATGGAAAGAAGCTTATTAAAACTGAGGAAAATACAAAGAACAAGGAATAAAGACATAAGAATGAGAACCAAAGTAACAGACGCCCTTCAGTTTAGCCTTAAGCAGAAATGGAGATGGGCAGGACATGTGGCAAGATATGATGACAAGAGATGGACTCATCAGGTAACCAAATGGCCAGGGCCATCGGGCAAAAGACACGTTGGAAGGCAGAGAAAAAGATGGGCTGACGACGTTAGGATCATGGCAGGAAAAGACTGGATGAATGTTGCCAAGAGAAGAGAGGATTGGAAAAGGATGGAGGAGGCTTTTACCCTTGGGGGGCCACACCCAAAAGAAGATAAATAATAAACTTAAATATATATAAATGTGATAATCTGGAATGTGGAAATAAAGCTATATTATTATTATTATAAGAGTTTTTAATGATTCACGGTTAAGTTCATTCGAAATATTATAAACGGGATGTGAACCGCGATTACCTTTATTGAGCTCCCGATATTTCGATACAGTTGCATGCATCATGATCACGGGTAGACTGAAGAAATTGCGGGTGGATGTTATTGTTGGGTAGACCGAGCTCTGTCTACCCTCATTCTTGCGCGTCGACTGCGTGCACTCTCGTTACCACTGGAACCGTTCTCACTCGAAACTCGATTCAAACACACTACACTCACAGTGTCACTTCGCCCACCCGAAATTGATTTTGGACGAGAATTATATAAGGAAATCACCGGATTCCAGATATTCGACAATTTAAACCCATCCTCACGATTAAAATTTTTATGTTTATGTATTTCAACCGCTTCCCTCGCCAGTCTCGAAATATCGGGAGCTCAATAAAGGTAATCGCGGTTCACATCCCGTTTATAGTATATTTATTTATTTACAGCCTTTCTTTCAGGTTACTCCAAATTTTACTGTAAATAAATCTATCTGACATTTCAGTATCAAAACCCCAGATCATAAATAAGGAAAGGAATAGATATGAACTTATATAATTATGTCGTGAAAATGGACACACTTCTACTGTAGATAAAAACTAGATTTTAAAATAGTACCTGATTATCATTATTTGCAGTTTTTGCGCTTGTTATGGGACCAGAAGTCACGCACGTGAAGTCCTGCTGAAACAGAATATATCAACTTGGGTTTTGCAATAGTCCCTTACCCTTACATCTTACCCTTACCCTTAAATCTGAAAAACACATAACATAGTAAAGTAATTAGAAGTGTGACTATCAAATGCTTTTCTGATTTATTAATTACTGCTTATTTGAAATGCCGTCAATTGATTCGATATAGGTAATTATAAGAATTTATTAAAGGGTTTTGAAACTTACTGTGATATTTTTCGTCGCTAAATTATCAGTATTTGATTCGGGAACCTGTCCGAACGTAGACACAGGCGTTGAACAATCCTAAAAACATAAGTGTATATTTATATTGAGACAAATAAAATGCATCAGTCTAACTAATATTATAAATGCGAAAGTATGGATGGATGGATGGATGGATGGATATTTGTTTGTTACTCAATCACGCCAGAACGGCCCAACGGATCTGGATGAAATTCGGCACATGGATAGAGAAAAGTCTGGAATAGCACATAGGCTACTTTTTATCCCGGAAAATTGCGTAGTTCCCGCGGCATAGCGATAAACGAATTCTTTGCGGACGAAGTCGCTGGCAACAGCTAGTATGATATATATTGTTTTAAACTTACACGATTTTCACACATTACTATAACAAAATGTATAAACACCTGGGCCTTATTTTATAAAGCTACAACTTGCAATTCTCAAGCGGAAGTCTCTTTCTGACCCTATGTGTTAGATAGAGACTTCCGCTTGTAAATTGTCACTCGTAGCTTTGCTTCCTTATTTATAAACGCTCTATAGGCTTCTGCTAACTTAGTAATCTTCTTCTTCTTTTAATAATATGGCCCCATCGATCGATGCAATGATTTCGCCAATGTCAAAGTAAAAAATACAGTATTCAAAAATCTTGTGACATAAAAATGTCGGCAACGTTGTACGGTAGAACACGGTCAAACGACCCCCTCCCCCCCTGTCGGGCTCTTAGCCAACGGACAATGATATCCCACGGAGACCGCCAGGAAATCATTAACCGAAGCCCAGGGTGCACCGGACCAAGCACTGCTCTTCCCCTCGGACGGATCCAAAAACGAACCGCAGCTCTTGACCACACGCGAAGGTAACCCGACTCGCACCCTGAGATAATATTTGCGACTTCATTTATATTATAGTGACATTGAATTAAAATTGTAATCGTTTGTCCTTATCTGTGAAAGGTAAATGTCAAAGTGACAGATAAGGACAAATGATTGTTAAGTTAGCAGAAGCCTACAGGGCGTTTATGAATAAGGGGGTTATAAAATAGAACCCTGTTTGTAATAGGGAAAAAAAATATCGGGTTGATTTATACATACAAGAAGTAGGCTAATAAGCCCACTCCCAGCACCTGGTACCGTATAAATGGTAAACTTACTGTTGAAACAATGTGACAAATCTTCAAAGTAGGTATCGCCCATTCGAAAAGTCTACGGCTTTTATTGAGACGTTGAAAACATTTTTCCTGAAAATGTTCCGAACATATCACGCTTCTTTGGACAGGAAACCAATCAGGACCTCTGCCCATAGCGTCTATCCATTTTTCTTTATAAGTAGGATTTTTCGGAAAACTGGAATAAGACCAACATAGTTTAATCAATTCTCATGCAGCTCATTTGAATGTCCAATCTAGTAATCTACAAAACAAAATATTTAATTCTAGGAACAAGTAATGTTCAAACCAATTGTATATTTGTGCAGATTCTAAAATATGCTCACTTAATATATGCCTAATCTAGCAATTAAATTTTAGTCGGGTAGCACAAAAAAACGGAATAAACATAAAATAGATAATACTAATCTAGGTACGTCTATTTATCGATAGTGCTTAAACCGCAATAAATTCGAAGTTCATATTATGCCGTTCCTCTTACTCTAAAATTAATGCCTATTAGTGTGAACGGAATGGCGTTACACGAACTTCGTGAATCGAAATTACGAACGGCACATGCGGCCGTACCAATATTTTCACGCAGCAGTGGATAGGATATCGAAAGAAGTAAAATACATTGCGCTGTAGTTAAACATGACAAAACTGGTTGCTGAACTAAATCGTCAATGTATAACGTGTTTAATATTTTATCACTTAGTGTCACAGTAACTAAGCGGCGACACTGAATTTGTTCGTTAAAATGTTTAGTTTTTAGATTTATAAGCAAAATATCAATGCATTTGCAATACTTACATATGGTAAGTGACTCCATTGTTCTGGTAGTTCTTCGTTTGACTTCTGTTATTGCACGTAACGACAGAACAGTTCGGCATTTTGCAAAAACATCCGTCGACACAAGTTGAAGATTTCGTCCCCACAATAAATAAAAACAATAATACAATATTATTGGAGTTATCTTCTGTCAATCTGACGTTAATGAGAGAGTTGCCATGCACGACAACCACCCACTTTGGTAGTTTTTTTAATTTGCTTTTCAGTCTTGCGAAGACACATAAGGATAAAGAGATGTTCTTATATATTCTTATGGTCGAGGTAGGATAGTGATATACAATATCATTTGATAGATATTTCGTGACTGGTATCATACAACAAATACTACATACCATACATACTGGAAAAACTGTTCCCGAGTTTATCCCGGCTACTTACCTAATTAATGTTTCATTAATAAAATACACTTTTCGTGGAGAAGTTTATTTCTCAAAAAGTATAACATTGGTTTCAGTGGTGTTTTTTTGACCAGACTCAAAACGCGTATTTGAAGATGTTTTCAACATAAAATTAATAATATTAGCTCTGTCAGAAATATCACTTTGCAATAACAATAAGGGACACAGTACAGCGTTTGCTAGTTTCCTACACCACCCGCTAGATGTCGTTACAATATCGCCGCACTGTAGCTACAAGTGACGACTACTAAGTCACTAAAGTCCGACGACCGATAGTTACACGTGGTGACCACTAGATGTCGGTATAGCACGGTGGCCTGCAGTTTTGTGTGGCGGCTATTAGGTGCCGCTTATAGCACCCGCACGACGTTCTGTAGCTACAAGACTAAGTGGCGGGCACGAGGTGTCACCATAGTACCACCACCCTATAGTTACACGTGGCGGCAACTAGATGTCGCTAGAGTACCGACATCCTGTAGTTTCTTGTGGCGGCCACTAGATGTCGCCACAGTAACGTGGTCTGTAGTTTCACGTGGCGGCCGTTAGATGTCGCTAGAATACCGCCGCTCCGTAGTTTCCCGTGGCGGCCACCAGATGTCTCTGTTCAGGTGGCGGGCTTCTTGCTGCGCTTGCGCGGCGGCGGCTTGACCTTCATGTGCACGTACTTGATGTGCGTCTGCAGCGAGCCCGACTGCGTGAACGTCTTCGCGCAGATGTGGCACTGGTACGCTCTCACGCCGCTGTGTATCTGTGTGCGTATAATTGAAAAGGGGAATCAAAATAGTATCGGGTTACTATTGCTAGCCGCATCGCCTATAATTTTTAACGCATCCCTATTGAGTGCTCACCGAGCGGCGGTGCTGCGAGAGCGAGGACTGGCGCATGAAGCTGGCGCCGCACTGCCCGCAGCGCCACGGCCGCGCGCCCGTGTGGGACGGCTGGTGCGCCTGCAACACAGCAGCGTGCAGTAGCTCGCTAGGGTAGGCAGAGGGAGTGCCGGTAGGCAGGAAGGCGACGCAACGCTATTTATACGCGCTGCTTACCCTACCGACCCTTACTGCACGCCCTAGGCAAAAAAGGTTGCGGTTTTTTTCATTCGAAATTCAATTTCCTTGCTGTGGTTCTTAGTCATGTTTGATAGAAGGCGGCCTAGTATTTGAAGAATATCAGGGGCCTAATGACGTCCTAATTCCGACTCAGTTCAAGTTTTAGCTGTCACTTTTAGTATGAATCTGACAGCGAACGCACCTAAACTGAAACGCATTAAGACGTCATGGTAAGGCCCCATCTCTTTTGCAAAATGATGAGAGGCATTTTCGGCATAAAATTGAATTATTTTTTTATAAGTACGTGGGGTTTTTATTAATTTTTAATTTAATGTTCTTAGTGTGTCAAAACAACTCACGGTGAGCCCGTGTGGTGTCATGAACGTCTTGGGGCACAGGTCGCACTTGTAGGGCCGCTCCCCCGTGTGCTTGTTCATGTGGATCTTGAGTGTTGCCATGCACTGTCAACAAAAAACTACTAAACTTTCATGGTAACACTTTATCTTGAGCGTTGCCATGCACTCAACAAAAAACTACTAAACTTTCATAGCAACACTTTATCTTGAGTGTTGCCATGCACTGTCAACATAAAACTACTAACCTTTCATTAATGGCAACGCTTTATCTTGAGTGTTGCCATGCACTGTCAACATAAAACTACTAACCTTTCATGGCAACGCTTTATCTTGAGTGTTGCCATGCACTGTCAACATAAAACTACTAACCTTTCATGGCAACGCTTTATCTTGAGTGTTGCCATGCACTGTCAACAAAAAAAACTACTAATCTGTCATAGCAACACTTTAACTTGAGTATTGCCATGCACTGTCAACGAAAAACTACTAAACTTTATCTTTGTTCCGAATATACTATTTGCGATAATTTTCATTTGTCATAAAGCGTTTTATTTCTAAAACGGTAAGTGTACTTTTTTAGGAATTGATAGTAAACTAACTTAACATGATTTACTACATTAGATTCTGATTGACTTAAAAATATGTACGATTTCATGTGTTATTACCATAGCTGTTGTAAATTACTTTATTCTGAAAAAATGACTTTCTGCCTAGTTTCTTGCGGCGCATTCTTGGCAACGATGGTCCTTCCGAATGTGTCGGTAGTTTCAAAAAAAGACATTTAAAAGAGCCTTTGACGGCCTATTTTCAGAATACTTTTGAATTTTGTATGATTAACGACTAACGATTATAATGACAATTGAAAATTATAGTTAAGTATAGTGACCGTGGCGCGCTTCCCGCAGTGCTCGCAGACGGGCTCGCGGCGCGCGGCGGGGCGCGGGGCGGCGCGGGGCGCGGGGGGGCGGCGCGGCGCGGGGCGCGCGGGCGGGGGGGGGCGCAGCAGCCGGTGCACGCGGTCCACGTGCGTCGCCAGCGACGCCGGAGACTCGAACGATTTGTCGCACTGAGGGACATCGAGCTAGGATGTGTATATCCTACTAATATTATAAATGCGAAAGTTTGTGACGATGTGACGATGTGAGTGAGTGAGTGTGTATGTTTGTTCCTTCTTCACGCTAAAACGACTGGACGGATTTGGATAAAATTTGGGACGAAGATAGCTGGTACAGTCACCAGCATAAATATGTGATCACTTTTGTACCTTGTCACTTTAAAGTCATGTTTGAAAAACCATACGAAATCATGTAACGACTGAAAGCGACAAGGTACAAAAATGATCACTTATTTATGCTGGTGACTGTACCCTAGAGTAAAACATAGGCTACTTTTTATCCCGGAAAATTGCATAGTTCCCGCGGGATAGCGATAAACATGTTAAATCATTGCTAATTCTACGCGGACGAAGTCGCGGGCAGAAGCTAGTAGTCTCATAAAATTGATTCGGAATGTTTCATCAGTCATGAGTTAAAACGTAAAATTTTATCGACTTATATGAAGTTAATTGTGTTTGTTTTTTTTTCTTATATTCGCTTATTTAGATTATTACAACATTATAAAAAAAAACACCGGGTAGCACTCCGGAAGTGCCGGCAGAAATGAAACTACACACACGCACACTCGCGCAAAGAAAAAAAGAAAAAACTTTTTCTACACTAAATTCGAACTACGCTCACTTGAGAAATATTCGACACCTTATACCACTAGGCCAAACGCACATACTTTAAAGCGACGAAATCAACGTACACTTCATAAATCGAACGCGAATCTAGCTCCATTCGTACAAAGAGAATATAATCACTACCGTTTTACATTCATATTTCAAAATAACCTCTTAGAAGATCTGATATCCTGGTACGTAAACTTTCCCTCCGTCTTACGTCTGACGCGAGTTTAACATTTTTACTCATCCAAAAAAGTGCCCAACGCCGCTAACGATGTTACCACTTCAAAAAATGTAAAAAAACCTGATTTCTTGGATTCTTCTAAATCACTGGCTATTTTTTTTTAAAGAACAAGAGTACCTATTCTTTTTATTTGTCGGTTTTGCGACATTTTCTTCATACAATTTAACCTTACTATAGAGAAATCATACCGCATCACAGGTGAACAATTGCAAGCCGTGCTGTTCCACCCGATGCGCCAGCAGATCTTGTTCGCTCGCACACGCCTCGCCGCACCGCGGGCACGAGCTGCACAAACACACTGACATTTGACTTTAAAAATTCTCTACAGACTGTAATGCCTAGATTTATCAGAATCCAGAAAAAACGAAAAAAGCGACGGCTAGCACTCCGGGAGTGCCGGCAGAAGTGAAAACAGCAGCTTAGTTTAGATTTTAATGTTGTATCCATGACGCTCAACACGCGCACCGTACTGGCTGCTTACAAAAAAAACTACGTATTATCTATATTGACAGACCTCTAACAATGTGCCGATGCCCTAGTACTTTTGCTACGCGACTAAACAAAAAACCCTTGAAAAATCGAACGCGATTCATTCGTATTTCAAAATAAGCTCTTAGAGGATCTGATATCCTGGTACAGTCGCCATCAGATATATCGTAGCGGGCGAGGTCCTCAAATAATTCGGAACAACCTTAAATTTCAATAAATTCGTTACACAGATATGGTTAATAAAATCAGAACACGCAATTAGTCATAAATAAAGTAACAGCGATTTTTCAATAAAATCGGGACGTCACAGATCGTCAAAGGTATCGATGCAGACAGGCTGACCATAAAGATCGAAACATTTTTGGAAAATATACCTTAACTTTGTGACAAACAGTTTAAATTACAGTGTGTTTATAATAAAATTAGTTTTATAAAATAGAACTACATGCTTTGACTTATAACAGCAGAAGAAGAAAAAAATTATTCGTAAAAAAAGTATAATGGCAATTTAGTGGCCAGTAACAATTTACACTTTATATAACAAAAAAGGTTTTATGTTACTAACACAGTGAATTATGCATGCAGACGCGTACACTATATAGGTGACATATCTTTCATTTTGGCATGACGTTTGAGCCTTATTTGTATTTTGTTTGGAATTCGAATCTATTATTATATACGTAAGGTTTATTTTCCACATATGTTCCGATATTTGTGATCAGCCTGACTGTGTCGATACCTTTGACGATATGTGCTTCCTGATATTTTTAGCTCATTGAACGTCCCGAATTTATTGAAAAGTCGCTGTTCTTATATTTATGACGAATTGCGTGTTCCGATGTTATTAATCATATCTGTGTAACGAATTAATTGAAATTTAATGCTGCTCCGAAATATTTGAGGACCTCGCCCGCTACGATATATCTGATGGCGACTGTACTTAAACTCGACCTCCGTCTTACGCCTGACGCGAGTTTATCATTTTTTATCCATCCCAAAAAGTGATCAACGCCGCTCAAGAAGTTTTCACTTCAAAAAAAAATATCTAACACTAATCTTATATATGTATGTATATATTTTCATGGAAATGCCTTCGTAGTCTACGGCAGCTGTACAACGACAGACAAACGTCACATGGGTAAAGTGTACATTACTCGAATCTCCTTCCAAAGAGAAAGAGAGAGAGAGGGGGAGAGAGAAAGAGAAAGAGAGAGAGGGAGAGAGAGAGAGAGAGAGAGAGGGAGAGAGAGTGAGAGCGTGAGAGGGAGAGAGAGTGTGAGCGAGGGAGAGAGAGTGTGAGAGGAAGAGAGGGAGAGAGAGGGAGAGGGAGAGAGAGAGGGGGAAAGAGGGAGAGGGGCCGAGGGAGAGAGAGTGAGAGCGTGAGAGGGAGAGAGTGTGAAAGAGGGAGAGTGTGAGAGGGAGAGAGGGAGAGAGAGAGGGAGAGAGAGGGAGAGGGAGAGAAAGAGGGGGAGAGAGGGAGAGGGGCCGAGGGAGAGAGAGTGAGAGCGTGAGAGGGACAGAGAGTGTGAGAGGGAGAGAGGGAGAGAGAGAGGGAGAGAGAGAGGGAGAGAGAGAGGGAGAGAGAGAGAGGGAGAGAGAGAGAGGGAGAGAGAGAGAGGGAGAGAGAGAGAGATAGGGAGAGGGGCCGAGGGAGAGAGAGTGAGAGCGTGAGAGGGAGAGTGTGAGAGGGAGAGAAGGAGAGAGAGAGGGAGAGAGGGAGAGGGGCCGAGGGAGAGAGAGTGAGAGCGTGAGAGGGACAGAGAGTGTGAGAGGGAGAGAGGGAGAGAGAGAGGGAGAGAGAGAGGGAGAGAGAGAGAGATAGGGAGAGGGGCCGAGGGAGAGAGAGTGAGAGCGTGAGAGGGAGAGAGTGTGAGAGAGGGAGAGAGAGTGTGAGAGGGAGAGAGAGTGTGAGAGGGAGAGAGGGAGAGAGAGAGAGAGAGAGAGCTACCAGTGTTTGTCGTCGCACTTGCCCCCGGGCTGGTCGCGGCGGTGGCGCGCGATGGCGGCCGCCGACTCGAAGCGCAGCTTGCACGTGCGGCAGCGCAGCCCGGGCAGCGCCGGCTGACACACACACACACACACACACACAACATTAGTACACTACTACAGAGGCCGGGAAGCGCAGCTTGCACGTGCGGCAGCGCAGCCCGGGCAGCGCCGGCTGACACATACACCGTTAGTACATTACTACAGAGGCCGGGAATCACGTGAGGAGCCGGCCGAGCGCGAGCGAGGCTGGATATTTGAGGCTGGCTACCCCTTTTCTCGCCGAGGTAACTATATAGTGCTATTCTCAAACACGCAATGAAATAAATTGAAAACTGCAAAATATAATCAAACTCATTATATAATAAAACCTCTTCTTTTTAATATAGTGACCGGTTTTCATAACGCCATAAAGCAAATATTGCGTAGTTTTTTTTTATGGCTGAATGGCGAGATGTTGTATCACAATCACAAATATGTGTGGAACGGAAATCAAAGGGCACATTGCCAGCCTTGTTGTACGAAACCATAGAATAGATAACAACAGGGTAGAACGGAATCTCTTTTGACCGCGTCCAAAACGCCGCCATTTATATACCTACTTCCCCCTTCACGTCGTTACACCCCTCTGTCGTCCAGGCGTGTTGCTAGGGTTGCTTACCGTTAAATATTATACTTACGTCTAAAGATAATATCGGTAAAATACAAGTTTTTATTTACTTTGAAATCATTATTTTATTCTAGTTTAACAAAATATGAAATTTATAAATCATTAGGTACGTACCTACATATTATAGATAGGTACTTCTAAGTAAGAAGTTACTACGAGTACCATACCAAATGAAGCCATTTAAGATGATTTAAGTAAGTATTACTTACCGACAAATATAAAAATGCCAAACGCGCGTGCGGCGACGCCGGCCGTGCCAGCCTGACTGAGTCGCTCGCTTAGCGAGTACTGTGATATCGTGACCTTGAGTCCGGCCGGAGCGGGAGTTTCCGTTCTACTATGTTCTTATTTATTCTATGATGAAACCCCATTAAAGACCTCTCGTCTAGTCGTACCTGAAACGTGACACTTCACAGCCTAATATAAGGAACATAACATCAATATTTCATCGCACGTTTGAGGAAAATAATATTAAATTTATTAGTTAGACTGACCCCGTGCGAGCGCGTCTTGTGCACCTTGAGCCCCGCGGCGCTGATGAAGGTTTCCCCGCAGAGTGCGCACGCGCCGCCCGCCGCGCCCGGGTGCGCTAAGCGCATGTGCGAGCTGCGCGTCGTCATCTTGCTGCCAACAATAACATTAAACATCAAATATTTTACGCCTCCCCGGACCGCTAGTAGGAATTTACCGGCCGCAACGCGAGCGGAAATTTCCACTTCCTGCCCAGGGGAATGAATGAATGAATGAATTAATTAATGTTTATTCACAGAACATATGGTACAAAAAGATGTTACATGTAGTACAATTAGGTCCTTAATACATTCAGTCTATATGACATGTGAAAATTTACATAATTAATATCATAATCCTAGGCTATCTTTATCTACTATCCATCGAGAGAGCGCAGAGAGCTATTCTGAAGGTGTCTACCTATCGCTCTTTCCTTTTTCCTACTAACCTGCTTTATAAGACATGTAATGTATTAACAGTTCGACAGTTATTTATAATTAGTATAGTACTTAAACAGCACGCAGCCCTACCCTATACCACTGAACTAACAGCTAAGAGACGACAGGACATAGTTTGCTATCAGAAAATAAGACCCAAATTTGCTTTTACACACAAATTCTTTGTTTTCTTAGGATCATTCCTTTATAATAGGTTAAATGCAATTTCGCCCATTTATCACCACAATTACAATAAATGCAAGAAAATTCTCCTGGAGTCACTTCAAACTATGTCATACGAAGATACAGAGAATTTATTATTAGTTGTGAAGTAGATTATCTTTGTAAACTTTCTTTTTACTTAATTTTAATTTTAAAGATTATTTTTAGGATAATAATCATAGTTTTAATTTAATAATTTCTTTATTTTTGTCATGTTATACCTATTATTCCCTAGTGATTGTATAATTATTTAATAGCCATTTTTTTAGCTCTCATAGCCTGAAACACAGGATTTCCTAGTTCAGGCATATAAGTTGTTAACTTAGATTTGTAAGGAAACTTTGTTCTTAGTTATAATTTTTGTAAAACATTTATGAATAAATTATCTTTATCTTTATCTTTATCTTTTACATACCAATCAATAATGGCATCAGTTGTCTTATAAACGCATGTTATTAAAACTTATAGGTGACTTAGGGAAGACGGTGATAAAGTAAGCCTCGGGTCGCATGTTTGCCGCTCTCGCCTTAAGCTCGTGCGACAAGTTCCTGCGATCTGAGACATTCTTTATATCAGCTCCGATGAATTTGTTTGGTACACCTATGTAGGATGGATGGCAAAGCAAGTACAGTCAGAAAAAAAGCTTGTATTCAAAACGGAAGTAACAAGAACTAATTTTATTATGATTTCGGTGAATTTTCGTTAAGTTAGAATAGAATAGAAAAGAAGAAAAATACAAGTGATTAAAACCAAATATTAGAATTATATGCGAAGGTAAAATGGAAGGGAGACTCGGCGAGGTCGCTGGTTTTCAGTCTCCAACCAAACTAATACTAACCTAACTAAACTAAACTACGGTAGTCGCGCTGCCACAAGTTAGCGAACATTTTGGTATGAATTGTATGATATTTTCACTGTTCGTTATTTCCTGTGTACATACTCACAGGAACTGCTGGTCGCAGTGGTCGCACTTGAAGGTGGCCCCCGCGTGGAACGCTGCGTGCAGCACCGCGCTCGCCCTGACACACAAAAACAGATTTAGTGTGAACTGCACCAAGATAATCTTACTATAACTCTAAACAAATCACGAATAACAACAAAAACAGCGAAGATTTGCAAAAGTGTGTGATTTTTACTCCTCGATACGAATACGATACGAATATTGCAGCGCTCCCTGACGGACAAACACCATAACACCTAGCTAAGAACCACCGCTAAGGAAACGCAAACATAATACTGAAAACCGCATCTAAATCAGTCCAACGGTTCTCGAGATAAATAGGAACATTCGTTTGCGGACAAACAAATATACAACCTACCTATCACCCTAAACGCATATACCTTCTCCGTTCCGTCGTGGGTAAAAAGACAAAGACAACATTTTGAAGGCACTAGTAGCCTTAAGGCACTTGTCCCACCGCCGGCGAGTAGCGAGAAGCGAGCGTTTTTTAGTATGGAAATTTTGTCGCTTTTGTCGCCGGGCGACAAAAGTTCTATACTAAAAACACTCGCTTCTCGCTACTCGTTGGCGGTGGGACAAGTGCCTACTACTCCCTCTTCCTCATTTTTTATTTATTTAATTTATTTAGGCAACAAACAGTCACACAGTTGAACATATTATTAAGACATAGGTAATAAAGTGTAGACCAGTAGGCTTATTGTCTAACTCGCTCGCAATCGCCATCGTGTTCATTTTGACAGTTCTTGTATGAATGTGACAGCTAGCTGATTCCGATGCCAATTGTCAGCCCATACATGAACTGTCAAAATGAAAACGATGGCGATTGCGAGCGAGTTAGACAATAAGCCTACTGGAGTGCCATAACAACAATAAAGTGAACATCGGTAAATAGGAACGGTAGATGCAGTAGATGGCATTGCATTTGAAGTAGAAGCAGCTACAATACCTACTTAAGCTACGCTTAAAGAAAATAAGTTAACTTATAATGAGGTTATACTAAAAATGGAAAACTGACAAGAAGTGCATGCGATTTCTGTACATTTAAGTGACAAATAACACGGTTCTTAAAATTAAGACAGTTTCTATAAGCAAGAATATCAATGTGACATAAATCTGTGTTATAATAATTTAGACAACGGCTGAAATAAGAGTTAGAATAGTACTTAGTGCGTGAGAAAGGAACTGAAAACTATTTTTCATGTCGTGCATTGCATCGAGGAACTTTGAATGAAATATTACCAAGTAGTGAGGGGGAGTCAACATGGCAATCTAACTAATATTATAAATGCGAAAGTATGGATGGATGGATGGATGGATGTTTGTTTGTTACTCAATCACGCCAGAACGGCCCAACGGATCTGGATGAAATTCGGCACATAGATAGAGAAAAGTCTGGAATAGCACATAGGCTACTTTTTATCCCGGAAAATTGCGTAGTTCCCGCGGGATAGCGATAAACGAATTCTTTGCGAAGTCGCTGGCAACAGCTAGTGAATTATCAACCTTATCCTCATCAACCCTAGTATGTGTTACTACGCTAATACGGGCCTCACTTGCTATTGATGGGGTCGTCACACTTCCGGCAGGAGAACTTGAGTTGGTGCTGGTCCCGCATGTGCGCGCGCAGCTTGGCCGGCGCGAAGAACCGCTGCTGGCAGAGCCGGCAGCCGTGCCGCCGCGCCTGCCGGACCGCCACCATCCTTACACACTTACGAGGTTTTGGCGCATAACGTCCCACTCGCATAATGTCCCTTTGTCCCTTTCGCGAAATGTCCCTTTCCTAAATGTCCCTTACGCAAAACGACCCTTCTGCAAAAGGGCCCGTTCGCAAAACGTCCCTTTCGCAAAATGGCCCGTTCGCAAAACGTCCCTTTCGCAAAATGGCCCGTTCGCAAAACGATCCTTATCCCATGAGAAGACTCCTAGTCTCTACTGAAACAAGCTTTTTCCAGACGCGACATTTTGCGAATGGGTCATTTCATTTCGCTGACGGGACGTTTTGCGAAAGGAGTGGGACCTTTTGAGAAAGAGACGTTTTGCGAACGGGGTATTTTACATAAGGAACCATTTGCAGAGAAGACGTTTTGCGAATGGGACGTAATTTTGGTAGAGAGACGTTTTGCCAGTGGAGCGTTATGCGCCCAAATCACTTACGATACTAACTTATATTAACTTTTTCATCACACAGAATCAAAGCATACAAGTTAACTTGGCTGTGATGCCCCATATAAAACCCTCGAGCATTTTTCTTGCCACGAAACTTTAATTTCTTGGAGGTTTTTAAATTCGGACGGGTAGTCTACCCGTGATCATGATACATGCAACTGTATCGAAATATCGGGAGCTCAATAAAGGTAATCGCGGTTCACATCCCGTTTATAATATTTCGAATGAACTTAACCGTGAATCATTAAAAAGGTTTTTAAATTATTTCATTGCATATTTGAGAAAAGCACTATGCATCTCGGCGGGAAAAGGGGTAGCCAGCATCAAATACCCACCCTCGCTCACGCTCGGCCATCTACGTTTTCAGCCGGCATCCCCACTCCCTGCCCTCGGTAGTAACGTAATATTAAATGCTAGCAGCCTTCATTATAAGGGCCTGCTTCACCACTCTCTGTTAAGTTCCAGCTATCTAAAGTGTTAGTTAACTATGATGACGTCTCTGTCTGTTTTGTTGAGACGGAATCATAGTTAACTGACAGTTAAGATAACTGAAAATTAACAGAGAGTGGTGAAGCAGGCCCTAAGACTATCAAAATTTTGTAAACGTCCACCAAATTGGGTGCGTAATGATGGGTATAACAACATTTGCTATAATATTAGTCGCTATAACGCTCATTTGATATAATTATTAAATCATATAACAACATTTAATATATTTAAATATAATATAATTATGATTTTCTATAACGATCATTTAATCTAAAAATATTTCATATAACATACATTTAGTATAATGCATATTTTCTATAATAAACTTATGATATAAAGTTGATTTCATATAAAGTACAGTTAGAATAACAGTTTTTGATATAATGTATTAGAGATGTAATCTCAAATTTAATACCCCGCAAAACTTACTTAGGCAGAAGGGTAAAGGGGGAAGGGGGGGCGAAGCCCCCCACAAGGGGGGCTCGGGGGGCGGAGCCCCCCGCATTGAAAAAACTGCTGACATCAACTCGTACAACCACTTGGGTAGGTTCGTTAGTTACCTTGTGACCCTCAGAGCAGAAATAGAAGCCCCGCGTCAGCGGGGCTTCGTCGACTCGCTCTTGAACCTCTTGCACGTGCATAAAACTAAGTGCTACCAGGTTATGTAGGTTAGTTTAGGTTATAATATTACGTGCTACTTTTAAAAAATATACCATATGATAGTTATACAATATGAGTTTTATATGAAATCACGATTATACCAAAAGATTATTATATGAAATCAATGTTATACCAAATGATCGTTATATGAAATAAAAATAGATATTTTGATATTATACCAAACGTTTATTATATAAAATGAGTGATTATATCATTTGAAATTATATCAAATGTTTTTATATTGAATGAAAATATATCAATTGTTGTTATACCGATCATTACACACCCCACCAAATTGTGTAAAAAACTTGTCAGATTATATTTACTAGCTGTCACCTCCAGATGGGTAGACGTGGCTTTGGAGCCACAACCCCAATTCTCTACTTACCTCATCATGTATCTTCATATGGTTGCCGAAAGTACTCTGTGATAAAAACCCTTTAAAGCACAATTCACATTTAAACACTGAGCGTACATAATTGTCCGACTTCTTCCTGTCTTCCATCTCTTTCACCATATCCTCCTCAGAACGAGACACTATCTTAAAATTATATTTCTCCTCAAACTCCTTGAAGCCTTCCTCTTCACAAAACGGTTTCAGTCTCCACGCTCGTCCTTTTTTCTCTGGTGTTCTCTCTTTCTTTTTCTTAACTATTTTCCTTTTACAACTTTCTATATCCTTTTTCACAGTTTCATCACACTCCTTTACAATGTGTGGAATATTTACTATCTCTATTTTCTCAATGGTTTGATCACAACTCTCTACTATGTTTATTTGTGGAGTGTTTTGTGGTACAGATACATCTTCAAGTTCTATATGAACTGTTTCTGTAGCAGCATCGAAATTCGTCCCATTATCATCATCGTCATCATTTATTTCTTTTCGATCAAAATCCTTAACATCATTATCAATGTTGTTCTCTATTATAAATATATTGTTGGGATCAGTTTTTATGTCTATCTGTGTGTTGTCATGCTTTAAAAATATTTCTTCTCCATTATTGCGGTTGTGGGTAAATGTGTGTGTCAGTTTGTGCAGGTTTCTGTCGATACTTCTTATAAAGTTTGTTGTGATCTGTAAAAAAATGTTTAATATTAAATTACTTGGTCAGTGCTATTTCTTAAGTTAAGTAAAATTTATTAAGGCTATTTAAAATATACAAAATATTTTATTTTCTCAAATTTTGGAAATTTTGGGTTATTTCTGTTCAAGATCAAGAATATCATTGTGTCTCATACCATACATACAAATAATAAAGTGTCCTCAATTTCACATAGTAATTTTTGCTGTTGAATTTGTTACCTCCAAGCAAAGTAACAAACCTGACCAAGTTTCTTGCAGCACAATCTTCTTAGCAATGGGCTTTTTTCAAATGCGCTGATAGTAAAAAAAAAAAGACACATAAAAGAGCCCTTGGTGACCTATTTGTAAAATAAAGTTTTGAATTTTAAATTTTGATAATTTTGATTAGGGAACACATTTCTTTTCATACTCGTAAAGAGAATCAGTAGAGTTGTTGATTCTGAGTAGAAAAAAACAAAAAATTTCAAAATGTGAGATTTTTTTTTGTCTTTTTTTAATTCCCAACTCATTAGCTTGCTTGTCATCCTTTTAGTAACTTTCTTATACATTATTTTAACTAGATTTATAGCACTGGGGACTATTTAGAAGGGGTACGCCACTGCCGGCAGGCAGAAAATGAGAACTCAGGGGTGTTTTCGGGAATTTAATATGGAAAGTTATCGAACTTATGGATTAGTGGATGTACAGAAAGTCACTGGAAGAGTATAAAGTAAGTAGAAACTAAACTAAACACGGAATGAATAATATCGCTTGCGGTGCGAGCGTCGTGTGTATGCGCGGGAGTCAAAGAGTAACGCGCGGTCTCGCTAATGCAGTTCGGACTCGACTGACTATGGCGGCCGGCGCGTGAGGCGTGCTGGCCGTTACAGCACGGGGCGCGGGAGACGGAGAGGGGTACCGCGGCGTATATGCTACACTACACTCACACTAGCAAGTAATCTAGCTGGTGTGCGTCCGCGAGAGGCCCGCTCGGGTAAGGTACGTCTAGGGACTGAAATACGGTTTGCTATAGATTTTATTATTTTGCTTTTTAATTAAAAATATTCTCACAAAGTGCTGATGCATGAGCGCCTGCTTGAGCAGGTGTTCGGCGCGGCGGCAGCGCGCGCGCAGCTCGCGGCCGCGCAGCAGCAGCGCGCGGCAGAACGCGCACAGGTGCTGCGGGAACCCGTCCCACGCAGACAGCTGGCAGCCATCACAAATTGTTGTTTAAAAAGGGTCACACAAAGTATTGTGGTTAACCTTTGGTGTTCCAGGATAAAAATAATTGTATTTTAACGTCATTAGTCTTAAATATTTAGAAATTAAAAAGTAGGTGTAAATGTTGGCCCAGATGTGGGACTGGGCATACGAAAGGTCAAATGTGACACTGATTGTTAAAGATTTTATAGATATTAAGTTCCTGTATCACGAAATACGAGGATTTTGTTATATTTTCAACATGAAACTACCGTGAGACTCAAACATAATTACAACAAACCGGATAACTCACATATAAAAGCCGAAGGAAATAGGCATATGGGGATATACATGGGGATACCAGGTCGCAAAATATAAATATTTTAAACTAAATGACTCACCGAGGTGCCCATTAACTCCTCAAACACTAGTTCAAGCCCCCATTCCCGAATATTGAACAGCTTTACATCGCTCGCCAGGCAGATCCGACAGGCCAGCGAACTGTCCGCACACTTTTCCTCCTTTACCGCACTTAAGTTTAACGTTGTAGAAGCCATGAACACCTTGGAATTTAATCATCCATACCTAAACAGTATATTACCCAAAATGATCATAATTGATAAAGTAAACAATAAATAATAACAGAAAAGAGTGACCGACCAGCTGACCAGCCGACCACATAAAAATGACAATTATGACATTATGACATTTGTATTTCTGCCAGTTCGGATATTTCCACAACGTTTCCACAAATATATATTTTTTAATATTTCGGATTTCAGTCTATATTTTTGACAAGATAATCCGGGAATAAGTAGTTTTTATAGAATTTTAATTTTTTTGCCAAACAAAACTCTCTTTTCTTTCTTTCTTTATAAAGAAACTAAGTCCACACTGCTTCGACAAACAAAATACCATCAAAATACAAACTGAAGGAATTCATTCCTTTTGGTAGAAATTTACTAAAAAAATTGGCAGCACTACATTAAACGTCAGTTAGTCGATAGTCGAGTCAACTTGGCCAACGCTTGGCCTGTTTTATACGTGCTAAATAATTTACATAATTACATATAAAGTAATCACGAAACCTTCGAATTAATCGTAATACCACCACGTAGTCGTAGTGTACCACTATCCTGTTCGTGAGATTATTGTTTCTCTCGTTAATAGTGCTGAACTAGTTTTTTTTTGCTCTGTAAGGCAGACAAGACACTGACTTTTAGACAATACTTAGTGTGTGTCGCAAAAACTGCAGATATTAGGGGTATATTATGTCAGTGGAGATTGTTCGTGTGAAGGAGGAACCAAAGTGGGAGGAGGAATGTGACGAGAAGGAGGCAACGAAGGTGGACTCCGGGACTGTGCCAAATGTCAAACTTGAGGCCGACATACATCATAAAATTAAAATCGAGGTTGAATTGGATTCGGGACTTGAGCTGCCACATACAGAGTACCCTGCTCAAGGTAATTTTTACCAGCGAAGTCTTAGTACGTCCTGGTACCTCCTAACTATCGATTTTCTGTAGCTATATTAGTAAATTTCGTACAAACCTTTTTTGTTGATCCAGAAGTTCTAGAACGCGATTTTGGGCCTTTTAATTTTTTTCATCAATGTTTGAGGCCTTCTATCTCTTAATTGTGAAGAAAAATGTTTTTTTTTGTGTGTTCTGCTATATGTAAGTATATTGATGACGTGTTAAAGACATGTGTGCCACACATGTGTTCAAAACAGAAAGAGCTTATTAAGTAAGTGTAAGTCTGCTTGTTTTTTCTGCTAATGTCTCTGAGGGCAAGTTGTTTGGTCTATGAAAAGCCTAGTGATAGGCTAGCTAGACTGATGGGATGACTATTTGACTTAGTTTTTTAGTAATATATTTATTTATTTCAGTACACCAAATACAGTCCAGAACCTAAACATTAATTTTAACTACCCGAACAAGTTAGCAATTCAACTCGATTCATCAAATCATACAAAAATATCAATATGGTACTTTGGTTACTTAGTACTTACATAGTTCACAAATACAAATTCTACTTGTAAACTGAAGGTTTAATTTGGATTGAGGATATTTTGCAGCTAGTCACTTCTTAACACCAACAACTTTGTTCCATTTCAGACCCATTAACTCAAGAAGCACCTGCAGCTGTCAAACAGGAGCCTCAGAGTGGTGCCCCGCCATGCCTTGGGGAGAGCCCTGTCTCCGCAGACACCCTGCAGAGTCAGTCACACATCTTCACCATCAAGCTTGAACGTATAACTCCTGACGACGAAGATAATAAGCCGAAACTGTGCAATAATGACCAAAATAACACGCATAAACTCGATTTCAACTTGGACAAGAAACATGATGTCAAACAAGAAGTTCAAATTCAAACCAAAGAAGAAATTAAAATAACTAAACCCAAGAAAGTTAGGAAACCGCGTCAATATAATAAAGACACGAATATCTTCACTTGCGACTATTGCAACACAAACTTTGTGCATAAAAGTGTTTTGGTTGATCACATAAGAATGCACACAGGTGGCAAACCGTATTCGTGCATAGAATGTAAGAAACCGTTTATAACTTACAGTAGCCTGAAGCGGCATTCGCGCGTCGTTCACAAAACTATACTAAAACATCATACATTTATACATGAGGGTGAGAAAGGACATTCCTGTCACGTATGCTTTAAACAGTTCACACGCAAACATCATTTAATTGACCATATGCTTATTCACACAAAAGATAAATCGGAATGCTGCCAAGTGTGTAACAAGCAGTTCTCGCGCAAGTCCACCTTGGTCAATCACATGCGGATTCACTCAGGCGAGAAACCGTACCGATGCGAAGTGTGCAGCGCCCGATTTCGGAGAGACAATGACTTGAAACTACACTCGCTCGTTCACACGGGGCAGAAATCGCACGCGTGCAAAGTTTGTCCGAAAGTGTTCTCGAGAAGCTCTACTCTAGCCACACACATGCGTGTTCACACCGGCGAGAAACCCCACGCTTGTCCAGTTTGCCAGAAACAGTTTTCACACAAAGACAGTTTGAATAAGCATGTAGCAATCCATTCTGGACTGAAACCGTTTTCGTGCGATGTATGCACGAAAACCTTCCGACGCCAGTCTTACTTGGCTTTGCATATGCGCCTCCACACAGGAGACAGGCCGCACGCGTGCGACGTCTGCAACAAAAAATTCACACAAAAAAGCAATTTGGCTGTGCACGTTTTAATCCACAAAGGCGAGAAACCCCACGCTTGTACGGTGTGTGAGAAACGATTCACACAGAAAGACACATTGACTAAGCACATGTTGATTCATACTGGTGAAAAGGAGTTTGCGTGTGAAATTTGTAACAGACAGTTTAGGATCAAGTGTCACCTTGTGGAACACAGACTCACCCACACCGGCGAGAAGCCCCATGGTTGCAATATTTGTCACAAGCGTTTTTCACAAAAGGGTAGCCTAAACAAGCATATACGAATACATACGGGAGAGGAGCCTTTTTCCTGTGCTGTATGCAAAAAACAATTCAAGGATCGCTCCAATTTGATACAACACGAACGCCTCCACAACGGAGCTAGACCCCACTCTTGTCCAATTTGTAAAAAGTTATTTTCGAATAAGTCTAATGTAACTAAACATATGCGAAGGGTTCATATAGATCGGGAAGAAGAATTTACACCTTAAACTAGTAACAGCTGAAGTGGAGGGCGGGGCAAGGCAAGATAGACCGAAAGTGGTTACGGAGTGGTGGCCATGATTGAGTTGAAGGTCAGTGGGCAGACCACCTGCCCGGTGGTCAGATGACATCTGGCAGTGAGCTAAAAAGCCGGGTAAAGTCGCGTGAAAACGAAGAGGTCTTAACACAGCATTTGGTGGATGTTGGCTGATTAGATAAATAGACCTAAGATAAAGTTCTGTACTTAAATTACTACGTGATCTCTGATATTTAGGTTAATTTTAAATAATAAAGTGTCTATTAAATATCTTCCGTTTAATTGGTCTCATCAAACCACCACAGCTAAGGTTTGAATACTTCAATTTCCTAAGGTATTTTAGAAAAAAAAAAAACGAGAACGGATCACAAATAAATAACACTGTTCTATCAAATTTAAGTACAAGTATCCGAACGTATTTGGTAGTTTTTTTTAATTAAAATGTCAACACAACCTAAAGCCTGTATTTTGTAGTGCTAGCTCAAAGAGTATTATTACTGCTAGCTTTTGTTTTGCTAGGCCCTGCCTGGCTAGCATGGTAACGATTATGTACCCATTTTATCTACAAATGAGCGACAAACGATATTTTGCACCGACAATGATATTACGGCGGAGGAGTTTATGGAAGTATCCGAACATAGCTGGGTAGAAATTGAAATCAACGCTTACAACACTGCGGAGAACGTCAATTGGTTATTTTGGTGTACACAGGCAATCCGAGCAGGTAATGGATGTTATGTATGTACATAAACAATGACTGTATTGATCGGCTGGAGTAGGGGGCATGCGCCTATGTGCGCCCTGTATATAATCTTAGAAATTCATAAAAATCAATACATTTTGTTGACTCATTAGTGATAAAGTTAGTGAGTGTGAAGCTGGCTCACGGTCCTGATTTTTAAAATTAATTTATGGCAAAACAAAACTTCTTAAATTAATTGGCAATTGGCAAATCCATGTTACTTTCCACCTTAAAATTTAACGTTAAAAAATAGATTTAATTCTCCGACATTAAATTAGATTAGGTGTATTTTTTATGAAAAAACATAAGAAAATCGCAAGAAGATCGCAAATTAAAAATATAATGAAAAATATAAACACAGCCCACTGAGACACGACACAATAAAATGTCACAATTTTATAATAAAAATACATATAAATGTTAAAATTCAATTTGAACGAAAAAAAAAATAAAACAAAATATCACATCCAAAAAACTTTGCATATCGCCTTGTACAAGTAAAAGTAAACTTTATAAGTACTTGCCACGTGAAATGGCTCAAATCGAACCTAGCAATGGATTCTGTACATTGGTCAAGATTGAGCCCATAAAAGAAGAACCGGGACCGGCATGGGCAAATGAGGTTGAAAGCTCAAGGGTAGACCCAGGCACGGAACAGGTCAACCTCAGTCTCACAAAGGACACACAACTGGAAAGTAGCTTCGAAGTTCAGGATGCGAGAACTGAGGAGACTGGGGTAGGAAAAGACAATGAACTAGAAAACCTTGGGATGAATGATGAACTTGATTATGATATCACAATTGATGTGGTAATCAAGCCAGAGGAGACTATAGAAGTTATAAACACGTTCGAAAGTAATGTTACAAATTTGCAACCACCAAACCATTGGCAACACCTACTTTATTTCAACTGTTAGGTACCTACGATAAAAATATATTATGGAGATTTTTTTGTTTTATTATTGGAATTAGTTAAGATTTGCATACGTTTAGTCTGGATTTGTTGAGTCAAATATTAAACCAATTTAAATTTTTAACAAGTCTTTTGCTTACCAATGCAAAAATTCTTCTTTAGCCTGATAAAAAAAGACATGTAAAATTGGCGGGCTATTTGCAAAACAAACGGTTTTCTTTAAAGATGTTTGACTTTATCTTATATTAAACTTAACTAGTCGCAAGAATACTGTTAGTCCTAACCTATCGTGACCCTTAGGAGAAAGCAAGTTAAATGCTTGTTTCTTGCTCCATGGCCCCTAAATCACCCTGTATAATAATTACAGAGCCTTTGGAGCTTGAAATCTCGCAAAATGACACGCACAAACCAGCACAAGATATTCAATTGGAAGAAGAAAGTAATCCTGTACAAGAAACACCAAAGAAATCGCATCAAAGTGCTAACAAGAGAAAATACTCGTGTGACGATTGGCAGGAAGAGTTTACGCGAAAAAGACAACTAATATATCATGTTAAAACCCACATTCCTAAAAACACGCACGG
Source organism: Pandemis heparana (assembly GCA_963854515.1). NCBI lineage: Eukaryota > Metazoa > Arthropoda > Insecta > Lepidoptera > Tortricidae > Pandemis > Pandemis heparana. Next base: position 764,415 of record OY978033.1, read on the forward strand.
ACCATCAAAAGATATTCAATTGGAAGAAGAAAGTAATCCTGTACAAGAAACACCTAAGAAATCGCATCAAAGTGCTAACAAGAGAAAATACTTATGTGACGATTGCCAGGAAGAGTTTACGCGAAAAAGAGAAATAATGTATCATGTTAAAACCCACATGCCTAAAAACTCTTACGCATGTAAGATTTGCCACAAAATATATTCCACGCCCAGAAATTTGAAGCGGCATGCAGTTTCGCACGAAACAGAGAAAATATTCACTTGCGATGTCTGCAGTAAAAGTTTTCAGTCCAAAAAAAATTTGACACAGCATGTTCAGCTCGTTCACACAGATGATAATTATGCGTGCACACGTTGTAATAAAACATTTAAACAAAAATCTTACTTGGAGGACCATATTAGCATACATACAGGAGACAAGCTATTTTTATGCGATATTTGTGATCAAACGTTTCGTCTTAGACGCACATTGACTAGACACAAACTCACTCACACAGACAAGAAACCGTATTCGTGCGAAGTTTGCAACAAACAGTATAGGCGTAATAATGATTTAAAAAGACATTCACACGTTCACACAAGAGAGAGGCCTTACCATTGCAATTACTGTAAAAAACAATTTTCACTAAAACATGGACTGGTAAATCACATGAAAATACACTTACGGAGAGCCAGATATACATTCAAACACCTAGAGACACCTAGCACCGCAAGTCAGAGTAAACATTACAGCTCAAGCACATATTGCGAAATCTGTCACAGAAAGTTCGCAACCAGATCTAATTTGTTGTCTCACTTGCGAAAACATGCAGACGACAAACTGTTCTATTGCGACGTCTGCTTTAAAATATTTACCGATCGGGCTAACTTGGCGCATCATAAACGCATCCACACAGGTGTCAAAGCCTATGTTTGCGAAGTCTGTGAAGTAGGCTTATCAAGTAAATTCGCTTTAGATGGCCATATGCGAATTCACGCAGAACAGCTACCATTCAAATGTCAGTTATGCTATAGACGATTCCGGGTCAAATCTAAACTGACACATCACATCCGTTTAAAACACACTGGGGAAGTCAGATATGAGTGCGATATCTGTGAAAAAACGCTCACAACAAAACATGGTTTAATAATACATATACGGACCCACACGGGCGAGAAACCCTTTACTTGCCCGGGGTGCAGAAGAAAGTTTAATAATCCATCTGGCATGTTAAAGCACAGGCGCCGCTTTCACCCAAACAAGATAATTTACACGTGCCAAATATGTAAACAGAAGTTTACAAAAAAGATGATGTTTGACAGGCATACTGACGCAAACGGTTTAGCTTGTAATACATTACATGCAGTAAGTACGTAATAAGTACACTTCAGGTTCAGGATAAGCTTTACTTCGTCAAAAGTATAAATTAAAGGAGCATATTAATGATATTGCCAAGTAGGTATACATATTATTATAGACACGAAACGGAAGGAAGTTACTTTCTGTCAACTTTTTTCTGGCACAATTTTCTTGACAATGATTAATATGCGTAGAAGTAAGAAAAATGGTTATATGCTTGACTATTCCACTCCCATCCATGCAAAGTAGTTGTCGATCCACGTCTACTACTATGTTAACTAATGTTTCATAATTATAATTACAACAAACCGGATAACTCACGTATAAAAAGCTGAAAGAATGCAAAAAAATTAAATGAATGGATTAGTCCGAAACAATTGTCTGAGCATTCTTTCGGCTTTTTATTCGCGAGTTATCCGGTTTGTTGTAATTATATTTGAGTCTCCCGGTAGTTTCATGTTGAAAGTGTTTCATAATACTTTTCTTTTTTGAGTTTTAAATCGCTAACTCAGTAGTTTTGTGGAAAATAAAAGAATTTGTTAAATAAAAAAAAATACAACCGAATTGAGAACCTCCTCCTTTTTTTTGAAGTCGGTTAAAAATAGATTGATGTGGTTGTTAAATGTACGTAGGTAATACATTGTGTAGACATAAATACAGCACAATGTAACTTATACACACATAATATAGAATCTATGTATATAGATAGATAAGTAAATGAAATGAATCTAGTTTATGTTTATTGATCTGAGGTGTTAAGTATCTAAATATTATGTAGTAGATCTGACAAGTTTAATTACCATATTTTAATAACATATTAATGTTAGGTATAAATGAAGATGAAAAAGGCGCAAGTTCCTTTTCCTTGCTCTTCTCATATATTTTTCTAGTCATGGGTGTTCTCAATCAGTTTATTAATTCAGTGTTTTTAGAGTTAATGTTTTATAGTATACTTATTCTAATATAATAGTACCTACATAGTATAATAAGTTCCAGCAACATTATAAGACCCTAATTATGAATTTAAATCTGAAATGAAAAACGAATTAATAAATAAATGTTTCTATAGTATTGTCGAATTCATGAAGCATGCATTTTAGTTATTTTAATTTATTTTTTTCCACCTATTAACCTTGTTTTTATTAATCACAATGAATTGACCTGTTCTGTGAATAAACATTCATTCATTTATTCCTCGCGCTGCCGCTACGCTAAGAGAATATAACCACTATGTTTAACCTTTTAGTTCCCGTCTCTAACGACGGGAGAAAGAGACAGAACATGAGAATCCTGCACCAATCAAGTGGCACGCGTATACGAAAGCAAATGAATGATAGATTTTTATTGCAGTGCTGCCAGCTTTCATTTTTATTTCTACCAATTAAGTTCGGATACTCACCCAGATGGTTAAATTTGTGTTGCCTCTTGTTATACTACAGCCACACACTACGATTGAAAGGGAATTATCAAGGAAATTAGACAGACATAGTTTGGCTACGTTACTCATGGCTATGCTCTTTCTCTGTCCCTCTCGTAATGAAAGACAAGGACAGGCGACATTGCGAATACTGTTTCTCTTTTATTAGTATCGAAGATAAGGCGTTTACTAGTTTTCTTTCATAAAAAATCGATTTCTATTTTCGAAGTTCGTGTTGTATGGTCTCTCTCACTATCAAATTAGTGAGTGTTACTGTAAGCGGTACAGCACGAAACAAATTTCGAAGTACAAAGCCTGGAGTTAATTGCGCAACGAAGACACGCAGTTATGACCGATATCAGTTGAAACCCTCGCACAGCAAGAAAACACAAAAAACATGTCACAATGTCTTTAATGCGATTTAGATTAAAATACATTACAATCTGTACCTATCGGTATGTCTGACTATCCAATGAACTACGTTTCTTACGACACTGACAGAAAAAATAAAAATGTTATTATTACTATGGACTACATTATACTCTAAGTTAACTAAATCGGAAAAATTATCTATTGCATTGAAATGGAGTACTGATCAAATACATCGAAATATTGTTGGCGTTTGATCTTTACTTTGTTTTGTTTGAATGATGAAATAAAAATTAAACTTTATGGTGGAGGTAGCCGTGTGGAAGAATGGAAAAATGGAAGACGAAAAAATTGAGCACGTCAGATATTCCTAAATGTTAAGTAAGCCACAACAAAGCTTGGGAAGGAGGACATACATTTTTATATTACGCCTTTTTAACTTCTTTTGATCTGTCTACTGTGGTTTATGGCTTTGGTTCCTGTCAGTCGTTCAAAAGTTAACTGGAAGAGATTATTTTAAGAATGACGCCGATGCCTATTGTACATTATTATTATACATTCAAAACCCACATAAATGCTCGAGTAACATCTAATTCAATCAATCATGAGGGAATGTTTTCACCAGTTGAGTTTCCTGTTCACAGTGTGAACAAAACAGTGCACAGTGGAGGCAAGTTATTATATCAATAAGCACAGCTAGTACGAGAACGCGCGAGAGTTGTGTCGCGCGGGAGATAGGTTACCGGTCTCTTACTAAAACCAACTGTAAGAAAAGGACGGGCATTCCATTTCGTGCGCGAATCAGCTCTCGCCCGGACTTACTAACCATGCAAGGCAGTATGAGTTTCATTTGTTTAACATGCACGCCGCACGCCAAACTCTCTTTACCCTTAGGCTTTTGTTCGTCTGTCCTCCCCAATGGACCTCTCACTCTGTTACAATGTACACGATTAAGAAGACTCGCTGCTCTCCTGATGTAGCGACGACTCACTATCTCGTTCAAACTCAATCTTTATACTGGTCTGGCTCTCAGTTGGTAGGTACTTAACTGTGGCGTGCACTCTCTGGTGTCCCGCCACCGCTGCCTTCGTTTTAAACTGCTTGCAACAAACGTCACATGTGAACAGCTTCTCATCGGAATGCTTCCGCATATGCTTGTCCAAAGCCTCACTTTGAGCAAACTGTTTCTTGCATATCTTGCATGTATGCGGCTTGTCGGTGTGCCGACGCTCGTGTTTCCTCAGACTAGATCTGTCTCTGAAACCTTTAGAACATGTCTTGCATGAATACGGAGTCTCTCCTGTGTGTATCAGGATGTGGCGCTGCACGTGAGCTTTAAAAGAGAACTGTTTATGGCAAATATCACATGAGTACTGCCTTTCTGTTGTGTGAAGAGCTCTATGTCGGGTCATGTAGATTTTGACACGGAATCTTTTTTGGCAAATGTCGCATTCGAAAGGTTTCTTCTCGCCTTCGGTGTGTATCCGAATATGGCGGGACAGACTGGCTTTCAAAGCGAATTGCCTGCCGCACACTTTGCAGCTGTGTTTCTTCTCACCGTTATGCAGTTTTATATGTAATTCTAAGTACGCTTTGTCTTTAAAAGTTTTGAAACAAAGTTGGCATGTGAAAGGTTTTTCGTCTGTGTGGGTCCGCATGTGCCTGGCCACGCTCGCTTTGACAGAGAATTCTTTGTTGCATGTCGGACAAGCGTACTGTTGTTTTTCGTGGGTGAGTTTGTGTTGTTCTAGATGAGCTTCGTCCGTGCACTCTTTGTTGCAAGTCTCGCAGGTTATCGTTGGTGGTTTTTCTCGGGTATGGAGTTCCATGTGTCGGTTCAAGCTGGTCTTGAATGAGAACTGTCGGCTGCAGACCGAGCAGCTATGAGGCTTCTCGCCAGTATGGACCCGCATGTGCCTGTCCACGCTATCTTTGAAGAAGAATTTCTTTTGACATACACCACAGGAATAATCCTTATTTTCAGTGTGAAGGCGCTTGTGTTTAATTAAATAAGGCATGGCTTTGAACCGTTTTAAACATATTTTGCACGAGAATGGTCTGTCACCAGAGTGTATTCGCATGTGTCTGGCTAAGCCAGTTCGGAATAAGAACTCCTTATTACAGATTTGGCAAGTATACTGCTGTCCGGTGTGGAAGCGTTGGTGTTGTCCCAAGTAATTTTTATCCTTGAATTGTTTGTTGCATATTTTGCATGGATACAGTTTTATTTCTCCGGTGTGTTTCAACATATGTTTGATTAAACTTTCCTTGACGGCAAATCTTTTATCGCAGAGTTGGCAACAATGCTGTTTGACATCCAAGTGTATTTTGGCGTGTTTAGTTAAGTAATGTTTCAGTGTAAATTGTTTTTGGCATACGTCGCATTTGTACGGTTTTACTCCGGAGTGGAGGAGCATGTGTCGTTTTAAATCGGTTGTACTACGATACAGTTTATTGCACAAGGGGCAAGGGCAGTTTTTTTTGCTCTGTTTAGTCTGCTGTTGGTCACTAGTGGTATCAATCTGTTCTTCTTGGAAATTTTCTGTGGCTTCGTTATTTGATTGATCTGAAATTGAAAGAAAACTCGGTTAATGTTTATTACAAAGCTGTCATTTTTACTTTCAATATTGCTTGCGATTGATTTGATAATCAGCAGAAATATGCATGCAGCAGCAGCGTTCTTTTTAAAAAGTAGACAAAGAAAGAACGAAGACATATATTCTCTTTTGAAAGACACAAATAGAGCATACATAACGTGACCATTTTTTTTTTTTGTCAGAGCGGGACATCTGCGGAATTAAGTAATAAAAAAAGTTAGGTATTAGTGTTGTACAAGTTTTTTAAATATAGTTCTCATAGAATAACTCAAAATAATCAAAGCAAATAAGTAGTGACGTGAATTCTAGTTTGTATTTTTATATTTATCAGCTGAACAAATTTGTATTAAAATATCGGGTCTTGTTTTTAGATAAGTGTGGAACTCAGTACATGATTTATTTATATTTATCTTCGTAATCAAAATACATGTGTTTTATCACTTGTCCATACTTTGTTCATTTGAGAAAAAACTCTTTCCACAGGTGCGTTACTTCCAGGCAGACACATAATGTACTCAATAATCGGAAAAGTTTGTTAAATTCAGATTTTAAATTATTATTTGGTGTGTTTGCAAAAGCGGGACAACTTCAGCCTCGCGGGGGACACCGGGACAGACTGCCTGAAAGCAGGACTGTCCCGCCCAAAGCGGGATGCATGGTCACATTAAGCATACACACAAATGTAAAAAATTAAACATAAAACACAGACATGAAAATAGATCAATAATGTAATTAATGAGTGTCTTCCCAAAAGTGAAAAGGTCACTGGCTCAGCATTATGGAACAACAAGGACACGGACAAGGAAGGATTAAAGTTCTCATCGGATAAAGTTCTGCAATAGATGTGAAATGCTATAGTTACCGTTATCAGAGCTGACCGCGTCCTGTGGCTGCAGTAGAGGTTCCACTTCAACCTCAATTTTAATGTTACGACATATCACCAACTCATCATTTTCCAGTGGTTCTATCTTCACATTGATCTGATTTACTTCAGCTTTGACCTGCTCGGATGTATTTAAATCTATTTTGACATCTTTGGTACCAGCCAGCCCTACTTCGCCGTATTCGCTTTCCCATTTCGGTTCTTCTTTCACAGACACAAATTCCAGTGACATATTGAAAACGCTAAACACTGAGTTTTAAAGTACACGTCTGATAAGTGACCCTTTAGATACTGCCCATTTGCTGTTTTCTTTTTTTTTTTATTGTTTTTGTTTGTGACTGTATAAATATATCCGTGAAGTATGTTTACCAGTTTCGCTTGATTATTGTTGTAGATTTGTGTGACGTCTCCGGAAAAGTTAGAAGCATCTTAAAGGTAGATACTAGTCCTATGTCTTAACTTTTATTGACTTTTCATCATTATTTTTTTCATTAATAAAGTCCAGATGATTATTTTTCGCGGAATTCCGTAACAACTACTATGCTACGCGCAAGACGCCGAGGCCATCTTTCTGCATTATTGACGTCTTTGACGTTTAAGTTAGTGCTGCCAGCTTTACTTTGACTTTTACCAAATTTTCATTATTTGATTTCTACCATGTACGTTCGGATACTTGTGCTAGTGACGTGATACTGCAATAAGCTCAAAAAATATTGATTTGTTCCATCTTGCCCCGAAATATGTGTGTTTAGTATATCATAGCAAGCGTTGTACTGACACACATATTTTCTACATACCTACGTTCGTAAATACCCCACATTTTTTTACATGCATTATACAGTTGTAGCGGTGCCATCCCGAATAACATTTTTTTTAATATTCGGTGCATTGGTGCCGGATATATATGTAGGTATAAACTTTCCTCTTGAATCACTATTTATTGCTGAAAACCACATTAAAATCCGTTGCCTAGTCAAGTTTCTGTCAAAAAAAAAAATTATAACAAGTATTTATTTGCTGACTATTCTTGCGTTGTCTCCTGTGAGTTCTCATTCGAAATACTCAAGTATGCTAAACTTCAAATCAATCGGTTGAAGATATCTGCTTCAAGATAAGCTGCAAGATTCCACCCAACAGAAGAAAGAAACATACATACATACCTACATACATTGCAAAAATAAGCTATTTAGCTTGTAAAAAGATCTAAGCGGTCAAATAGCGGAAGCGACTAGACTAGAAATAGAATAGAATAGAAGAAACACAACAAATAATAATAACTAAATAATTTATTTATTTATTTATTTATAAGCCTTTTTATTCCGAATTCGCTACAATATCAGTAAGTACATGTTGTTATTGTCGTTTTTATATTGTTTTTTTTTGTTAAATTTTCGCGTAATTCAGCGTGCCTCATGGCATAGGCCTCCCCCGTGTATTGGAGGGTTTGAGCTATAGTTCCCACGCGCGCCCAGTGCGGATTGGGAACTTAACACACACCATTGAATTTCTTCGCAGATGTGTGCAGGTTTCCTCACGATGTTTTCCTTCACCGAAAAGCTCATGGCAAATTACAAATGTAACTACTAAATATAACTAAATAATAGTAATGGTTAAATAATTAATAATAGTTATGTTTTAGAAGCGAAAGAGGGTTGATGCACATGTCTCTAAACAATGTAGGATGGAGGATAAAGTGACGTCACTTCAAATAAAACTTCTGCGCGCTAATAAATAATTTATATTAATATCTTTAATAGTGGTCTTCGGGCTTGCGCCGGCGCCGCGGCGGCGGCTTCAACTTCATGTGGACGTACTTGACGTGCGTGGTGAGCGAGCCCGACTGCGTAAACGCCTTGCTGCAGATGGAGCACTCGTAGGGCTTCTCGCCAGTGTGGATCTGATGACAGTATTGGGATATTGAATAGGCGCTGAAGGGAGTGGATACTGAAGGGACTGGTAAACTAAAAAAGTACTTAGCTACTGAAGGGACTGGTAAACTAAGAGTGGGTACTGAAGGGACTGGTAAACTAAAGAGTGGGTACTGAAGGGACTGGTAAACTAAAGAGTGGGCACTGAAGGGACTAGTAAACTAAAGTGAGTACTGAAGGGACTGGTAAACTAGAGTAGGTACTGAAGGGACTGGTAAAGTAAAGAGTGGGTACTGAAGGGACTGGTAAACTAAAGAGTGAGTACTGAAAGGGACTGGTAAACCAAAGAGTGGGTACTGAAGGGACTGGTAAACTAAATAGTGGGTACTGAAGGGACTGGTAAACTTAAGGGTGGGTACTGAAGGGACTAGTAAACTAAATAGTGGATACTGAAGGGACTGGTAAACTTAAGGGTGGGTACTGAAGGGACTGGTAAACTAAAGAGTGAGTACTTTAAGGGATCGGTGAGTTAAATAATTTTATTAGGTTTCAATAATATCCCTAAGCAATCAAGGTAACGGTTAGCTTAAGAATATGCAATATAGGGGCCGGTATGTTAAATAATATGCATCAAAATAATAGTAGACTAAATAACAGGTTAAATTAAAGAGTATATAGGCATCGAAAATACAGATAGACTACAGAATAGGCACAAAAGGGACCGGTAAATTAAAGAATAGACAAAAGAATACCGGTAAACTAAAAAATAGGTATTACATATAGCCGGTACGAAAGGGTCCGGTGTACTAAAGAATAAGTACTAAAGGAACCGGTAAACGAATGAATAGGCATTAAAGGTATCGAAAATCTAAAGAATAAGGATCATAGTACCAATAGTAAGTAAGTAAGTAAGTACTGCTTTATTGTACAAATATAAATGAAGTAAATAAAGGACTTGACATTCTTTAGTCAATTAAAAAAATGGCTGACTAAAAACGCCTTTTATGACATGTCAGAATATAGCAACGAAACTGTGATTTAATTTTAATCAAATTTTTATATTTTATAACATTAATTTGAATTTTTAGGTGACATTTGAATAGAATAGAATAGAATAGTCATTTATTTGTGATACACAGGTGATATACGTTTGAATTTTAAAATCTCGTTTTCTTTCATAATTTGTACTAATGAATTTATATACTTAATAATTTGACATGTAAAATTTGTAATTTTATGAATAAGTGAATATGAATATATTGAATATGAATAAAGAAACAGATACAATCACAAAAAATATATAAACATCAATAATATATGCACAAAGGCGAACTTATTCCTATAAGGGATCTCTAGCAGTTAACCTTACACACTATTACAGAATGGTTAATAGTCAACAGAATGGGCATCAAAATACCGATAGTCTAAAGAATAGGCAACAGAACAACGGTAAACTAAAACACCGGTATCATAATACCGGTAAGTACAAGGTCATGGACTTACTAGGCGGTGCTTGTAGATGGAGGACTGGCGCAGGAAGGTCTTGGGGCAGAGCGGGCAGCGGTACTTGCGCATGCGCGCGTGGAAGCTGTCGCGGTGGCCCTGCGCACACGCACACGTTGGGACACGCACACACACACGTGTCGGGGTTACCTCAGGCACTTGTCCCAACGCCGGCGAGTAGCGAGAAGCGAGCGTTTTTTATTATGGAAATTTTGTCGCGTTTCCATACTAAAAAACACTCGCTTCTCGCTACTCGCCGGCGGTGGGACAAGTGCCTCACTCCGATTCCCCACCCCTTGGTGTAAATAAAAAAAAAAAATGTTTTTATTTCAGATAACCATGATCCATATTGTATTATGTTAGTATCCGTGCCTACGAAGCTAGTGTTAGTCGATATGAAATAATTGAGATAAATGTCATATTATTATTAAATGTCATATTATTATTAATTAAATAACGGGCCGCTAACTATTTCAGTTTTAAGGGTGCGACCACACCGCCGCTTAAAAAACGGTGACGTTACGGAATCGCAACAAAATGTATGAAGAAACGGTGGGAAAACGTGACGGATAAGACACGTCACTGCGTATACGCGGCGGTTTGGTCGCACCCTAATGGCAACACATTGGTAATTTTTTTCGTTTGCAAATGTAAAGATAAAATTAAAATGCCGATCTCTTGTTAAGTCTAGGCATAACGCGAAATTGTGTTTTCCTTAATTCCCGAGCCAAAAAAAAAACGTAAAATTGGCAGACTGCGTTTTAGGTATAAGTGCCGGCACGTAAGTCTAGCGATGACCTTGTATTTGCAGAAGTATAAAATACGGTATCCGTGGGTGCGCAGATCCCCTCCACGTGACTCGTCATCGCTAGACTTACGTGCCGGCACGTATACCTAAAACTATACTAATAATTTTGATTGGTTACATCTGGAACGTCACAATACTCACAATTTTGACAGTCGGCCATTTTTGGTAACTTTTTGAAATCTCACTACCGCGAGGTGTATAACAGCATACAAAATAGTGTCCGACCGAAACACGATTTCTAGCCGAAACCGAAACCGAAACCGAATATTCGGTTTTATTCTGATTTCGGCCGAAACCGAAACCGAAATTTTTGAAGATGTATCATATCAAACAAAACATTCAAAATTACTGTACAAATCGTAAGGAAAAGGTTATTGCAAGGATTTCTTATACGAGAACAGTTACTTTTTTTGTTAAACAAAATAAAAAAATTGTCGCTGGTCCCAGCTGGACGGGCCGCCTGTGCACTACCTATACCTACCCGGCCGAGCGTGCCCGAATTAAGCCGAGCGCTCCCGATGCGAGAGGCTGCGAAGTAATTTCGGTCCGGCCGAAGGTTTCGGCCGAAATTGGCTGAAACCGAAACTTCGGTCGGACACTAATACAAAACTGTATCATCATCATCATCATCGTGTTGGCGTACCTTGAGCTGCGAGGCGGTGATGAAGCTCTTGGGGCACTGCGCACACTTGAACGGGCGCTCCCCCGTGTGGCTCATTTGGTGCGTCTTCAGCAGCGCGAAGCACTGACAGACAGACACACATACATTTTATTTACAACTAGCTGTCGTCTGCGGAGATTACGTCATAGCGGCACAAGAAAGAAATATCTGTGAAAATTGCATCAGTCTAGCTATCTGGCTATCACGGTTCATGAGATCAAGCCTGGTGACAGACAGACAAACAGACGGACAGTGGAGTCTTATCCCGTCATTCATAATCGCTCTATAGGCTTCTGCTAACTTAGTAATCGTTTGTCCTTATCTGTGAAAGGTAAATGTCAAAGTGACAGATAAGGACAAACGATTGCTGAGTTAGCAGAGGCCTACATATATACATACCGTCACGCCTCTTTCAAATAGGAGTAGGCAGAGACTACTTTGTTCCACTTGCTGCGATCCTGACATACCTCTTTCGCTTCATCCACATTCATCAATCTCTTCATACATGCTCGTCGGTTTCGGGTACTCTTGACCTGGTCTAAGCTATAGCCTAAAATCTGAAAAACCATAGGTGCCCGATTTTTTGCAAGAGGGTACTTGTTTCTTGCAAAATGAATAAATGTCTTCTTTTTTTTTTATATGAATAGGAAAGCAAACGAGCAAGTGGGTCACCTGATGGTAAGCGATCACCACTGCCCATAGACACCCGCAACCCCGGAGGGATTGCGGATGCGTTGCCAACCTGGAGGACTTAGATGAAATGCCTCTTGTGCTTGTAATTTCCCCGGCTGTCTTACTCTCCACACCGGAACACAGCATGCAAGCACTGCTGCTTAGCGGCAGGATTAGCGAGTAAGATGGTGGTAGCGATCCGGACGGACCTTGCAAAAGGTCCTACCACCCGTTACGGAATCCTACGTTTTTCTTTATAGCACAACAAGAGCGCTGCTGCTTACCGTGTAGGCCTTCCCGCAGGTTTCGCACATGTAGTCGAGCCGTGCGCCGGCGCGCTGTCTGTTCGTCTTCTTGTAGTTGTAGAAGCGGAACCGCGGCTTGATGTTCAGGTGTACGCGGTCAATATGCGTCGACAGAGAAGACTTTGATAGGAACGATTTGTTGCACTGAAAGACAAACATACTTATTAAACATCTTTATGCCTTACGGGAACGGGAACAGAGGCTAGGGTAAGAGCCAAAGGCCACGTTTGGCGTGATTGTGGAAGTATAGGTGGAGAGAATCGTAATAGAGATGGGTTGCTAGCCGCATCGCCTGTAACATGATTTCTGAGATCTTCGCCAACTTGAAAGAGTGACTTAAAGTGTAGGTATTATTTAAAATAAGTAGTTGAAAATGTTGGTGTTGATTAAAATGTAGGTAATAATTAAAATGAGAAGTTTAAAAGTTGGGATTATTTAAAATAGGTACATAGTTGAAAATGTTGGTGTTGTTTAAAATGTAGGTAATAATTAAAATAAGTAGTTCCAAAGTTGGTATTATTTAAAATAGGTAAATAGTTGAAAATGTTGGTGTTGTTTAAAATGTAGGTAATAATTAAAATAAGTAGTTTAAAATGTATTATTTAATAGTATATTGATGAACTAGGAAGGACGTGTTCGCATGCTCGCATGTGTGTGTATTTGTGTGCGAGTGAGTTTCTCTCTCTCTGTGTGGGTGTTTGCGCGCTCGCGTGTGTATGTGTGTGCGAGTGAGTCTATATATCCCTCTCTCTCTCTCTCTCTGTGACTCACGTCGTCGCACTTGTAGACTTCGACGCCGTGCTGGCGCTGCCGGTGCAGGCTGAGCTGGTCCTCGTCGCAGAACGAGCACCCGCACGTCTCGCAAAATCTGCGCACACGCAATAATAGTACATTATATCGATCCAAACTTTCGCGATTTTCACACGTTATTATAAGAAAATAGGACTTAATCATGTAAATAAATTGTATTTTTGTAAATACCTCGACGTTTCGGACGCGACTTTCAATCAAACTTCTAAGCCAACGCAATCAAAAGATACAGCCGTTTATGCCACAAATTTTCGAAACTCGCAAGGGTATCAAAACCTACAAGGTACCTCCCGTGAACTCAAAATCTTGAAACTTGGCTTAGTTTGGAACTAGGTCAATTGGTGTCAATTGTCCCAAGATTATTATTTTATTTATTATTGGTCGACGTTCAAACTGTACGGCATCAGAGGTGACTTAGTTATGAATCGAAAATGACAATGTCCCTCTCTCTAAACGGGTTACCTGAGTTTGGGATCGCAGTCGTTGTTTGGCAGGAAGTGTCGGTCCAACGCGTCCTTGTTCTCAAACTGTATCTTGCATATCAGACATTTTAACGCCTTTATTTCTTTCTATAAACAAAAAAGCACGGCTATTACATACATAAATCGCGTTTTAATCTCTTACGGGATAGACAGTGTTGAGATTGTGGCGTATAGGCGGAAAGTGTAATCAAAATAGTGATGGGTTGCTAGCATCGCCTATAACATGATTCCTAAGATTTTCACCCATTCCCTCGATGGGATTTTACCATCTGCGCTTAAGTCACGGGTGTAATGTGCCTGAGTGCCTGGTGTAGTGTGTGTGAGTCACTAGTGTTGTAGGCCTGGGCCTGGGTGTGTTGTATGGGTTGTGTTGTGGGTCTAGTGTAGGTGATTATTAAATTTAATTTGATTTGATTATTAATGAAACACATACCATTTAATTCAATTATTTTTTCGATTAGGAGCATTATTGTTATTTTTTAAGTGAATTTGTATGCCGAAAGGCAAAACATGACGGACTGTTGTATGTACCTAACCTAGGATCTCTGTATTTGGGATTACTCATGTTTTACAAATAAATAAATGAAATGAAATGAAAGTTTGGTGTAATATGTGGTGTTGAGTGCCTGAGTGTCTGGTGTAGTGTGTGTGCGTGGGTCACTGATGTTTTGAGCCTGAGTGTCTGGTGCAGTGTGCGTGAGTTACAAAGGTAGTATGCCTGAGTGTCTGGTGTAGTGTGCTTAAGTCACGGGTGTAATGTGCCAGTGTCTGGTGTAGTGTTGGTGAGTCACTAGTGTTATAGGCCTGAGTGTTTGGTGTAGTAAGTAACCCCCTTATTCATAAACGCTCTATAAGCTTCTGCTAACTAAGTAATCGTTTGTCTTTATCTGTGAAAGGTAAATGTCAAAGTGACAAATAAGGACAAACGATTGTTAAGTTACCTGAGGCCTATAGAGCGTTTATGAATAAGGGGGCGAGTCACTGGTGTAGTGTGCCTAAGTGTCTGGTGTAGTTGTGGTGTTGTAGGCCTGAGTATCTGGTGTAGTATGTGGTTTTGTGTGCCTGAGTGTCTGGTGTAGTATATGAGTCACTGGTGTTAAGTGTTTGGTGTAGTACGTGTGTCTGGTGTAGTGTGCCTGAGTGTCTGGTGTAGTGTGCACGGGTCACCTTGTTGTGCGTCTGCGTCTTGTGCATGCGCAGCCCCATGGCGCCGGTGAAGGTCTCCCCGCAGATATCGCAGGTGCCGCCGAGCGCGTTCTCCGTCGAGTGGTTGATGCGCAGGTGCGTGTAGAACGTCGACTGCTTCCTGTCACACATAAATAATCATTAAAGAGGAGTTAACAATATCCTAATAATCTATTATACCAATACTAGCTTTTACATCCCTTTTATAAAATGTATTAATTGCATAAAAAAAACTAAATAAAACAAAATTAAATTATAGGTAAGTTAAGTAGAATTTAAGTACTACTGTAAATCTATTTTATTTTGAAAAAAAAAATGACTTTCTGCCAAATTTCTTGCGGCGCATTCTTCTTGGCAATGATGGTCTTTCCGAATGCGCTGGTAGATTCAAAAAAAAGACATGTAAAAGAGCCCTTGGCGGCCTATTTGCAGAATAAACTTTTGACTTTTGACTTTTGACTTTTGCCCGCGACTTCGTGCGCGTAGACAATAACTCAAGTAATACAAATGTAATATGTAATTTTTAAAAACAGCCCCGAAGTTGAATGCACTTGTTTCTGTCCCGCGGGAATTTGCGTTTACCCGGAGAACATGTTTTACTGTACAGGTGTACCGAATTTTAAGACTCTAGTTATTACAGTTAGGAGTCACTGAGAAATATATAAACCTCATTTATTCCCTATCCCGTGGGAATTGCAGGCTCTGCCTAGTTTAGCGTCTGCCAGATAATCGCTTTTGTATACTGCTGATGTATTTTTTTACGAAATTAATTTATACTTTATCTAATTTCAAAAAATCCCTTCTTAGTGCTTCTCTGGGATACTCAAGATTTACGTCTGCCAAATGTCAAGTTCCTAGGTCTAGTGGTTTAGTCTGTGCGTTGTCTGTCAGTCAGTCACTCAGTCACGGTACTGTTTTATAAGTGAGAGAGAGTGTGTGTGTGAGAGCGAGAGAGAGAGAGTGGGAGAGAGACAGAGAGATTATGCATAGCACTACTCACTTGAAGGTTAGCGGGCAATGTTTGCACTCCCACGTCTTGCCTGCGTGGAACTGCGCGTGCATCACCGCCATGTACCTGGAAATAACACAACATCATACATACATACAGTCACGCCTCTTTCCCACAGGGGTAGGCAGAGACTACTTTGTTCCACTTGCTACGATTCTGACATACTCGTACCTCTTTCGTTTCATCCACATTCATCAATCTTTTTTTTTACATAAAATAATGTTCTAAATCTCTTCAGCTTATTGGTGCCGTTGTGTACCGTTGGGTATCCTTATTCATAAACGCTCTAGCTTCTGCTAACTTAGCAATCGTTTGTCCTTATCTGTGAAAGGTAAATGTCAAAGTGACAGATAAGGATAAACGATTACTAAGTCAGCAGAAGTCAACAGAGCGTTTACAATACAATACAATACAAATACTCTTTATTGAACACCACAAATCAATACAAAACAATACAGAAACATAGATCAAAGTATACAATAGGCGGTCTTATCGCTTAATAGCGATCTCTACCAGACAAATTTTAAGACAGAGAAATAAGTTGGAGACAGTTCAAGTAGGTGGCGGAAACAAATAGACAGGAGAAACGCAGGGATAATAAAACAATACTAACATAAATATAATACATAGCTAAATAAATAAATAAAATAATACACACATACATACACACATAACATAATTGTATAATAATACTTAAAATAAAACAACAACAACACACGTTTACAAGGGGGCTTGTGTCTCACCTGCCACGAATGACGAGCTTGCACTCCTTGCAGACGTACTTGAGCTGGTGGCACTCGATGAGGTGCGTGCGCAGCTTGTTGGGCCACTTGAAGCGGCAGAAGCAGAAGTGGCACTCGTTCGGGCCCAGCGCCTGCACCACAAGTAATAGTACTAACGTACAGAAAGCTCTCTCTGGGGTCGATTCAATAAATAACTCTAGCCGCGTACACATAAAGCACAATCTAGCTCGCTCCTGATATATTTACCTACAGCGATAATAGCACAGCCCTACTATCGCATTTTCCGCAAGGCATTCATGCAAAAATAAACCGTGTTAATACGCGAGAGAGCTTCTTTTAGTTTAAACGTTTCAATCATGGCCGTTCACGACGTCACCGCGAACTGTAGGGTTGTAGTAGTCATTGTTCGATGCTAGGTAACTAGGTGCACAAATAACGCGCGACGCCAGCGTGCGAGGCGAGCGGCAACCTACTGCCATTATCCTGCCCGGCAGGAGCGCCGGTTGATCGTACCTAAACTGCGGAGTGTACACCCCCTGCCTGGAGCAAAACAACGCACTCACTAAACTGGGTAGTAATATTATCGTAATCGGGTCTTCAAACATACATACAAGCATACCAGTGGCGTGGCGTCAAGTATATCAGAAGGTAAGCCGCAGGGAACTTAACTAGCCTTGTCCTCTAATTCTGCACAATAAATTGCCCAACTGCCTTAAAATAGGCAAGCCATCAGGGAATCGAGTTCTATGGACGCCACGCCACTGATGCATACATAAATCGGGTCTATATTTTGTCCCATACAATTGAAGTTCCGAATGTTTGCTTTGTCATAATTTTTATCAGCCATAAGGCGTTTTATTTCTGAAACGGTAATTTTTTTTTAGAATTGATAGTGAACTAACTTAACCTAACCTACTACATTCTGATGGCTTTTCCAAAATTTCTGAAAAATGCTCGGTTCATGTGTTATGACCAAAAAAATTATACATACATACATACCGTCACGCCTCTTTCCCACAGGGGTAGCCAGAGACTACTTTGTTCCACTTGCTACGATCCTGACATAGCTCTTTCGCTTCATCCACATTCATCAATCTCTTCATACATGCTCGTCGGTTTCAAAAGATTATGACTAACAATTATTATAATCAAAGAAAATTATGGAATAAAAAGGGACCCGGATTTCAGCACATTTTTTACAAGCTGAAAATTAAAAAAAAATGCTCTCACTTGTAATAAGTGTCCTCACTTACCGGGTCGTGGACCTTGATGTGGTTTTCGTATGTGAACATGGAGAGGAAGCCCTTGAAGCACTTCTCGCAGCGCACGAGGGCGTGCAGGTAGTTCTCGGACTCCTTGCGCGCCTCCATCTCTCTCTGTTGCTCCTCCTCCGACAGTCTCACTACCTGGACACAAAAAGAAAGCTTTAAAATAAAACACCGGGTCGCACTCCGGGAGTGCCGGCAGAAGTGAAAACTACGCACACACACACTCGCGCAAAAAGAAAACATTTTCTACACGAGATTCGAACTGCGGTCACTTGAGAGAACGAACTGTTATTCCAGATCTTATACCACTAGGCCAAACGCATATACGTTAAAGCGACGAAATCAACGTACACTTCAAAAGTCGTACGCGACTCTAGAGCTTCATTCGTATTTCAAAATAAGCTCTTAGAGGATCCTGATATCCTGGTACTTAAACTCTCCCTCCGTCTTACGCCTGACGCGAGTTTAACATTTTTTACCCATCCCAAAAAGTGCCCAACGCCGCTAAAGATGTATTCACTTCAAAAAAGGGATGTGGAAGAAGCGTTTAATATTATACTGTGCTTTGCATATATGTGTGTGTGTGTGTGTGTGTGTGTGTGTGTGTGTGTGTGTGTGTGTGTGTGTGTGTGTATGTGTGTGTGGGTGTGTGTGTGTGTGTGTGTGTGTGTGTGTGTGTGTGTGTGTGTGTGTGTGTGTGTGTGTGTGTGTGTATCTGTGTGTGTGTGTGTGTCTGTCTCACCTCTATATTGTATCTCTCTTCGAACTTGGCGTAATCTTCGTCGCACATGAAATATCTTTTGAATCCCTTCTTCTTTCTTTTGTAAGGCGTCTTCTTTTTCGCCACCCACTCCACTGAAGGCTTTTCCTCCTAAAATAATTTATACATACATACATACATAATCACGTCTAAAAAAGTAAGCCGTTCTGGCGCGAAACAGTAACAAACATCCATACATTCTCACAAACTTTCGCATTTATAATATGTATTACTAGCTGTTGCCTGCGACTTCGTTTATTGCCATCCCACGGGGGAAAAAAAAGAAAAAAAGTAGCCTATGTGCTATTCTTGACTTTTCTCTATCTACGTGCTTAATTTCATCCAGATTCGTTGGACCGTTCTGGCGTGATTGAGTAACAAACAAACATCCATCCATACTTTCGCATTTATAATATTAGTTACATTAGATTACTCACCTTAACTTCTTTAACATCTTCCACCTCTCTCCTCCTCTTCCTAACCTTCTCTTTCTTCACCCTCTTCCTCCTCGATCCCTTCTCCTTCTTAATCTTACTCTCCAACTTCGCTTTCAACTCCGACAACTTCTCATCAATCTCATCCATGTCATCCAGATCATCCATTTCCACCACTGGTATGTCGATATAGTTCGGGTCTTTGACATCTGTCATTTCCACATCACTGTCGGGTTGACAGAGGGTGGATAGTAGCTGGGAGCTGTCGTTGGAGTGATCGAGGTAGTCTAGGTTCTTCGGGTAGATGTCTGGGATGTCTGGATTGTCTGTGATGTCTGTTTTGTCTTCAGCTAGGGCTGTGCGGTCCAACGAGCGAATAGTGTCCGTTGTGATCTGAAATGTTTGACTTTTTTTTAGTTAGGCTAATTTATTGAATTAGGTGTTACTTTCCATTACGCTCCTAGCACTATCGATCCTGGGCCCTTGCCATGACGTCTTAATGCGATTCAGTTTAGGTTCGCTCGCTGTCAGATTCAGACTAAAAGTGACAGCTAAAACCTGACCTGAGTCGGAATCAGGACGTCATGGTAAGGCCCCTGAGACGTGTAACTCATTGAAAACTTTCTGCTGCTCGCGACTTCGTCTGCTTATAATTCGATTATCGCTATCTGGCGGGAAATATGCGTTTTTCAGAATAAAAACTATTCTATGCCTTGTCCCGGATCTTAAAGTATCTCTATACCAAATTTCAACAAAATCGGTACAGCGGTAAAAGTGTGAACAGATAAAATTGTTGCCATATGAAGAATTTGCATGGTAGCCTAGTGGTTTGACCTGTGGCATCTCAAGCAGAGGGTCGCGGGTTCGAAGCCCGGGCTCGCACCTCTGAGTTTTTCGGAATTTATGTGCGAAATTACATTTGAAATTTACCATGAGCAAACCGGACCAATCCCAATAAGGCTTAGTTACCTCTGGGTTGGAAGGTCAGATGGCAGTCGCTTCTGTAGAACTAGTGCCTACGCCAAATCTTGGGATTAGGTTGTAGCTGGCGAACGCCAGGCTCACAGAGCCGTGACAAATGCCGGGAAAAACGCTAGGGAGATGATGAAGAATTTGGAAAAAAGGCTAATGCCACGATTCATTAGACAGACTCTACAGTGTAGGGTAGACTCTTCAGTGTAGAGCGGACTCTACACGGTCAGTTAGTAACACAACTCACGTAGTGGTGCTGCGCCAGCGACTTGGCGAGCAGGTGGTGCGCGCGGCGGCAGCGCGTGCGCAGCGCCCGGCCCTGCTGCAGCGCCGCCCGGCACGCCGCGCACAGGTGCTGCGGGAGCCCGTCGCCCGCAGACAACTGCCGGGGAGCACAACCAACAAAATGTTACAGGATATATTTTTATCAAACATTTTTACGAGGCTTGAGTGCACCAACGGCCTCATCGGATACCACAGGTACTTATTTCAAACTCTACCTTTCCGAGTCCGAGGCTCTGGAGCCAAATGTGTGTCTTACTTTATAAAATAGTACTGCGTCATCTGACATACAGGATAATTGTTTATGTTTATTTGATTTCAATATAAAATTGCATCATCACTTAAAATTAAAAGTCAAAGAATTTATATTCAAATCCTGAGCTCAAAAGAAAAATTCAACATTTAAAAATTTAAATTAATATAAGGATTAAGTAAAACTAAAATAAAAATATTTTCTTAAGGGATGAAGATGCGATTTATGAGGTACTAGCGGCCCATCCCGGCTTCGCACAGGTGCAGCAAGCAATAAATATAGCCTATGTGAAGACTCAGGGTGAATGTAGCTATCCAATAGTGTAAGTATTTTTGAAATC
Source organism: Pandemis heparana (assembly GCA_963854515.1). Classification (NCBI taxonomy): domain Eukaryota; kingdom Metazoa; phylum Arthropoda; class Insecta; order Lepidoptera; family Tortricidae; genus Pandemis; species Pandemis heparana. The sequence continues at coordinate 785,375 of OY978033.1, forward strand.
GGCACAGTACTTTTCATAACATATATTCATTACAAACATACACACACACAAAAATACAAATCTTTCCTGTTTATAATATTAGTATAGATTCTCGATTGATAATATTCAAAAATTTTAATTTCCGTGAATCAAAAACCATTTCGAGAGAGAAGCTTGTGTGTTAGTAATGCCTTATAAATAATGTAAATAAGGCGCAAGCGACGGAAACAGATGGATATAATTTTCTAACTTTCTAACAAAAGATTGGCAGTTTGCGGGCCAGTTCGTGCCCAGATCCGAGTGGACTGATGGTAAAGAAGCCTATATCCTCCCTCAGATCATAAAAAAAAAACTTAAGACAATTAAGATTAAGATTTAGATTTCTATTTCTCGTCCCAAATAGAAATAACACGCAAACAGTTCTAAAAACATAAATTAATCAAAATAAAAAATATTATAATAAAAGTGACAGCCAAATATTGATCAGTAACAACAAATAATAAATAGTGGAAAAATTATAAAATCTAACTTAGTTCAGCTAAAAGTAGTACTTAATACATTAGTTTACATATTAATCTATAGTTTTAAGACACAATATACTCACTGGAGTCCCCATGAGATCTGAAAAGGCTTCGTCTAAATGCTGTTCATATATACTGAACAATTTTACGTCCGTAGCCAGACATATACGGCATGCGAGGAGTTCCTCGGTATCGAGTTCTACCTTAATTGTAGTCATTTTGTTTATTTATAAATAATTAAATTAATACATCCTATTCTTATTTAATTTAGTAAAATAAATATTAAATAATAATCTTATTGGATTTCTATAAGTACGCTCAACTAACTTGACAGTTGAGTTCTGTTAGCTCGATTTTTAATATTGTCACAAGAACGTATCATATTAAATGCTATTTTAAAATGTGCTCTATTTTTGACATGTTAAAGTATTATTCAGAAAAGCAGAAATCACAGATTACTTTATGAAAACATCTGAACTGGCACCTACAAGAGCAAAATTATGTTGTCAGCTTTGAAAATTTCTACCATTTTAGTAGATTTTCTAGTATGTACATACTTGTGATACTTGAAATCTACGCATTTATTTTTGAGCATTGACATTCAATGAGTACATGGTGTTTTTAAAGTGGATTAAATTATTTTTTTGTAATTTATAAACAGGAACCCAAGTTAAGTCGCCCATAAACATTATTTTAAGGAACACAAAATATTTACCTTGCCAAATATTTATTTTGCTTGCTTGTTCATTGAAATGGACCTCCGCAAAGTAACGCCTGATTCAATAAAATTATTTTAAGGAGTACAGGATCGAGACGAAGTGAAACACATAAATGGACATAAATAATTTAATTTACCTAAATTATTTACAAATACGTATTTAAATACTAAATAAACAATGTATATTTACAGGACGCTTGATTATTTAACATAATAATAAATTTAACTATTCAAATATTTCGTAGGACGAGCTTAACACGCTTTTTTCTTAATTATTCACAATTAAGACTTCTGTCGGCGAGCGTACTGAGTAGAAACCAAATGAAGGCGTCACTTCCTTCACAGCTGTAAATTTTTTGATATAAACAGCTTGAGCATGGCAACATTTGCGTTTGAAAAAATGTTACTACCTTATCTGTTTTCTACTCTATGTTGTATAATCATGTCATATAATCTTTATTTATCGTAGGATAGACTAAATTAGCTTTTGCTCATCTGCTGTGATCTAATTTTTCTTGTTTTTGGTATCTGCCATCAATAATTATAAACTTAAACGTTATGGTTGCGCCGGCGGCGCGGCGGCGGCTTCACCTTCATGTGGACGTACTTGACGTGCGTGGACAGCGAGCCCGACTGGGTAAACGCCTTGTTGCAGATCTGACATTCGTAAGGCTTCTCGCCTGTATGTACCTGGATAACAACAAGAACACATAAAAAAATCTGCACACATACATAAATACGTCTTTATCCCTTATGGGGTAGACAGAGCCTAGGCTAACAAGAACTAAAGGCCACGTTAAGTATGATTGTTGGCGTATAGGCAGAAAAGGGAATAAAAATAGTGATCTGTTGCTAGCCGCATCGCCTATAACATGATTCCTAAGATTTTCGCCGATTCCCTTGATGGGCTTTTACCATCTGCGCGGGAAGAGAAGCAACTGGTACATCCTACGTTTTTTCTTTGTTCCAGACCAGCTTAAAAACGCTGAAAAACATTATCAGGGGTGTTCAACCAAAGTAGTAGTACTTCGGATTAATTTTACACTGGTTTTCAGCGTGACTCTTACTACAAATTAAATATTTGTGACAAATATCAAGACAGATACCGAAAAGTTGTACATGCCATCATTAAATTTCTACCATTTCTACTAAAGTTGCCAGCTATAAGTTCTAAAAACTACCAAACTGATTTCACTAAAGCAGCTCACCACTTTGTGCTTGTAGATGGAGCTCTTGTCCAGGAACGTCTTGGGGCACTGCGAGCACTGGTACTTCTTTACGCCTGCGTGCACGCGCTCTTTGTGACCCTAAACATAAACCAAACAAAAATTGTAACATAAAGGCCGCTACACATTGGGCCAATGCGTTGGGCAACGTTGGGCCAACATAACAGACCTTGGCTGTATGTTGGTAATCAGTAGGCTTTTTGTCTAACCCCCTTATTCATAAACGCACTATAGGCCTCTGCTAACTTAGTAATCGTTTGTCCTTATCTGTGAAAGGTAAATGTCAAAGTGACAGATAAGGACAAACAATTACTAAGTTAGCAGAAGCCTATAGAGCGTTTATGAATAAGGGGGTAACTCGCTCGCAATCGCCATCGTGTTCATTTTGACAGTTCATGTATGGGCTGACAATTGGCATCGGAATCAGCTAGCTGTCACATCCATACAAGAACTGTCAAAATGAACACGATGGCGAGTGCGAGCGAGTTACGTAATAAGCCTGCAGTAAATAGCAGGTACATTTGGTACTCCTTTTTTTGGTCCAATGTGCACAGCGGCCTTAAGAAAGATACCAAATCAGTTTATCCAGTTGTGATTGCATGTAACATACCTTGGCCTGCGCGGCGGTGAGGAAGCTCTTAGGGCATTGCGCGCACTTGAACGGCCGCTCGCCCGTGTGCCGCAACTGATGCGTCTTCAGGTTCGCAAAGCTCTGCCAATAGGGATTAAGCATTCATTATTAATTATTTTTGCTTTGCCGCCTTTTTCTATCAATGGCATTTGAAGAGAGTATTTTTCTACCCAGAACACCAAAAGCTATTTCAGACACAGATAAACACGTTGTCGTACTAGTTTTTTTTTTAATTTGGTGTTTTAAGTCTTGTGCCTTTATTTTATAATGGTGATTTCATCATCATCATCATATCAGCCGAAAGACGTCCACTGCTGGACATAGGCCTCCCCCAAGGCTCTCCACTCGGACCGGTCCTGTGCCTTCCGCATCCACCGCGATCCCGCGATTCTGATCAGGTCGTCGCTCCATCTTGTTGGAGGCCTACCAACAGCTCGTCTGCCGGTCCGCGGACGCCATTCGAGAACCTTCTGACCCCATCGGCCATCGGTCCTGCGAGCAATGTGGCCCACTGCCACTTCAGTTTCGCAATTCTTTGGGCTATGTCGGTCACCTTAGTTCTACTGCGGATATCATCATTTCTGATTCTATCTCGCAGAGAAACCCCGAGCATAGCCCTCTCCATAGCCCTCTGAGTGACCTTGAGCTTCCTCATGAGGCCCATCGTTAGCGCCCATGTTTCAGATCCATATGTCATCACTGGCAACACACACTGGTCAAAGACTTTTGACTTCAAACACTGCGGTAATTTGGACGAAAAGACACTGCGAAGCTTCCCGAACGCTGCCCAGCCGAGTCGGATTCGACGAGTGATCTCCTTCTCGAAGTTGGACCTACCTAACTGGACCGTTTGTCCCAGGTATATATATTCGTCAACAACTTCGAGCGCAAAGCCTCCGACTATTACGGGAGCTGGCACAACATGGACATTAGACATGACTTTCGTCTTGTCCATGTTCATTTTCAGGCCAACTCGGTCGGAAACTCTACTGAGATCAGCGAGCATAGCGCTGAGGTCCTCCATGGTCTCAGCCATAACTACAATGTCGTCGGCGAATCGAAGGTGAGAGAAGTACTCGCCATTAATGTTGATGCCTCGTCCTTTCCAGTCCAAAACCTTAAAAGCATCCTCCAATGCGGCGATGAACAGTTTCGGAGAGATCACATCTCCCTGTCTGACTCCCCGCCGCAGAGGAATAGGCTTCGTGCTCTGGTCCTGTAATCGGACGGACATAGTGGCGTTTTCGTACAGACACTTCAACACTTCGATATACCGGTAGTCAACTTGGCACCGCTGGAGAGCCTGCAGCACAGCCCAAGTCTCGATCGAATCAAAGGCTTTCTCGTAGTCCACAAATGCAAGGCAAAGGGGGCGGTTATACTCTTCGGTCTTCTGTATAACCTGCCGCAACGCATGTATGTGGTCTACGGTACTATAGCTCTTTCGGAAGCCGGCTTGTTCGGGAGGCTGAAAGTCATCGAACCTGCGTGCGAGGCGATTTGTGATGACCCTGGAAAACAGCTTGTAAACATGGCTCAGAAGTGAGATGGGTCTATAGTTCTTGAGCAAGGTGTTATCACCTTTTTTGAAGAAGAGCACCACCACACTTCTGTTCCATGCTTTCGGCGTTCTCCCTTGGTGGAGGACGGAACTAAACAGCGTCTGAAGGCCCTTAAGGACTGGTTTACCACCTGCCTTCAGGAGTTCGGCTGTAATTCCGTCGGCACCCGGGGCTTTGCCATTCTTAAGCTGTTTGAGGGCCATACTAATCTCGTACAGGCTGACGTCCGGGATGTCTTCGGTATAGTGTCGGGTTAATCTAGCCCTCGGGTCTTTAGCTAGATTTTCGACGGGTGTTCGGGTTGTCGCGTATAACTGTCCATAAAACCTCTCAACTTCCTCCAACAGCTCGGGTTTGGATGAAATGATTCTGCCGTCGTCGGTCCTCAACTTCATTAATCGGCTTTGACCAACAGACAGATTCCTGGTAAACACCTTAGAGCCCCTGTTACGCTCAATAGCCTCTTCAATACTATTGGTGTTAAATCGGCGTACATCGCGCTTCAAAGACTTTGAGATCTGCCTGTTGAGCTGCCGATAGCGAGAAGCGTCACCAGAGGACTGCAGAATCATCTCACGTCTCATCTCCATGAGCCCAAGGGTGGAGTCCGAGATCTTTTTGGTTGTATTACGGCGGGTCTTGAAGAACTTAGACCCGACCGTATGGACAGCTTCCACAAACCCGTCGTTGTATTCGTCGACGTCGCTACCTAGGCATTCGAAACGGTTTTGAAGTTCGAGCTGAAAGCTCTCGGGGTTTTGGAGCTGAGCAGGTTCCGGGCGGAGCGTAGATTTCATCAGTCGAGACCTTTCCTATGGTGATTTGCATTTTTAAAAAGTTAATAACTAGTCAGTAATGGAATTTGTTTGCAACATTACTGGAGAGTTTAGCGCTACAGTAATGTTTTATTTTTATTTTGGACTGACCGGCAACAATTAACTTCCTGTTCTGATATGTAGTTAACAATGACGACTTTAACGGTCATTTTTTAGAAAAAATGTTTCACATTTCTTAATGAAATATGAAATTATCTTAAAAACATTAACAGGGCTATTCAGTCATAACCCAACCACGTCGCGGTAGCGTCTCACCGTATACCCCTTCCCGCAGGTTTCGCACATGTACTCATCCAGCTTGGACCTGCGCGCCGCACTGTATTTGTATATCAGTTTATACCGCGGCTTTATCTTCAGATGTACGCGGTCTATGTGCGTGCTGAGCGAGGACTTAGTGGCAAAGGGCTGGTTGCACTGGAATATAAGCGAATTAATATTATTATCACAGGAAAAATAAAAAAAAAGCGACGGGTAGCCTCCGGGAGTGCCGGCAGAAGTGAAAACAGCTTAGATTAGATTTTAATGTTGTATCCATGACGCTCAAGACGTACCGTACTGGCCGCTTACAAAAAGCGTACGTATTATCTATATTGACAGACCTCTAACAATGTGCTGATGCCCTAGTACTTTTGCTCCACGATAAAAAAAAAACACTTCGAAAATCGAACGCGATTCATTCGTATATCAAAATAAGTTCTCAGAGGATCTGATATCCTGGTACTATAGATCATCAACATCATCAGCCTGAAGACGTCCACTGTTGAACAAAGGCCTCCCCCTTAGCACACCATAATGAACAACAACTCGCCACCTGCATCCACCGGTTTCCCGCAACTTTTACGATGTCGTCAGTCCACCTAGTGGGAGCCAAAAGATAACAGTCTGAAAACGTTAAGACTTTGTCAGACTTACGTCGTCGCATTTGTACGTCGTCTGCGCGTGCGCCAGCCGGTGCCCCGCCAGCTGCTGCTCGCTAGCGAACGCCTCCCCGCACTGCTCGCACGCGCTGACGATAAACACACGATGTAACAACACCTCTGAACCGGAAGTGGAGTGACAAGAAGAGACTTTATATATTTCTACTATAGAATAATATCATTTAAGGTACGAACTTAACTTGGGGACCTTTTACATCCCTTTTATAAAATGTAAAATGAGAAAATGTAAGTGAGAAGGTGTCAAAGAAGGCGCGTCTGGCTGTTCACAGAGGGGTGTTCGTTCCAACACTAATGTACGGTAGCGAAAGTTGGGTATGGCAAAAGAAGCATGAAAGTAGAATAAATGCAGTAGAAATGAGAGCGTTAAGAAGTATGGAAGGTGTATCACTGAAAGATAGAATAAGGAATAGTGTGATAAGGGAACGTGCTGGTGTGAAAGAAGATATAGTGACTAGGATAGAAAAAAAGTGTGCTTGGTTGGTTTGGTCACGTAGAGAGGATGGATGAAAGAAGATTAACTAAACAGAGTTTTTAATGATTCACGGTTAAGTTCATTCGAAATATTATAAACGGGATGTGAACCGCGATTACCTTTATTGAGCTCCCGATATTTCGATACAGTTGCATGTATCATGATCACGGGTAGACTGAAGAAATTGCGGGTGGATGTTATTGTAATAAAGGTAATCGCGGTTCACATCCCGTTTATAATATTTCGAATTAACTAAACAGATTTATACGGCGAGTGTGAATGGGTGCGTTGGGAGGGGAAGGCCTAGGCGGACGTTCCATGATCAAATTAGGGACGTTTTGGAAAAAGGCCAGGTCAAGAGTACCCGAAACCGACGAGCATGTATGAAGAGATTGATGAATGTGGATGAAGCGAAAGAGGTATGTCAGGATCGTAGCAAGTGGAACAAAGTAGTCTCTGCCTACCCCTGTGGGAAAGAGGCGTGACGATATGTATGTATGTATGTATGTTATAAAATGTATTAATTGTATTATAGGTAAGTTAAGTAGAATTTAAGTACTATTGTAAATCTATTTTATTCTGAAAAAAATGACTTTCTGCCAAGTTTCTTGCGGCGCATTTTTGGCAATGGTCTTTCCGAATGCGCTGGTAGTTTAAAAAAAAGACCTATTAAAGAGCAGGGATGTTATGGATATAAAATTTCGGATTCGGATATGGATATGGATATTGGTAAAATTATAATATAGGTTTCGGTTACGGTTATGGATATTAAATTATTTCGGATTATCCGATAGTTTCGGTTACGGTTACGGATATTGCGCTGTGCACCTCGCGCTGTGACGTCATTAGGTAGCGGGAGAGGTGTCGCATTCCAGCGGAGTGCACAGTTAAGAGGGTGCATCCATGCTGAGCTCGCAACATCGCATTTTTGGTGATTTTTTGCGATTATTTCACGGAAATTGAATGAAAGTATCAAATATCTGTTTGCAGTGCACTTCGTTTTTAGTGTATTAATATGTGTAATGCAATGATTAATGGTAATGGACTTTTATTTTCGTATTAAATGGATTAAATACTATATCTCGTTTAATAAGAAAATAAAAGTCCATCACGATGAATTATTGCATTAGACACATTAATACACTAAAAACGAAGTGCACTACAGACGGATATTGATACTTTCATTCTATTTCTGTGAAATAATCGCAAAAAATCACCAAAAATGCGACGTTGCGAGCTCAGCACGGATGCACCCTCTTAATTCGTACGAGTTGTAGTATTTAGTTAGACTCCGCCCTATCCGAAACTATCCGAAACTTTTATTTCGGATTCGGTTACGGTTACGGATATTTTTTTATTTCGGATATCCGATAGTTTCGGTTACGGATATGGATATCCATAACAACACTGTTAAAGAGCCCTTGGCGTCCTATTTGCAGAATAAACTTTTGACTTTGACTTTGATGTAATTTAAAACAATGTAAATACCTGAGTGTGGGGTCGCATACGTTGTCGGCGGTCCTGTCGGTGTGTCTGGCCACGGCGTCCAAGCTCTCGAACTGCACGCCGCAGCTGTCACACTTCAGCTCCGGAACCGCTGGCTAACAATAGTACATTACTACAAAGGGCGGGAAGTAAGGGGTTGCCGGCCGATAACGTATAGGCCGAGCGCGAGCGAGGCTGGATATTTTAGGCTGGTCACGCCTTTTCCCGCCGAGTTGTATATAAATTAAAAACCTCCAATAAATTAAAGCTTTATTTCTAGAGAAGCTAAAATTCCTATTCCTACAAAATATAAAACATTTCATTTCATTTTTATTTTCATATTAAAATGTGACCTAGACACGTTCTTGAGCGACTGGCAAGAAATACGTGGTAAGGTTCAAAAGTTTCCGGCCTAATAATGAAAATTAACGTTTAGGTTAAAAAAAATATTTTTATTTTTCAATGTAGTCTCCTCCTATTGTTATACATTTTTCAGATCGTTTGATTAACATTTCTATGCCTTTAAAATAATATTCGCAAGTTTTGTCTTCGAAATGCTCGAAAACTGCAGCAGCGACCTCATCATCGGACGAAAATTTTCTCCCCCTTAAGTCCGATTTAAGTTTAGAAAATAAAAAATAGTCGCTTGGGGCTGATCAGGGCTGTAAGGTGGGTGACGGATTGTTTTAAATCCACATTTAGATATAGCCGCCTTTACAACTGCAGCCGTGTGGACAGGCGCATTGTCATGAAGAAGACGGACACCCCTGCTGAGTTTTCCTCGACGTTTAAGCTTTATTGCTTCTCGCAACTGGTCTATAAGGCAAGCATAGTAACTGCCGTTTACTGTCTGATTGCGTTCTTTGATATCTATAAGCAATATCCCTTCGCAATCCCAAAATATTGTGGCCATTATCTTTTTGGTAGATTGGCACACCTTTGCCTTTCGAGGGGGTGCTTCCCCAGAGCGACGCCACTCCATCGACTCTCTTTTCGAAAGAGGATCATAGTATAAGACCATAGTTTCGTCTCCGGTAACAATGGACTGGATAAATTCACTCTCACATGACTTGAACTCCTCTAAAAGTTCCTTGGAGCACGCCACTCGTTCAGCTCGCTGAGCACTCGAGAGAAGTTTCGGGACCCATCTTGCACTAACCTTATTCATGTTTAGATGGTCGTGTAGAATCCTAAGGACTGTTATTTTCGTAAGTCCCGTTCTTGACGCTATTTCCTTCGTCTTTAGTCTTCTGTCCTTCAGTACCTCTTGTTCGACTAAATCGACGTTATCTTGCGTAAGAACCTCAACAGGGCGGCCTGGTCGGGGTTCGTCATCGATGGACTCACGCCCTAAACGAAACTGCTTACACCAATCCTTAACAGTCGAAAACGAAGGGGAGGAATTCCCGTACACGTTATCTAACCTTTCTTTGATTATAGTTGGACTTATGCCTTCCTTTGTCAGAAATTTTATCACTGATCGATACTCCAATTTGAACATTGTACAAATTACACCGCTTTTTATATTTAAACTAGCTTTTTCCCGCGACTTCGTCCGCGTAGACTTCATTTATTGACAAATAGCTTTTGGCCACGGCTTCGCTTGTGTGTACTAGGAGTATTTCGAAATTTGCTCTCTTAATGCTCCCTACACTCCCCAAAGAACCCACTTGCCAAATTTCAGCTTTATACGGCCAGTAAAACGAAAAATCCCGTTTTTTCCCGTTCCCGTGGGAATTTTGGAAATTTCTCTCTTAATGCTTCTTTATACTCTCCAAATAACCTAAATGCCGAATTTCAGCGTTCTACAACCAGTAAAACGAAAAGTTCCGTTTTCCCGTTCCCGTGGGAATTTTGAAAAATGATCTTTTATAGCTTCTCTACACTCTTCAAGCAACCTACATGCCAAGTTTCAGCTTTCTACGACGAATAAGACGAAAAATCCCGTTTTTTCCCGTTCCCGTGGGAATTTGGAAAGTCCTCTCTTAATACTTCTCTACACTCCCCAAGCAACCTACATTTCGAATTTCAGCTTTCTACAACCAGTAAAACGAAAAGTCCCGTTTTTCCCGTTCCCGTGGGAATTTCAGGAAATTGTCTCTTAGTGCTTCCCTACACTCATCAAGCAACCTACATGCCAAGTTTCAGCTTTCTACGACCAGTAGAACGAAAAATCCAGTTTTTCCCGTTCCCGTGGGAATTTCGGAAAGTTCTCTCTAAATGCTTCTCTACACTCCCCAAGCAACCTACATGTCGAATTTCAGCTTTCTACAACCTGCACTGCAGTATAACAAAAAATCCCGTTCTTTCCCGTTCATTTCCGTCAGAATTTTGGGAAATCCTTTCGGTAGTGCTCCCCTATACTGGAACCTGAAGGCCAAATTTCAGTTTTCTACGATCATTAAAACGAAAAATCGATCCCGTAGATCTGAATATAAATCTCGTTTTTTCCTTATCTAAAACTGTTTTTTACTATTATTTCCATTCCATGCCAAATTTGAAGTCTAGTAATTATAGTTCATAAGATTTCGTTGAACTGAATATATAAATCCCGTTTTTTCCTTATCCCGTGAGAATTTCCAAAAATCCTGAAAATATTTTCTTAGTTTTGTAATCATCTACTTGTGTACGAAATTTTAGATAGGGTCACTCGGAATCGAATATAATAAATCCCGTTTTTTCCCGTTCCCGTGGAAATTTGTGTGTGTGTGTGTGTGTGTGTGTGTGTGTGTGTGTGTGTGTGTGTGTGTGTGTGTGTGTGTGTGTGTGTGTGTGTGTGTGTGTGTCAGGTAGGTATGTGTGTTGTTGTTCTCGTAATCAGCGACCCGATAAACCGTACAAACAATACTACCCACTATAATATAATAATAATAATACCCACGTTGATTTTCAGACTTTGTAACCCCCTATCCCCTTTTAGGGGTTGAATTTTCAAAAAACCTGAAACAGGTGTTTACTCATTTATTGTTAGGATTACTCCTGTGAAGTTTCGAATAAAATAGTCTAACTAATCTTGTTTCCCCATACAAACTTTGGACCCCCATTTAACCCCTTTAGAGGTCGAATTTTGAAAAATCCTTTCTTAGTGCACCCCTAGACCTTATAAGGAACCTACGTGCCAAATTTGAAATCTCTAGAACCAGCGGTTTGGGCTGTGCGTTGATATGTCAGTCAGTCAGTCAGTCAGTCAGTCAGTCAGTCAGTCAGTCAGTCAGTCAGTCAGTCAGTCAGTCAGTCAGTCAGTCAGTCAGTCAGTCAGTTTCTTCTTTTATATATTTAGATCAAAGAAAATGTTATGAAAACGAAAGTTACAAACCACGAAATTATCCACACAATAGCTGAATAAATGACAAATAAAATGACATTCATTTGTTTCTTGTTTTCTTCTTTTAAATATATACGGCCAGGAACTTTTGAACCTTACTGGTAAGTGCGGACAGGGTGCGATGGAAATCTGAGGGAGAGGCCTTTGCCCAGCAGTGGGACAACGTTACAGGCTTATAAAAAAAAAAAAAAAAAATTAAAATACAAAATTAATATCTTATAAAATTATGACTTGTAGGTACACACCTGCTTATACATTATTTATATAAACACTAGTTTCTGCCCGCGACTCCGTCCGCGTTGAATTAGACTTAAGAACTGATGTTGATTATATTCTTCAATAATTATGCAAATGGAACAAAATAGTCTCTGCCTACCCCTGTGGGAAAGAGGCGTGACGGTATGTATGTATGTATGTATTATTTACGTTGCGGCTCTAGGCATTATTATAAATGCGAAAGTTTGTGAGTGACGATGTGAGTGTGTATGTTTGTTCCTTTTTCACGCTAAAACGACTGGGCAGATTTGGATAAAATTTGGTAGGAAGATAGCTGATACCCTAGATTAAAACATAGGCTACTTTTTAACCCGGAAAATAGCATAGTTCCCGGGGGATAGCCATAAACATGTTAATTGCTAATTCTACGCAGAAGAAGTCGCGGGCAGAAGCTAGTGTATAATATTAGTAGGATAAAATTAAATTGAAAAATGTATAAACGCCCACTTTGTTGTGTTTCCTGGTCTTGTGCTGCTGCAGCCCCAGGGCGCCAGTGAAGGTCTCTCCGCAGACGTCGCATGCGCCGCCGGACGCGTTCTCGCCCGCGTGCTGGATGCGCATGTGCGTGTAGCGGGTCGACGACTTCCTGGTTGGGGGGGGGGTTTAAAATTAAAAAAAAGGCCGGCCAAGTGCGAGTTGGACTCGCGCACCGAGGGTTCCGTACTATTATCTAGAAATATCTATAAACCAGTGTAAGCAGAGCTCTGTCCAAAGCAAAATGTACGCAGTGTGGGGTCACTTTATATTGGTCATTGATATATACAGACATACATACATATTTACGGTTTTCACAATTATTCCTTAATCTGTGCTATAAGACCTACCTTCATACCAAATTTCAAGATTCTGCGTTCACGGGAAGGACCCTGTAGGTTTTGATTCCCTTGAGAGTATAAACGGCTGTATCTTCTGATTGCGTTGGCTTAGAAGTTTGATTTTTTCACAGCTCCAAGGGGCAGTAGACCTGAGTATTTGGTATAAATTTTAGCTCGGTACCTCCACGCGTTCCTGAGAAAAAGGGTCTTGACAAACGGACGGACGGACAACAAAGTGATCCTATAAGGGTTCCGTTTTCCTTTTGAAGTACGGAACCCTAAAAAAGGACCAAAATCCCAAAGAATAGGTTAATACCTCTTTATAAATTACGCTAGTAAAATTCTTCCATGTTGGTCTGGGAATAAAGAAAAAGAAAAAACATAGAATATACCAGTTGCTTCTCTTACAGCGCTGGTAAAAGCCCAACGAGGGAATGGGCGAAAAAATCTTAGGAATATATAGTCTTTATTCCTTTTGGCTTATGGGGTAGACAGAGCCTAAGGTAACAAGACCTGAAGACCACGCACAGCATGATTATGGGCGTCAAACAGTGATGAGTTGCTAGCATCGCCTATAACATGATGCCTAAGATTTTCGTCCATTCCCTCGATGGGCGATCACAGAGCACACTTATTGTATTTATTGTAGATCCTATGGCCTCTGCCTACCCCTGTGGGAGAGGCGTGACGATATGTATGTATGTAGATCCTATGTAATTTACCTGTGTATCACAAATAAATTACTTACTTACTATGGGCTTTTACCATTTGCGGGTGGTAGGGCCTTGTGCAAGGTCCGTCCGGATCGCTACCACCATCTTACTCGCTAATCCTGCCGCTAAGCAGCAGTGCTTGCACTGCTGTGTTCCGGTGCGGAGAGTAAGACAGCCGGGGAAATTACGGGCACAAGAGGCATTTCATCTAAGTCCTCTAGGTTGGCAACGCATCTGCAATCCCTCCGGGGTTGCGGGTGTCTATGTGCAGTGGTGATCGCTTACCATCAGGTGACCCACTTGCTCGTTTGCCTTCCTATTTACATAAAAAAAAAACCATTTGCGCGAAAAGAAACTACTGGTACAGTCGGCCCATGAAAATGATGAGCATACTTAGAACCTTGTTATTTTACGCGTTACTGTCACTGATAAATACTTGGCATTCATATTCAGTTTGAAGTTGACTGTGACATGGCACTAAAGTGCTCATCATTTTCATGGGCCGACTGTACATTCTGTTTAACTTTGCTTCCAGACCTTCCAGGCCTTACCATGACGTTTTTTTTTTTTTTTTATGTGAATAGGAAGGCAAACGAGCAAGTAGGTCACCTGATGGTAAGCGATCACCACTGCCCATAGACACCCACAACCCCGGAGGGATTGCAGATGCGTTGCTAACCTAGAGGACTTAGATGAAATGCCTCTTGTGCCCGTAATTTCCCCGGCTGTCTTACTCTCCACACCGGAACACAGCAGTGCAAGCAATGCTGCTTAGCGGCAGGATTAGCGAGTAAGATGGTGGTAGCCGTACCGGTACCGAACCGTATACCGGAACCGTAGCGGTACGTCTTAGTGCGATTCAGTTTAGGGTTACTCGCTGTCAGATTCATACTAAAAGTGACAGCTAAAACTTGAACTGTGTCGGAATTAGGACGTAAGGCCAGCATGAAGACAGCGAAACCCGAGTAGGTACTTACTTGAAGGTCCTGCCGCAGTACTTGCACTCGAAAGTCCGGCCGGCGTGGAACGCCGAGTGCAACATGGCCGCACTCCTGCGCACGATAACATTCTCATTACAAAACGTTGGAACTAAACTATCCAGAGGCAAAGAAGACGGATAGCACTCCGGGAGTGCCGGCTGAAGTAAAACTGTCTCCGGAGTGATGTAATGTATAGTCGTCAGAATATAAAAGGCCCGTTTTGACAGTTCACGCCCATGAAGTTCTCTATTTTTGACGTGACAACGTCTTATAAATTGGTTTGCCGGGTGACACTTCAAGAAACTGCGTTACGCTCCGCTCACGTTATGCGCTCACAATGAGAGCGAGTGAGAGGCACGCGGGCATGGTTAGCCCGCCTAAGAGCGAGAGAGACAGACATAAAAAGTGAAAGGCACGCGTCCCTTCCACTCGAGCACAGTTAGCCCGCCTAAGAGCGAGAGAGACAGAGCGAGAGAGAGAGAGTGAGAGAGATAGGCATACACACCGGTTCATGTCTTGCGTATCGCTCACTCAGCTAAGTGCTGTGGCACAACGATTTTTTCATATTGTCCACAGACTATTAATAATCGGTTAAGGGAAAAATAAATCGATCAAGATATTTTTTTTTAAAGCCGACTCGCATTTCGCCGGTTTTATTTATTTTATTTAGACCAATTAATTACTGAATTTCACCAGCTGTGTAGTGATCTTTACTGAAAACTATGACCTTGGAGCTCAAAGCCGTAAACAATGGCAGTACTGATTTCTATAGAATGGCTCGTCTTCATCATCTGAAGTAAAAGATTGACTGAAGATTCAGTTTTTCTCGATTTTTTTGTGATTGAGTGAATGTTATTGTAACAAAAATATTAAATTAAAGAAAATTGATCTTTCGTAGCATTGTATCATTTCAAAATAGCAGTTTAAGTTAAATTTTCTAATCAGAACTTTAATCCAATGCAAAGTGCAATATATAATTCAAATCGATCAAATACTCATGCAAACTTGAATCGATTTATCGTGAGTATCGAGTACAGAGTCGTAAGGTTACATCACTAGTTACGTCGGGAAGACAAATGTCAAAACGGGCCTTTTAAATTGTGACGACTTTAACATGGTACAATTTAATTTGACATAAGGGTTGCCATACGTCCCGTATTTACGGGACTGTCACCGTATTTGAGTATCATGTCCCGTATTGCTACGTGTCCCGTTTTTGTCCCGTTTTGTCAATATTTCAATATACAGTACTAAAGGCTTGAAGCCGACGGCAGGCGAGAGACGCGCGGGGGCGCCGGAGAGGTGAGGGAAGGGCGGTGCGGGGCGCCCGCTCGCCCGCTCGGACACTGTCAATTCAATAAGTCCCGTATCAGTTCTCAACAATTATGGCAACCCTAGTTATGACGTTTACGTAGGTTATCGTAGGTATTAATGTAATAGGCGCAATCTAAGAAAAAATAAAATTCAACTAATGTTGATGTTGCTATGTGTCGCTATGCTGCGCCATATTGTGTTATGATGCATGTTATGGTGCGATAATTTGTGTTACGATTCGTGATGGTCGTTATTACAGTCGCCATCAGATATATCGTAGCGGGCGAGGTCCTCAAATATTTCGGAGCAGCATTAAATTTCAATAAATTCGTTACACTAGATATGGTTAATAACATCGGAACACGCTATGCGTCATAAACATCAGAACAGCGATTTTTCAATAAATTCGGGACGTTCAATGAGCTAAAAATATCAGGAAGCACATATCGTCAAAGGTATTGACACAGTCAGGCTGATCACAAATATCGGAACATATGTGGAAAATAAACCTCACGTATGTAATAATAGATTCGAATTCCAAACAAAATACAATAAGGCTCAAACGTCATGCCAAAATGAAAGATATGTCACCTAAATAGTGTACGCGTCTGCATACATAATTCACTGTGTTAGTAACATAAAACCTTTTTTTGTTGCATAAAGTGTAAATTGTTACTGGCCACTAAATTGCCATATACTTTTTTTTACGAATAAAATTTTTCCTCTTCTGCTGTTATAAGTCAAAGCATGTAGTTCTATTTTATAAAACTAATTTTATTATAAACACACTGTAATTTAAACTGTTTGTCACAAAGTTAAGGTATATTTTCCAAAAATGTTCCGATCTTTATGGTCAGCCTGTCTGCATCGATACCTTTGACGATCTGTGACGTCACGATATTATTGAAAAGTCGCTGCTACTTTATTTATGACTAATTGCGTGTTCTGATGTTATTAACCTTGCAGTGTAAAGAATTTATTGAAATTTAAGGCTGTTCCGAATTATTTGAGGACCTCGCCCGCTACGATATATCTGATGGTGACTGTACAACAGCTGATAACGTAATGCATTATTTGCACGCAACGAACAACACATTATCGAGTCGTCAACTATCCTGTTATCATTATTCGTTGTCTGCTGTCAGCGTTGTTCATACGCGCACTGTTGCCATACTTGGCATAGAAGCGCAAGCGAGTTCGCAACAAATCAAGTAGGTGTGTGCGAGAGATAGCGCTACACGCGCGAGCTCGCATCGCAATCGCAATTCAAATAACTGACTTTTGGTATCATTATGAGCTGTTGCTGTTTGTTGTCAGTAGGGATGCAAATATCGAAAGCAAGAACATCGATGTATCGATACATCGATGTTTCAGAACAAACATCGATGTTCAAAAAACATCGCCCAAAAAACATCGATGTATCGAAACATCGATGTTTTTTTTAATTTCTATTATCTATCTTTTTAATAGTTAAATAGTACATTATCTATTATCTATAGCAATATTATCTATTGAATAGGTAAGTCTTTAGAATAAGTAAGGTGTAGAGTAGAGTATAGGAAATAAAATTACCTTTAAAATCTATTTTCTGCTCTGCTAAAAGTACTTACAAAACATTTCTAATAGATAACAGGCAAAAGAAAACCATATATAATAAAAACACTAAAAATTTCTAATAGATGGCAGGCAAAACATCGATGTAAAAACATCGCATAAAACAACATCGATACATCGATGTTTTGCAATGGTAAACATCGATGGCAAACATCGATGTTTTTTTACTGAAACATCGATGTTTCAAAAACATCGATGCATCGTTTGCATCCCTAGTTGTCAGTCAGTACAATAACAAACAAGGTAACAAAGCGTTGTTCTGCCTTTGTTCCCGTACGTTGTTATTACGCTGCGATCGCGACGAAATAAGTATAAAACAGCAATACAACAGGATAACAGACAACAGTTTACAATAAGAATAACACAACACTGTTATTCATTATTGCAAAACAGCCGTTATTGCCACCACTAGTTACGATGTGTCGCTATGCTGCGATATGCTGCGCTATATTGTGTAGTGGGTGACAGACGGGCGAGTAGGTAAGTTCGCGCACTTACGCTTGTACTTTCTAAAAGAACACGTACTTAGACTAGCACACGCGAGTAAAGTCGTCGAGCCGTAAGTAACTCTACTCGGGCTGTAAGCTCTGTAGCGATAACGCCACCTATTGTTACCTTATTACTTCTGTATACCTTTTTTCTGTTTTGATTGTTATATGGGGTGTTCAATAAAAAGTTATTGTATTTTTGTATTGTATTGTACGCAGACTTACTCGCCCGTCTGTCACCCACTTTATGATGCGTGTCGCTACGTTGCGATATGTTGTTGCAATGTGTCGCTACGTTGCGATATGTTGTTGCGATGTGTCGCTATGGTGCGATATGTTGTTGCGATGTGTCGCTACGTTGCGATATGTTGTTGCAATGTGTCGCTACGTTGCGATGTGTCGCTATGGTGCGATATGTTGTTGCGATGTGTCGCTACGGTGCGATATTTTGTTGCAATGTGTCGCTACGGTGCGATATGTTGTTGCGATGTGTCGCTACGGTGCGATATGTTGTTGCGATGTGTCGCTATGGTGCGATATGTTGTTGCGATGTGTCGCTATGGTGCGATATGTTGTGTTGTTCGCTCACCGCCTCCTTATGACTTGGTCGCAGATCTTGCAGATGTACTTGTGCGAGTGGCTCTCCACCATGTGCTGGCGGAGGTGCGTCGGGAATTTGTAGCGAGAGAAACATAGCGCGCACTCGTTCGCACCAGTGCTCTGTGTACCAGTGAGAAACCTTTAGGGCCACTTGCACGGACCAGGGTTAACGACTTAACCCCCTGTTAGATGCTAATCCGGGGCTAAGTAGTGGCAAAATGTATAAAACTGTCAAAACTAACCCCGAGTTAGCGATTTAATTTTTTAACTCGGGACTCTGCAAGTGGGCCTTAGTAACTGCAAATCTGATTTTGGTTCCAAAAAAAACATATTATCTTTATGTGTAGCCTATATGTAGGATCCACAGTTGGGCAAAGCCTTCCTCTTAGATTGAGAGGGTTTATGCTATAGTTCCCAGGACAGCGACTAACGAATTCTACGCAGACGGAGTAGCTAGAGGAGCTACTTAGCTATAAATCTAAGGATCAAACACTCACCGGGTCATGGATCTTATTGTGATTCTCAAAAGTGATCATGGATAAGAAGCCTTTGCAACACTTCTCGCAGCGCACATGCGCGTGTCTATAGTTCTCCGTCTCCCTCCGACACTCCATCTCTCTCCTTTGCTCCTCTTCGTTCAACTTCACCACTCTAATATTATATTTATTCTCAAACTTGACATAATCTTCTTCAGTACTAAAGTACCATTTGAAGCCTTTCTTTTTTCTCGTGTATTTCTTGCTGTCTATTTCTTCTTCTTTCTTAATTCTTTTGCTTTCTACCTTTTTTCTTTTACCGTCTTTTTTGCTTTTGACCTTTTTGACACTTTTGACACTTTTCGTCCTTTTCCTTAGCGTCATAGGCTCACATTTTATGTCAATACCGGTCGCAATGACTTCGGCGAATTTGACATCGTTGACATAAATTTCAGGTTCGCAAAGTACCGATATCAGCTGTGAGTCGTTGTCGCTGTCAATATCGAGTTTATCAGTGTCGATTGTGTCGTAAGTGTCATTTTTGTTAAATGTGTCAAGTTTGTCAAATGTGTCAATTTTTTCATCTGTGTCAACTTTGTTGCTTGTGTCATCTTTGGGGTCTCTCTCAACGTTGGTCACTGTAAGTCGGAGGGATAGCTTGTTTGAGATCCTATCTATGGTTCGGATGTAGTCTGTGGTTATCTAAAAAAAAAGAATTGAATAAGTTTAAAAACAGACAATTCTTATGGCCTGCTTCACCACTCTCTGTTAAGTTCTAGTTATCTTAACTGTCAGTTATCTATGATGACGTCTCTGTCTGTTTCGTAGTAATAAATAGAGACGGAATCATAGATAACTGACACCAATCTTATCGTATCTTATCTTATCTTACTAATACTTATAAGTTAAGTCTAATGTGTAATTTCTCGTTTTTCTTTTTTATTATTATTTTTAACTTGATTGTGTGTATTGCAGTATCAATTAAACCTTATATCTATCTATCTATCTAATATAATATAGGTGAAAGTTTGTAATTTAGTATAGTGATAGTTACAGTCCAGGAAAAGGACATAGGATAGTTTTTATCACGGAACATTTCATAGTTCCCGCGGGATAGCGATACGCGAATTCTGCGCAGACAGAGTCGCAAGCCACAGCTAGTCCAGTATGGTTAGTGTAAGTTTGCCGTCACAAAATACGTCACGAACGCGTTTGCGTTAAAATGTCAAATACTACGAAACGATATACTTCCCCTACAGAAACGTAGGGAACATAGTGACCAAGTCTTGCTGTACAAAATCGTTAATAATATGGTTGATTCTCCATACCTCCTGAATAATTAATTATTAAGATGATCTGGCCTATGTACTCGCTCCAGGAACACCTTTGCTGTGAAATTTTGTAGAAAAAATTACTCAAAGAATAGTTTCCTAAGAAGAGCTTGCTCCACTCATAATAGTAGATACAACCACACTGAT
The DNA here is from genome assembly GCA_963854515.1 of Pandemis heparana. NCBI lineage: Eukaryota > Metazoa > Arthropoda > Insecta > Lepidoptera > Tortricidae > Pandemis > Pandemis heparana. The sequence goes on from OY978033.1 coordinate 805,822, forward strand.
ATATTTCATCAAAAGTATAGCACTTATGTGACTGCGGTAAGAAATACCACATAAGTGGATAGTTATTTTTACTTTTTACTTTTCCTTTTTGTATTTTGTGCATATTTTTAGATGCCATATAGAATATAACGTAAATTTATGCATGCAAAAGTGTATTTTGGCTTGGTGTCAATAGATTGTTAGATTTTGTGTACCAATTTCTGATTATGTGTACATTTATTAGTGGAAACTTTACTGGCTTATGTTTCACCCTTATGTGTTAATAATTTATGTATTATTATAGGCTGTTTGCTTTCCCAATAAATAAAAAAATAAAAATAAAAAATACTATGAGAACAGTTTGTTGCCATTTCGATCTGCAAGTGGTGCTGCCTATTATTCCATAATAATTGATTCATTTACATGAACACGTTCGAGACGTTTTTATACGCGAAAACTTACAATAGAGAACTTTCAATACATACAAAGTGTGTGTGCAGGGACTGCCTGAGCAGCGTCTCGGCAGTCCGGCAGCGCTGCCGCAGCCGCAGGCCCTTCAGCAGCAGCGCGCGGCAGAAGCTGCACACGTGCTGCGGCAGCCCGTCCCACACCGACAGCTGGGGGCCAACACGGTGACAGGGCATTTCAATATCGCTACCCTACATACATAACGTCACGCCTCTTTCCCACAGGGGTAGGCAGAGACTACTTTGTTCCACTTGCTACGATCCTGACACCTCTTTCGCTTCATCCACATTCATCAATCTCTTCATACATGCTCATTGGTTCATCGCTACCGTCTTCAAGATATATACAGTCAGTGAGCTCTAGAATGCCATTAGGGATTATCTTGCTGTCTCCTTTACACTGCTGATTCAAGTATCATATAAGCTCTTCATTTTTGCAGGGTTTGGTAAATCAGGACCATAGAGGCTAAAAAAGCTGAAGCCTAAGGCGGCAAAATCGGCGCAAATTAAAAAATTACAGAAAAAAAAGTAAGGCTGCGGACACGAGTGGGGAGGCAAAAATTGATATGCGGCAAATGTGTAAATCCAGGACTGCATTTTTGTATAGAAAAAAAACCGATTCTCTATTAAGTCGGTTTACATACGATAGTTTTACCCCAATTTGTTTGGTCCCAATGGAAGACCAGCGTTGGCCGTAAGTTTATGACAATTTTATGTAGCTTTTATTATGTTTTTGTTTTAATTACTGGGATTGTCATTAATAAACTTTTTATTTATTTCTTTCTTTCTTTTAGGTGGAATGGGTCGTTATTTTAGATGTATAACATTTTATAAGCACAAATTATTCGTGAAAGGGGTATTCGCCTTCACAAGATCAATGTATTTCGCGTCGCAAAAAAGTCCTTACCCGTGAAAATTTAAGCCAAATATCTTACTCCAAGCCAAAGTTGTATTAAATAAATAAATAAATAATAATAAATATCTTGGGACAATTGACACCAATTGACATAGCCCCAAACTAAGCAAAGCTTGTAATATGGGCACTAGACAACGGATAAACATACTTATGTAGATAAATACATACATATATACATATTATACATCCAAGACTCGAGAACAAACATTCGTATTTTCATACAAATATCTGCCCCGACCGGGGATCGAACCCGGGAACTCAAGCTTCATAGTCAGGTTCTCTAACCACTAGGCCATTCGGTCGTCGAATATTGTAAACATGTGTAGAAATACTGACCGTTGTACCTAAAACTTCAGCATAAATCTCATCCAAGCGGTGTTCGTGAATACCATACAACTTAGTGTCTGTAGCTAAACATATTCGGCAAGCCAGCAGCTCCTCTGACCCAAATTCTAGCTTAACAGATGCCATAACGCACACACTTTAGCACTTTTAACTCATGAAACGCATTTTAAATAAAATCAATAAAGGAAAAACGTAAATAATTGCAGCTGAATTAAATTACTTTACTTTACGATAAATTGTGGTAGATGCTAATGAAGTCAAATGTAAATTAGGATCCTGTCAAATAGTTTTAGACTTTAACGCATTTTTTTACTGTTTATATCCGTACAAGTTTTATTGCACGCAGATGGTTTTGAAAATTGGCGTAAAAAGTACCTGCGTAACGTAGTCTACTGTCAAAGTGACGTTTTATTTAAAGATATTATGGCCTGGATGCTAGGTCTTTTAAGCCAGTTAAAGTGACGTCTGCAAATAAGAATGTTGTTAGCAATTGAAAAAACTACCAATTTGGGATTTTTATTTATACAAAACTGAGAGAGTTCAAATCATACTTTTGTTGCGGAGACTGGTTAATCGAACGTTATAATTCACCAATCATTATGCTCCGGCCACATTAGCGGGATTCGGCGAAGGTTCGCCCTATCGCGGCATGTGTGGACAGACAGTTCGAATTATCGCGAATCATTCGGGCGAACTCGAACTGTGTTCGGGCTCCTGTCGGTATCTAGCGCAGAACAAAGGATTTTATTGCGACAGAGTTCGTGTTCGTGCAAGTGTCTACACTTCGTACTTTGAAATTTCTGAAATGTACGTCAATTTTGACAAGTGACATTTCAATAATTATTTACAGTCATACAATACAAAGCAAACGCTGCCTCCATCTTTTTGTTTCTTTGCGCTCTTGGTTCATTTTCCCGTCAAATTAAAAGTTGCGCGACATAGTTCGCCCGAAGTTTTTATCGCGATAATTTGGACTAAGTGTGGCCACATAGTTCGTGGCTACACGAACTCGAACTTTTTTCGCGACAAGGCGACACGAACCTTCGCCCGCTAATGTGGCCCGGGGGTTACAGATGTACTTTTGAGTCTCTTCGAACATAGTTTGTAGAGTTATACATACATACATAACCTCATGCCTCTTTCCCATAGGGTTAGGCAGACTTCCACTTGCTACGTACGGTACTAACATATCTGTTTCGCTTTATGCACATTCATCATCTCTTCATACATGCTCGTCGACTTAGGGTACTCTTGAACCGACCTTGTGTCAAAACCTCCTCGATTTCGACACGGAACGGATTATAGGTAGAAATTTAATAAAACAGTATAAATAAGGTAATAGCATTTATTCTGATAACTTCTCACGCACTAACTGGCTAGCACCGACCTTACTGTACACGCTAATTACATTTATACAATTGCTCACATTTACAGTTGCTTCAAGCTTTAGTATTAAATTTGCATTTTTTATTTCCAATTTAATAAAAAGTCAGCTCGATAGAAACTAATCTGGTACAGAAAGAAAACATTACCTAGTTCAAGCTTTCGTAATTCTTCTACCAACTAAAGATTTTTTCAATCTAACGACTAACTAAAACTGAAAGGTGAATACGTCGTCAAAATATTAGTTTAAAATTTTTGTTGTTTTGTTTTAATATTTATTAAGTAGACAATGTCCTTTAATTTATTGAGTTTTGAATAAAGCTACCACTTTTAGGCTTATAAAAAAAATTAAACAAATCTAACGACTTTGAATTTGAATTGAATCCACTCGCTGGACTATCACCATCATTTAAATTCATAAATAAATTTTGTGTTCAGTGTCTAATACCAAGATCACTAAATTATAAACCAATTTATATCCTAGTCACACTTAAGAGTTTTTCTTCTTCTTCTGATTTGTGGCGTATTTGTCAAAGTAATAAACATAAAGAAACAGATACAATTCACAAAATAATATCACAAAGGCGAACTAATAAAAAGTAAAAAAAGTAAAGTAAAGTAAGTAGGTAAAGTAATAAAGATATATTCAAAAATCTTGTGAAACGTGTATGTAGCACGGTCTAAACACTTTATTTGCCATTGCCACATTTCTGTTGTAAACATGGCGAAATTGTAATACTTTTTCTTAAATCGGAAATAAAAATAATCACAAATTTAACTACCATAGGCACCATGGCCTATATTTAAACATCAGCGAATAAAAGTGACACTTGATTTCATATTTTAATGTGACTTTTAACATATAAGTCCGATCCCACACCTTCGATTTTCACAGTTCGTTTCGTGTCATCCTGCTCATACTAATAGTCATAAACTTGGAAGTGAGTGGGACGGTATAATACAAACTTCGAAAAAATCGAATTTCGGAGTAGGTAGCCCCTCTGTAATCAACATAATTAATTAATTTGAATTAAAATTTGTGACGTAAAACGAAGATGTGTCAAAATCTCAAGTCACTTTTACACGTGATATTATTTATAATTTTCATCATTTGCATATAACTCCTGTATAATCAATATATAATATTAAGCTATAACTTTTAATATAGACAATAATATGTTAAAGCAAGCCAAGTTTGTTAGCAAGTAGCAACATACTAGTAATTAGTAACGATAATGTAAGAAGCTTACTGAAAATCACTTCATAGTATAAAAGTCCCTTTCCGCTATCTGTCTGTCTGTCCCTATGTATGCTTATATCTACGCAACGGATTTTGATGCGGTTTTTTTAATAGATGGAGTGATTCAAGAGGAAGGTTTATATGTATAATTCTACGCAGGCGAAGTCGCGGGCAGAAGCTAGTATAAAAAATCTCACAACAATATACAGACTAGTACAAACTATTCCACATTGGATTTTGGACTTTCCCCGGGATAAAAATACAGAGGATATGATACATTTCAAAAATATGTTAACATACTATACAGTTAATGATTATTAATTTGTCACACTGTGATTAATTGTGACTGTGACTCATAAGTAGTCTCTGCCTACCCCTGTGGGAAAGAGGCGTGACGGTATGTCTGTATGTGACTCATAATTAAAGTAAATTTAATTGCTAAATACAATTTGTACGCCTCATGGCACAACATGGTGATGCTACACATAATGTAAGACTAAAGAATGTTGAACAAAAAAAGTATTTTTTATTTGTATTTATTTGTAAAAACACTTAATATAAGTAAAAATAATTTGTTACAAAAATCGTGTAATTTTCAGTAAGCTCCTACAATTTGATCTTAAGTCTAAAAAACAAAATTACACCTATATAAGTAGAGGTTTTTTTTTACATTAGTTCTCTATACATAACTACATTTGATCAAAAATATAATTATTATGACACTATTATTTCGGAGATTCTTCGTTATTATACCAATGCCGAACATCCCCCGCCCGCGGTACCACAAACATACATACATCACTATCCTTCAAGACTTAAATGCCACCTTTAGGAAGATTGATAAATAGTGATGGGTTCCTAGCCGCAAGCGAGCTTGGAGAGAAAGAAAGACGGGTAGACAGTTCTCGCGCTCACTCGTGCTAGCCGTGCGACTCGTGGCACCGCAGGCGGCGCGTATTCGACGCTATACTTCATTTAATTTAGGATGAGAAACCACAATAATGTTATATTGCGGCTCGTGAACTGTAATCTCTTTAAGATTTGTACTAGAGTAACAATTGACGCCACGCAAATAAAGTGGCATTAAAACAATGTTATTTTGCGGCTGCCAAACTATTGCACTGAACTATTTGCTAGGTAAGAAATAGTTGACCAGACGCAATATAATGTTATTATGGGTTCTCATTCTAAATTAAATGAAGTATAGCGCAGTCTAATTTTAGTAATATTTCGCCCTACAAACCAGCTTCGACGGCTTTACTGTTAAGTTAATAACAGATGGGAGCGTTAAGCGTTTTTTGTGACGTATTCAATTATTTAGATATGCTCGGCAACACCTAACTCTCTGTTAAGTTCCAGCTATATTAACTGTCAGTTATCTATGATGACGTCTCTGTTTCGTAGTAACAAATAGACGGAATCATAGATAACTGACAGTTAAGATAAATAGAGCTTAAGAGAGAGCGGTGAAAAATGCCCTTAGTGGAACAACGTAGTGTATTTTCTTTGCTACTTTTAAATAGCTACATTGTAAGTGGTTAAATGCAATTATCTGAAGTTTTCACGATTATAAAATTCCTTTTTTCCCTTGTCTACATAAAAGTAGCCCCAACCTTAAGATTTCTAGGTCCAAGGGTTTGAGCTGGGCGTTGATGAGTCAGTCAGTTAAGCTGACCAGATTTTGCTTACGATTTATAATTGCAACCCGTTTGTCGGAACTGGTGAAGCTATTAAACATGATGTTAAGTTTAATTATTTTGAATCGTTTGGTATATTAAGACACAAAGCTACGAGCGGAAATAGTAAATATTAACTAGCTTTTACCCGCGGTTTCATTCACAAGAGTTATAATATCCGACGATCAACATCAAAGTTTATATTGAATATCCCAAAAATCGCTAAGTCTTCAATAATGAGAAGCATGGTGAATATTCATGCAGTTTCATGTTTCTAGATCAACCCCCTTATTCGTAAATGCTCTGTAGGCTTCTGCTAACTTAGCAATCGTTTGTTCTTATGTCATTTTGACATTTTGACGTATATGCGTGTGACGTCACTCTCTCTCGACACACTGCATGTCAACATTGTCAACGGATGTCAGTAATAAACGAGCTCCCATTGCATTCGCTAGTCTCATTTAACCTACGAACATATCACATTTACCTTTCACAGATAAGGACAAACGATTGCTAAGTTAGCAGAAGCCCATAAGAGCGTTAATATGTATGCGTAAATCCCGATCCCGTGGGAATATCGTAGTAGCATACGCATTACTCCGATACTGTCTACATTACAGCCTTATACGCGAAATAGAATAAACATACCGACAGATAGCCATACAAACTTTCGCATTTATAATACTAGTAGGATTTAGGATATGCAATGATTTTTACAATGATTTCAAGTCTTGCAGACCTTAATTTGTACCATTTCTAATTGTGATCTTTTTAAGTTGTTAAATATATTTATTTAAGTATTTTTAATTAAAAAAAAGTCATTTAATGACCTACGATATGAAGATAATTGGTAGCTCCATTCACTTGACTCATTCAAATTTGACGTTTATATTTCAATGTTGCCATATAAGCAAAATTTCTACTAAGCTTGGTAGTTTTTAAACTTTTTTCCGACACCGGCAAGTAAACCATTCTGCCATTTTGTTTGATAGTAAATGTTGGCAGCGGCATAAATGCATAGTAGTTTTTTTTATTGAACTAAGTGGTTCCGAGTTATTTTTTAATTCATAGCCAGTCGCTTTATTTCCAAACAAATCTAAGACAAAACATAAGGCCTTTCTCTTTCATAAAACGTAAGAAAAACCCACAATAATTCCGTAGACATTAGCTCTCGCCAGACATACAAACAGTCATAGATGCGACTATATTTGGATTGGATATGTGTTAAAGGTCTGTCTCGGAGGCCTGTGTTTCTAACCAGTGCCGCTCGCGGCGCCGGCGGCTGCGCGTAGACTCGCTCTGAAATTCAACAAAAACATTTTCACTTTCAAAGCGAAAAACCTAACACATGTTAATATTCGACATTTTCAACATGAAACTACCGTGAGACTCACACATAATTACAACACAACGGATAACTCACGTATAAAAGCCGAAGGGTTGCTCCGACAATTGTTTCGGACTATTTCGAAGCCCTTCATCAGGGAGCGCTCGCCTCGGCGGCAGCGAAACGAACACTGCGCGCCAATGCTCTGCTCGCGCGGCACGTACGTTTTATACGTGAGTTATCTGTTGTGTTGTAATTATATTCGACATTTCATTATTTTTGTAATGTTTTTGATTGTACCTACACTATGGCAATAAAGAGTTTTTTTATTATTATTTTTATTTATAGGAAATGAAATTTGAAATTTGGTCTTTTTAGGGTTCAGTAACCAAAGTGTAAAATCGGGGCCCTATTACTAAGACTGCACTACCCGTCTGTCTATCTGTCTGTCTGTCTGTCTGTCACCAGGCTGTATCTCATGAAAGTCATGAACCGTGATAGCTAGACAGTTGAAATTTTCACAGATGTATTTATTTGAAATTTACCATGAGCTTTTCGGTGAATGAAAACATCGTGAGGAAACCTGCACTCATCTGCGAAGCAATTCAATGTATATTATAAAAATTATCATTATCATTATCAATGGTGTGTTTGAAGTTCCCAATCCGCACTGGGCCCGCGTGGGAACTATAGCACAAGCAATCTCGTTCTGAGAGGAGGCCTGTGTCCAGCAGTGGGACGTATATAGGCTGGTGATGATGATGATGAAACAACTTTACGTTTAGCACTGCTATTAGCGAAATAAGACGATGGTATCGATCCGGACGGACATCGACAAAGCTATTTGCCAAGAAATTAATCAGTAGGCTTATTAAGTAACTCGCTCGCGATCACCACTGTCAAAATGGACGAGCGAGTTTGACAATAAGCCTACAGCTTATGTTACCTTGTGTTCGCGGGGCTCCTTGGGCTGCGCGCGCGGCTCCCCGGCCAGCACCAGCGCCTCCCGCGCAGCCAGCACCTCCTGACACAATAATACTACTTTTCTCAAGCATGCTCGGAAATGTACGCGTTAATGTCGCGAAATGAAGCCAAGAAGTTTCACATTTACGGCCTAAGCCAAGATGTAATGTGGTGCGGTTGAAATGAAGCCAAGAAGTTTCACATTTACGGCCTAAGCCAAGATGTAATGTGGTGCGGTTGAAATGAAGCCAAGAAGTTTCACATTTACGGCCTAAGCCAAGATGTAATGTGGTGCGGTTGAAATGAAGCCAAGAAGTTTTACATTTACGGCCTCGGCCAAGAAGTAATGTGGCGCGGTCGTCGGGTGCGCTCGGCGCGGCGCGGTGCGGGGGCGGGGTGCGGGGAACATGGCGCCAGCAATAGTTTGTTCAAACGGCATGTTTCAAAAATTAAAAATGCGGCTAATTAAACAATTTTTACTTGATTTCCTCGCATTGCTTGAGAAAAGCACTATACAATCCTCGGCCGGAAACAGGGATTGCAGGACTCGCTTTATCCGGCCTCGTCTACGACTCGGCCGTGTACCCCAATCTCGTCCTGCAATCCCTTACTTCACGGCCTCTGCAGTAATGTACTATTATACAACTGTTACATAATGATCCTTAAAACATCAGTGCGGCTTTACGACGAAGCCTAGTTAGTAGTGACCCTAAAGCAAGCGTCCCGGGTTCGAAACCTGGTAAAGGCATGTATTTGTGTGATGAGCGCGAATAAATATTATACCTATCAATTTTAGTATGCATTTCTCTATTTACATATGTGTATATCGTTGTCTAGTAGCCATAACAAGCCTTACTAGAGCTTACTTTGGGATTAGCTCAATTTGTGTGAATTGTTCCCTGATGACGACCGGAAAGCCTAGTGGTTAGTGACCCCGACTATGAAGCTAGAGGTCCCGGGTTCGAATCCCGGTAGGGGCAGACATTTGTATGATGAATACGAATGTTTGTGCCTGAGTCATGGATGTTGTATGTATTTAAGTGTGTATTTATCTACATTATATAAGTATGTTTATCCGTTGCCTGGTACCCATAGTACAAGCTCTGCTTAGTTTGGGACTGGGTCAATTGGTGTAATATGTCCCATGATATTTATTTATTTATTATATTTATTTATTAATATTTATTACTTTTGTATGCTTAGTTGGTTTGGTCACGTAGAGAGGATGGATGAAAGAAGATTAACTAAACAGATTTATATGGGGAGTGTGAATGGGTGCGTTGGGAGGCGAAGGCCTAGGCGGACGTTCCATGATCAAATTAGGGACGTTTTGGAAAAAGGCCAGGTCAAGAGTACCCGAAACCGACGAGCATGTATGAAGAGATTGATGAATGTGGATGAAGCGGAAGAGGTATGTCAGGATCGTAGCAAGTGGAACAAAGTAGTCTCTGCCTACCCCTGTGGGAAAGAGGCGTGACGATATGTATGTATGTGTATGTATTACTTTTGAGAGCACACTGTTAACCTGTGTCCTGTAACCTTTAATTCGATAAACATTATCATAGACAAATGAGTGACTCAATAAGATATGGTTCTATGGAAGTCCAGCAATCGAATTGGTTGACTATACAATAAAGACTTAAATACACATACGTACAAGTGTCTGCTACTAAGCTATAAGATCGCCTATTGTATACTTTGTTCTTTGTTTTTGTATTGTTTTGTACTGATTTGTGGTGTTCAATAAAGAGTATTTGTATTGTAATGTATTGTGTCTGCTCCTACCGGGATCCGAACCCGAGACCTCTAGCTTCATACTCAGAGTCTCTAACTGATTATGAGTTAAATAAACCAGGATTGGATTTAAAACAATAGTTTTACTGTAAAGAAAAATTATACGCCATTGTGATAGGTGTTAAGCGACCGAGAGACAAAGTCAACATAGAGCGCCCTCTGTGGCGAATAAACAAACTAATTACACATACCACTAGCTTATCCTAGCTGCTTATAAGTGTGCCCTAAGTGTAAATACTAAATACAGACCTGCATCATGACAGCAGCCTCCATGTCAGCCATGCTAGCCGTCCCCACGGACTTTGGTAATTCGTCTTCCTCCTCATCTAAAACAAAGAAACTTATTCAACGGGAAACTATAGTACATTGTGCACCAAGGGCGGTAAGAAGGGGATTGCCAACGAGTCTATTAGAAGCTCGACGCCGTAATGCCGGTGACACACAATATTTAACGTCGCGCCGGGCCGTAAGTAGCAATTTACAGCCCGCTATGCGAGCGGAAAGTTACACCCCAGGGGAAGACTTGTGTACACACCACGGGCGGTGATAAAGTAAGCCTCAGGTCGCATGTTTATTGCCCTCGCCTTTGGCTCGTGCGTTCACCACCCTCAGGGGTGTAATATACAGTCAGCTGCAGAGAAGGTCCCCCCCTCAGTATGGTCACCGCTATGGGAGACGCAGCGTCGCGTGTATGTGTGTCTGTCTGCGTGTACCGTGGCAGGAGAACAGCTTGGGCTGGTGCGCCTGGCTGCGCAGCGCCACTGTGTCGCTCTTGAGCCGCGCGGCGTGTTCGCGCAGGCGCCGCTCGCACTCCGCCGACCACGGAGACTCCACGCGCGCCCTGCACACACACACACACGCACACGTTCAAACGTATACCTCACGTACCGGCAGCCATAATAGTACATTATTACAGAGGCCGGGAAATAAGGGGTTGCTGGCAGAAAACTAAAACGGGGCTGGATAGTTTAAGGTAGGCAATCCCTTTTCCAACCGAGGTGTAAATAGTCCTTTTCTCAAACATGCAATGAAATAAATGGAAAAAGACTGCAAACAATTAAAGTTAGGTTTCAAATAATTCTAAAAGTAAACTAGACAAAATAAAACAGCAAAACATAACAAACATAATAAAAAAAATATAGAGATAGTTACAGATCGCCATAACGCCAGGAAGTACCAAACGTGACACTTCGCCGCCTAATATAAATAAGGAACATAACAATCATTATTTCATTGCATGTTTGAGAAAAATATTATAATACACGTCATTAATTAACAAGGGAGGAAAAACACCTATAATATAAAACACGAGTAATACTAGCACCATATGATTTTTTTTATGGAAAATGGGAAACAAACCCCAAGAGAGCTGCAAGGACCATCCGTAAATCCTACCGCCAAACAGCAATGTTTGCGCCTGCATGCCGGCGTGGAGAGTAAAACCTGGTGGGCAGTTCTGCCGCTACATGGCTTACTGTGCGTCATGCTGCAGCCAGGGTCCCGGGGACAGCAGCGGCTCCCCGATGCTGGCCAGGGTCTGGTCCGCGTCGAGGCGGGCCAGCAGCTGCTTGGCCACCAGCTCTGCTGACTGTCGCTAAAAAAAACAATGGCTTTATGAAATCACGAAGCAAGTGAAACTTTTTTAAGCATTCAACTGAAAATTTTCGGAATATTATTCGTATTGAAGGGATAATAATATACTACATATATCTCGTTTAATAAGAAAATAAAAGTCCATCACGATCAATTATTGCATTGGACACATTAATACGCTAAAAACGAAGTGCACTACAGACGGATATTTGAAACTTTCATTCATTTTCTGTGAAATAATCGCAAAAATCACCAAAAATGCAACGTTGCCAGCTCAGTAGGGATGCACCCTCTTAAGTATGTATTTTTTTTATTCAAGCATGTTTATCCGTTGCCTAGTACCCATCGTACAAGCTTCGCTTAGCTTAGGACTAGGTCAATTGGTGTCAGTTGTCCCAAGATATTTACATACATACAGTACAGTCACGCCTCTTTCCCATAGGGGTAGGCAGAGACTAATTTGTTCCACTTGCTATGATTTGAAAGATAATTATTTCATTTTATTTTTATTTAATTACAAACTGGGTAGGTTTCGAGGACGGCAGGAGCTAGTGCAAGATTGATGGTAGTCGCAAATCCTGCCGCCAAGCAGCAATGCTTGCGCTGTGCCGTACCTCTTCTGGGGTGGAGTGCGCGGTCTCGGCCAGCGCGAGCAGCACGTCGTAGGTCTCGAGCGCGCGGTCGGCGGCCCGCAGCGCCACGCACACGCACACCATGGCGGACTCCTGCACCGCGCACGCGCACGACAATCTACAACACGACATTTACAGCCTTATTCATAAAGTTAGAGGCTCGCTATGAGCTCGCTATAGGACCGATGCAAAAAAACATGATTCATAAACGTCAATTAGCGCTAATCAGTCCATCAAGGGTCTGTTAAGTCTTCCGAAAGTTAGCGGACCGTAGACCCTACTCTATCTCTCTGCTAACTCACAAAATGGCCGCCACAAATGTGAACAGCTGATTTTGGCAAGAGTAAAACCATACGCAAGACAGTTTTTTTTTTTGTTTTAAGTTTATCCCCTCCGGGAAACTAGATCCACACTGCCTAGTCTGTCGTGTTAATTCGCTGGTTTCCCGCTAATTCGCTGCCACTGCTGTCAATTTCTTTTTTTTAATTCACTAAAAGGCCATTTTTGGTCTATGATTTGTCAAGGTGTTTATGAATCATGCTTCTTAACAACTGTCAAATAAGCTTAATCAGTCTGTTAACTAATAGACTGATTAAACCTCAATTAAGGATTTTTTTATTAATAAGGCTGTTAGGACCTAATTCACCACTCTCTGTTAACCCTCGAGAATCCAAGGACAAATGTCATCCTTGCAAAACCTGTAGGCCTACTGTCTAACTCACTCGCAATCGCCATCGTGTTCATTTTGACAGTTCTTGTATGAATGTGACAGCTAGACAAAGGCCTTACCATGACGTCTTAATGCGATTAGTTTGGGTTCGCTCGCTGTCAGATTCATACTAAAAGTGACAGCTAAAACTTGAACCGAGTCGGCGATTGCGAGCGAGTTAGACAATAAGCCTACTGCTCTAAATATAGCAGTACGAAAATAGGTTTTAGAGGAGATTTTGCGAGGACGATATATGTTGTCCGTGGGTTCCTTGGGGTTAAGTTCCAGCCATCATAACTGTCAGTTATGTATGATGACGTCTCTGTCTGTTTCGTATTAATAAACAGAGACGGAATTACACACACTAATCATGTCTATATTCAGAGTAGATAGAACCTAAGGTAGCAAGATTTAATGGTCACGTTTAGCAAGGTTTTGGGTGTACAGCCACCAGCATAAATAAGTGATCATTTTTGTACCTTGTCGCTTTCAGTCGTTACATGATTTCGTATGGTTTTTCAAACTTGACTTTAAAGCGACAAGGTACAAAAGTGATCACTTATTTATGCTGGTGACTGTACAAATAGGTGGAAAGTGGAATTAAAACAATTTTTTATAGTAAACTTCGTTTTTAATTAACGTTTACTTTTTTATAGCCTTGCGTTCTTGGCGCATTTAGCCAAAACGTTTACCAACTTGCCGGTGACGTTATTAAAATATCTTGTTTGTTATGTTGGCAGCTACGCATTTCGTTCATAAAGTTTTAGTTCTATAAAGAATCATATGAATAAAATAATTTGTTAAGTAGGTAGCCATGCATTTTCATCGTAAATTTAATGTTGATCGTGTAAAAGTTTTACCTAGGTCCGGCAGGCTATGGGTGGCAGAGTAACGATGGAGTACTTTTAGAGTGATATAAGCCAACAAGTGCTTTAAGAGGGAATAGACAGTATAGAGTTATTTAAAGTCTTATTATGAGTGGTTGTTGCAGTGGTGCTCGTGACCGCCAGCGACACAATTTATTTATTTATTTCAGCGCAGCGCCGCCAGCGACACAGTACAGGTGTTAGCGTCGTGGTACCTGTGCGCGGTGTCGGCGGCCCTGCTGAGCGCGCACTGCAGCACGCGCGCGTCGGCCTCTGCGCGGGCGCAGCGCCGCCAGCGACACAGTACAGGTGTTAGCGTCGTGGTACCTGTGCGCGGTGTCGGCGGCCCTGCTGAGCGCGCACTGCAGCACGCGCGCGTCGGCCTCTGCGCGGGCGCAGCGCCGCCAGCGACACAGTACAGGTGTTAGCGTCGTGGTACCTGTGCGCGGTGTCGGCGGCCCTGCTGAGCGCGCACTGCAGCACGCGCGCGTCGGCCTCTGCGCGGGCGCAGCGCCGCCAGCGACACAGTACAGGTGTTAGCGTCGTGGTACCTGTGCGCGGTGTCGGCGGCCCTGCTGAGCGCGCACTGCAGCACGCGCGCGTCGGCCTCTGCGCGGGCGCAGCGCCGCCAGCGACACAGTACAGGTGTTAGCGTCGTGGTACCTGTGCGCGGTGTCGGCGGCCCTGCTGAGCGCGCACTGCAGCACGCGCGCGTCGGCCTCTGCGCGGGCGCAGCGCCGCCAGCGACACAGTACAGGTGTTAGCGTCGTGGTACCTGTGCGCGGTGTCGGCGGCCCTGCTGAGCGCGCACTGCAGCACGCGCGCGTCGGCCTCTGCGCGGGCGCAGCGCCGCCAGCGACACAGTACAGGTGTTAGCGTCGTGGTACCTGTGCGCGGTGTCGGCGGCCCTGCTGAGCGCGCACTGCAGCACGCGCGCGTCGGCCTCTGCGCGGGCGCAGCGCCGCCAGCGACACAGTACAGGTGTTAGCGTCGTGGTACCTGTGCGCGGTGTCGGCGGCCCTGCTGAGCGCGCACTGCAGCACGCGCGCGTCGGCCTCTGCGCGGGCGCAGCGCCGCCAGCGACACAGTACAGGTGTTAGCGTCGTGGTACCTGTGCGCGGTGTCGGCGGCCCTGCTGAGCGCGCACTGCAGCACGCGCGCGTCGGCCTCTGCGCGGGCGCAGCGCCGCCAGCGACACAGTACAGGTGTTAGCGTCGTGGTACCTGTGCGCGGTGTCGGCGGCCCTGCTGAGCGCGCACTGCAGCACGCGCGCGTCGGCCTCTGCGCGGGCGCAGCGCCGCCAGCGACACAGTACAGGTGTTAGCGTCGTGGTACCTGTGCGCGGTGTCGGCGGCCCTGCTGAGCGCGCACTGCAGCACGCGCGCGTCGGCCTCTGCGCGGGCGCAGCGCCGCCAGCGACACAGTACAGGTGTTAGCGTCGTGGTACCTGTGCGCGGTGTCGGCGGCCCTGCTGAGCGCGCACTGCAGCACGCGCGCGTCGGCCTCTGCGCGGGCGCAGCGCGCGCGCCAAGCCGCCAGCGACGCGGACAACGCGCACCCTGCGTAAACACGAGCACACTATTGACGACCGACACTCTTGAGCTTTCGATTATACTGCATTACCACGGAGGCCGTGAAGTGAGGGATCGCTGGACGAGTTTAGGGTAGACGACCGAGTCGTAGACGAGGCCGGATAGAACGAGTCCTGCGATTGTATAGCGCATAGTGCTTTCCTCGAGCGACGTGAGAAAATATTAAAATTAAAATAACTACTAGGTAATCGAGTAAAAATTGGTCAACTTGCCGCTTTATTTATTTTTCATCACACTTGCCCGTAAAGGGTGTCATAACACGCGTGCTTATAGAGCCGTAGTAG
This sequence comes from Pandemis heparana, assembly GCA_963854515.1. NCBI lineage: Eukaryota > Metazoa > Arthropoda > Insecta > Lepidoptera > Tortricidae > Pandemis > Pandemis heparana. Next base: position 821,588 of record OY978033.1, read on the forward strand.
CTGATTTACCTCCCGCGGGAATTTCAAATATTTTACTCCCGAGGGAGTTATATTTGTATGGATTTTCATAATTCCCTCGGGAGGAAAAGTTTAGTTTTAAAATTAAGAGTTCATTGTACGTCATTTCAGACTAAGGAGGTATCAGATCAGCCAGATTTATTTAATATAAAAAAACTACGAACCAATTTTATAAAACTTTAAATTAGACATTAGGTACTGATTACGATCCAAGATGGCGGATGACATTTTGACACTAAAAATATTGATGGCGGGTGTCATTTTCGAGTAATTTGGTGGCTCTGAGCCCGATTTTGGCATATTTTTTTGGATCCAAGATGGCGGATGACATATTGACGCTAAAATGTTGATGGGTGTCGTTTTCGAGTAATTTGGTAATTCAGAGACCGATTTTGGCATAATTTTTTGGATCCAAAATGGCGGATGATATTTTGACACTAAAATGTTGATGGGTGTCATTTTCGAGTAATTTGGTGACTGAGCCTGATTTTGGCATAATTTTTGGATTCAAGATGGCGGATGACATTTTGACACTAAAATGATGATGGGTGTCGTTTTCGAGTAATTTGGTGATTATGTTACCGATTTTGGCATAATTTTTTTGGATCCAAGATGGCGGATGACATTTTGACACTATTGACACTAAAATGTTGATGGGTGTCGTTTTTGAGTAATTTGGTGATTCTGAGACAAATTTTGGCATAATTTTTTGGATCCAAGATGGCGGATGACATTTTGACACTATTGACACTAAAATGTTGATGGATGTCGTTTTCGAGTAACTTAGTGATTCTGAGACCGATTTTGGCATAATTTTTTGGATCCAAGATGACGGACTATATTTTTACACTATTGGTACAAAAATGGCGTCGGGCTTCTAATACTCTCGTTAGCAATCCCCTTCTTACCGCCCTCGGTGTACAATGTACTATAAAAAGTTAGAAGCGGACAATAATGGTTTTCATGTGTAATGTAGGGAGCCATAAACAAGAAACTTCACGTCTTCATTTCGTGACATTAACGCATACATTTCCGAGCATGTTTGAGAATAGTAAATTGATAAAGAAGGGTTGAAATTTACCCATTTCACCTGAGATATTTCTGGCGCCCGAACGAAGTGAGGGCGCCAGTAGTTCGAGGGTGGAATGGGTAATTTCATCCGAGTTGAACACTCTACTTTTCATTTCGAATATGAGGAAATTTAAAGAAGGTATTATGACAAATTTCATTAACGTCGCACGGTCTCACTTAATATTTGTTACGTTTGTCATTGTCTTCCCGCTCTTTTTTCTGTTACGCGATTTACGCGAATTGTGCATTTCTTCTGCGCACCAATGGCTGCCGTCTAGTTTTTTTTTAACTTGCAAACACAGAGGTCGCTATCAATTAATTGTCGACTTAAAATATTTCAAGCTAAAAAAAATACCGAACGTACCTAATAATTTCTACTAATTCTCGTTGTATACGCTTGCATAAGCTTATATATAGCGGGAATGTTATTTTAAAATTATTTTGCCTTTTACAATTGACAACATTTCATTTTTATAACACCTGTAAATGTATATATGGTTCGAAAGCATTTTGCCTCCTGATCACTGCAATCTAATCTAACTAATATTATAAATGCGAAAGTATGGATGGATGGATGGATGGATGGATGTTTGTTTGTTTGTTACTCAATCACGCCAGAACGGCCCAACGGATCTGGATGAAATTCGGCACATAGATAGAGAAAAGTCTGGAATAGCACATAGGCTACTTTTTATCCCGGAAAATTGCATAGTTCCCGCGGGATAGCGATAAACGAATTCTTTGCAGACGAAGTCGCTGGCAACAGCTAGTATGTTTATATAATTTTAATATCGCTTATTATAAGAAATAAAAATTAATTTACAATATGTCCTGATTTTACCAAAACTACCACAGGATAGGTGAAACACCTTTGCCTTTTTCACGAGAAAAAATAAGCGACCATAATTTTGTATATGACAACTTCAAAGTACAAGGGGCGCAACTCTGAAATTATATTTTTGAAGTTCGTTGCATACCTTCTCTTTCACTCTCAAGTTAATGACTATATTAGTATGAGCGGAACAGCACGAAGCGAACCTCGAAAATCGAATATCGGAGAATAAGGCCTGACATTGACAATTTGAAATTGACGTCAGATTTTTTTCTATAAAGAAAAGACAAAAGGATAAGTGTCTATTCTGTGATAGTATCGGAGTTACGCCCTTTTAGAATAAGCAAAAATTAATAAATTAATTATAAATTAAATACAAACCCTAGCGAAAAAATTAAACTGTCAGCATGTTCATCTTTTCAAACAGAATACAGAGAACCATTAAAATTATAGGCTCATAAATATGAAATGTTGTCAATTAAAAAGGAACTATTAAAAATTTACGAGTGAGTCACTTTCAACCCGTTATCCAGATAATCAATGACCTACTTCCAGAGTATGAGAGATGAAAAAGGCATTTGTAACACAAGCAGTGGCTGACCATCGTTGCTGGCGGCGACCAGCGCCTCCCGCAGGTCGGCCTGCGCGCACACATCCAGCGCGAGCCGCGACGCCGCCTCCAGGCACCACGCCTGCAACACACACACACACACCACTGTCCCCACACTGTCTCGAAACTACAGTCTGGCATAAAAGAGTAGAAATTAAAAAGTGGCAATACTGTAGTGTCGTCCCTTTCTAATCTACATGTATAAGAAAAACGGGAAGACACTACTGTATTGCCACTTTTTAATTTCTCCTCTCTTTTGCCAGACTGTGCAGAATAGAAAAACAAGTAGAAACAAAAACAATCTAGAAGTGGGCTATTTCTCGAGGCTACAGGTTTAGTACATTACACGCCGAGAGTGAAGAAATAAAGAATGTCTCAGATCGCATTATCTTGACGCACGAACCAAAGGTGAGAGCGATAAACATGCGACCTGAGACTTTGTTTGTCACCGCCCGATTTGTGTACACAATTCTACGTCTCAATCTTTATTTCATTACCTTCGGAGTATAATGTACTATTACAAGTCTTGCACTTTGAACAACTACCCCCAATAACTATCGCGGAACATCTGTTACGTCTCTGTCCTCTCTCGCTCCCTCTCTCCTCTGAACTGACCTCGTCGTTGCTGCTGTGGTTGGGATCGCTGTCCTCCGTCTTCCGGAGTCGAACCCGCGACGCGACCTTGGCTTGCCGGGACTCGCACCGACCTGAAAATAGTAGATTGATAAACAAGGGTTGAAATATAACCATTTCACCTGAGATATTTCTGGTGCCCGAACGAAGTGAGGGCACCAATGGTTCGAGGGTGAAATGGGTAATTTCATCCGAGTTGAACACTCTACTTTTCATTTTGAATATGAGGAAATTAAAAGAAGGTATTATGACAAATTTCACTAACGTCGCACGGTCGCACTTAATATTTGTTACGTTTGTCAATCTCTTCCCGCTCTTTTTTCTATTACGCGATTTACGTACATTGCGCATTTCTTCTGCGCACCAATGGCGGCCGGCTAGTTTTTTTTAAACTTGCAGACACGGAGGTTACTATCAATTAATTTGTCGACTTAAATATTTCAAGCTAAAAAAATTACCGAACGTAATAATTTCTACTAATTCTCGTTGTATACGCTTGCATAAGCTTAATACAGCGGGAATGTTATTTTAAGATTATTTTGCCTTTTAAAATTAAAAAGGAACTATTAGTATAGATTATTATTTTAAAATTTTTAAACATAGATAACATGGCTGTATCACGGCTGTATACGTATTTCCATTGCTATACCTCATTTGGATTAGCTAGAAAAAAAAAAATACACTCAACCCAAGGGACGCGATGAGTCACTTTCAACCCTATATCCAGATAATGAATGACCTACTTTCAGAATATGAGAGATGAAAAACATTATTATTACATTCTTGTCATTCACATCCATGCTGGTCTGGGCAATAATAGTTATTTGTTATACAAGGGGGGAAAGTTGTATTTTACCTGCGAGTGTTCATTTGAAACACGAGCTAGCGAAAGGATTCCATGATTGACCACGAGCGAAGCGAGTGGTTCAAAAATAGAATCCAGAGCGTAGCGAGTGTTTCAACACACGCTACGTAAAATAACTTTTCACCCGTGTATAACACAAAACTTTTCACCTCACTACAGCGAGGAAAATAAGAAAAAGGGTTTGTACTATCAATTATTATTTATATACCTTTTTGTCAATACAATAATTTTGAAGTATAGAAATATTGGTAAAATCAAAAATAATGCAAAATAGCCTAAGCATAACCAGTCTTTATGGAACTCCCCTTTTGACTTAAGTTTTTTTAAATTATTTCGGATGCTTTTTGTTCGCACATCGACTTACTTGGACTACATTTTATCCGTTTTTACAACAAGAACGAAATGAAGGTTAATGTTGAATGCTGATATTTATGAATTAAAATAAAGTTGTAAGACTGTATTAAGTGTCTTTTACTCGACGCAATTCATTAATTGTGATGTTAAAAATTCAGCACGTTTTACGTTTTGTTAGCTGACAAATATCACTTAGCCTTTATTGGCCTTTTTAAAAATACCAATACTAAAAATAATGATAACAAAGACTTGTCTGTATGGTTCTATACCTTTGCCTTTTCCCTAGAGGAAAGAATTGAAAAAACAACATTAAGCCACAGTATATATATAAGCTAAAGCAGTAGGGAAGATAGGCTTACTTTTTGCAATAAGTACCTACGCTCCAATAAAACGTTAGGGTTGTCGATTTAATTTTTGTTATATTGAAAAGTTTTTTGTCTAGTTAGCTAGCGTTATAATCTCAGCTGGTAAGGCCTGTTTATAGAGTAACTAGCTACACTTAATTAAGAGTATTAGGGTTGGCACCCATAATTTGCGTAAAAGAGAAACAAACGTTGACATGGATTGTATATTAATTAAGTAATAATCGAATGAATTAACTATTTTTTTTAATAAAATATGGTATTTAAAAAAGACTTCAACAGCTTAAGATTTTTTATTTGTCGGTAGGTAAGTATTATATATTACTTACTGAAAAATACTTTCGCCTGCTACGACACGTTCGGAAAGCTCTGTTATTAAATTTTATTGTATAAAAAATTCTCATCCGAATGAATAGCTTTCTTGAATAAACTATTGGGAAACAAGGACACGACACTACAAAACTGTTTTTTCTAGTAGTTTTTAGTTGAAAAAGTTTGTACCTACTTAAAAATTAATTTGTGACAGAAACTTATTTTACCTGAGTCGGCGGCGTAGACCCTGTCTTCTGAAGACCCATGCTGGCGCTCACAGCTGCCGTGCCGCAAGGACTGACAGCATCTGTCAAAACATAAACTGTTAAAACTCGTAGCAGTTTCTGATGGATATCATTGACCGTTGGCTAAGAGCCCGACGGTGGGGAGGGGGTCTTTTGACCGTATTAAGGCGCGACCACACCGCCGTTTAAAAAACAAAATGTATGAAGAAACGGTGAGAAAACGTGACGCATACGACACGTCACTGCGTATACGCGGCGGTGTGGTCGTACCTTTTCCGTACTATGTTGCCGACATTTTGGCACAAGATTTTTGAATATATTTTTATTATGTATTTTGACATTGGCGAAGCTGTCGTCACTATAACGACTTGAGACGCCACAAATAAAAAGAATCCAGAATCCAGAATGTAGCAAAGGATTCTACAATAGAATCAGTATTCAGTAGAATTCTGAGCGTAATGCTCTCTCTCTCTGTCTCTCTCTGTCCGTCTGTCCATCTGTCTGTCTGTATGTCTGTCTGTCCGTCCGTCCGTCCGTCCGTCTGTCTGTCTGTCTGTCTGTCTGTCTGTCTCTCTCTCTCTCTCTCTCTGTGCGTGTGTTTAAAAATTTGCACTGATATTAACAGAAAAGTGTAACTGACCTGGCCGTGCTAAGGCATAACTCCGAGTCCCGCGCCGACAGATCGAGGCTGGTGTCGCAGTTGTCTACGGGATGCGTCTCGCTAGAACTCAACTCCAAAGGTTTCTCTATCCTGTTGGAGAACAATAAACACTAAGGGGCTGTCTCACCACTCCTTAATTGTCAGTTATTTATGATTCGGTCTCTATTTATTACTACGAAACAAACAGAGACGTCATCATAGATAACTGACAGTTAGGGAGTGGTGAGACAGGCCCTAAGGCCTCTTGTAGACGTCAATACAAATACTCTTTATTGAACACCACAAATCAGTACAAAACAATACAGAAACATAGAACAAAGTATACAATAGGCGGTCTTATCGCTTAATAGCGATCTCTACCAGACAACCTTTAAGACAGACAAATAAGTTGGAGACAGTTTAAGTAGGTGGCGGAAACAAATAGACAGGAGAAACGCAGGGATAATAAAACAATACTTACATAAATATAATACATAGCTAAATAAATAAATAAAATAATACACACATACATACACACATAACATAATTGTATAATAATACTTAAAAAAATAAATAAATATGAGAATGTAATAACGAAAAGTATAAGAAGGCCATATAACAGAAAAGGAATAGATCAGAAGCAAAAAATAAATAAATGAGACTATAGACAGGAAGTGGATTCAATTAGTGACAAATAGTGAGACGTCCGGTATTTTCACCGGACAACGGTCCGTCTATAAACGGATATCCTTGTAGACATGTAAATTTTTTACCGGATTGATGTCAGTTTCGAATGCCGTCTCCATGCGTCTGTTCTGAACAGATTGTGAATTGGGTTGCACGCGTGTGATAATGTCGAACAATAATAAGAAAAAGCTCATATTGGCGTACTATACGTGTGTACAAGAAGCAGCAAAAGCGGCATGAGAAGATAGCCTATTTTTATAACAGTCCAGGGTTTTGTCCCACAGCACAGGCCTATTCTCTACTAAAGTTATCAACAATTCCATGTCGAAATCCATTTTGAATTAAAAGCGCAATGAGACGGCGGCTATTAACAAAAAACGGGCGATACGTCCGTCAGCGTCTACATACACCAATACACTGGCATGGATGACCGCTTTTCTTACACCGGACCGGTGTCCGTCGCGCCGAGGGGAAGCGGAGATGCATCCGGCGAAAATTGTTCGCCGGACAAGTATCCGGTGCGTGTACACACTTCCATTGTGTCCGGCAAATAAAACGGTCCGTTGTCCGGTGAAAATACCGGACGTCTACAAGAGACCTAAGTGTTTGTTTGTTATCTGGCAGCCTAGTGGTACAAAATATACCGTCTCAAGCAGACGGTCGTGGGTTCGAACAGGGGGTGTACACTCCGCAGGTACGATCAACCGGCGCTCCTGCCGGGCAGGATAATGGCAGTGGATTGCGGCTCGCCTCGCACGCTGGCGTCGTGTGTTATTTGTGTTACCTAGCAACGAACAATGACTACTACAACCCTAATAAGTACGCGGTGACGTCGTAAACGGCCATGATAGAAACGGTTAAAGTAAAAGCAGCGCTCTCGCGTAGTAATACGGTTTATTTTTGCATCAATGCTTTGCGGAAAATGTGATGGAGTGGGGCTGTAGGCAATTATCGCTGTAGGTAAATACACCCCCTTGCAAAAAAAACGGGCATTCATGGTTTTTGTATTTTATGTGCATAAAAGGTTACCCGATTTTTTTGCAAGAGGGTATGTATCAAGAGCGAGCTAGATGGTGCTTTATCTGTACACGGCTAGAGAAGATTTATTTAATAGACTCCAGAGAGAGCCTTCTGTACGTTAGTACTATTACTTATTCTTGGCATCGGAATCTGCTAGCTGTCACATTCATACAAGAACTGTCAAAATGAACACTATGGCGAATTGCGAGCGAGTTAGACAATAAGCCTACTGGTATGGGTGGTGTAGCGGTATGGCACGCATCACGTATCGATGAGGATCCGGGTTCTATTCCCGTCCTCACAGTACGCTCACCTGACTTGCACCTCGTGCTGGAAGTTGTCGGCGGCCGGCTCCACCTTCGGCTCCTGAGGTGTCGGCAGCTCGGCCGGACTCACGATCGATGAACTATCGTTCTGGAACCAACCACTTAATATTGCAGTATGCCTTACATCATTTCGGGAAAGAGTTGATAGTCTTGAAACTCCAGGACCGATTCTTACCGAACAAGGCTAAGATATCCGTCTTTGGGGAGTTCCACAATAGAGAGATCTCTCTCCAGGCAGATGTTATGCCTGGGGACCGAAGTCCAAAGGAAGAGAGATGGAAGTTGTATTTATGAATCCATGTTGAGAAACTTCGTTAGCGGGATGTAGAACGATGTAACAGCTGTCAATAGAGCTGGCGCTAGCTACTCGTGCGTCGTAGTAGTTATGTAGCCAACTAGGTGGCGCTAGTGTCGCTATACGTCCATCCGCTTCAGAGCTAAGTTGCCACATATATGCAGACCCACACAAACATCGCCGTCATACTTATATACCCCTCTTTTTGCGTCGGGGGTTGAAAAAAGTAAAAGATTTAGCAAATGACCTGGTCAGTCCTAGATCTGTCTGCATCGTTCTCTAGCTCCCCGGCCGGCTGCGTGGTCGACTCGCACTCGTCTGAAGCAAACAAAATAAACAGGGGCTTTACCATGACGTCCTAATTCCGACTCAGTTCAGGTTTTAGCTGTCACTTTTAGTATGAATCTGACAGCGAGCGAAACTCAGCTGAAACGCATTAAAACGTCATGGTAAGGCCCCTGGTCATATTTTACAAACTGAAAATTTAGATTTATATAACACTAGCTGTTGCCAGCGACTTCGTCTGAAAGGAATTCGTTTATCGCTATCCCGCGGGAACTACGCAATTTTTCGGGATAAAAAGTAGCCTATGTGCTATTCCAGACTTTTCCCTATCTTTGTGCCGAATTTCATCCAGATCCGTTAGGCCATTCTGGCGTGATTGAGTAACAAACAAACATCCATCCATCCATACTTTCGCATTTATAATATTAGTTAGACTAGCTTCCGCCTTCGACTTCGTCCGCGTAGAATTAAATTGAGGGACTGATCTTGATAGTTATATTCTGCAATAATTATTTACGTAGCGTGCGACTCTAGGCAGCTACGACCTTTCCCAAGTTTATCAATATCCCGCAGGAAATATGCAATTTTCCGGGATAAAAAGTAGCCTATGTGTTAATCTTGGGTACAAGCTATCTCTGTTCCAAATATTATCCATATCCATCCAGCCGTTTGCGCGTGAAGAAGTAACAAACATACACACACAAACTTTCGCCTCTATGACTTCCGGAACACACTGATAAAATTGTTCGATTTCCTCATGTTACACCGAGTATACAAATTCCTGACTCCTGAGTAACTCACCAGAAACTTCCTCCTCCGGTATAGCCCTCGCCTGCTTATCCGCAGCCCGCCTCCTGACCAGCTCAGCTATGACCCCGTGCAGTTCCGCGAGGCGCGCGTCATGCGCTCGCGCCGCGGCCGCCGCGCGCGCCCGCTCCGCCGCCAGCGCCCGCGCAAGTGCGTCACGCTCGCACCGGAGCGACGTGGCGTCGTGGGCGCCGCTGCTTTGCGTTGTCACCTGAAGATGGATAGCAGGTGATGGATGTTGCCGAACATCATTGTTGTCTTACCCCCTTATTAATAAACGCTCTATAGGTTTCTACTAATTTAATAATCGTTTGTCCTTATCTGTGAAAGGTAAATGTCATGTCAACGTGACAGATAAGGACCACGATTGCTAAGCTTATGATTAAGGTGGTAAAAGTACAAGTCCGAAGTTGCAGGCTGCAACCGCAAGCGACACTGCAGCTTGTGGCTGTTGACGGCAGTGCTGCCTGCTGCCGCAGTTGCTTCCATGCGCTGGCGCTGCACGGCTAGAAAGAGACAGCGCACGAGATAGATTACCCATCTCTATCTAAAAAGAACAGTAAGAAAAAGACGGTAGTTTATAGCGCGCGATCTCGTGCTAGCCGGGCTGATAACCGTTACAAACAGTTTCGAAGCTACAGATATCACGCAGCAGATGTTCCCAGATTCAAACATAATAACAGCCTGAACAGTTGACTGTTTGCAAAAGGAGGACGGTTGCATAATTTACAAATGTTATTACACTACACAGTACAGCTGTTGCAACTCACGAGTGGGCGTCGCCCTTGATTGTGTGGCAGTATCTCGGACTGTTAACGCCTGAGACTGTGTGGGTGCTTGGTACCACAAAGCCAAAAATTAGACCGCCATGAAATCTGAACCCAGCCCGACGCAGACTACGTACCAGCCCTGACATAGGTTTCTTATCGTAGTAAATAGTATGGTTATTAGAGGACCGGCTGCAGACCACCGCACAATACAAATTCATCGGGTTACTGCGGACAGAACCTACGGTTCATGACCCCGTTTCAGCACGGTGTACAAACGCAAATGAACCCGTGACTGTGACAATGGTGTCTGCGTCAGGGCGGTTAAGGTGTAGTGACCAAGCCTTCTCACAACCAGAAGCCACGCGCACTCGCGAAAAACAACCAGATCAAAGTATACCCCTACCACAAAACTCATTCCATTCCGCCCCATCGGCGGCGCCGTCACCGGCCGCAAACTGGAGTATCTCCACGACGATTCCCTGGACACATCCTCATCTGGCACATTGGGACAGCATAGATACCAGCTCCTACTCCTCCTGACCCCCGTGCTTGACTCCAACTGATTCAACGGCAGCCTCCCTACCAGCTCTAATTCAGCTAGCAGCGGTTCCTTTTCCTTCGGCTCGGGCATGGGGAAAGTACCAGCAGTGGAGTACGTTTCCTCTGGTCTGCATGCCTCAGGAGTAGTATACTCAGGGAGGCTGTACTGCCGATCGCGTAACGGTGGCACTTCGACTTTAGCGCCTTCGTTGACGACTTCATTGGATTCAACGTACTCGCTGAGCTCGTCAGGGTTTCTCGGCTCCTCATCAGGGATATGCGGCGTCCCGTTCTGGTTCTTCCGTTTCAGTCGCTCTATATCAGCGTAGTAGTACGCTGTTGAGCGAGGAGGTTCGGCGGGTTGCATCCCAGTCGGATTGAGGGTCATTGTTGGCACTTTCTGAGGTTACGAGTCACATTTTAACCTGTATTGATATTGGGTTAAGATTGATGTGGTGGTGTGAATTTTACGAAGAGTTCAGTGGTTTTGTTTGACAGATTTCAGACTTTTTGTCAGAGACAAAGTTTCCCAATCATGGGAAATACTGCAGGCTTAGTGAGATCTAAAAAGATTGATGTTTCTTTTTTGGGCAGTAACTAACTAACTAAATTGGTCATGGGAAATGTTTAGTTATACGTCGTCGTTTCAGCATGAAGAAGGTACAAACATACACACTTAATCACATCTACACTCACAAACTATCGCATTTATAATATTAGTAGGATTATAGTGTAGATGAACAAATGTTTCATGTCCTCCCTCACACGAGTTTTAGGTTAAAGAGACATCTTTACACGAGAATATTATTCCATATAAACACAAACAAATACAACAGCTAAAATAAAGTCGGGGGCATAAATATCGATACAACCATCATGTTAAATTGTATACATGTTTGTGGCATAAAGATATTATTATAGATATTTTTGACGTGTTGGTAACGTACCATCAGCCAAATATGTGGTCTACCACCCTAAGGTTAAAATTCCTTTGCACGTCACAATATAATAATGTCGATAAGACAGGCTGTCAACTTGAAAGTTCGACTTTAACGACATTTTCATTTGATAGGAAGTTGGATGAAAAGTGTTACACCACTTATTTGGGCGACCGTACATATACTTGCCCTTTACTGTAGGTACTAAGTATAACATATGAACAAGAAATTCGTTAGGTGTTTGGTGTTATATGACACCGCAAGTTCTTAGCGAAATTACCCAATTTAGTTAAGCACTTAGGCTAGTTTCGTATTACTAAGACTAAGTCCCACGATGCATTAGAGAAGCTTCTAGATTATTCCACGAATGTAGCGTGCAGTGGAATCCAGTGGAGTAACATACGTATTACCAAGACGCTTCTGTCCGTCTGTCCGTCTGTCACCAGGCTGTATCGTAGGAACCGTGATAGCTAAACGTTTAAAATGAAAACAGATGACGTATTTCTGTTGCCGCTATAACAACAAATACTATAAATCGATTTAATGTCTGTCTGATACTAAAATCGTAAAAATAAATAACATGCAATGAGAGCTAACCATAAGTCGTTTTTAGGGTTCCGTACCTCAAAAGGAAAAAACGGAACCCTTATAGGATCACTTTGTTGTCCGTACGTCCGTCCGTCAGTCTGTCAAGACCCTTTTTCTCAGGAACGCGTGGAGGTATCAAGTTATACCAAATACTCAGGTCCACTGCCCCTTGGAGCTGTGAAAAAATCAAAGTTCTAAGCCAACGCAATCAAAAGATACAGCCGTTTATGCCGCAAATTTCCGCAACTCTCAAGGGAATCAAAACCTACAGGATACTTCCCGTGAACGCAGAATCTTGAAATTTGGTATTTCACACAGATTAAGGAATAATTGAGAAAACCGTAAATATGTATGTATGTCTGTATATATCAGTGACCAATATAAAGTGACCCCACACTGCGTACATCTTGCTTTGGAGCAGGGCTCTGCTTACACTGGTTTATAGATATTTCTAGATAATGGTACGGAACCCTCGGTGCGCGAATCCGACTCGCACTTGGCCGGTTTTTTCTAAACCGATCACGCAAAGGTTGACCAATTAAAGACATCGCTCGTCACGACTGATGAGTGAAAGAGAAAGTTGAAAACGAACGTTAAGTCACGATCACTACGAGCCATGAAAGTATGAGGGTTTCTAATGCCTCTATATCTAAGGCATGGATTACATACATACATACACAAATCACGTTTTTATCCCTTATGGGGTAGACAGAGCCGTAGGTAACAAAACCTAAAGGTCACGTTTAACATGATTGTGGACGTGTAGGTGGACGGGGAAATGGATTATACGGTCAAAATATCGTGTAATACATAATATCGCGATCCATATCTCCATATTATACTAAACATCGATTCATTCGAGAACAAGCATTTGTATTTGTTAACCGACTTCATTCATATAAACATCTGCCCCGACCGGGGATTGAGCCCGGGACCTCAAGCTTCATAGTCAGGTTCTCTAACCACTAGGCCATCCGGTCGTATATATGTACGAGTGATAACCCTACAAGTCCGTCCGACCGCCCCCTTCACCCCCCCTTTTACCAATTTGACAAATGTCGGCGATACGTGACATTTCGACATGCAAGACGTAGTCAATATGGAGCCAACCGGCGTAGATTCTGGTCGAGTTTGCAATCAAAAGTCAAAAGTCAAAAGTTTAATTTGCAAATAGGCCGCCAAGGGCTCTTTTACATGTATTTTTTTGAATCTACCAGCGCATTCGGAAAGACCATAATTGCCAAGAAGAATGCGCCGCAAGAAACTTGGCAGAAAGTCAATTTTCAAAATAAAATAGATTTACAATAGTACTTAAATTCTCCTTAACTTACCTATAATACAATTAATACATTTTATAAAAGGGATGTAAAAGGTCCCTAAATTCAGTCCGTACCTTAAATTACATTGGTCTATAGTAGAGATGTATAAAGGTCTCTACTGGTCAAAGCGAAACAAAATATGCGATAATGATAAGAAAGAGAAAGAAAAAGGCGAATAAAAATAATTTAAGTTCAGTGGAAGTGTAAAACGCCTCCAGCCCTCCACCGTCAAATAAGTTAATTGAGGTTAATTGGAGATATCTCCAATGTCGATGAGAAAATGAGCAAAAAAAAAAATATATATATAATAAAAATTATGAAATATGCATTTCATGTCAAGTAAGCTTTTGGATTCCGAAGGCTAGCTTACGTCTGCCGCCCTCAATGTTGGCTCACTGAAACAGAATTGTCACCGACAGTTGTCCAGTTAGTAAAATACGGTATCCGTGGGTGCCCAGATACCATCCACGTGTCTCGTCATCGTAGACTTACGTGCCGGCACGTATAAGGGTCTGACAGCGAGCGTACCTAAACTGGATCGCATGAAGACGTCATGGTAAACCCCCCTGCACGTGTGGCAACCCCGTTCATCGCAAGTCTCGAGCGACCTCGCCACCCCGTGACGTAAGACATAACTGTGCCGATGTTTGTTGCCAGTTTATGACCCCATTAGCTAGGTGGTAAACGGAACATTTGGCGTTATTATCTATATATATAAAAGAAGAAACTGACTGACTGACTGACTGACTGATTGACTGACTGACTGACTGACTGACTGACTGACTGACTGACTGACATATCAACGCACAGCCCAAACCGCTGGTTCTAGAGATTCCAAATTTGGCACGTAGGTTCCTTATAAGGTCTAGGGGTGCACTAAGAAAGGATTTTTCAAAATTCGACCTCTAAAGGGGTTAAATGGGGGTCCAAAGTTTGTATGGGGAAACAAGATTAGTTAAACTATTTTATTCGAAACTTCACAGGAGTATTCCTAACGATAAATGAGTAAACACCTGTTTCAGGTTTTTTGAAAATTCAACCCCTAAAAGGGGATAGGGGATGACAAAGTCTGAAAATCAACGTGGGTATTATTATTATTATATTATAGTGGGTAGTATTGTTTGTACGGTTTATCGGGTCGCAGATTAAGAAAACAACAACACACATACCTACCTGACACACACACACACATACACTAATTTCCAGGGGAACGGGAAAAAACGGGATTTATATTATTCGATTCCGCGTGACCCTATCTCAGTAGGTAACTATACTTAATAAATATAGACTCTTCAAATTTCGTACACAAATAGATGATTATAAAACTAAGAAAATAATTTCAGGATTTTTGGAAATTCTCACGGGATAAGGAAAAAACGGGATTTATATATTCAGTACAACGAAATCCTATGAATTATAATTACTAGACTTCAAATTTGGCATAGAAGTAAGTGAGTGTAATAGTAAAAAACAGTTTTAAGGTTAAGGATTTTCGAAAATTCCAACGGGATAAGGAAAAAACGGGATGTATTATTCAGTTCTACGGGATCGATTTTTCGTTTTAATGATCGTAGAAAACTGAAATTTGGCCTTCAGGTTCCTTGGGGAGTATAGGGGAGCACTACAAAAGGATTTCCCAAAATTTTGACGGAAATGAACGGGAAAAAACGGGATTTTTTGTTATATACTGCAGGTCGTAGAAAGTTGAAATTTGGCATGTAGGTTGCTTGGCGAATGTAAGGAAGCATTAAGAGACAATTTTCCGAAATTCCCACGGGAACGGGAAAAACGGGAAAGTCAAAAGTCAAAAGTTTATTTTGCAAATAGGCCGCCGAGGGCTCTTTTACATGTCTTTTTTTGAATCTACCAGCGCATTCGGAAAGACCATCATTGCCAAGAAGAATGCGCCGCAAGAAACTTGGCAGAAAGTCATTTTTTCAAAATAAAATAGATTTACAATAGTACTTAAATTCTACTTAACTTACCTAATACAATTAATACATTTTATAAAAAGGGACTTTTCGTTTTACTGGTTGTAGAAAGCTGAAATTTGGCATGTAGGTTGCTTGGCGAATGTAAGGAAGCATTAAGAGACAATTTTCCAAAATTCCCACGGGAACGGGAAATAACGGGATTTGTTTTACTGGTCGTAGAAAGCTGAAATTTGGCATGTAGGTTGCTTGATGAGTGCAAAGAAGCTATAAAAGATAATTTTCCAAAATTCCCACGGGAACGGGAAAACGCGACTTTTCGTTTTACTGGTTGTACAACGCTTAAATTCGGCAGTTAGGTTGTTTGGAGAGTGTAGAGGAGCATTAAGAGAGGAATCTCCAAAATTCCCACGGGAACGGGAAAAACGGGTTTTTTTCATTTTACTGGTCGTAGAAAACTGAAATTTGTCAAGTGGGTTCCTTGGGGAGTGTAGGGAGCATTAAAAGATCATTTCCCGAAATTCTTAAGGGAACGGGAAAAAACGGGATTTAAATACTCCTGGTACACGCGGGCAAAAGCTATTTGTCAATAAATGAAGTCTACGCGGACGAAGTCGCGGGAAAAAGCTAGTGATTAGATATATGACGAGTACTGATACTATGAACGTGAATTATGACTTACTAGCAACCCGCCCCGGCTTCGCACGGTATATTATGCATGTATTATACACATAAACCTTCCTCTTGATTCACTCTATCTATTAAAAAAAACACATCAAAGTCCGTTGCGTAGTTTTAAAGATTTAAGCATACAAAGGCACAGGGACAGAGAAAGCGACTTTGTTTTATACTATGTAGTGATATTCAATCCTACCCTAATGATTACCAAACCAAAAAGTGCCCAACGACGCTAAAGAAGTTTTTATTTCATAAAATCTGAGAAACCTTGTAATTTTACAGGTTTTCTGTCAAATACAATATACACCCCCTTGCAAAAAATCGGGCACCTATGGATTTTCATATTTTTAGGCATTAAAGCTTAGAAAGTAAGCTTTTATGCACATAAAATTCAAAAACCATGGTGTCCGTTTTTTTTGCAATGGAGTATATTATATATACGTCAAAATCGTTAGTTATGGTTAAAGTTATAGTGTCAAAATGTATCGAGCCAACATCGCCTCTCATCACATTTATTCCACAGCCAATCTAATTAATCGTTAGCGTAAACATACCGAGCTGCAGTGTCCACTGATTAGACACGCCGCAGATCCTAACCAAGAGCTATCAGTAACAATTACCAGTTAATCCATGAATGGGGCTTAATTCCTCCTCCCCCCCAGACTTCGACGGACAAATTAATAAAATATGCACGTTTTGCTCCCAAGGACAACTTGGGTCTAAGGAAAGGGTGGACGGTGACAATCCAAAGCGGACAGAAAAAATAAGGGCTATTCAATTATGGCAACACATCAGCCTTTTTCGACTTACACCATACTAAGGCCGGCCACTCACACGTGCACATATATTCGCACATTGTATAGAAGTTCGTACACATCTTCATCTGCACAGGGGTGGCCAACAGGTCGATCGCGACTGTTAGTCCAGTCGATCGTGGCACGGCAAAAAATATTATTACGTAGACCAGACTGCGCAACGTGTTTCATTTAAGGTTTCATGAAGTATGTAATTGGTAGATCGCGCAGGGTTTTGTTAATAAATCTTGGGTGTAATCAAGTTGGCCACCCCTGTTATAAACAGACCAAAATTTTCACTATTACATTATATATTATATATTTCCTCTGAAACTTGTCCTTGTTTTACTACGGCAGCCACTATAGTTAATACCTCTATAGTTAGATACTAGGTATGCCTAGGTATACCGTCTCCGCTTTCAGCGTGGCGTCTGCTCCAAGGTCAGGGTCGCGGGTAGGGGGGAGGGAACGGGGGTTTTAAAGACCTATATCACGAAGTCAGCTGTCTGTTACGTAGCGAGGGAAACAGCCTAAGCTCCTTCCATAAACGATTTCAATAAAAAACCACTCGAACTCGCGCACTGGCGGTTCCGTAGGTCAGTGAATATTAATCCAGTGTTAGTAAAGCATAATGTAGGGAGTGATAGGTCATTTTATATTAGTTAGTTATATAGACGTACGGAAAACAAAATACGATTTTTATATTTATTTCATTAGTTGTGCTAAAGAGCTACGTTCATACCAAATTTCTAGGAAAACTGGAAGCATAGGTTTTGGTAGCACGACAATTTGAATGGAAACACTTTCTTAACGAATGACCCATCCCAAAAATAGGTATACTTTTTATAAATCCGACTCAAATTCCAAGTGTTAAAAGACACCACATTCACGGCACAGATTTAACCACAACCCACTGGAATATATCCTTTAACACCACACATTAACACTCAATACCGGGTGGAGTTTATTGATGTTTTAGATTCGTAAACAGGATAAAAGGGAGTTTCGGATTAATGTAATTTGAATCTTCCAGTTGCAAGTATTAAGTCGATATTACTCTGTGCATTTGCAACATCTTGACACACTAACCTGTAATGACGTAACTCAAACTCTTCCGAAATTTTCCTAATAAATGCATTTTTGAAAATTACAAACGAATACGATCAAAGTGAAGTACCTATTACCATATTTTTCGGTTTCACAAAACAAACCGATGGCGTGCAAAAATCTGTTTAAAAATAGCATTTTTATGGCTGTCTTCGTATTTAATCAATACATTGGGTTAAAATGGGTTACATGCTTGCATGATGTACGTATTTGGTTGGTACCGTAAGTCTAACCCCCCTTATTCATAAACGCTCTATAGGCTTCTGCCACAGCTTCTGCTAACTTAACAATCGTTTGTCCTTATCTGTGAAAGGCAAATGTCAAAGTGACAGATAAGGACAATCGATTGCTAAGTAAGCAAAAGCCTATAGAGCGTTTATGAATAAGAAGGTATGTCACTAACATAACCGATATAAAATGACCTCATACTGCATACATTTTGCTTAAGAGCAGGCCTATCCTATCCTAACAGTGGATTTTATAAGTTACTAGCTTCTGCCCGCGACTTCGTCCGCGTAGAATTAGCAATTGATATGTTTATCGCTATCCCGCGGGAACTATACAATTTTCCGGGATAAAAAGTAGCCTATGTTTTAATCTAGGGTACCAGCTAGCTTCGTACCAAATTTTATCCAAATCCGTCCAGTCGTTTCAGCGTGAAGAAGGAACAAACATACAAACTCACTCACTCACATTCACATCGTCACATCATCACATTGTCACATCGTCATTTCGTCACAAACTTTCGCATTTATAATATTAGTAGGATTGTACGGAGCCCTCGGTGCACGAATCCGACTCGCACTTTGCCGGTTTTTCTCTCCTGACTTAGCATAATTGCTGTAAGATCGACTCAGTTCTGAAGTAATGCCTTGTAGCACTGTCATAGATCGGCGTGAAGTCTATATTTAGAACAAAGAGGCTCATTACAGTCAAGGCCTGCCGCTAGGTCTCACTTTCAGGCTTTTGTAACATCACTAATGTTATCCAACAAACTAGGTGTTAGGTGTAGTGTGTTAGTGGAACAAAGTAGTCTCTGCCTACCCCTGTGGGAAAGAGGCGCGACGGTATGTATGTATGTGTATGTATGTACCAGGGATGTAACGGAAGTAGTTTTATCGGAACCGGAGCCGGAATCGGAGTTTTTAAATTTGCTTTATCGGAATCGGAACCGGAGTCGGAATCGGAATCGGAAGCAGGGTGACATGAGAGAGAATTATTATTTAAGGACAAATTTAAGGAAAATATGGTAGGTGTGTAATATTGACTGAAAGGCTTAACTGATTATTACGATTCAGGTTCCAGTCAGCCAGTGTTGTCACACTTATAGACGCTCATCTCATAGTTTGCGTATTCGATGGATCGAATAAAAAAACATCGATATATACTCGATGTTGAAGTATTAACAATACATCGGTTCAATACGATGCATCGTTACTATACATCGAGTGTTTACAATACATCGATGTATATCGTCCATCTCTAGTCGGCACACGCCGCCGCACTCGCCCGCTATCTATGCTTCGACCTCCGATTCAAACCTCCGATTAAAAAATGTCGGAGCCGGAGTCGGAACCGAAAGTATAATAGTAATCGGAAGTTCCGACTTAACGGAACCGGAACCGAAGCTCCGTAACATCCCTAGTATGTACTAATGTTATAAAACAAAGTCCGCTAACGCGTCTATCTGTCTGTCTGTTAACGAAAACTCCTGAACGGATTTACCAGTAGATAAAGTGATTCCCGAGGAAGCTTTACGTTTACGTACAGTCAGTTTCATAATTGTTTGAACCTTCCAAGTCGGTCAAATAGTTTGGACACCATAGATATACATATAATGTACATAGTATGGCATGCCGATCTTTTTGGTCACCTTGAATAACTTATATACCTAATTTGTCAAGGATGACAAATTATTATTATAATTTTTTTTTTGGCGACCGAATAGCCTAGTGGTTAGAAAACCTGACTATGAAGCTCGAGGTCCCGGGTTCGATCCCCGGTCGGGGCAGATATTTGTATGAAAAATACGAATGTCTGTTCTCGAGTCATGTTTAATATGTATTTAAGTATGTTTATCCGTTGTCTAGTACATACCCATATCACAAGCTTTGCTTAGTTTGGGACTAGGTCAATTGGTGTCAATTGTCCCAAGATATTTATTTATTTATTTTTTATTTATTTATTTATGCATAGTAATCACACTAATATTATAAAGCCGAAAGTGTGTGTGTGTGTGTGTGTGTGTGTGTGTGTGTGTGTGTTTGTTCCTTCTTCACGCGCACACAGCTGGTACCCTAGTACACATTGGCTACTTTTTATCCCGGAAAATTGACAAGGGTCTTAGTTACCTAGAGTCGCAAGGTAAATAATAATTGCAGAATATACTATCAACTGTTCTTATTAATTCTACGCGGACGAAGTCGCGGGCAGAGGCTAGTTGAAATATAACGATAATTGATGCAAGTGTCGGGAAACAATAAGGGTTACCCTTCTGGGTTGGAAGGTCAGATGGCAATCGCTTCTGTAAAAACTAGTGCCTACGCCAAATCTTGGGATTAGGTTGTCAAAGCGGACCCCAGGCTCACTGAGCCGTGGCAAATGCCGGGAAAAACGCTAGGGAGATGATGCAAGTGTCGAGAAAAGTCAAACCACCTGTACTAATTTAGATACATCAGCTAGCAGTGGCGTGGCGTCAAGTATATCAGAAGGCAAGCCGAAGGGAACTCAACTAGCCTTTTCCTCTAATTCTGCACAATAAATTGCCAAACTGCCTTAAAATAGGCAAGCCAGTGGGAATCGAGTTCTATGGACGCCACGCCACTGTCAGCTAGTCTGATTATAAATATTATATGCTTTAGCCGTGAAAAGCCACCCCTTTAAGCCTTGTAAACAGACCGGGGGGGTTCAAATCTGACTCGGGTGGGAGTTTGTACGTGCGCCCTAACGTGATACAATTACGTAATCCAACGATCTTAGTCTCAAACCAAAAACCAAGTGCGAGTCGAACTCGCGCACCGAGTCCCGTTCAAATTTGGCAAGTGAATAACAAATCCACTGTTAGCAGTCCTAGAAGCCATAGTCAGAGAGGTTACCCCACGGAACACCATTTGGGCAGGGTAGTTGTGCCGTGGGTCAGAAGGCGTATATAGTTAATCGGCCTCACTTTACCGTCCACAAAACTCCACGTCTTTTTATTTGTTCTGTCTTGATCTTGATTACTCCAATGATTAACGATGCCATCTGCTCAAAACGATCTTTGATATAACCAACCTAATTGAGACATAGCGCTGATTTATGGTTTTATATCGATCGTAAATCATCAAAGGCTTACGTTCAAACATTATAGCATAAAGCTGGTAAGTGTGCGTAGGAAGATCAAACTATGCGATTTCGCCATAAGAATGACCTCTCTAGAAAATCTTAGAAATCATGTTATAGGCGATGCGGTTAGCAAGTTTAACAACACATTACTATTTTGATTCCTCTCTCCACCTATACGCCTACGTGGCCTTTAAGTATTGTTACCTTAGGCTCTGTCTACCCCGTAAGGGAAGGTATGTGTAATTAGTGGTGGCAATAATGGCTGTTTTGCAATAATGAACAACAGTGTTGTGTTATTCTTAAATAGCTATTATTGTAAACTGTTGTCTGTTATCCTGTTATATTGCTGTTTTACAAAACGATAATGAACTTATCATTAAATAATTGTTATACCTATTTCGTCGCGATCGCAGCGTAATTAAAACGTATGAGGACAAAAGCAAAACAACGCTCTGTTACCTTGTTTGTTATTGTACTGACTGACAACAAACAGCAACAGCTAATAATGATACCAAAAGTCAGTTATTTGAATTGCGATTGCGATTCGAGCTCGCGCGTATAGCGCTATCTCTCGCACACACCTACTTGATTTGTTGCGCACTCGCTTGCGCTTCAATGCCAAGTGCGGCAACAGTGCGCTTATGACAACGTTGACAGCAGACAACGAATAATGATAACAGGATAGTTGACGATTCAATAATGTGCTGTTCGTTGCGTGCATATAATGCATTACGTTATCTGCTGTTGTAATAACGACCAACACTATGTGTAATGTAATGTAATTACCTCTCTGAACTATTCTCGACTCCGATCCATTTTAATTTGTAAACCTACTTACCAATTCTATGTAAATTCCCGCACAATCACTATGCAATTAAGAGGCTGACAACACCTAATTTTGTTGAAATAGATGTTATTTAAACACTTTTTTTAAGAAAAACTGCATACAAAAAAAATACAAAAAAAAATATAATGTTAATTTTCATCATATTTCAACCACGCTAGACGGGCTCGACACATAATTGAACAAAATCGGCTCGATAGAAAATAATTGCAAAGATTGGTCTTAAAATCACCATTAAACGGTTCTATGTCTTTACTTTTTCGACGTATGGGTCTGCAATTAAAAACATAAAGTCATACCTAAACGACTAACGAGTCATATTTCACAAATAATCCATACTTTTGTTTATTTCTTATGATTTGTGTCTTATTTGCAAGATTTTAGACGCGCGCCAAGCTGCCGGAATAGTTTCTTCTCTTTCACTAACAGGCACGTGAACCGTATGTGTGAAGAGTGGCGCTGCTCCAGGTCATTTGCTGTTGACAGCGCCTTAATAAGTGAATTCGACGCAGACGGAGTCCCGGGCAACAGCTAGTACTTTATAATTGCAACTAAGAGCATAGAATAGATAATAACAGGGTAGAAGGGAATCTCTTTTGACCGCGTCCAAAACGCCGCCATTTATATACCTACTTCCCCCTTCACGTCGTTACGCCCCACTGTCGTCCAGGCGTATTGCTAGGGTTGCTTACCGTTAAATATTATACTTATACTTACGTAATATACTTACGTCTAAAGATAATATAAAAGAAAGAAAGAAAGAAAGGAAAAGGTTTATTTGGTGCAATATATATCGCTAAAATATAAGTTTTTATTTACTTTGAAATCATTATTTTATTCTAGTTTTACAAAATATGAAATTTATAAATCATTAGGTACGTACCTACATATTATATTAAGGAAGAAGTTATTACAGGTGCCATACCAAATGAAGCCATTTAAGATGATTTAAGTAAGTATTACTACCGACAAATATAAAATAAAATACATACAGGCTCACGTAAAACTAGTAGTAGTTTATTCAGTTGGGTGCTTGGGTGAGCTTCGGTATACATCGTTTTTGCATTATTCATACACCCAAATCCCAAATACACCACAATAACTTGACACCATTGTAATTATTGTTTCCAAGATGAGTACCTACGGGACGGAACGCGCAAAAATGCCAAACGCGCGTGCGGCGACGCCGGCCGTGGCAGCCTGACTGAGCCGCTCGTTTAACAAGTACTGTAAATCGTGACCTTGAGTCCGGCCGGAGCGGGAGATTCCGTTCTACTATGTTCTTACTTATTCTATGCTAAGAGTTCAAATACATTCAGGGACATATTTAGCGGAACACAAAAAAAGTGTAGTGTATTTTTATTTATTTTTTATTTTTTTCTGGTCCCAAGCATTAAGTATGCGTTTCGCTAACTTTTTTTTGTGTTCCGCTAAATATGTCCCTGGGTATAGTATCAAACAAGCCCGTTCACTTTTCCATACAAATAAGGGGTTCGCCAAACCTCTTTGTACGGCGGGCAGCATTGTCACAACATACAGGGTGTCCCTCGAAACAGCAATGACCGCACAAGTATTTAATGCTTGGCGTTCGTACTGGCCATGAAAATGATGTTGTTTTTCATACTGCGCATATCCCCGCCACGTTTTAATTAATTGCCGCCTACTGTACTACGAAATTCGATTAGAGTCTGTCTAACCAAAGCTGAACCCACTAGTTATTTGATTGGCAACATTTTGTCTTTAAGTGTGTTTATCTGAGGTGTCATGTTGTCTGTCAAATTGACATTTCTCTAAGAAAATTGCAGCTGTGTGAGTGATCCTGTGTTACCTGGTCATGATTTTTTGAAATTGCCGCGCTTTTGCAGGTTCAGCTTTGGTTAGACAGACTCTATCGAAGTTCGTTTCCTGCCGTTCCGCTCATACCAATGGCCATTAGTTTGAGAACGAAAGGGATGGTACAGTCACCAGCATTAATAACTGATCATTTTTGTACCTTGTCGCTTTCAGTCGTTACATGATTTCGTATGGTTTTTCAAACATGACTTTAAAGTGACGAGATACAAAAGTGATCACTTACTTATGCTTGTGACTGTACGATACGAACTTCGAAAATCGAATTTCAGAGTAGCCCCCCTGAGCTTCTAGTGTAACATTTTATTTCACGCAAAAAGTCTGGAACGTGTTCACATAAACGTCTTAATTACTATGGAAAAATGACATGACAAATACCAGCCCGGCTAGCATAGCACGGGAGCGCGCAAAAGTCGCGTTGCGCCTGGAACTCGGGATACAAGTCTAAAATAATTATTGTATCATCTCTTTCACCTGTTTGACAAATTGAAGTGAAATCTTCTTTAGCGGCGTTGGGCACTTTTCGGGGTGGGTAAAAAATGTTAAACTCGCGTCAGACGTAAGACGGAGGGAGAGTTTAAATACCAGGATATCAGGATCCTCTAAGAGCTTAAGTACTTTGAAATACGAATGAAGCTAGAGTCACGTTCGTTTTTTTAAGTGTACGTTGATTTCGTCGCTTTAACGTATGTGCGTTTGGCCTAGTGGTATAAGGTGTGGACAACAGTGTGTGCTCTCAGGTGACCGCAGTTCAAATCTCGTGTATTTTTTTCTTTTTTTTATTGTAAATATTTGTATTTTTTGTTGTATGTGTATCATCTTGTATAGCGCCGGATCAATTTGTCCGTCTGTCGGCAGTAAACTTTGATGTACGCTTTATCAGGGGTGACGCACGTATTGTTGGACAGACAGACTTGTGTACTTTGTTACTATACTTACTTATACATACTATATGTGTATGTACGAGTATAAAAGCCATAATAGCATAGGGCTACGTAGTGTAGGGTAATTAATAATTATAAATGCGAAAGGTTGAGAATGGTGTTTATTACTCTTTCACACTAGAATGGACGAGCAGATCTCAATGAAATTTGGCACAGTGATAGATTATAGTTGGGAATAGCACATAGGTTAGTTATTATCCTGGAATTGGGCGATTCCCACGGGATACTGATAAAATTCTTTGCTGACAATTATTACAGAGGAAACATTTGAATTTTTGTAACTACTTGGACTGATGACCAGCGCTTTCAGATCAAGAAACTTGTCAAGTAACTATTTTTAAACAAATTAGGCTCTTATAAAGAAAAAAAACAAACAAAACACATTGCTGCTATTATGACCACTGAAGTCTTTTATTTATATATTTCTACATTATGACATTCTGCATGAAGGGAACATTCAGCATTTTGATGATTTTAATATAGTTTTAACCGTATTTTGACGTGACAACGTCTTATAAATTGGTTTGCCGGGTGACACTTCAAGAAACTGCGTTACGCTCCGCTCACGTTATGCGCTCACAATGAGAGCGAGTGAGAGGCACGCGTCCCTTCCACTCGGGCATGGTTAGCCCGCCTAAGAGCGAGAGAGACAGACATAAAAAGTGAAAGGCACGCGTCCCTTCCACTCGAGCACAGTTAGTGTTAAATATAATTCTTTGTATAAATAAATGTTTTAAATTGTTACTATTATTTCATCCTTCTTCCTACTATACGAATGAATATTCACATTAAAATTATTTTACCACTCAAAGTCGTTGTCACGTAAAACTTTCGCCCGTATACCGACTTTACAGGCAACCAATTTTTTTTTTTTTATAGAATGAAAATACCTACTAATGCAAAATCTAGTTTGATCATAGTTGTTGCCATATGTGTGATAATCTGTATAAATAAGCATGAATCGCTAAATGTGAGGCTAGGCGCAAAACTCGACAGGTCAGACTGATTTCGATAATCAACTAATATAATAAATGCGAAAGTAAGAAAGTATGGATGTTTGTTTGTGACTCAATCACGCCAGAACGGCGCAACGGATCTGGATGAAATTCGGCACATAGATAGAGAAAAGTCTGGAATAGCACATAGGCTACTTTTTATCCCGGAAAATTGCGTAGTTCCGGCGGGATAGCGATAAACGAATACTTAGCAGACGAAGTCGCTGGCAACGGCTAGTTCAATTATATACTCAACTGCGCAAGAGGGAGAGTTATGTTTTACAAGCGGAACATTCTCAGAAATTTTAATTTATGAATTATTAGCTTTTGCCCATGACTTTACCTGCCCAGATTTCACTTATCGCTATCTCGCAAGAACTATGCAATTTTCCGGGATAAAAATTATCCAATATCCTACCCCGGGACTGAAACTATCTGTAAACCAAATTTCAACCAAATTGGTGCAGCAGTTTAGGCGTGAAAAGGTAACAGACAGACATACAGAGCCACTTCTTCTTTTTTTTCTTATTCTGTGTCTACTCTTGCTTAATACCTGTGTCATGTCAATCGTTCTAAGGTCAACTGGAAGAAATCCCTTTTATGGATAAGTTCGCCTTTGTACATTTGTGTTGTCCTGTATTCACCTTTTCCATGTGTTTTATGTACAATAAAGAGTTATACATACATACCAGTGGTGTGGCGTCCATAGAACTCGATTCCCACTGGCTTGCCTATTTTAAGGAAGTTCGGCAATTTATTGTTCAGAATTAGAGGAAAAGGCTAGTTAAGTTCCCTTCAGCTTGCCTTCTGATATACTTGACGCC
Source organism: Pandemis heparana (assembly GCA_963854515.1). Taxonomy (NCBI): domain Eukaryota; kingdom Metazoa; phylum Arthropoda; class Insecta; order Lepidoptera; family Tortricidae; genus Pandemis; species Pandemis heparana. Next base: position 848,397 of record OY978033.1, read on the forward strand.
ACGCCACTGATACATACATACATACTTTGGCATTTATAATAGGTAGGTATTAGTAGGGAAGCATGGATTAATGCGAACATGTATTGTTGTGTCCACAGGATATCCTTATTACTTGTTTTGACTGATTATCTAATGAAAATCCTATTAAAATAACATTAATAAGATAATAAGTGCACCTTCAGTGAATAGTTTTAAAAATAGACTAGACATTCATTTAAAGAAAACCGCACCTAAATTGGTCCAACCGTCTCAAGATAAATGGGAACATGCGTTTGCGGACAAACACACACACACACACACAAACACACAGCCTATCACCCTAAACGCATATACCGTCTCCGTTCCGTCGTGAGTAAAAAGTCAGCGATAAATACATGTATAAGTAATCTATTGAATCAGGCGTTACTTTGCGGAGGTCCATTTTAATGAACACAAAATATTTACCTTGCTACTCCACTACTTATGTGCAAGATAACCAAGCTTGTGTGAAATATATGTTTTGCATGCAAGCCATCCCTCCATATAGGTATATTTCGCACAAGCTTGGTTATCTTGCATGTAAGTAGCGGAGTAGCAAGGTAAATATTTAGTGTTCATTACATGTATCAGCTCAAAGAGCTACTAGTGTATTATCCTACTAATATTATAAATGCGAAAGTTTGTGAGTGACGATGTGAGTGTGTATGTTTGTTCCTTCTTCACGCTAAAACAACTGGACGGATTTGGATAAAATTTGGTACGATAATAGCTGGTACTCTAGATTATGACATAGGCTATTTTTAATCCCGGAAAATTATATAGTTCCCGTGGGATAGCGATAAATATATCAATTCCTAATTCTACGCGGATGCCGCGAGCAGAAGCTAGTTTTAAATCATAATAGTAGAAGTTTTTTTAAAATTCCTATCTGAAACTTTCACTATAGAAACTTACCATAAATCCTCAAGAGAGTTTCTGTAAATTTCTAATAATATTCTTGTTATTTTGACAATGTTCTGCAACTAACAAATTGCTAGCTATATCCTACTTGCTGCATTTTAATAACATTACTTGAAATTTTGAAATAGGAATACCATATAAGCTCCCAACTATGATGTAATTCTATGATGCAAGTGCAACATTTTGCCTGCATAGAGACTTTGATCTAGTCCCAGTTATTAGACCCTGTGCCCAGTATTGAGTAATGCAATTTGTAAAAATAATACGGAATAATGTATTCTCTATTACTGATCCGCAACATATTATATTGGCTGTTTTAAATTTAACTGCATGACCAATTTTAGAATAGGATAGCTTTTACCTGAACAACTGAATATAATTCGTCAAAAAACCACATAATTCTTCGTAAAATTCACCCACTTCGACCACTTTCACTGCATCCAGAAAAACTATACAAAAAGGGGTTTTACAAGCTTTTATTTAAATCAATTCATTTGAAAGCGTAAAATTACTAAATTAAATAAAAAGAAAACGATAAAAAAACAGATGACCGTCGATACAGTCCAAAATCGAATACAAAATCAAAAGAATTCCGAGTCAATAGGGATACTTTAAATCAACTGTTTTATTTCGCGAAGTGATAAAATTAATCGAGTTAAAAGTTTACAAAAGCTTGTAAAATTTAACGAATGACGTCACACGATGCACAAAATAACTAGGTCACAAACATATACCGTTGCACTGTATATAAACCACAAAAATTCACGCACATCGAAACGGCCATTTTTAAAAACAAATTAGACGTTAACTTTTAATTTTCACATCGCCAGTGTTTTTCTTGTTATTTTGATTAGCGAACGCGATTGAGGCGTTTTTTTCAGTGTAACTGTTGTATTTGTTTTGATGACGTAGAACGACTGCGCGGCGAGCGGCGCGGCGCGGTTGTGGCGCATTCCGGTTTTAGATGTTGCCAGCGCTAGAAAAGTAGTTTACCCAAATTAAGGTGAATCTGTATCTTTTTCGCGGAAAGCTTAAGATTTCATAAGAAGACACATATTTAATTGGTATACAAAAATAAATTAAGTAAAAAAAATTAAGTCTTATGTATAATAAATTAATGATTATGATTATTTATGTACTATTTACTGCATATGCGTAAATTTGCTTACTTAGCTAATTCCAAGACTCAGCTAGACCGGAAAAAGTAAAATTAAAAATTATTAAGAAGCGACCAGATTAAGTAAGTAAAACATTCTTTGCCAACCTATTGCGTTAAACTTTGACACAATAAAATACTACCCATTTATACATTTTTAATAAATTTTCCCACTTATTTTGCTAATTTGCGTGATTCACGTCGAAATAACCACTCAGACCTCTCGATCACCGGTGACAAGAGACACCACCTCTTTTTACCGTTAGCACATTTACCCGACAATTTGGTAACTTTACTGTTACACGGCAACACTCCATAGGAGCTGTCAAATTGGCGCTTACAGCGCTACCACGTGTTGTGATCTCGGCGGGAACTCGAAACTTATAGCATAGTTTTTAAAAATCGAAGTTGCGTTCGTGAACCAACAGTCTCAAACTAAAACCCAAAAAATTGAACATAAAGCCGAGCCAGTGTCGTTGGTTCAGATCTCAGAGTTAACGATCAAGCTTTACGATCAAAGAAAACATGGTGAGGAAAGCTACACACCTTCGAAGCAATTCAATAGTGAGCGTACATAATATGTCATACATAAATCACGTCTTTATGCCTTACGGTGTAGACATAAATTATATTGACATGAGAATCGTCTAAGAATAATTAAATTACGAGTAAATTGTGTATAAATTCGTTATAGTATTATTATGTGTACCTATGTTGTTATATAATGTTATAATTTAGGTTTAAGTTTTAACTGTTTGCAATGCCCTTCCAGGGCTATTCATAATGTATTTTTTGATGATGCAAATAAAGGAAATTGAAATTGACAGAGCCTAAGGTAACAAGACCTAAACTAAAGGACACGTTTAATACCTACTTACTTACACTAAACATAGACAATAGAGTTTTTGCCTTTTGAACTTTTTGGTTACAGCAACTCGCAGTTACGGTTATAGGGGCCTCACCATGACGTCTTAAAGCGATTCAATTCCGAACCAAAGTTGGATCAATCGCTGTCAGATCCATGCTAGAAGTGTCAATAATAGCATTAAGACGTTATGGTAAGGCCCCAGCCACAGAGGCCCACTCATATCATATGCCTCCTTCATTACTTCAAGTCTCAAGTGTCAAAAATTTACCCCCGCCTACCTCACCTCACCCTCCTTCATCATCTAAGCGTCATTTTTAGGGTTCCGTACCCAAAGGGTAAAAACGGGACCCTATTACTAAGACTTCGCTGTCCGTCCGTCCGTCCGTCCGTCCATCTGTCACCAGGCTGTATCTCAAGAACCGTAATAGCTAGACAGTTGAAATTTTCACAGATTGTGTATTTCTGGTGCCGCTACAACAACAAATACTAAAAACAAAATAATAATAATAATTAAGGGGGGCTCCCATACAAAAAATGTGATATTTTAGCCCTTTTTCATGGCTACCACTCGCCGAGCTAGATCTCAAGAACCGTAATAGCTAAACAGTTGAAATTTGCACAAATTATGTATTGTGATTGTGGCTACAACAACAAATACTAAAATCAAAATAATAATAATAATAATAATTAAGGGGGGATCCCATACAACAGAGTAGTTGTTGGCGTTTTTTGCTGTATCTCATGAACCGTAATAGCAAGGAGGTTAACATTTTCACAGATATTGTATTTTTATTGCCACAATAATAACAAAATCCTAAAAATAAAATAAAAATAATATTTAAGGGGGCTTCCATACAACAAAAAGTATTTTTTTACCGTTTTTTCTGATACGGAACCCTTCGTGCGCGAGTCCGACTCGCACTTGGCCGGTTTTGACACTTAAACTTAAAACTTGAAGTATACGTGCCGGCACGTAAGTCTAGCGATGACGAGTCACGTGGAGGGGATCTATCTGCGCACCCACGGATACCGTAGTTTATACTTCTGCGCATACGAGGTCAGATTAGACTTACTTGCCGGCACTTATGGTAGGAGCGCAGTCAAATTTTTAAAAAAAGCAGTAAAATTGTGTGTATGTTCTTATATTTGTGTCTTGCAAAATGAATAAATGTCCTCTTTCTTTCTTTCTTTCTTTCTTTCTTTCTTTCAGTCATGGAGTCTAGGTCGCGTGAGAACTCTGCGAGTTCCAACGATACCGCCCACCTCAGGGTTGCCTACGCGTGCCGCTGAATTATTGAATGAGCGAGCGCTAAATACGTAATACCGAGCGCCATTTTTGTTTCGCATTTATATTTAACCTGGGGCTAGAGTTATGGCCGTTACGGAGGTCGCAGGTCAAAAAGTTTGCGATGACTAATTTTTTCGAGTTTCACGCTAGATTTATCTAAAAATTAAAAAAAAATTATACATCAAAGTAATAAATATCAAATTAATCAAGAAATTTACTTCTTGATTTTTAATGTTTACTTTTTACGTTTTACCGTTAGAAATTTAATTTTAAAAAAAGCTATGGCCGGGAATCGAACCCGGGTCCTCGTCATTCCGTGACGCGTGCTATACCCCTACACCACCCATAGCGGGTACCTGCTGACCCGGGTTCGATTCCCGGCCATAGCTTTACTTTTCGGATTTTTCTATGTGTTCTAATTTTCAGTGTCGTTTATACTACGGCCACATTAGCGGGATTCGGCGAAGGTTCGCCCTATCGCGGCACGTGTGGACAGACAGTTCACTTTATCGCGAATCATTCGGGCGAACTCGAACTGTGTTCGGGCTCCTGTCGGTATCTAGCGCAGATCAAAGGATTTTATCGCGACAGAGTTCGTGTTCGTGCAAGTGTCTACACTCCGTACTTTGAAATTTCTGAAATGTAAGTCAATTTTGACAAGTGACATTTCAATAATTATTTACAGTAATTAATTAATACAAAGCAAACGCTGCCTCCATCTTTTTGTTTCTTTGCGCTCTTGGTTCATTTTCCCGTCAAATTAAGAGTTGCGCGACATAGTTCGCCCGAAGTTTTTATCGCGATAATTTGGTCTAAGTGTGGCCACATAGTTCGTGGCTACACGAACTCGAACTTTTTATCGCGACAACGCGACACGAACCTTCGCCTGCTAATGTGGCCCGGGGTTTAGAAATTATCAAAGTATTAATCGAAATGAACATTGAAAAAATATTAGGGTCGTCGTTTCGAATCCTTGCTCGCACCTCTGAATTTTTCCAAATTTATTTATTACTACCTAGCTTCTGCCCGCGACTTCGTCTACGTAGAATTCTCAAATGACATGTTTATCGCTATACCGCGGGAACTATGCAATTTTCAGGGATAAAAAGTAGCCTTTGCTTTAATCTAGGGTACCAGCTATCTCCGTTCCAAATTTGATCCAAATCCGTCCAGTCGTTTCAGCGTGAAGAAGGAATAAACATACACACTCGCCAAAAATGCGACGTTGCCAGCTCAGTAGGAATTGCACCCTCTTAAGCTATTAGTTAGTGAACGTTCTACTGAGAAAGCCTACTCTGAAGTTAGAAATTCGAAGTTTATTTCGCGCCGTTCCGTTCACACTAATAGTGTTAACAATATGGAGTGAGAGGGATACACAAACTTCTTTTTTGGATTCGGAAGTATCAAGGGTAAGTATTTGTACGGGGGATTCGGACACCGATCAATTAGAATAATTAGATAAACAATTTTTGCTGTGGCAACCCTAAACCTGAAAATAGGCAAAGGAAACCACTGGCCGAAAATAGTCTGAGACGCGCGAAGCATGCCGAGTGGAAAAAAAAATAATGCGACTTCCTGAACCGATATAGCTTTGATGTAGCTCATTAATTTATGATACCATTATTTTTTATCTGTTTCGAAAAAAGTTTATGGACGAAAGTTGAGACAACTTTTTTTTTCATAAAAGTTTTGTTATTGTGGTTCTTCTAGCCCAAATTCACTGATATCGGTTTTTTATTGACGGCATTTGTTCCAGTCTTTGCGTGTCGGTCGCTCGCGTGTAATACGATATAGTGCATCTCATCCTTTAAAACTGAAGCAAAGTGGAGCTTATATCCTAACAAGCCAGTAGAAATTTCACGTTTTTTTTTGTGAGTCTATAAATTCCTGTATGTGTAAGCTATTTATAAAAATAAATTGTAGTTTGATTTCTGTAAAAAAATTATGTCCTTATTATTTAGGGAACTTTTTCCACTAGGCTCATCATTTACCCCACCGTGTAGGTTGGTCATGGGTTCAATTCCCAATTGGAGCATACATATTATGTTTATAACCACTAGCTCTTGATAATTGGGTAACAGTAAAAATAGTAGAGTAAAGAACTATTTTTCTAGTTTAAATATATAGTTAAGTTCATACCTCTTCTTGCTGGCTGAGTGAAGACCGGCTGCCCCAGTCTTCATCAGCTTCTCGGTCATCTGAGCAACAAATTATTATATTACTATCTACGTAAATACAGTATCCGGAGTCATTATTAATTTGTTTATCATAGCCCAAACATCCATATCAATATGCTCATAGAATCTCAACCGCATGTACAAGTACGTACAAATATGTATGTAGCAAGGACTGCAATTCGCAATCATTGTTTAAAAAAATAAAGGACAATCTTTGTTAAGCTACTCGTCAAGAGATGGCGCCACACATTTTTTTTATATATTTTGCATCTGCAATTAGTGCATTCACTTTTAGCAGATGCAGAGAGAGAAGCATGGAAATTTTAAATATCTGTGTATTTAATGTATGAAGGGAATATTATTTATTGTTTAGTTAATGAAATTGGAGCAACTTACAGTAGCTGGCATCACTGCTGGCTTCCATACTTCTTCGTTGCATCTGCATAATTTTATTATTCAACATATTCTGTAACAATAAAATCACTATTAAATAATTGACAATTATAACGACTTACGTTTTAAATTAACGATTTATTGGTAAAGTGATTAATCATTGGAAGAGGTTTTAGTTAAATTACAATACTACTGGCTGAGCACAAAATAAATGGCAACACCTATTATCGTCAGCCAACTTATTCCATAAAAAACCGACTCATAAAAAGATAAAAAGTTAAAAAAATAATCGCCATAAAAATTAAAAACAATTGACTTACGGCCAACTTGTTTCAACAATTGTTTCTTCAAAAAAGCAAATTATACACATCAGAAGCTTTAAAATATCTCAGTGCAGGCATCTAAAGCTGCCCTAAGCAACTTCTAGACCTTTTTTGCTTTATTTACTTACTGAAATGTGTAAAAATAGCCCCTAACTTAGACATCTCACGCCCACTTTAACAAGCACTAAAACAACACTATGTAGGGCTCTATATTCACTAAAATTGTTATTAAACATCAAAAGGGCACTGTATAAGACACTTTTAATTCACAATTTGCACTGTTTTAGTCATTTTTATCGCGAATTTGAAAGAGTTCATTGTACTCTATGTTTACTATGTTACGTCAAATCGATGAACTGCGCTTGAGGCGTTTTTCACTATTTAAATTATATGTTTCCATTCCAACACATTTTATTATAATTAAAAAAAAAACATCTAGTGATCAAGCAAATATCGAATAAATTATGATATTATCAGAATTTTGAAAATAAATTCAGTCTATTTAATAAATAATAAACGTTTAAAAATCATTGTGAATAGTTTAAGAAACGCCGTTGGTTTTCAAGGCGGAAGGTATCTTGTATTGTTTATCTAATTATAAAAAAAATCAGTCAGTGCACTTTGGGTGCACAAAATGATTTAAGTACTTAGGGTGCGACCAAACCGCCGCGTATACGCAGTGACGTGTCGTGTCGTATGCGTCACGTTTTCTCACCGTTTCTTCATACATTTTGTTGCGATTCCGTAACGTCACCGTTTTTTAAGCGGCGGTGTGGTCGCACCCTTAACGTGAAATATTTCAAAGTGCGCCACGTTAAACTTGTATTTTTATTATTCCCGTGCCTTGTTTGACGAAAAAATCTGGTTTCCATTGGAATAAAGAAATTTCTCAGCAATTTCCCGACTTTTGAGGATATTTATATTCTTGGTTAGGCAACCACAAACTCCGTTCGGTTTCCATAAAATATTTAGAATCGAAATAAAACCAAAAACAATTCTTGATGCTCTTCTTTATTTACAGATTCACAGTGATAAATACATAATTATAAATGCTCCTTAATCACTTCTTAATAATAAGTAATTAATAATTTATTTATATTTATACATTTCCAGGCTTCCTGACTCGAAACAGTTTTATTTATAATTAAATCAGATCTTTTTTGATGATTTTTTTTCTTTTTTTTTATTAATTCTGAAGAATTAATTAAGAATGTGACATTTGCCAAGAAAGTGGCGCTCTCTGTATTATTTTGTACATACATAAACATAACCTTATGTAGCCAGTAGTGTCGTGAAAAATTAATTTCACCTGTCAAGTCACGAGATTTATTTAGAAAATCACACGTGATCAAGTTTTGCAATGAGGCTGTTTAAAAAAACAAATATTTAAGTACAACTCCACCATTTAAGCTAAGTTTATTCCTTTTTCTTTTTAGTCGGCGTGTCGTCTGTCCCGCTGCTCCGTCGCTTCCGGCCGCCATCTTGCTTTGTCTCTGGCACGAGCTTCTTAACCCTCGCGGCGTCTGGCGAATACGCCCACAGCAACATCTGTAGATGCTCTGTGGTCGGTTCGTCTTTGTCGTTGAATAGTTTTGCTTCCGCATGCTGTAATAAAAAGGTAGTTACAGTATTTGTTATTTCTTGTTCATTCCGGGACCTTAATCACTTAATCCCCTTCCTTTCTCTACCGCGTTCTATGAAAATGGGTGGCTTCTCCAAAATTAAATGTATGATTCGCCTCGGCGAGCCTAGTGAACCAGCCTTATGGCTTAATATTTACCTGTTCCTTGAGCTCTTTCAGTGCAGCGTTCCTGACGATGTCCCAAGTCTTGGCGCCGTCCTCAGCCACGGTGCGCAGGCGTTTGTACTCGCCGTTCACAGCGCCGTACGCGGCGATGAAGGCTTTCTGGAACACCATTGACACAGGACTCATGGGCGGATGTAAACCTATTTAGGAGTCAAATCTCATATAGTAAGGAATATAGACGTGATTTGTGTATGTATGTGTGTACTTATGCATGATGATGATAATGATGGATCGCGATATGAGTTGGATCACATGAAAATATTGTCCTAATCCATGCCAATAGTTTATGTAATAACTATAATTATTATGAATAAACGAGTATGAGTATGTACCTGTTGTTCGCTGACCGCTTCGCCGGCTAGCTTAGCCGCGGTACTGACGACTCCCAAACTGAGGTAGGCATTGTTCTGCTTGCTGAGATGTAGCGAGTCGAAATCGTCGAGAAACTTGTCGAATATCGCCATGGCTTCCTTTATGTTGGCCAGCTTGGTCTCATCTCGGGTGCCTGGGCAGTGAAAGTTGGTAAAATACAAATACAAATATCTTTATTTCGCTTAAAATGTTGTAGGGACAGTATAAAAAGATTGTTGACGACGCGCGGACAGCGTGACCCTGACTATGAAGCTAGAAGTCCCGGGTTCGAATTCCGGTAGGGGCAGACATCAAAAAGAGAGGAAAGGAATCATAGATAACTGACACTTAAGATATCAGGAACTTCAGAGAGTGGTGAGACAGGTCTTATAACAGGTGTTACTTTGCGAAGGTCCATTTCAATATGTTTCACATACACAATGATTCCTTATTTAAGTATGTATGTATAATTCCGCAAAAGGATCTTGAACTTACAAGTGAGTACCCTCTTAGCCCTCCCGATGAGGCCCTTCACCGCCAGCTTCTGGTAGTCCGGGTCCCGGCCCTCAAGCTCCTTCAGGGTCCCCTCGGCGGTCTCCTTGTCCTTGAACCCCAGGCCTGGCACCGTATCAGCGGGAAGAGCTTTCTTCTCCTTTTCTTTGTCTTCCATATCCTCGTCAGAGTCAGACTGGAAAGAGATTGAGAGACACTGAAAACACATGCATATTTTGACACTATTGACACCCTGTTCTGAGCCCAATTTCATATCCATGATGGCGGATGATATTTTCACACCATTGGCATAAAAATGTTGATGGGTGTCGTTTTCGGGTAATTTTGTGGCTCTGAGCTTGTTTTTTTGTGTTTTTTTTTATTTGCACAGTTGTTGCAGACCCAATCACCCGACACACAGGTCCAGCCTAGCTCGGGCACCAGTCTCTGCCACACGAGCACACACGAGTCTGTTGTCTGTTGTCCTACCATATATATACCTACTGACTCACCTCATCCTCTTTAGCTTCCGTTTTCTTTTCCTCTTTCTTTTTCTCTACTTTCTTCTCTTCTTTCTTGTCAGTCTTCTTTTCTTTGTTGGCGTCCAGCTCAGCAAGCCAGTTTTCGAAAACTTCCATCGCTTCTTTTATGTTCTTTATCTTTTCTTCGGCTTTTGTCACTATAAAAAGAAATTATAGTCATTTTAAAACTCCTTCTTCACAAAATTTTCAGGAAATTAGATGAAAGTTAGCTATAAGCTAAAGGGAATCCTGGCTGCAGAGGAATTGATTACGTTTCCTTTTAAGGAAGTAAGAAGGAAGAAAGTGGTCTCGCGCTGCAGCCGCGTCTCCTTGGCAGGAGGCTTATTTGTCTAACTCGCTCGCAATCGCCATCGTGTTCATTTTTACAGTTCTTGTATGAATGAGACGGCAAGCTGATTCCGATGCCAATTGTCAGCCCATACATAAACTGTCAAAATGAACACGATGGCGATTGCGAGCGAGTTAGACAATAACCCTGCTGGTTGACTTACTGCTAAGCACGCGCTTGGCTCGGCCCAGCAGCCCGCGCACCGTCAGCCGCCGGTAGTTGGGCTCGTGCTGCTCCAGCAGACGCAGCGTCTCTTCAGCCTTCGCCTTGTCCTTGAAACCGAAGCCGGAGTCTTCTTTGTCGTCTTTACCCATGGCCTGCAATACAGAACACTAGGATTTTGAAGGTGCTATCAATGACAATTAATCTAGGTACTTTTATGTATACAATCGAGTCAATCAAGTCAATGAGACCACAGGAAGTGGCCAACATTCATTCATTTTTTTACATAGTATAGTCTGGCAAAAAAAAGAAGAAATTAAAAAGTGGCAATACTGTAGTGTCGTCCCTTTCTAATCTATAAGTATGAGAAAACGGGACGACACTACTGTATTGCCACTTTTTAATTTCTACTCATTATTGCCAGACTGTACCTACGAATAGGTTAAGTTTAATAAAAAGCATGTAAAAACCATGTTGCTTCACACCGCATGTATGTATTGTATATGTACCTACCTACAACATACATATACAAACTACAAGAATAAAATAAATCTTCTTGAATCATTCTACTTACTCGTATACATTGATGAAAACTGCATTGCACTGCATAGTTTAAAAGATCTAAGAGTAAGGTAGTTACATAGACATATACATACCTATAGAAGGACAGACAGCGGGAAGCGACTGTGCTTTGCTTTATACTATTCATATAAATATACAGTATACCTAATCTTATAGAGGTCAGTGGTATCGCTGTAGCAAGTGGTTACGTCATAAGACCTATTTCGCGAGAGCTAAGATAAAATGTAAACCATTTGTCATGTGTAAATAGTTGGTAATGGCTTCAAAAGCTGTTTAAATTAAGTATATCTGATACCTATATATATTTTATTTATCGTTGGCACGGCATACAGTACGTTTTTTATCGTTCATTTATTTGTAGGTACTTTTCTACAACACATTCTAGAATTATTCCGGAAAACTAGCTGATGCCCGCGACCTGTCTGCAAAGAATTAGTTAATCCCTATCCCGCGGGAACTACGCTTGTTTTAATCTAAGGTATACCAGCTATCCCCATTCCAAATTTGATCCAAATCCGTCCAGTCGTTTCAGCGTGAAGAAGGTACGAACATACCCACTCAAAAACTTTCGCATTTCGCATGAGGTAAGGATGCGACCAAACCGCCGCGTATACGCAGTGACGTGTCGTATGCTCGTATGCGTCAAGTTTTTTCACCGTTTCTTCATACATTTTGTTGCGATACCGTAACGTCACCGTTTTTTAAGCGGCGGTGTGGTCGCATCCTAACTTCGCAAAAGTCGGCCGCAATCCTGACAAACAGTCAAAAATCCGGACATGTCCGGACAAACCCTGACGTTAGCCTGACGTAAAGCAATCCTAGGTATAACTCTTGTATAATCGAGGTCAGTGGGCGATACCTACCATGTTTAGGTAAATAAGTGTTAATATCTACCTACTTGTATGTTTACACCGGGTGATGTAAGCTTGTTCCGCATAGAGTGTGATTTATGACAAATAGGTATAGCGATTTCAACGTTGGTGGTGCCCGTGTAAAACGATTTGAACAGTTAATTACTTACTAGCTTCGCACGGTATATTATGCATGTATTATTATTATACATATAAACCTTCCTCTTGATTCACTCTATCTATTAAAAAAAACCGCATCAAAGTCCATTGCGTACTAGTTTTAAAGATTTAATCATACATAGGGACATTAGGGACATAGGGACAGAGAAACTTTCAGAGCGACTTTGTTTTACACTATGTAGTGATACTTAAACGACTCTTTTAGTATCTAGGTATAGTCGATCAAGCAATTGTTTTACCATTCGGGTGCACCGGACCAAGCAATGCTCTTCCCCGGACGGATCCAAATATGAACCGCAGCTCTTGACCAGACGCCGAGGTAATCCGTTTCGCACCCTACTTCAAATTTCTAGTGGCGTAAAGTCATCCCCCATCTCTCCTCCCTCACATCGCAAACGTAATTTTTCGACACGTTAAAGTCTTTAAAAAGTAGTGTTTATAACACATCATCTGCCTGGAGAGAGATGGCTACTGTGGCCTCTCTCATGAGACCATCGATTGATATGTACTTAAGAGGGTGCATCCGTGCTGAGCTCGCAACGTCGCATTTTTGGTGATTTTTTGCGATTATTTCACAGAAATTGAATGAAAGTATCAAATATCCGTCTGTAGTGCACTTTGTTTTTAGTGTATTAATGTGTCCAATGCAATGATTAAGGGTGATGGACTTTTATTTTCGTATTAAAGGGATAAAATACTATATCTCGTTTAATAACAAAATAAAAGTCCATCACGATGAATTATTGTTTTAGACACATTAATACGCTAAAAACGAAGTGCACTACAGACGGATATTTGATACTTTCGTTCAATTTCTGTGAAATAATCGCAAAAAATCACCAAGAATGCGACGTTGCGAGCTCAGCACGGATGCAACCTCTTAAACTAAGTCTGACTACGGGTTATATTCCCTTTGCTTGAAGCTTGAAAAGTGTAGGAGCGTACCTATTCACATCCGTTCAGGCATAGCCGTTCTATTGTTTTCTAAGTCCAATGTGAAAGGTCAATTCGCTTAGGTAAGGACGCACAGCCTAATTCCGTTTCTAATGGAGCTGATGCTCCGCTTGTGGTTATGCATAATGTATTATAACTGTCATAGTTATGCAAAGTAAATGTTTTATTTATTAGTGGAATTTAGCTAATTAATGCAATTGTCTGATAATGTTTAGCAGACGTGTACCTATCTACCCGGTGACAACAAAGAGAATATAACCACTACGTTTAATTTTTTTTTAAATACAACTAAGTATAAAGTAGGTACCAAACCGTAAGCAAAAAAATCTTATAAATTTTCCGTAATATTTCAGGTGGTTAAGTAGTTCGACTCACGTTCGACTGAAAAGAAAACCCCTACAAAGATTTATCATTAAAAATTTTGATTCAAAATTTAATCCCGCCCTTGACGCGGTTCTCTGATCATCGATCAATACATGGATACATCTGTCAACTATGATTCAAAAATACTGAAAAACATTTGCTTAGGTATATTTAATCAAATTAGGGTGCGACCAAACTGCCGCGTATACGCAGTCACGTGTCGTGTCCGTCACGTTTTCTCGCCGTTTCTTCATACATTTTGTTGCGATTCCGTAACGTCACCGTTTTTTAAGCGGCGGTGTGGTCGCACCCTTAACCCAACGACATGAACTTTTACGCGATTGGTATCATAAATGGTGTTGATATTAATTAGGTATTGTTCATTGTTTAGGACTGCGATTGCAAATAATGAGATTAATTCCTCGGTAGATAAATGTAGGTTCGTAGGTAGGTGGTCCGTAGTAGTTACAGTCCGTGAGTTCTAATGCCATTCGAGTATGTCTCACTCACTCTTATGGGTTTGATATTTGAATCGGTCGATGTACCTGAAACTCGAATGGCACTCTAAGAACTCTCCGTCTGTGCAAATGTATTCTCGCGTCTCTCGTTTGCCGTCGGCTTCGAGCCTTTAGTTTAGTACGTGTATATTGAAATATTGGTAAACGGGACTAAAAACGGGATATATGGTGACAGTCCCGTATTTATGGGACGTATGGCAACCCTAAGTATATAGTTAAAATAAAAGCAGGTACTTACTATTTAGTTCAATTTGAGCAAATCCAATACAATACTAGAATAATATCTTAGACTAAAATAGGACAGAACAAGAACTACCACGTACTTTTTTAATTTAACTTTTTAAATAGTTCAAATCCAAGGCACGATGATGCGCCGTCTCCCCGAATACACGAGTAACTATTTGGATTTGGATTCAAACGCGCCGCGCGACGAGCATAAATTTATTATTATACCACCGGTTCAAAAGATAAGTGTAATATTCAAATTGGCAGCTGAAAAAGCTACTTTTAATTTGGTTGGATGTCCCGGAGCAATGGACAAATCGACAAAAATAATGAAGTGACGTCATGTGGCCTCTATTTACAAGGTCGAGTGTGTTTATTTCTTTCGAATGACATCATTGTGTGGGGACGCGCGCCTGCGGTAAATCTCCATTATGACCTTGATTTTTAAAAGTGTTAGGTTTTCTCCTATTATTCTGAGTGAATCTTTGAGATATCTTGTTAACACTGAAATATTTGAATTAATTAATCAAATTCTCAACTCATTATGTATAATTTAATTTTTCTAAGAAAACTTCCATAGTTTAAAAATTAACTTAGTTAATTGACGTTGGCAACATAAAAAAAGGTGAACTGTCAAAATTGACATTGAGTCAAATCAAAAGTGTCAAAACAATACGTCATTTCTTGCAACGTGTTGTGTGTTTTGGAAAAATATTGTCGGAATTCCTTCAAAAAATGTGTTCCGTGGAGCAAAATCCTATTTTCAGGGACCTCAGCGCTGAGGATCCGGACCCTGAGGTCACGGAAGTAGAGTCCCTGTGCATGAATTGCCACGCTAATGTAAGTGCTTCCGAAAATTCCCGAACTTACTAGAATTTTGTTAGTTAGTGCTGTAATTGTGCTTGTTTTTATTGTTTTATGTTGGTTTTATGGCATAATTGAGTTCCTATGTTAACTATTTCATGATAATTGACATGAATCTGTTGTTATTTGTTTATTTTATGTTATTAAATGGGAACGGCAGTAACGATGCAATAAAATTCTAACCTCTGAAATTTCAGACTAAATATATAGGCAAGACAGTGTTTTAACAGCAAAGCGAGGCCTTTTTAAACTATGCCTTACCGCTTACACGTCTGTGTGTCCCAACCAGTACACTTGGCAAAGTTTGGTTACACTTATATTTGTACAACTTTACACACAACATATTATTGTTTTCCAGGGTATGACTCGCCTGCTTCTCACGCGTATACCACACTACAAGAACGTGGTGCTAATGTCGTTCTCCTGCGAGGAGTGCGGGTACCAGAACAACGAGATTCAGCCCGGAGGAGCCTACGCAGAACTTGGAGTCAGGTTAGCACTGTATTGCCTGACAAACAGAGATCATCAGATGGACATTTTTTTTTCTTCATCTGTCATCGGCTATTTAGCCATAATCAGATTTTTTGCATCTGTTGGAGTATTCCAGTAAATACTCTTCCCCATTCTCAGTGTCTTCCATCCGGCTGTGGTATTTACCATCGCTTCAATCTAGTTGTGTTAGTGGCACTGTCAACCAATTGGCTTATTGTCTAACTCGCTCACAATCACCATCGCGTTAATTTTGACAGTTCTTGTATGAATGTGACAGCTAGCTGATTCCGATGCCAATTGTCAGCCCATGAGCCCACACATGAACTGTCAAAATGAAGACAATGGCGATTGCGAGCGAGTTAGACAATAAGCTTACAGGTCCCGGGAGAGTTGGTTTGTATGCGTTTGACGCATTTCCTTGTATTTTGTGGCATAGTTATTAATCTCCTTGATGGTTGGCATGTGTATTCGTTCACTTCCACATTTCTTACAAACCATGGTGCATTTGATATTGCTCTAGGACCAATGATATTATATTATAAACAGGGAGTAGATATGTTACTAAATGACTCATAAATGACCCAATTGTCTCATGTCGCAATCAGTTTACCTCAAACAAGCCACAGTATGAGTGGTCCATGACAGTAAATGTGACAGTTGACACAGACAACGTTTTTCAAACGCAATTTACTAGGAATGTTACATATCTATACTATGAAATATCATTGTCTAGGACATTATTCTGGAATCTTTGTAAGTAGGATTTCAAGGACAGACGGACATATGGATATATTTATTTCCAGATGGAAGCTCCATGTGGAGCAGCCGGCTGACCTGAACCGCCAAGTGGTCAAGAGTGACTACACGAGCGTCCGGATACCAGAGCTGGACTTTGAGATACCGGCAAAGAGCCAGAAAGGAGGTACGGTCAACAAACAGACAATGATTAAAATAAGTTAAAGTATTTTTATCAAACAAGCAGGTTGACATGATGTTTGATATACTTATGTATTAAGTGCCGGCACGTAAGTCTAGCGATGACCTTGTATTCGCAGAAGTATAAAATATGGTATCCGTGGGTGCGCAGATGCCCTCCATGTGACTCGTCATCCCTAGATGCCGGCACGTATAAGTCAAGTGACAATATAATAATCGTGTAGTGAAATTTTAGAGGTGCAACTAAAACCATTTCTGCAGGAGTGAACTGTTCAGTGATTAATCTGTTTGATTTGAAAGGTGACCCATGAAAAAAGAAAATCGATACTGGTGCATCACTATTAGAAATGTCAATGGAACTGTCATAGGGTTCATGATTCGCTGCGAGGAGTATAAAGATAATAGAATTAATGGGTTTAGGCGCATAATGTTCCTTTGCCCCTTTTGCGAAATGTCCCTTTCCTAAATACCCCTTACGCATAACGACCCTTCTGCAAAAGGGCCCGTTCGCAAAACTATCTTTATCCCATGTGAAGACTCCTAGTCTCTACTGAAACAAGCTTTTTTCAGACTGGACATTTTGCGAATGGGTCATTTCGCAGACGGGACGTTTTGCGAATGGGGTATTTTACATAAGCGACCATTTGCAGAGAAGACGTTTTGCGAATGGGACGTAATTTTGGTGGAGGGACGTTTTGCGAGTGGTACGTTATGCGCCCAAACCGATAGATGAATAAATGAATGAGATGGTTAATTTGTTGTACAGAAGTAACGACAGTGGAGGGTATCGTTGCGCGCGCTATAGCCGGGCTGACGCAGGACCAGGCGGCGCGGCGCGCGGAGCACCCCGCCGCCGCCGCGCAGATCGACGCGTTTATAGCGCGCCTGCGGGACGCGAGCCAGCTGCGCGCGCGCTGGACGCTCCAACTGGAGGACGCTAGCGGTGAGTACAGCGGTCTTCAACAGTATGATTATTGAAGTGAAAATTTCTTTAGCGGCTCTGGGCACTTTTTGGGATGGGTAAAAAATGTTAAACTCGCGTCAGGCGTGAGACGGAGGGAGAGTTTAAGTACCAGGATATCAGATCCTCTAAGAGCTTATTTTAAAACACGAATGAAGCTAAAGTCGTCGCAAAATAAAAGGCCCGTTTTGACATTTGTCTTCCTGACGCAACTAGTGATGTCACCGTACGACTCGGTACTCGATACTCACGATAAATCGATTCAAGTTTGCATGTGTATTTGATCGATTTAAATATGTATTGTAAAGACGCATTGGATTAAAGTTCTGATTAGAAAGTGAATCTTCAGTCAATAATTTTCTTCAGATGATGAAGAGGAGCCATTCTATTGAAATCAATGTTGCCATTGTTTACGGCTTTGAGCTTCAAGGTCATAATTTTCAGTAAAGATCACTACACAGCTGGTGAAATTCAGTAATTAATTGGTCTAAATAACATAAATAAAACCGGCCAAGTGCGAGTCGGCCTTAAAAAAAAATATCTTGATCGATTTATTTTTTCCTTAACCGATTATTAATAGTCTGTGGACAATATGAAAAAATCGTTATGCACAGCACTTAGCTGAGTGAGCGATACCCATCAATGAAAAATGCAATTACCTTCAGAACATTTCGACCGGTAAAAAATAGAGAACTTCATGGGCGTGAACTGTCAAAACGGGCCTTTTAAATTGTGACGACTTTAGAGTTGCGTTCGATTTTTGGAATGTACGTTAATTTCGTTCGTTGTGCGTTTGGCCTAGTGGTATAAGGTGTGGAATAACAGTGCGTTCTCTCAAGTGACCGCAGTTCGAATCTCGTGTACAAAAAGTTTTTTTTTTCTTTTTACGCGAGTGTGCGTGTGTAGTCTTCACTTCCGCCGGCACTCCCGGAGTGCTACCCGTTGGTTTTTTTATGAATGAACATTCATTACCGATAACTCCACCAATTGTGGACCGATTTTTAAAATATTTTTTTTATTCATAAGTACTTTGCTGAAGCGGTTCCATTATCACATTTATCACCAAGTCAGAATCTGACGATGGAATACATGGAAATCGAGGGCGACTCAAATTTTATAGGCGCACACCGCACACATAATGTTTTTCGTTTATTTCATATCAAAATATATTCTCTTGTCATCAGGGAACTGCTTCATCGAGAACCCGGAGGCGCCGCGCAAGGACCCGCGCTGCCAGCGGACCGACTTCCCCAGGACCAAGGAGCAGGACCACATGCTGGGGATATTTACGCATGACGAGGTATTCCTACTAATGGTATGGTCCTTCCAACCGATTTTGGCCATGGCGACCACTTGAATCCTACTTAGTATGACGGTCATGCGCCTGAAGATGGCCTATGTAGCGCACAATGAATACACTCTAGCACACCATTGACCTGATGGTGGTGAATGGCAACAGGCTGGCGAGTCTTCACACCGCGTTCAAGGCTCGAACGGACTGGGATAGTATTTTAGTTTAGTAGCGAGTAATATAACAATACAATACAAATACTACAAATACGAACAAAGTATACAATAGCCGGTCTTATCCCTTAGTAGCGATCTCTTCCAGACAAGCAATAAAGTCAGTCAGTCAAAAAAAAAAGTCAGAGAAAT
This sequence comes from Pandemis heparana, assembly GCA_963854515.1. Lineage (NCBI taxonomy): Eukaryota > Metazoa > Arthropoda > Insecta > Lepidoptera > Tortricidae > Pandemis > Pandemis heparana. Next base: position 867,805 of record OY978033.1, read on the forward strand.
AAGTTAACTATAACAATTATAATAATAATTATACTTTAGTACATTCATTCTAGATTTTTTAGCGTCAAAATTTATAATTGTTTCAAACAGCTGCTGTGTTATACCTATATACGAGTACATTAAAATACACAAGTCTCCCGCCCCCTCCGCATGCCGCTTCACCCCTCCCCCCTTGAAAAGTGTCCCGTTTTAGAGATTTTCTCAATTTTCAGGAAAACTATATAACATACATACATACATACATATCGTCACGCCTCTTTCCCACAGGGGTAGGCAGAGACTACTTTGTTCCACTTCCTACGATCCTGACATACCTCTTTCGCTTCATCCACATTCATCAATCTCTTCATACATGCTCGTCGGTTTCGGGTACTCTTGACCAACTATATAAACTAGGACAAAATAATCAATGACTATTATTATTATTATAGTCTGGCAGATAAACCACTGCAGCCAGATGACACTTTCAGTGTTGTCAGTTTTTGGCAAATATTAAATAGTGATGTGACTTAGTGAGTGAATGAAAGAATGAACGATGTAATGAAATTGATTTGCGTCATAAATGAGAATTTTCAAAGCGTATTTTAATAAAACGGTTTGTTCAATAAGGTTTTTTTGGATGTTTTCTAGTCAGTAGTGTAAGAGCGCGATTTGGAAATGTGCGGAAGCATGTCAAATCAGTTACCAGTTTTCAACTCATTCTTCATTTTCCCATAAATAAAACAACAATTATCACATTAATATTTTTTTCTACTTTTTTTTTGTACTTTTACCTAAAAACTTAAATTATTCCGAATCAGTTTCACTGCTGCTGTCACTATTTACGTGTATTACAAAGTCATCGCACATTTTATCTACTATGTTAATATGAACCTTGAATGCCTCAAAAGTATCGCGCTTATTTTGAAATATACTAAACTACGAATTCATAAAATATTTCTTTCGTTCAATAATCAAATCATTCATTACGTGACCTTAGTCGAGCACTAGTGAAATAAATGTGGTATCATTATTTCGTAAAATGACATTTGGAAGTGTCATCTGGCTGCAGTGGTTTAGCTGCCAGACTATATTACTGAATTATTTGTCATTAAATTACCTACAAATAAGTACTTACATTCATTTTAATACGATTTATAGTTTCCAAGTTCTGGTGCATCAAAGATTATTAAAAATGTGCGCTTTGGAAGTGTCTCTCGCGCAAACTATTCAGTTGAGAAAAAAGTGATATTAGAAACCTCAATATCATTTTTGAAGACTATAGATACTCAGCATAATGTTGCGGCAGGCCGCAACGCTGTTTTTCAGTGGGACCCAGATAAAATTAAAAACTAATCACAAAAACAAACACACACACACACTGTGGCGATACGAACGCCAGTGGAAAGCACTTATCCCGGCTAGCATTTATCCCGGGAAATTGCATAGTTCCCGTGGGATAGCCGTGAACATATCAATTGCTCTACGCTTGTCGTGTCCTTATAAAGTTTAAGTTAAATAAATGTTCGCTGCTGTCAGGTGTCAGACGCGTCGGCGCCTCCGGAGTCAATGCTGTTGGAGCCCTGCGACCCGGCGCTGAACTCGTACGAGCAGCTGGCGGCGCCCGAGGTGCTGCAGTTCCCCACCAACTGTCCGGACTGCAACGCGCCTGCCACCACCAACATGAAGATCACCGGTCAGTGCCACGGTGCAAACACCAATGCTTATCTACATATAAACATCATCTAGCGTGAAGAAGCCAAATGTTAACAGTCTGAAAATGTCAGTTGTCTAAATAATAGATTTGCCATTGCACAACAGATGTCGTTAAAATAACTGCGTTGCAAAATGAACTCTGCTGAATGGGATTTAGGTTTACGTCATTGAAAATCTAACTGATGACAGCGGAACATTCGAGAAAATCTGAGTCTGGCTGAATCATTCTGTCACTCGTTCACATACCACTTCTACTATATCTCTTTCTTCTATGATGTAAACCCTTTATAGTAAAAAATAAAAATAAAACAAACAATTGATAATACATGCTCAAAGTCGGACTTATCCCTTTGAGGGATCTCTTCCAGACATTTGACTTGATTTGTTTATTTATGTATGTATCGTTGACAGATATCCCGTACTTCAAAGAAGTTGTCATAATGGCGACCGTGTGCGACGCCTGCGGCCATCGCACCAACGAGGTATTTATACATACATACAGTCACGCCTCTTTCCCATAGGGGTAGGCAGAGACTACTTTGTTCCACTTGCTACGATCCTGACATACGTTTTTAGCTTCATCCACATTCATCAATCTAATCTAACTAATATTATAAATGCGAAAGTATGGATGGATGGATGGATGGATGGATGTTTGTTTGTTACTCAATCACGCCAGGACGACCCAACGGATCTGGATGAAATTCGGCACATAGATAGAGAAAAGTCTGGAATAGCACATAGGCTACTTTTTATCCCGGAAAGTTGCGTAGTTCCCGCGGGATAGCGATAAACGAATTCTTTGCAGACGAAGTCGCTGGCAACAGCTAGTCTCTTCATACATGCTCGTCGGTTTCGGGTACTCTTGACCTGACCTTTTTCCAAAACGTCCCCAGTTTGATCACGGAACGTCCGTCTAGGCCTTCCCCTCCCAACGCACCCATTCACACTCCCCATATAGATCTGTTCAGTTAGTCTACATTCATCCATCCTTTCTACGTGACCAAACCTGAATACTTCTTTAGCGGCGTTGAGCACTTTTTGGGATGGGTAAAAAATGTTAAACTCGCGTCAGGCGTAAGACTGAGGGAGAGTTTAAGTACCAGGATATCAGGATCCTCTAAGAGCTTATTTTGAAATACGAATGAAGCTAGAGTTGCGTTCGATTTTTGAAGTGTACGTTTATTTCGTCGCTTTAACGGTATTTGCGTTTGGCCTAGTGGTATAAGGTGTGGAATAACAGTGCGTTCTCTCAGTTGACCGCAGTTCAAATCTCGTGTATTTTTGTTTCTTTTTGCGCGAGTGTGCGTGTGTAGTTTTCACTTCTGCCGGCACTCCCGGAGTGCTACCCTGTGTTTTATGGAACATGGATGGATGGTACTTGCCTGAGGAAAACCGCGTCTGTCTGACAACACAGCCCGAAGGATTGACCGATTTCCTATCGCAGGTGAAGTCGGGTGGCGGCGTGGAAGACAAAGGCGTGAGGTTCGAGGTTCGCGTCGCCAGCAGGGAAGACTTCTCGAGAGACATACTTAAAGTAAGGCTTATATGTAACTACTAGCCCCCCCCCCCCACTTTAAATTTCAAGATGGCATCTCTAAAAAAAAAGAAAAAAAAAACTTAAGCCCTGTGACATATTACACTCGAAGGTTGACTGGAAGAGATCCTTTAAAGGGATAAGTCCGCCTTTGTGCATGTATCTCAGTGTTTGTCAATTGTATTTTGAACAATAAAGAGTTTACATACATACATACATATGTATCACTAATAGACGTTATAGCTAAACAATACTCAGGGGCGTGCACAGACATTTTCAAAAGGGTAGGCAAACCCGCTTGCCTGTTTACCATCATGAAGAAAAAAAAAACTTACCAGTGTTATTCACCCAATCTAGTCTCGTACTTAGTGTTAGTTTATATTGGAGTATTGGAAGAGCACTAAAAGCGTTGATGTGATGCAGTTCGACGAAAAGTATGTGACCACCACGTCTATCTATCTGAGTGATTGATATTATTTGAACAAGTCACTTAGAAGATATCCGAAGTGGCCTTTAGAAAGACCTTTGTGAAATGGATTTATATTTTTTTAGCGACACAGGGCAGATTAAATACATGTAAATATTTAGTTCGCAACGAAAAGTAAATGCTCTATAAAATCATTTATAAACTAAATCTGGACGCCTATCTTTTTTTAAATAGCATTGTAAGACATCGTCATAAAAAGTTGGTGAACGTTTAATGTTAGTTAAAAGCTCTTTTTCTATGGAAATCAGAGAAAGGTCTGTGAGCCTTGATTGACCTTGTGTGTTTCGTAAGTATGTGTGTATACGTTTCATGCAAGAGAACGACCTTTCCGCGGAGGCGCTACTCGCGGGGACCGTGGTGATAAGTTTTGCTAAACACAAGACTTGAGGAAACACATTGTGCAGATTATTGCTGTACAAGTTCTGAATGATACTATACGCGTTATCATTTTTGAATTCAGGCGATTTGTAAATGCAACGCAACTCATTTTTTAAGCGATCTATATCAAATTTCCCTTCGTAAGTATTTACAAGATCATTTAGTACACTTTCTGGCATAGAATTAGAATTTTTCGCAAAATTTTCGTTTGAAAGTAATTCGAAAAATTTTAATTCTTTAATGTTACTGTAGCGGTGCCGGCACTCGCTCAGAACATTGTCAATAATTTCGATGAACACCCTTTTAAAATGCATTTTTGTGTCTGATATGTTCCGCTTTCGTTTAGGTGGCCCGGCCACTTCTACTGCGTCGTTAAAGTTTGCCTCGAATGTGCTTCTGTATTTTGTCATAAATAATTCGAACTCGCGAATCTTTTTCACGCAATAACCAATGTCACTGGTTTTTTTCTGTAGAATGTCGTATAAAATGTCCGATACCGCGAAAATTTCTGAAAATGTTTTTAAAAAGAAATTGAACTCAAATTCTTTCAAATTAAATAGGAACGCAGTAACCTGCTGTAAAGTGCCCCCATCCCATCTATTATCTTGATTTTCTTGCATCTCCTCAAAAAGAGATACAAGATGATATCTTTCACTTAAAACAACGTTTACTATGCGCGAATGAAACGTCCATCGCGTCTCGGCGACACGAGGTATTTTTTTCATGTCGGCAAACTGATTATAAAAAGCAAAACGCTTAGTCCCGCCGTGAAAAAAATTCGCAATTGATTTAATTATGCTGAAAAAGCGTTTTGTTTCGGTAATCCGTTCAAAAGACTTTGACAGTACCAAATTTAAAATATGAGCAGAGCACCAAACATACAATGCTTGCGGACATTTTTCCCTTACTAAAGTTTGCACACCTCGCAGATTAGACGATAAAACAGCCGCACCATCGTATGTCTGCGCGATTAATTTTGAGAGACAATCGTATTCCTCTAAAATTTGAAGTATAATAGAACTCAACGTTACTGCCGTCCGGTCGATGCTAACATCTACATACTTAATGAATCGATCCACTACTTGGGAATTATGAACATATCGTAAAATCAAAACTAATTGCTCACGACCACTAACGTCAGCTGTTTCGTCCACCATGACGGCAACAAAGTCGGACTCCTTGATTTGTTGTTTGATGTTTTCATTTATTACAGAAGCGACGCTCGAGATCAAATCATTTTGGGTGCGGTTCGAAAGTCCTGAAAATGCACTAGACGAATTTTCTAAGTGACTTTCTAATATGCCAAAGTTTCTTAAATCCACATAACCGGTGTCATTCCAAACACTTGAAGAATTTCCGAATAAAATGCACGGAAAACAAAACAATCTATTTGTGTGTACACAACCAGTCAGCCAGCTAAAAGTTTCGTAATAATTTAAGTGAAATTTACGAGAAACATTTCCACTTTTTTGAGCTAGTGACAAGTTAGGCACACATCTACCTTTCTTAATTACTTTTGCCTGGTCATTGAATGAAAGTTTACTAAATTCGCCGTTTATTATCTTCCGCAAACACACAAGGTCAACGCACCGGTCACAGCTAAAACACATTTTTAGTCAACTGTAACGTATCACTATTACACAATTAACACTATTTAAATATCTGTATTCCACGACAAGTAATTATTATGCGAATAAACCACAAATTCACCTTAAACTTTATAACTACAAAATGTACCGCGATACCCTGGTCGCAAGAAAAACGTAAATATGGCGGTTTTTCTACTAGTGTATTCAAAGCTTCAAAGGAAATAAAACAGGACGAATTACAAAGCGTCAATATTATTAGGAAATATTTGCAATGTCAGGCCTACCGTAGCTGGCAGCATGAAACGTCAAACGACTCCAATATCGCGCGCGCATGCGCGAAACGTCACAGCGCCATCTGGCCTACTTTAGTTCAAGCGTCCGCAATGTTGCCAATTTAGTGGCTGTGGGAGCTAAATAAGGCGCTATTTTGGGTTGTGATATTTTTTATTTGTCGAGTAATATTTCTTTCTGAATTCTACCGGGAAAGTTAGAGGTACAGAAAAATTGTGGGAAAATCCATAATATAGTGTGGTATTTCGTTTAATTGCTATTTTTAAATAAATATTTTACTGTAATGCAAATTAAAAACGTAAGTATAAAAGTTTATAATTTATTAATAAAACAAAGTCTCAGTATAATCTCGTGTATATACGATTGAATAAATAATAAAAAACGTTTATTTTGGGTTTTAGGGCATATAGATGAAATTAGTAACTTTTAACTAAAATATTTTGGCGACTGTTTGATGGACCTGGCATCACTGGGGAGTCAGGCGGTCTGACTAGGAATTCTATTAAATCGGACGCTAAAGGCTATCTTTGTGTGCGTAGCCACACACAATTGTAGGTTAGTCTTGTCTGGACGTAGTTCACGGACGATATTTACATATGCACGCTGTAGACATGTGTGCATTTTTGCAGGCAAGTCGGTTCGCTGCTTTTACAAGGAAAAGAGTGAAGTGAAGTAGTATCGGTATGGCAAAATTCGAGCGCTCAGGGTACCGTACGAAGGATTGAAGTTTTATAATAAATTTGGTTAGTAAAAAAATAATATTTTATAATAAGTTTGGTTAGTAAAAAATAATGATAATGAAATATGAACATAATAGTAGTACGTAATGTACGTATGGTTATAACGCACTGCTTATGTGCCTGTAAGGAATATTCGCGTGTGACAATACTCCTTTCGGACATGGCAACGTCTTTGCAGTAAGGTTGGTACCAGTTGGTGCGCGCGACCGCGACTTAACACAAGTCAGGCAATTACCTTACTTTTCGCTTGCTACGGGGAGATCGCCTATATCGTATCTGATAGCTTAAACCCCTTTAAACCTCTAAAAAAACTCTTTCACTCTTAGTCTCTCGCTCTTTCTAAGAAAAAGGAGTTAACAAAAAGAGCTTGTATTAAAAATGTAATGTTTAGCTTCTGTTATTTGTTATTTTTTTTTTTTTTTTTTTAAAGTCGTGGTAGCCTAGTGGTTTGACCTGTGGCCTCTCAAGCAGAGCGTCGTGGGTTCAAATCCCGGGCTCGCACCTCGTGAGTTTTTCGGAATTTATGTGCGAAAATTACATTTGTAATTTGCCATGAGCTTTTCGGTGAAGGAAAACATCGTGATGAAACCTGCATACATCTGCGAAGAAATTCAATGGTGTGTGTTAAGTTCCCAATCCGCACTGGGCGCGCGTGGGAACTATAGCTCCAAACCCTCCAATACACGGAGGAGACCTATGCCATGAGGCACGCTTGACAACAATTCAAATTTGCTAAGGTAGTAAAATTAAAATACCGTTTGTAGATTTTACACTGCTGATTACAGTAAACATATTTTTGGATTTTTTTATGCAGTAGTTTTTTTTATATTCAGAGAAAACAGTAAAAAAAGTTTGAGTGTGAATGTTAGGGATATACTCATAGTGCCGTTAGTCCATTTATTACCGTGGGAATTTAAAAAAATATAAAACTGTCATGGTGTCAATGTCATGTTCATTTTTTATCAGTCCGACGGATTAGGTACTTGATTCTAACGACACGTTTTCAATTCTCGTAAATCTCGTAATATTTAATTATTGCTTTGATAGACGCTTTAATAACATGAAAGTGGTTGACTGATTAGTGATAGCGGATAGCCGCAATCTGCCCAAAGTCGACGAATTTATCTTGTGTTGTGTATCTTGTGTTCATGTGCTTATAGTGCTTATTTTTTTCCATTAACGCCGTATTTCCGCAACTTGGGACAATACAAATTATTAAAGGATCTTGGTGATATTTTCTTCCGGTCGTCATTATATAAAAATAAACTCAAAGCATGCACAGTATTGCAAAGCAGCAAACGCAAAATAACAAATTCGTGAACGAACGACAATGAATGGTTGATAAACAAAGCAAGTGACATGACATGACAGTTCTGTTTGAAAGTTACTTTTTTAAATTTTATATCATGCTAATGTCACGACATCAGTATCCCTATCTTTATATATACGGTCTTTTTAATAACCATTTATTTAATAAATTATTAACGACGAATTCAAGTAAAAAAAGGAAAACCGAGAAACACGGGTAGTCTAATTTTTAACCAGCTATTATAAACGCGAAAAAAACTTAAATGCTTTTTTTTTGAAATGTTGTCAATTACGCGACAATTTAATAAATAAACGACAATAACAACAACAACAACATGTACTTACTGAAATTGTAGCGAATTCGGAATAAAAAGGCTTATATTGTTATTTTTAGTCGGAGACTTGTTGTATGGAAATACCGGAGCTAGATTTGGAGGTGGGAGGGCGCGCGTTGGGAGGCAGGTTCACGACCACAGAGGGATTGCTGCGCGCCACGCGGGACCAGCTGCGCGACCAGCCCGGCGCGGGCGACGCCGGCGGCCCGGGGGGACTCGCCAGGTAGGGGGGAGGGGACGACGCCTCACTGGTATAAATACAGTCTTACAGTTATTTGTGCAGTCATTCAGTCATGAATTACTTATTAGTTTAGTCATTCAGTCATGAATTACTTATTAGTTCAGTCATTCAGTCATGAACTACTTATTAGTTCAGTCATTCAGTTATGAATTACTTATTAGTTCAGTCATTCATTCATGAATTACTTATTATTTCAGTAATACATTTATAAATTACCTATTAATTCAGTCATTAATGTATATGAATTACGATTGATCTAATAACTAAATAACTATTGATTTAGTTTTTAGTTCAATCGTTCATTTAGTTAATTAATTATTACCTAAATCAGTCATTCATTGATGAATTACTTATTAGTTCAGTTATTCATTCATAAATTATGTTATTAGTTCAGTCATTTATTCAATAATGCATATATGTATTCATTCATGCATTCAGTTACTCAATAATTTATTTGTTCAAACACATTGTTACGTTGACCGTTGATAAGTAACCATAAAGAGTATAGTACAGTCAAGGGCATAAATATATGTACCTTTGTGCCACAAACAATAAGTTCGGTGCATTGACTTAAATAAACAACTAGACTCCTAATCGCAAACAAAAGTGCCTCAAGAAACGTCCGAGCTGGAAGAGATCCCTTCTTAGGGATAAGTTCGCCTTTGTACTTCTGTATTTTTGAATTTTTATGTGCAATAAAGAGTTTACATACATATTTTTACGTAAACAAAGTAATAAATAGATAGAACCCGACTTGAGTCGCGTCGCGCGCGAGACAGATTGTCCGTCTTTATCTTACTATTCATTCTAAAACGAGACGGGTAGTTGCTGGTCTATCTCTTGCGCTCCCGTGCTAGCCGTGCTGTGCTAAGCCCCGCCACGCCCCGCTGAGTGTTTGTCTGTGATCAGTTTCCTGGCGAAGATGGACGAGGTGCTGGAGTGCCGGCTGCCGGTGACCGTGGTGCTGGACGACCCCGCCGGCAACTCGTACGTGCAGAGCCTCGCCGCAGGAGACGAGCCCGACGACGGTCAGTACTATTTATTTATTTATAATAATCTCATAATTAACACTAACAGTCTAGCCATGCATGTTAATTATACAACAAGAGAGGTAGAACAGGTTAACAGACTACACACACACACGCACGCACGCACGCACGCACGTACGCACGCACACACACTATACACGCACTACTAGCCAGGGACCGAAAACCGGTTAATTTTTGAAACCGCTATTGTGCGCTCGCCCGAGAACGAAAAGTATTTCGTTTCCGTTCGCGGTTACCGGTTAAAGAACTGTTCGATTGAAATACCGGTTTGTGCGCTTTTCGTTCGTCATTCGTTTTTGGGGAACGAAATTAAGCGGTTTAATTGATAATTACGAAACAAGAGCAAGCTAGTACTAAAATAAAAACAGTATATTTTTGTCTGTCTGTCCATGTTCGTAAGATATTTTTTTATTTATTTCTAGGTCTAAAGATAACTCGTTACGAGCGCACGTTCGAGCAAAACGAGGAGCTGGGACTGAACGACATGAAAACTGAAGGCTATGAAAACGAGAGTTAGAAGTCGTATATATAGAATATAGAAATAGATCGCCAATGTGAGAGAAATCGCTTTGGGCTTACAACCAGTAAATTTCATTATACCTTATTCACTAATACCCCTAATTTTCAAATTACCATGGGATCATAATACCTAAAATATACCTGAAAAGTCCTTCTTCTTCTTCTTTTTATTTGTGGCGTTACAAGTCGTTATAGCGACGACAGCTTCGCCAATGTCAGGGTAAAATTTTCTTAAAATAAAATCTTGTGACAAAATGTCGGCGACGTTGTACGGTAACACGGTCAAAGACCCCCCTCCCCCCCTGTCGGGCTCTTAGCCAACGGTCAATGATATCCGTCAGATACTGCCAGGAAATCATTAGCCGTTGCCCAGGGTGCACCGGACCAAGCACTGCTCTTCCCCCCAGACGGATCCAGAAATGAACCGCAACTCCTAGCCACACGGGGAGGTAACCCGACACGCATCCCAAACTGAAAAGTCAAAATGTCCCTTGTAACGATTTGACATTTTAGGTACTTTTAGGTATATGAGCCAATGGTAATTTGAAAATCAGGGGTATTAGTGAATAAGGTATTATGAAATTTTGTGGTTGTAAGCCCAAAGCGAGAAATCGGACCGCAGTTATTAAAATCTAGCAAAAACACCGAGAATATATCACGTTTCTTGCAGTAATCACTTAACTTTTTGTTTTGTTCATTATTCCGATTTAGAAACAAATAAGTAAAAGAATAACGTTACTTATGCAATCTTTCGAGAATTTCCAACGCTTGGTTGTTTGTCAATTATGCTACATTTGATTGGAGTTCGAAGTGTAAACATTCTGTTTAGAACATGTCTGTGGTGAGTGCATTTTATACAGTGGATGTAAAAATATTGTTTTAAAACAGAAATATATTATTTTAATTATTAATTATGTCTTATGTTTTCATGGTCATAAAAAACATTACTAATCTTATGTGCAAAAATCAAGATTCGTATATTATACACATATGAATAATAATGTGACCTGGTTTTTGGCTCCCGAGTATATTTTACGTATCAAAATGATATGGGGAGTGCGCCATGTTTCTCTTTAAGACAACTATTCCGCTTGATTGTCAAACTTGATTGTAGGCAGTGTGCGCCTTTGCTTTTTAAAATAAAAAAAATCGGCTGTAAAGTCGGTTTACTGACGATAGTTGAACGTGACAACGTCATCTTCACGGGACGTCTTCACGTCTTCGTGAAGAAGACGTGAAGATAACCTATAATCGCTGCACTGGCGGACCGATGCTACTTATTTTAATGATGAAAGCACGAATATTCGACAATATATCACTGAACATATATTTGCTTATCTTAAATTATACAGCAGGACGTTGAGTTAGCATGTCTCAATACAGTTGGGGTATTTCCGAAATATTTGATCCAAAATTAAAGGTGCGACCACACCACCGCTTAAAAAACGGTGAAGTTACGGAATTGCAACAAAATGTATAAAGAATACGACACGTCACTGCGTATACGCGGCGGTTTGGTCGCACCCTACGTCTCCAATGAAACAAACACGCATCTCTGGCAACTATCTCATAGTTTCTCATTACAACTGGTGCGTGGCGTGTGTGTCACGCAGCACGCAGCACGCGTTTGTGCATCGGCCTTAATTATCAAAATAGACTCCAGAACACAAACCTCTTCATCTTCGTTTCTTAACAGAATGCAAATCGCAAGTCTCCTTCGTCGTGAACTAGCGCGCAGGCGCAGAGTATATAGTGCACACGCCACAATAATATGGCAACTTTTTACGTAAGTTTTTTGTCCTCGATATAGTCAAGTCTGTTTTTAACTCAGCAGGGTTGTCATCAAATGTACAGGTAAGCATCTGCTAGACCAGTGGTGGGCAAACTTTTTTAATGGGGGGCCACAAAGCTTAAAAAATTCTAGAGGAGGGCCAGAATTATAGAAAGAAAGTTCACTCGTTCCCCGGGACCACAAAGTTTAAGAAATTCTAGAGGAGTTGCGCCCCGTATTACGCAACACATGAACTACGCGGCTAGTTTAGCTTCACCTATAGGACATCTATTATTCTACTAAGTAGAATCTACTTTATACTTTTCGACCGTCAAAACGTAATTATAGCGGGCCATATACTATCCATGTCGATGGACCCTCGGCGGGCCGGATTAAATACTTTCGCGGGCCGGAGTTGGCCCGCGGGCCGTACTTTGCCCACCACTGTGCTAGACCTTCAATCTAAATAGATACGATGGAAGGCATCAGGGCCTCTAATTTTTTTGCGACAGATAGGACAGGTAGCTCTTCTTTTCAAAGCTGTTTCGATGCACTTGTAACAGAACAAGTGTCCACATTTTGTTGACGCCAAATGTTCACTGCCAAAGTTGGTCATGCATATGGGGCAGCGGCCGGGAATGCCGGTCACTTTTGCCTTTTTTTTCACCGGTTCCGTTTCCTGCGGTGTTTGTTCTTGGTTTTGCCGTTTCCTGTCATTTACAACCTGAAACGCGATATTAAATTACAAACTAAAATAAAACATTTATGTTGGTAGGTATTTAATAGTAATAGCGTTGAAAATGTCGGGAAACGAAATGTTTTTTTCGGGAATTCGTGAAATTTTCGTTTTTTCCGTTTATTTCGGATTTTTCACGAAAAAAAACCAATAAGCGTTATGACACAACTGTGACAACTGGGGCCTTACCATGACGTCTTAATGCGATTCAGTTTAGGTTCGCTTGCTGTCAGATCCATACTAAAAGTGACAGCTGAAACTTGAACTGAGTCGGAATTAGGACGTCATGGTAAGGCCCCCGAACTGAACTGACACCGATGTCAATAGCAAAGTATAACCCCCTTATTCATAAACGCACTATAGGCCTCTGCTAAGTTAGTAATCGTTTGTCCTTATCTGTGAAAGGTAAATGTCAAAGTGACAGATAAGGACAAACGATTACTAAGTTAACAGAGGCCTATAGTGCGTTTATGAATAAGGGGGTAAGTCTATAAATAACATTACCTATATATAAAGAAAAAACATAGAATGTACCAGTTGCTTCCCTTCCCGCGCAGATGTTAAAAGCCCATCGAGGGAATGGGCGAAAATCACAGGAATCATGTTATAGGCGATGCGGCTAGCAACCCATCACTATTTTGATTCCATTTTCCATCTATAGGTACGCCAACAATGATCTTGTCACCTTAGGCTCTGTCTGTTGAGAATTGTGTGTGTGTGTGTGTGTGTGTGTGTGTGTGTGTGTAAGCCTTAAATAACTCTACATTTTCTATGGCACGCGTCTTAGATATAATATTTTGTCTTTGGTTTGACGTTCCCTCTTCTCTCTGAAACCGCCACCATGACTTGAAAACACACCATTGTGTGTTTTTACATGACTTTACATTTAATAAAATACTGCAAAATGTGATGCTTTTATAATTTATAATAGAATACACAGCCGTGCCCAGCTCCGTAGCACCTCGCGAAGCAGTAAACCAGTGGAGTGATAAAAGACGCACTTGTTCCTGAAAACCGTTTCGCCAGTTTGGTGAAGACTGCGGGGGGTACACAGTAGCACCGTATTTTCTCCACTGAATTTTACTTTGTTTGTGCGTCAAATCATCGACATATCCTAACACTGTCTACCCCGTAAGGAATAATACGTGAAATGAAAAAATGAAATGAAATTTATTCGTGGTAACAGGCATCACAAGTCAATAAAGCTTAATCAATATATTCTGCGAGTGGCAAACTCACTGTAATCATAAAAAAACACTCAAGAAGCCACTTTTTCAGTCGGCCTTTAAAAATGTATTGTTTTTGTGTTGTTGTATGTATGATTTCTGCGTGTGTGTGTATAACATTATGTTAACTCGCCTGATTGCTCGCCTGTATTTCTCCCACTTGTCCCAGTGTGGCTGGCACTGGGACAGTATTTGTGATCTGTGGAGCAGCCGGCGCAGGCGCGTTACGCCGAGCTGTGTTAGCTCTCGTACGCGTCCCGAGCGTCCTGTGCCTCCTTTGTGTAGCCGCACTCGGTGCAGGCGCGTTATGTGATGCGTTGCGCGATGTGTTGTTGCGCGCTGTGTTGTTGCGCCCTGAGCGCGCAGTAGGCCTTTGCCTTTGATCATTTTCACTTATTTCGTCACCACGTTGGGTATTTTGTGATGGTGCGTCAGCGCTCGACATGGACTATATCGTCGAATTGCACTAGAGGCTTTGTTTTGTTGAGGAAGGTTTGTTTATGTTTCTTTAATATCGCCTATGCTATTATATGTCAGTATTTATTAACAGAAATTTTGTTACTGGAGTTTTGTTATATGTGTATAAACAGGAAATTTTTGAAAATTGACTAACAATAATGACTTTAGATACTGACAATCTTTTTTAAAATTGGAATTTAAGCTCAACGACAGCTACATGCGAGCAAAAAAGAAAAACAAACATGCTAGTAGGTTAAAGCAGTCACCATTGCCAATCTAGAGGACAAAGACGGGATACCTCGTGTGCCAGTATTTTTTTAATTCACCGGCTGTTTTATTGTCCAAGCCTGACTGAAACAAATGGGTACTTATCTCTGTTGCTCACGCGCGGTGTGTTTTACCACGCGCCTGCGTAGTGACGAAACAAGGCGAAACTACCAAGTCTACCAACTGCGGTTAACGTTAGTAATTGATCTGAGGGTTAACGTACTGGTTTTTTGTTTTTCTTTTAATAAATGTCAAAGCTTATAAAGCTAGTGACCTCAAAGGGAAGGGCCGCCATTAAAGGGAAGAAGAAGAAGACTTTTTTGTATAAATAAACCGTAAAGGTGGAAACATTATTAACACGCGACGCGACCCGATGCAACGCGACGCGTGTTGAGTCGAATCAATTATTTTCTATGACCAGAACCGCACTATGAACATCCGACGCGACGCCATGCGCATGCATTCGTTGCATCGGGTCGCGTCGCGTGTTAATAATGTGCTTCCACCTTTAATATAACAGGCTAACAGGGATATATATTTTTTAAATGTAAATAAAAGGACGTAGGTTAACATTGGTTTTTATTTGAACTCTCAATATGTAAAAAACATGATTATAAATTATTTCAGTGCTGGCATTGGGATTTTTAAATATATTAGGCTCTTATATAAATTTATACGCTTTTGCCTCCGAATTTGTTCGAGAAAAATTCGTGCGTATCTACTTCACGGGAGCTAAGTATGCAATTTTTCGGAGTAAAAATAACCCAAGAGTGAAAACCATGTCTGTGCCAAATTTCATCAAAATCCGTCCAGCCGTTTTGGCATGCAACATACACAGACAGGCCCACAAACTTGCATTTATATCAAAATATTTGCATGAAACCTACCCAACAGGCAATCTTTAAAACTAATGAAGTAAGTATAACCAAAATTAAATTAAAATGTAGCTTTTAAAAATTCAATAGAAAACATAAACCTTCAAAAACCCAATGCCATGTTTGTATAAATCAACAATGTATACATAATGTATTTCTTAAATCTAATAAATACTCCACAACGTCTGATTATAAAATATCATTTCACACAAGCTGTTTTTGCTCACTATACCATCAACTAAACGGCACCCTGGGGCTGGGCCACTACCTTAAGGTTGATTTAGACAAGGACTATTTTCAGCCGCCTAAATTTCGGCGCCTGAAAAAGGCACCGTATAAACACTTTCGGCGCCATTTTTTCGCGGTATGGCGCCGAAAGTGTTTACACGATGCCTTTTCCAGGCGCCGAAATTTAGGCGCCTGAAAATAGTCCTCGTCTAAATCGACCTTTATAGCAATAGACATCGATTTGTTGACTGTGACAAGGTTTTACAATGGCCTAGGGCTCCGTTGCCTGACTGTACTAGCATTGCCATCCATTTTACATAATATATTGTATAACATCAAACCAATCCGAGCTTTGCTCGCGGTATTAAATTCCAAAAAGTTACCAAAGATGGCCGAATGTCATCATCATCATAATTAAATCATAATAACACAAACGGATAACTCACGTATAAAAGTCGAGTGATGCTCAATGTTTCGGACTAGTTCGTAGTCCTTCCTTGGCATAGCTGGGCACCGTTAATCAAATAGTTAACTTCGTTAATCGTTAATCCGCTACAAAAAAAGTTAGCTTCGTTAAACGTTAAAACGTTACATTTCGGAAGAATTAACGCAAGTTAACGTTGATCGTTAGTCCGTTAATATATGTAAAATTGCATTTTTATATCGTTGCGTTAGTGAACTTATAAAACCTGTTGATTTAGGTTCTGCGCTAAGTATTGAAATGATCAAACGAAACTAATCTCTTCGCAGTTTCCTCACTCGCACGCACCGGCAAAATATATCTAGTTTTAATTTAGTTTTGTTTTTATTTCACTCGCTGCCACGCGCCGCCCGGCACTTGTCGTTTCATATTTGTCTGAACCTGTTTTTCGCGCCGCGCCGCGGTGCCGTGCGGTAAATAGTAGACATAGGATTAACGATTAACGGACTTCTGCATATTTAACGGAAGTTAACGTGTCCGTTAACATTTTTAAAAGTTAACTTAAAAGTTAATCCGTTAATCAAAATGTTAACTTCGTTAATTAACGATTAACGAATTAACGAGTTAATGCCCAGCTATGTTCCTTGGTCATAAGTAAGCCAAATATGATCACATGATTTCTGGACGAGCCCCTAGTCCGCAACATTCGAGCATCACTCGACTTTTATACGCGAGTTATTCGTTTGTTTAATTATAACACGTCTTCTACCAAGTTCGAACTTCGACTAGCATCACACCGTCCCTCTTACCTCTAAAACAGTGAGTGTAAGCGAGACCGCATGATAATAACTGCTACTGTTACTGCGTCTCTTCGGCGTACTCGTCCCCCGGCATTTCTTCTTGTTCATCAAATTCACCATCTTCTACGCCCACCTCCTGAAAACATAACAGAACTCATAACATAATTACAACAATCCGATAACTCACGTATAAAAAGCCGAAAGAACGCTCCGACAATTGTTTCGGACTATTCCGTAGTCCTTCCTCAGAGAGCGCTCGCCCCGGCGGCCATTTTTTATTTTTTTGACGAAAAACGTGCTATTGATTTTAATAGGTGAAAAAAAGTGTTCTACAATATTGCATTCCACTTCGTTACGTTTTCCATTAATACTGTATGTAGGTAACTAAATGGAACTGCAAAAAAATTATGAAAAATTTGTCGCAAGTTTTTGTCACCTATTAAGATCGATAGTGCTCATGATTCTTATCATTTTCAGCATAAAAAAATCAGGATCCAAGAATAAAGTTTTTCGACGACAAAATAAAAAAATGGCCCTTCAATGAATAAAAACTTCGCTTTTTAGGGTTCCGTACCCAAAGGGTATAAACGGGACAATATTACTAAGATTTCGCTGTCCGTCCGTCCGTCCGTCCTTCCGTCTGTCACCAGGCTGTATCTCAAGAACCGTAATAGCTAGACAGTTGAAATTTTCACAGATTGTGTATTTCTGTTGCCGCTATGACAACAAATACTAAAAACAAAACAATAACAACAGAGTAGTTGTTGGCGTTTTTTGCTGTATCTCATGAACCGTAATTAGCAAGGAGGTTCTTTCTGGTACGGAACCCTTCGTGCGCGAGTCCGACTCGCACTTGGCCGGTTTTTTTTATAATTGTTTCTCTAAGTGTCACTACAATAGTATAAAACAAAGTAGCTTTCCGCTGTCCGTCTATCTGTCTGTCCCTATGTATGTAGGTATGCTTAAATCTTTAAAACTATGCAATGGATTTTGATGCGGTTTTTTAATAGATAGAGTGATTTAAGAGGAAGGTTTATATGTATGATTCTACGCAGACGAAGTCGCGGGCAGAAGCTAGTTTTCTATAAAATAAAATTTTAAAAAACTCCCCGCGCATCAATAGAGTAAATAAAAAAATAATAAAATTTTATACTAAAAATGCCTTTTTAAAATTTATATCTGGCGTTGGCTGAATAGCCCTTCAGCCGAATACAGAAAAAGGAATGTTTACGTCATTTTATATATTTTTAGAGACCGAAATTGATTTTTATTTTTACTTTTTACTTTTTGTGCGTTTTTACACTTTTTTTGTATGTACTATTTTGTGACCGTGTACTATTGTACCTACTACTTACTTAAGAATTATCTATTAATGACTATGTACTATTGTACGTGAGATATTTTATATAAGATATATGGGGGTACTTTTCCTGAAATAAAACATTATTATTATTATTATTTTATAAAAGAGCTGACACTTCTAACTACTATCTTTCTGCACCCGTTTTGATGCAATAAATGAATTACCTATGGCTAAGAACCACCGCCGTGATGAAAAAGCCGTGGTAGCCTAGTGGTTTGACCTGTGGCCTCTCAAGCAGAGCGTCGTGGGTTCAAATCCCGGGCTCGCACCTCTGAGTTTTTCGGAATTTATGTGCGAAAATTACATTTGAAATTTGCCATGAGCTTTTCGGTGAAGGAAAACATCGCGAGGAAACCTGCACACATCTGCGAAGATATTCAATGGTGTGTGTTAAGTTCCCAATTCGCACTGGGCGCGCGTGGGAACTATAGCCCAAACCCTCCCGTACACGGAGGAGGCCTATGCCATGAGGCACGCTGACTTACGCGACAATTTATTAAAAATAAAAAATAAAACTACAACAACAACAACATGTCCTTACTGAAATTGTAGCGAATTCGAAATAAAAAGGCTATAAATAAAAATAAATAAAGAACTACCGCAAGAAAGCTTTCCAATGACAATAACCACATTGAAAGCCATCCGTTTGAGAGCTACGATGCCACAGACAGACACAGTGACATTGACGTCAAACGTATAACACCCATTTTGCTGGGGTTCATTAGCAGGTGCAAGCTTATTACGTAACTCGCTCGCAATAGCCATCGTGTTCATTTTGACAGTTCTTATGAATGTGACAGCTAACTGATTCCGATGCCAATTGTCAGCCCATACATTTTTTTTTTTTTATGTGAATAGGAAGGCAAACGAGCAAGTGGGTCACCTGATGGTAAGCGATCACCACTGCCCATAGACACCCACAACCCCGGGATTGCAGATGCGTTGCCAACCTAGAGGACTTAGATGAAATGCCTCTTGTGCCCGTAATTTCCCCGGCTGTCCACACCGGAACACAGCAGTGCAAGCACTGCTCATGAACTGTCAAAATGAACACGACGGTGATCGCGAGCGTGTTAGGTAATAGCCTGCTGTTCTGACCGGTGTCCTTCCATTTGACCTAAAAAATATTGACAAAAGCATCATTTTACAAAATGATCATTTGACAAAATTTAAATATCTGATAAACCGTGAACTTTTTTAAAAATCGAAATCCTTTATGCGTGGCCCACATTAGGTTAGGTTTGTTTTATAAGTTTTTAAAAAAGTTTACGGTATTATCAGATATTTAAAGTTTGTCAAATGATCATTTTGTCAATAATTTTTAGTTCAAACGTTAGTGAACCGTTCTGACCTCGTACTGCTGGTACTCGGAGACCAGATCGTTCATGTTGCTCTCCGCCTCCGTGAATTCCATCTCATCCATGCCCTCGCCTGTGTACCAGTGGAGGAACGCCTGCAACCAACACAACATAATTTAGTTACAATCGCCTTGTTGTCTGATCGACGAGAAACTCAGACAAGTTGTGGTCTGTTGGACGAGCAACTTAGGTTGTTGTCTGACGGCCGAGAAACTCAGTCAGGTTGTGGTCTGATGGGCGAGGAACAAGTCAGATTGTTGTCTGATCGATGAGAAACTCAGCCAAGTTGTTATCTGATAGACGAGAAACTTGGGTTGTTGTCTGATGGGCGAGAAACTCCGTCAGGTTGTGGTCTGAAGGACGTGAAACTCAGTTAGGCTGTTGTTTGATGGGCGAGAAATGCGCCCAAAAAGGTCACGGAATAGGTTTATGTGTACGTATGTCTCTGTTGTGGTTATATAGTGACTATGAAGCTAGAGGTTTCGGGTTTGAATCCCGGTAGGGGCAGACATTTGAATGATGAATACAAATGTTTCTACCCTAGTCATGGATCTTGTATGTATTTAAGTATGTTTTTATCTACATTATATATGTAGTTTATCCGTTGCCTGGTTGGTACCTATAGTACAAACTTTGCTTAGTTTGGGACTGGGTCGATTGGTGTAATTTGTCCCATGATATTTGTATATTCACCTTGCGCCGGAACATGACTGTGAACTGCTCGGAGATGCGTTTGAAGATCTCCTGGATGGCGGTGGAGTTGCCGACGAAGGTGGCGGCCATCTTGACGCCGCGCGGCGCCACGTCACACACCGCCACCTTCACGTTGTTCGGGATCCATTCCACGAAGTAGCTGGACATACAAATACATACATCTAAAATATCTAACATTAACATACATAAAACACACGCACATACATTATTCATTATTATTACAATCTAACTAATATTTATAAGGAAAACGATTGCTAAGTTAGCAGAAGCCTATGGAGCGTTTATGAATAAGGGGATTTGTCATTGACTTACGATAAACAACTAGACTCCCAATCGCAAACAAAAGTGCCTCAAGAAACGTCCGAGCGGCGTTGTCTATGTATTGTGTGTGTCAACACATCAACTTACACAGATAACATTAACATATTCGTTCAAATTAACACCTTATTTCGTGGCAGTAATGTTTAATGTCAATTGCATACGATCGTGAGAAGTAATGAAACGACGCAACGCGCTGGTAACCTGTCTGTCTCTTGTTCTCAAGCGTTTGAGATTAAGGTGCGAAAGAGACATGTACATTGTTATCGAAGCGCGGTCGAAACACGACTGAACCAAAACTCTGCACAATAGACGCGTCGTGCAGACTTTTGCTTCCGACAGTTTTTGAGCGTGATTGGGAGTCTAGTTGTTTATCGTAAGTCAATGGGATTTGTATATAATTCCCACTTTTCGGATGCTGGGCTGGCTCGGTATAATGTCGGATGCTCTAGTGACCGACGTCCGACATAAAACGGCTCCAACACCCGACAAGCGGAACGGGGTCCTATCGCAATCGGACAGTGGCCCTCCCACTAGGCGGACCGACAACATTCTGAAAGTTGTGGGAAACCGGTGGACGCAGGTGGCGAGTTGTCGTTCATTATGGTGTGCTAAAAGGCCTTTGTTCAACAGTGGACGTCTTCAGACTGATCATGATGATGAGAGCCAGTAGGCTTATTATTATTATTTTTTTTTTATATAAATTGGTAGGAAAACGAGCAAGTGGGTCACCTGATGGTAAGTGATCACCACCGCCCATAGACACCCGGAGGGATCGCAGATGCGTTGCCAACCTAGAGGGCTAAGATGAAATGCCTCTTATGCTCGTAATTTCCCCGGCTGTCTTAAGCACTGCTGCTTAGCGGCAGGATTAGCGAGTAAGACGGTGGTAGAGATCCGGACGGACCTTGCACAAGGCCTTACCACCCGCAAAACAATCAAACAAATAATGGGCTGACAATCGGCATCGGAATCAGCTAGCTGTCACATTCATACATGAACTGCCAAAATGAACACGATGGCGATTGCGAGCGAGTTAGACAATAAGCCTATATCTTGGATGATGGTGGTGTTACCTGGAGTTCTTGTCCTGCACTGTCAGCATCTGCTCGTCGACCTCTTTCATGGACATGCGGCCGCGGAAGATGGCGGCCACTGTTAGGTAGCGCCCGTGCCGCGGGTCGCACGCCGTCATCATATTGCCTGGGCTGAACATCTACACACACATAAAGCCCGTACAGTCATTCAAAAACCTTTGAGGCGACGCCCCACTCCAGCGCAGGGTCACGCTACGCACGTGCGCATACACATTCGCTCCGAATAAGTGCCGGCACGTAAGTCTAGCGCTGACCTTGTATGCGCAGAAGTATAAAATACGGTATCCGTGGGTGCGCAGATCCCCTCCACGTGACTCGTCATCGCTAGACTTACGTGCCGGCACGTATATCAAAACGTAGGCGGTCGTTTCCGCAGCCACGAAATGACCGATGGAACAACGTGGGCGACGTGTGTAGCGTTTCCGTGCACAGCGTGTGGCGTGGCGTCACCTTTGCACAATCAACGTTGGATTAAAAAAGAAAAGAAGACGTTTATTCCTTTTTGCAAGACACAATTTTATGGAAAAGAAACAAAAAACACACATGAAAAATAGATCATCAGCGTTGCGTGTCTTCGCAAAAGTGAAACGGTCGCTGGCTCAGCATTACGATGAGGTGTTAGACACCTGCAGCACTGATTGTCAGCCAGAACCGTCTGTGACCTTAGCTAGAATTCGGTATAGTTTCAGTCCCGTGGATCCTTCTTATCTTAGAACGGGATCCAAGGAGAGGATTGGATAGTTATTATCCCGGAAATCGCCTAAGTTCCCCGGGATGTTAATAATGCTGCGCAGGCAGAGTCGCGGGCGACACGTACTACCTTCATGAGTGTAGATGGGATGGCAAACCTGCTGCGTCAGCTCGGGCACGGTGAGCGCGCGGTAGCCCTGGCTGTTCCGGGCCGTCAGGGGAGCGAATCCTGCAACATCACAACCATAGCTCATAAACACCAACACCAGGCTACCCGGATCAATATTAAAAGAAAGATTTTTAAGTAAAATTTCGAAACGACACTGATAACCTTTGCTGAAAACGTCGTCGTAACGATTTTCCTTGTTAAGCAATGATATTTCATAGTATAGATATGTTACGTTCCTAGTAAATTGCGTTTGAAAAACGTTCTTCTCTGTCAACTGTCACATTGACTGTCACGGACTACTCATACTGTGGCTTGTTTGAGGTTAATTGATTGCGACATGAGACAATTAGGTCATTTATGAATCTTCAACTCAGACGCGGTAGTAACATATCTACTCCCTGTTTATATGTAATACTCAGATCAATATGTAATATTATTGTTGTTAAGTAATGAGATGTCATTATGACGTTTTATGTCAAGAGGTTCCTCGATGGGTCAGGAAATTCAGGAATTGGGACTATCGTTTCTTTGCTCACCCGCCAATGTTGACTAAGGGCAAATAAGGTCCATATAGCTGTCAAAGGCGACTCTATAAGATCGCCGCCGTTACAAAGTTATAAATCTTGAATCTCCTTAAGTTTATTAATCTAATCTAATCTAACTATCTAACTAATAATATTATAAATGCGAAAGTATGGACGGATGGATGGATGTTTGTTTGTTACTCAATCACGCCAGAACGGCCCAACGGATCTGGATGAAATTCGGCACATAGATAGAGAAAAGTCTGGAATAACACATAGGCTATTTTTCATCCCGGAAAGTTGCATAGTTCCCGCGGGATAGCGATAAACATGTCAAAAGTCGTATTTGTGTAGAGTTGCAACGTAAATATTGCAGAATATAAGTACAAACATTAGTTCTTCAACCTATATAATTCAACGCGGACGAAGTCGCGAGCAGGGGTCTTACCATGACGTCCTAATTCCGACTCAGTTCAAGTTTTAGCTGTCACTTTTAGTATGAATCTAACAGCGAGCGAACCTTAACTGAATCGCATTAAGACGTCATGGTAGGGCCCCAGAACTATGATATCTAACTAATATTATAAATGCGAAAGTATGGATGGATGGATGGATGGATGGATGTTTGTTTGTTACTCAATCACGCCAGAACGGCCCAACGGATCTGGATGAAATTCGGCACATAGATAGAGAAAAGTCTGGAATAGCACATAGGCTACTTTTTATCCCAGAAAATTGCGTAGTTCCCGCGGGATAGCGATAAACGAATTTTTTGTAGACGAAGTCGCTGGCAACAGCTAGTACTATATAAAACTGAGGTAGATATTAGGCGATCTCCCCGTGGCAAGCGAAAAGTAAGGTAATTGCCCGACTTGTGTTTAGTCGCTGTCGGCGCGCGCAGAGGTCCTTATATGTCAAGTAACGGCAATAACGTTGCCATGTCCGAAAAGAGTTTTGTTCTGCTATAACGCGTCTTAAAATCTAATGATATGTCATTGCCCCAGAAGCTAGTTATGTTGTAAGTACCTGGCATGAAGAAGTGCAGCCGTGGGAAGGGTACCATGTTGACGGCCAGCTTGCGGAGGTCCGCGTTCAGCTGCCCCGGGAAGCGCAGGCACGTGGTCACGCCCGACATCGTCAGCTGCAAACCAAACACGCGGGTGGTAGGGCCTTGTGCAAGAAAATTTCTAAACGACACTGAAAATTAGAACACATAGAAAAATCCGAAAAGTAAAGCTATGGCCGGGAATCGAACCCGGGTCCTCGTCATTCCGTGACGCGTGCTATACCCCTACACCACCCATAGCAGGTAACAGGCAGGTAGGTTTTTACCTGCTATGGGTGGTGTAGGGGTATAGCACGCGTCACGGAATGACGAGGACCCGGGTTCGATTCCCGGCCATAGCTTTACTTTTCGGATTTTTCTATGTGTTCTAATTTTCAGTGTCGTTTAGAAATTAAATTTCTAACGGTAAAACCGTAAAAGTAAACATAAAAATTAAGAAATAAAAATTTCTTGATTCATTTGATATTGCCTTGTGCAAGGTCCGTCCGGATCGCTACCACCATCTTACTCGCTAATCCTGCCGCTAAGCAGCAGTGCTTGCACTGCTCTGTTCCGGTGTGGAGAGTGAGACAGCCGGGGAAATTACGGGCACAAGAGGCATTTCATCTAAGTCCTCTAGGTTGGCAACGCATCTGCAATCCCTCCGGGGTTGCGGGTGTCTATGGGCAGTGGTGATCGCTTACCATCAGGTGACCCACTTGCTCGTTTGCCTTCCTATTCACATAAATAAAACACGTTACTGGGGCCTTATCATCGCGTCTTAATGCTATAATACTAACCCGATATGGACCTTGATGTCCGAAATAAATGATGTATATTTATTTTTATTTAATGCGATACAGTTCCGACTCAACTCGGCTAGCGCGACGCGCACAAGAGTCGCGTCGCGCGCGAGATAGATTACCCGTCTCTTTCTAGATCGAACAGTTTTTTTTTTATGTGAATAGGAAGGCAAACGAGCAAGTGGGTCACCTGATGGTAAGCGATCACCACTGCCCATAGACACCCGCAACCCCGGAGGGATTGCAGATGCGTTGCCAACCTAGAGGACTTAGATGAAATGCCTCTTATGCCCGTAATTTCCCCGGCTGTCTTACTCTCCACACCGGATCACAGCAGCGCAAGCACTGCTGCTTAGTGGCAGGATTACCGAGTAAGATGGTGGTAGCGATCCGGACGGACCTTGCACAAGGCCCTACCACCCGCGTTTGAGAAAAAGACCGGCTATCTATCTCGCGCGATTCTTGTGCGCTGTCGTGCTAGACGTGCAGGTCAGGTTTTAGCTGTTATTTTTAGTATGGAATGGATCTGACAGCGAGCGAACCTAAACTGAGTCGAACTTATCATTTAAAGGTTTGACCACACCGCCGCGTATACGCAGTGACGTGTCGTATGCGTCACGTTTTTCTCACCGTTTCATCCACAGACATCATGATAATATGATATGACATAATGATGTCTGTGGTTTCTTCATACATTTTGTTGCGATTCTGTAACGTCACCGTTTTTTAAGCGGCGGTGTGGTCACGCCCATAACTGACATTGGCCGAAGCCTTTCGGCCGCCATTGAGGGGAAATTGAATTGAATTGAATCGCATCACTGACAAGTGACATTGACAATTCACAACTCAACAAGAATCTACACCTTGGCTTTGGTCAAGAGCTGCGGTTCGTTTTTGGATCCGTCCGGGGAGAAGAGCAGTGCTTGGTCCGGTGCACCCTGGGCATCGGTTAATGATTTCCTGGCGGTCTCCGAGGGATATTACTGACCGTTGGCTAAGAGCCCGACAGGGGGGAGGGGGGTTTTTGACCTTACTACCGTACAACGTTGCCGACATTTTGTCACAGATTTTTGTTTTTTTTTTTATTACACTGACATTGGCCCAACACCTTGGCTTCATAATTTTCCGTATTTCTTGACCGATATTACTTTTCATTTTACG
Organism: Pandemis heparana; assembly: GCA_963854515.1. NCBI lineage: Eukaryota > Metazoa > Arthropoda > Insecta > Lepidoptera > Tortricidae > Pandemis > Pandemis heparana. The sequence goes on from OY978033.1 coordinate 893,999, forward strand.
ATATTTTATTAAGAAATGTATTTTTATTTACATACATACATACCGTCACGCCGCTTTCCCACAGGGGTAGGCAGACTAATATCCTACTATCCTACTAATATTGTAAATGCGAAAGTTTGTGAGTGACGATGTGAGTGAGTGTGTATGTTTGTTCCTTCTTCACGCTAAAACGACTGGACGGATTTGAATAAAATTTGGAACGAAGATAGCTGGTATCCTAGATTAAAACATAGGCCACTTTTTATCCCGGAAAGTTGCATAGTTCCCGTGGGATATCGATAAACATGTCAAAGGTCGTAGCTGCTCTACTCATCATTAGTTAGTTCTTGAATCTAATTCTTAAATCGAAGTCGCGAGCAGTTTTTTTAATGCATATTCCCCATCAGCGATTGTGTTTGGATTCATTGGTGTTTACCAAGTCAGTTTGGAGACGCTCACCGACACCAGATGGTTGAGGTCCCCGTACGTGGGCTCCTGCAGCCGCAGCGTGCGGAAGCAGATGTCGTACAGCGCCTCGTTGTCGATGCAGAACGTCTCATCCGTGTTCTCCACCAGCTGGTGGACGGAGAGCGTCGCGTTATACGGCTCCACCACCGTGTCCGACACCTGCGGCGATACATTACAGAGTTATAAATAAATAAATAAATATCTTGGGACAATTGACACCAATTGACCTAGTCCCAAACTAAGCAAAGCTTGTGATATGGGCACTAGACAACGGATAAACATACTTAAATACATATGAAACATCCAAGACTCGAGAACAAACATTCGTATTTTTCATACAAATATCTACCCCGACCGGGGATCGAACCCGGAACCTCCAGCTTCATAGTCAGGTTCTCTAACCACTAGGCCATTCGGTCGTTTCAATGGCTTATCCACTAGAGGCTGCCTCCAGTGGATGCGCCTTATAGAATACAAAACTTTACTTTGTTTGTTTCGCTTTGACCAGTAGAGACTTTATACATCTCTACTATAGACCAATGTAATTTAAGGTACGGACTTAACTTAGGGACCTTTTACATCCCTTTTATAAAATGTATTAATTGTATTATAGGTAAGTTAAGTAGAATTTAATTACTATTGTAAATCTATTTTATTTTGAAAAAATGACTTTCTGCCAAGTTTCTTGCGGCGCATTCTTCTTGGCAGTGATGGTCTTTTCGAATGCGCTGGTAGATTCAAATAAAGACATGTAAAAGAGCCCTTGGCGGCCTATTTGCAAAATAAACTTTTGACTTTTGACTTTTTATTCTGCAAATAGGCCGCCAAAGGCTATTTTACGTGTCTTTTTAGGGTTCCGTACCTAAAAGGAAAAAACTGAACCCTTATAGAATCACTTTGTTGTCCGTCAAGACCCTTTTTCTCAGGAACGCGTGGAGGTATCAAGCTGAAATTTATATCAAATACGGTCCCTTAGAGCTGTGGAAAAATCAAACTTCTGAGCCAACGCAATCAAAAGATACATCTGTTTATGCCACAAATTTCCGCAAATTTTCGAAACTCGCAAGGAAATCAAACCTACCTTCCCGTGAACTCAGAATTTTGAAATTTGGTACGAAGCAACGTCTCATAGCACAGATAAAGGAAAAATTGCGAAAACCGTAAATATGTACGTATGTCGGTATATATCAGTGACCAATATAAAGTGATGAGATGTAGTGGGGGGCCCTGGGTACATTTTGCTTTGGAGCAAGGCTCTGCTCAGGTACACTGGTTTATTGATATTTAAAGAAAATGGTACGGAACCCTTCGTGCGCGAGTCCGACTTGCACTTGGCCGGTTTTTTTTTTCAAATTAAAATACATTTAGTAGCTAGAAATTATTGTAATATAATGTCTATGAAAAGGTTCCACACAGGTACGCGATTTAGGTTCTCCAGTCGGGGTACTCCTCGCGCGGCCGCTCAGCAGCAGCGCCCTGTGTTACTACACCGTACCTTGGGCGAGGGCATGACGCTGAAGGTGTTGACGATGCGGTCGGGGTACTCCTCGCGCAGTTTGCTAAGCAGCAGTGTCCCGAGCCCCGAGCCCGTGCCGCCGCCTAACGAATGCGTCAGCTGGAACCCTGTCGACATACAGAGGGAATATATTATAATATACTAGCTGTTGCCAGCGACTTCGTTTGCAAAGAATTCGTTTATCGCTATCCCGCGGGAACTACGCAATTTTCCAGGATAAAAAGTAGCCTATGTGCTATTCCAGACTTTTCTCTATCTAAGTGCCGAATTTCATCCAGACCCGTTCTGGCGTGATTGAGTAACAAACAAACATCCATCCATCCATACTTTCGCATTTATGATATTTAGTTAGATTCACGTATCGCAGTAGGACCACGTAGGACCCTGTCGCTATTGTCAGGCCACCGTCACCCAAACTCGACTGATATATCCTTATCGACTGATATAAAATGTGTTTAATTTCCATGTTCCCTCATCAAACACTGCTAAATCAGTGTGTTATTTAATCAATATACAATACCTAATTAGTAATTATATGTTACCTTGAAGGCAGTCGCAGCCTTCGGACTCCTTCCTCACCACGTCCATGACGGAGTCCACCAGCTCTGCCCCCTCGGTGTAGTGGCCCTTGGCCCAGTTGTTGCCTGCAAACACAGAGTAACATTCATCATCATATCAGCCGAAAGACGTCCAGCTGGACATAGGCCGCGGACCGGGAGACGAGCTGTCGGTAGGCCTCCAACAAGATGGCGCGACGATATAAGATCGCGGGATCGCGGTGGAAGCGGAAGGCACAGGAGTGGAGTCCGAGTGGAGAGTAACAATAAAAAAAAGTTTTTATAGTTATTTAATTTGTAATTATTTTGTTTCGCGTTTTATTTTTTTTATTTTGTAAAGGCCAGCTAATAGCTTATTATTATTACGTAATCCTGTTCATTTTGACAGTTCTTGTATGAATGTGACAGCTAGCTGATTCCGATGCCAATTGTCAGCCCATACACGAACTGTCAAAATGAAGACGATGGTGATCGCGAGCGAGTTGCGTAATAAGCCTGCCAGGTCAAGAGTACCCGAAACCGACGAGCACGTATGAAGAGATTGATGAATGTGGATGAAGCGATACAGGTATGTCGGGATCGTAGCAAGTGGAACAAAGTAGTCTCTGCCTACCCCTGTGGGAAAGAGGCGTGACGGTATGTATGTATGTTAATTTGTAATATATTTTTTGATGACCGTATTTTTTGTAGTCAAAGCTTGTATTTCAAATTGTACAGGTAAATATAGTCTGCTCGGTTAGCACGATAGCGCCCAAGTCTCTCTTTCTACAACGAACAGTATGCTTAGTGTAGGTTTTCGGTCACAAAATACGTCTTGAACACGTTTGCGTTAAAATGTCAAATACTATGAGAACAGTTTGTTGCCGTTTCGATCCGCAAGTGGCGCTGCCAATTTTTCCATAGTAATTGAGACGTTTACGTGAACGCGTTCGAGACGTTTTTATATGCGAAAACTTACACTAGAGGCTCAGTGTGCTTAGTGTAGGTTTTCGGTCACAAAATATGTTTAGACCGCGTTTGCGTTAAAATGTCAAATACTATGAGACAGTTTGTTGCCGTTTCGATCCGCAAGTGGCGCTGCCAATTTTTCCATAGTAATTGAGACGTTTACGTGAACGCGTTCGAGACGTTTTTATATGCGAAAACTTACACTAGAGGCTTAGAGGCTAAGAAAAAGACGGGCAATCTATCTCGCGCGCGACGCGACTCTTGTGCGCTGTCGTGCTAGACGTGCTCTGAGCTCTAAGATTGCAATTGAAGTAGCAAAAGGCTTACCGGCGCCGCTCTGGCCGAAGACGAAGTTGTCAGGGCGGAACAGCTGGCCGTAGGTGGAGGAGCGGATGGCGTCCATGGTGCCCGGCTCCAGGTCCACCAGCACCGCGCGCGGCACGAAGCGGGTGCCTGCCAACAATGGAACAGTTACTTCCCACCAAGACTATGACACGACGACATTAATATTAAAAAAAATATAAAAATTAGGGAACAATTCACACAAATTGACCTAGTCCCATAGTAAGCGCTAGTAAGGCTTGTGTTATGGGTACTAGACAACGATATACATACTTGTATATAGAGAAATACATACTTATATAGATAGAAAAAATCCATAACTTCAGGAACAAATATTCGTGCTCATCACACAAATATATGCCCTTACCAGGATTCGAACCCGGGACGCTTGCTTCGCAGGCAGGGTCACTACCAACTACGCCAACCGCGTCGGCAAAACGACATTCGCGTCGACATTTACCGTGTAATTGCGGTGTCTCTTCTTCTCTTCTTTCTTCTTTCTATGTTGCGCGCGACTACGTCTGCAAAGAATTCGTTTATCGCTATTCCGCGGGATAAAAAGTATCCTCTGTGTTATTCTAGACTAGACTATAATCTATTTATTTTACAAATTTCATTCAGATCTCTCCAGCCATTTTGGCGTGAAAGAGTAGCAAACAAACATCCATCCATCCATCCATACTTTCGCATTTATAATATTAGTTATAGAACTAGAGCCCACGACCAAAATTTTTGTCTCATAAGCAATACGGCCAAAACCGCATCTAATCGATAGATACGATTATCCTGAACTCGAAAATACCAATATCAGACATTTTCCGCGTAGCGTTTGATCTGACCGAATTTTCAAAATTGTCAAAGAATTTTACCGAACTGCATCATAGCAATATGTCTGATTTGCAGACTGTAGTTGAATGATAGTTCTGAGATACCGGAAACATATTTTTCAGACGTTAGTGGTGTAGCGCAAACCCTTAAAATCACTTAAAAAAATTAAAAATGAGACAAAAAAAAATGTCTCATAGCAATACGTCTGAAAATCTTTTTTATTAGTAAATTTTGGTTATTTGATGCGAACAAAACAATTTTCAGACGGAAATGTGAACGCATTAAATTTTGAGACCGTTTTGAAAATGTTAACAAATTTTACCGATCGGTATCATAGCAATATGTCTGAAAATTGTTGGACATGATAAAATAAGTTGTCCACATGTGCAAAAAAATTATATCAGACAAATTAAGTGTAGCACCTTCTCTATCAGACAACTTTTCGATACTCAGATATCATTTAAAAATTGTATTGAGGCATCTTGAATTCTCTGTTACAAACCAATGAATACGTTGCGACCCTGAATTTATTAGATGATAATTAACAAAGAATTAAATTAAAAAAAAACATTTAACAGAGGCGTCGGCCAGGCGACTCCGAAACGTTATTTTCGTGTTTGGGAGTATATGCTACACTTAAAGTGTCTGAAAACAGGATTTTGGTAATCCTGGCAGCAATACGAAAAGTTAAAATTTTTTTTTATCCGTATTGCTATGATACAGGTCGGCTAAATTTGTTGACATTTTCAAAAATGCGCTCAGGCTATATGCTACGCGCAAAATGTCTGAAGACAAACTTTTTCGTAATACAATTATAAAATCTATGTACATTTTCACTAACATTACTAACAATAATATGGACAATATTGTTTTATATGGTCTGAATTAAATGGTTTTTATTTTTTTTTTATTTTTTTTTTTTTACTATCAGACGTATTGCTATAATACCGACTGCCTTTTTTTTTTGACACAGCAGAAATGGCCTCCCACGCAGTTGCTACACTTTCGACCATTACTACACACCTAGTCGGGTTCAGAATCATACAATCTAACGATTTTATAGGGTTTTTGCCGTATTGCTATGACATGGTTTTGGTCGTGGGCTCTAGTTCTATTAGATATAGCTGTTGCCCGCGACTTCGTCTGCAATAAATTCGTTCTAGTATTATAAATGCGAAAGTATGGATGGATGGATGTCTGTTTGTTACTCAATCACGCCAGAACGGCCCAACGGATCTGAATGAAACTTGGCACATAGATAGAGAAAAGTCTGGAATAGCACATAGGCTATTTTTTATCCCGGAAAATTGCGTACTTCCCGCGGGATAGCCATTGAAGAATTCTTTGCAGACGAAGTCGCTGGCAACAGCTAGTTATTTATATTACGCCCACCTGTACGGCGCTAGAGTCAGCCTTCCTTACCATCAGCTGTAGTTGTAGTAGACCTGGATCCGTTCCAGCTGTAAGCCACTGTCGCCGTGGTAGTATACCGGCGCTGGTAGTCGTAGCAGTTACTTAGTCGACGGCTAGATGGCGCTAGAGCTTACCATCAGCTGCCTCGTTGTAGTAGACCTGGATCCGTTCCAGCTGTAAGCCACTGTGGCCGTGGTAGTATACCGGCGCTAGTAGTCGTTGCAGTTACTTAGTCGACGGCTAGATGGCGCTAGAGCTTACCATCAGCTGCCTCGTTGTAGTAGACCTGGATCCGTTCCAGCTGTAAGCCACTGTCGCCGTGGTAGTATACCGGCGCTAGTAGTCGTTGCAGTTACTTAGTCGACGGCTAGATGGCGCTAGAGCTTACCATCAGCTGCCTCGTTGTAGTAGACCTGGATCCGTTCCAGCTGTGAGCCACTGTCGCCGTGGTGGTATACCGGCGCTGGTTGGTAGTCGTTGCAGTTACTTAGTCGACGGCTAGATGGCGCTAGAGCTTACCATCAGCTGCCTCGTTGTAGTAGACCTGGATCCGTTCCAGCTGTAAGCCACTGTCGCCGTGGTGGTATACCGGCGCTGGTAGTCGTAGCAGTTACTTAGTCGACGGCTAGATGGCGCTAGAGCTTAACATCAGCTGCCTCGTTGTAGTAGACCTGGATCCGTTCCAGCTGTAAGCCACTGTCGCCGTGGTGGTATACCGGCGCTGGTAGTCGTAGCAGTTACTTAGTCGACGGCTAGATGGCGCTAGAGCTTACCATCAGCTGCCTCGTTGTAGTAGACCTGGATCCGTTCCAGCTGTAAGCCACTGTGGCCGTGGTAGTATACCGGCGCTAGTAGTCGTTGCAGTTACTTAGTCGACGGCTAGATGGCGCTAGAGCTTACCATCAGCTGCCTCGTTGTAGTAGACCTGGATCCGTTCCAGCTGTAAGCCACTGTCGCCGTGGTAGTATACCGGCGCTAGTAGTCGTTGCAGTTACTTAGTCGACGGCTAGATGGCGCTAGAGCTTACCATCAGCTGCCTCGTTGTAGTAGACCTGGATCCGTTCCAGCTGTAAGTCGCTGTCCCCGTGGTAGTGCCCGGTGGTGTCGATGCCATGCTCGTCGGAGATTATCTCCCAGAACTGGAACAAATCTGTGTATTATCATCATCATCATCATCATCATCAGCCTGAAGACGTCCACTGTTGAACAAAGCACCACGTATATTATACTCAGACCAAATTGGATCACATTGCTTAGAGATAATTAGATCATTCGATTTTTTTACAAGTTTTTTTTAATATAATAATGATGATCAGAAATTATTTTTGTAGCGGTAAATATTTCAGAAAAAAAAAACTTAAAAAATTTAACGTTCCATTATATTGTAAACTAGCTTCTGCCCGCCACTTCGTCTGCGTATTATACATACATAAATAAATAAAACTTCCTCTCAAATCACTCTGTCTATTAAAAAACCGCATCAAAATACATTGCGTTGTTTTTAACATGTAAGCATACATAGGGACAGACACACAGACAGCGGAAAGCGACTTTGTTTTATCTAACTAATATTAAAATGCGAAAGTATGGATGGATGGATGGATGTTTGTTTGTTTGTTTGTTACTCAATCACGCCAGAACGGCCCAACGGATCTGGATAAAATTCGGCACATAGATAGAGAAAATTCCGGAATAGCACACATAGTAGGCTACTTTTTATCCCGGAAAATTCTCGCGGGATAGCGATACACGAATTCCTTGCAGACGAAGTCGCAGGTAACAGCTAGTATTATATATGTGAATGTTCATTGCCTCAGGCAAAAAAAAAAAATACACAAATCACAGTAAAAAAAAATACATAGGCTAGTCTTTCAAGTGCGTCAAAGAGAAGAAATAAATAGAAAACTAAACTAACAAGTTATCCGTCCCACAATTTGTATTTGCTCAAAAGCTTATTTCCCGTGGGAAAGGGTAATCTTGCGTCGCAAATTTCCCACGAGATCCTTCTTGGGTCTAAACAATAGGTTTTATTTAAAACGTCTTTGACGGGAAAATAGTAAAAACGTGAGTATTATGAGAGTTTGTTGAGACACATCACCATGTCCCTATGTCCCTTTGTATGCTTAAATCTTTAAAACTACGCAACGGATTTTGATGCGGTTTTTTTGAATAGATAGAGAGTGAATCAAGAAGAAGGTTTATATGTATATAAGAATGAATACTCTTTCTCAACAGGTATTGACAAATTAAATAAACCAAGTTGTGTTGCTCTGTAAACAAAGTTTTATTTTATTAGTTATTAGGGTATATTATATTAGTACTTACAAAAACAAACTATTAACTAAACACTAATCTCACCTGTAAACAAAGAAACGACATTTAAAGTTTATTTTTAGTATGCCAATTCCTTATTCTTGGTTAACTATCAGTGCACCTTCAAATTAAACACAAAAACGTTTCTTCGTTTACCCTCATCTTAGGTTACTAAAATCATGTAACTACCTTACTTAAAAATTATAAATTATAACAATAATAATAGCTTAAAGAAATACACTTTCTTTACATCTCCTCCCATAAAGAAGAAAATTAACGGCAGTAAAATTTTCGTTAAATTAATCCGTCTTGTCTAGTTCTTCCTTTTCTTCTTCATCATCTTCTAATGTAGTCACTGGAATAAGTTTTGTGATATGGAATAGATTTGATTCCATTTTTTTATGACCTGTATCGATTCTGTATATTGAGTTTGATTTTTTTTCTACTATCTTAAATGGCCCAATATTCAATTCATCCAGTTTTTTTCGGTTTAGTTTGTTTCCATTTTCCACGTAGACCATATCTTCTACCTTAAATTCATGGAATTTTCTATTTCTATCAAAAAGCGTTTTGTTATAGTTGTGTGATTTTATTGTATTCTCTAGTGCTGTTTCTCTATCTTTTATCCAAGTAGAACTATTGAATTTTCCTTGTTTTAATTCAGTCGGTATAATCGTGACATCTGTACCATATAAAAGATAAATTGGTGGGAAACCAGTGACTGAATGATTAGTCTCATTATATTTGTTTACGCATTCTTGAGCTAGTGTCGTCCATGCTCTCTTTTGTTGAGTTTCATTTATTTTGCATCTGATTTTGTTTATTAATGTTTGGTTTAGCCTTTCATTCAGACCATTAGAAAACGGTGCATTAACAGCTGTAAAAACCATGGTTATCCCTTTTTCATTAAGAAATTTCTTAAATTCTTTCGAATTGATTCCTGGGTATTGGTCCGTAAGAAGCATGCCAATGTCCTCCGTTTCTGTTATATTCGAGATAAGTTTTATAAAATCATTTGCGCTCTGAGTTTTTGATGTTTGAATGAATGCGTATCTAGTGAAATGATCTACTAATAAATGTAGGTATTTTTTAGTTGATCTTGAACCTCCAAAACCTCCAATAGTGTCTATAGATATTATTTCGAACGGCTTGGTGGCCGGGCCAAGATGAGACATAAATCCAAATTTATCGTGTCCTCTGGTTTTATTTCTGATACAAATTTCACAAGATCTGCATATTTTTTTTATATTTTTCATCAAGTGTTTGGCTGCATAGAGTGAACTCATTGTTTTCTGCATTTGTCCAATTCCAATATGGCACAAGTTTTCATGAATAGTTTTTATAAGTTTAATGCTAAATTCCTCTGTTAAAAGTATTTTTTCTTTTTTTCTGACCTTTTTAAAAAATACTTTCTGTCTTTCTACTAATTTGCTTTTACGGTATAGAATTTCTTCATTGTCTTTCTGATCTGTTAAGATATCTTGTAGTGTAATAAAATTCACGACTTTTAATTGTTCATCTTTATTTTCATTTGATTCCAACACGGGATTTCTGCTTAAGCAGTCTGCTTCCAAATTTTGCTTTCCAGGAGCATATTTAACTTGAAAATCGTATTGTGATAGGTAATATGTTAAATCACCTAGTTCTTCATCTGTCCTAGATTTCAAATTCATGTTTTCCAGTGGTTTATGGTCAGAATAGACTGTGAATGATTTACCTATCAACCAGTACTGCCAGTATCTCACCGCCTCTTTGATCGCTAAGCATTCTAAGTATATTGCTTTTTTTTTCTTTTGGGCTCCATTTAGTTTTTTCGAAAAGTAAGCTACGGGTTTTTCTTTTCCATCCGGCTGCTTTTGTTTTAAGATGGCTCCAACTCCCTCCAAAGAAGCATCGGTGTAAATATTTATGGGCAAATCTTTATCATAAATTTCCAAAACTGGTTGTGAGCATAACAAACTTTTTATCATCTCAAATGATTTTTGACATTTATCTGACCAAACATATTTTTCATTTTTCCTAAGCAAATTATGTATTGGATCCAGTATAATTGCACAGTTTGGGATGTACTCATGATAAAAATTAATTTTTCCTAGGAATTGTCTGACGTTCTTTTGAGTCTTTGGAACTGGAAAATCCCTTATTGAAATTAAGTTATCTTTTAATGGTGTTACTGAATTATTTCGAATAATATGACCTAGGTATTTTACTGAGTCAGATGCAAAAGTGCATTTTGTAAATTTTAATCGGAAACCTTCGGTTTTAATCGCTTTTAACAACTGTGTCAGATGGTCAATATGCTCAGCAAATGTTTTGGAGAATATAAGTATGTCATCTATATAATTAACAGCAAAGTCAGCAAGTTTATACTTCCTTAGCAGTGAACGTATATAACTCTGGAAGCAGTCTCTTCATACAACCTACCGTTCATTATTGGCGCAAAAACTCACACAGATAGGTATGAAGTACACACACACACAAGCAAATTATCAATGCATTAAAAAATTACGTTAATACTAATAAATCTAGGTCGGTATTAGAATGTACTTCAGAAGTTGTGACTTTTTGAAAATAAGTACGTAAAAGCTCAATGATTTGAGCTGCGTCGGGTCACATGTCCGGCCATGCGCAGAAAGCGCACTCGCTTGACACGATTGGTTCTCGGCGTGACAGATTAATGCTAATTGGTTCACACGTCTTGCAATGTCACAAGATTGTCAGAGTGTCTTTGAAGCACGGACGATGTTATGCACTAGAGAACCAGTCATGAATCAAAATATTGTAATTTTGCACTGAGTATATATAATTACAATCCCGTAGCCCAATGCACAACGGTATAAATTCAGTAAGCTGAATTGTCACTCGCTTTCGCCTACTTCTTCAGCGCGCTCAACTACCTAGTTCGTTAAGTGTATTCATAGTAGCTTACATAATTACCTGATTACCTGGTTACCTGATGGTATTTAAGTAATCACCGCCACCCATGGACATCTGCAACACGGGAGGCTTGTAGATACGTTGCCAGCCTAGAGGACTGATATAGTACATATACCTCATGTGCCAGTAATTTTAGCGCAAGCGCCGCTGCTTCGGGGCAGGATTACCGAGTAAGATCTCGGTATTGGTAGCGATCTGGATGGACCCTGCTTGAGGTCCTACCACCCGCAACGAACGAAATTACGTAAGTTCGGTTCCTAAACGTATTATAATAGGACTTTGATATGGGTGTAGATAAAATTAATAAAATAAATATCATCAGAATATTTATTATAATTACGTTAAACACATTGCAATAGCAACATACATTTCAAAAGAAACGAAAACGTATGCGAAAAGCCTTGAGATTCGGTTCAAATCCCGCTGGCGCATCCCGAAAGACTTTTTCGCTTGTATTGAAATTTAACTTTCAAGTAAGAACGTCACTGCTATGTCCACAGCTTGAACAGAAGATCTGGAAAAAAAAAACCGTGATAAGTAGTCACCCAATTTCCTGTTTCTCTAATTGGACATCCCTTACCTATCTATTTATCTCTACGACTCGGGGTCTTTCGGGAATTTAAAACAAAAAAAAGCGACATGAGAAAGGCATAATTATCGGTCTTATGAATTTTAAGGCAATGCCTGCTAATATCGAGGAACAGTAACTTATTTAAAAATGGAAAATAAATAGCTGGTGTTTAAAGGTAAGTTCCAATCTCGTTTTCAGATTAAAAAAAATTACCTTAAAATTTCTTAAAAATCTCTGCACGCCACTGCAGGCACTGACTGCTATTGTAAAAATACCAGCCCAAGAAAATGCGAAATTAAAACCCAAATTTGTTTGTAATCAATAATTATTTTTTCCTATAAAAATAGTTACTAATAGTAAAATGCGCTACGACATTATGCATAATAACATCCCTCTAGTAAAAAAGCGATTTGTGATTTTTCAAGTAAACAGTGTACTTACATGTGAAGAGTGATTCCAGTACTCTTGGGACAGTGATCCTGTTGATTCCTGCACCACCTCACCACACATGAAGGCATGTTTTAATATAAAAGTTAGTTTAATGTAATAAAAAACCCGTGTGACACGACTGACAGGCGTCCGCCGTGCGCACTGATCGCGCTGCCGCACTAGTTTTTCAGGCCCCGCCCACCGCGGACTAGTTTACGTGGTGCTATTTTGAAGCGTCAGAAATGCTTCCAGAGTTATATACGTTCACTGCTATACGTTCACTGTTCCTTAGAATATTAGTTAAAATCCGCTGAAAAATGGCAGGTGATGTCTTCAGTCCAAAAGGTAGGCAGGTCCATTGGAAATGGCCTTCCTGAGTTACGAAAGCCGTCTTTTTCCTGTCTTCGATTCGCAAAGGAATAGACCAAAATGCCGAATTTATATCCAGGGTTGAAAAATATTTACAATTCCTCGTCTTTACCATCAGATCTTCAATTAATGGGAAAGGTTGTGCTTGAGGTAATACTATTTTATTTAGGTCTCTAAAGTCTATGCAAAGTCTTGTTTTTTTGTTGTCTTCTTTTTTAAATGCCAATGTGACCGGAGCAGCAAATGGACTGTAGGATTCTTCTATCAGCTTATTATCTAGAAGTTTAGCTATTTGTTCTTCTATCTCTTTTTTATCTTCTACACTGCATCTGTAAGGTCTTTTACTGCAATATTTATCTACTAATAAGTCTATCCTCGCCTCGTATTCATTTACAGTGCCAACGTCGTATTTATTTTTTGCAAAAACTGACTGATGCTCGTTAATCAGTGTATTTATATCAGATTTCTGATACTCGTTTAAATGATTTATTTTCATTTCGAAATCTTTTTCTTCTACGTGTTCATTAAAATTTATTTCGTACTTTGTCATACTCGTACTGACATTTTCTTTATTTTCGCATTCAGTGTTAGGTTTTATATTTGTGATAAGTTCTTCCATTATCTTTTTATTTTCATCATTTTGGTACCGTTTCTGTGATATTTTCAAGTCTTCATTTTGAATTAGTTTGAACGTTTTTATCAAGTCCAATCCGATCAAGAAATCATATTTAAAATTTTGTTCATCAATAATATGTACATCAACGGTTGCTTCCAATTCAAAGATTTTTATTTTCAAATTCGTCAAACCATTTGTTTTTGTAACACCATTAATCGTTACTAAGTCTGCATTCACATTAGTTCCCTTTCCATTGAGTTTCAGTAATTTCGAATTTATTAGAGAAACATTTGAACCAGAATCATAAACTCCTTTTATTTCCAATTTATCATTTAGTAGTAGTTTGACGTATAATAATGGTGTTACTATTAGTTTTTTGCATCACTTTCATTCAATTTTGCTTCTATCACTGAATTGTTTACATGTTTAATGTAATTTTTCTTTATTTTATCATCTTCCTTTGTCTTAAACCAGCATGAAGCTTCTGGGTGATATCTTATACCCTTATTTAATTGTTCACAATTTCTACATGGATGTTTATCTTCATTTTTGTCGTTAGTTCTTATACTTCCATACTTTTTCTTGATCACTATGCTTTTTTTATTTACCATGTGTTCATACTTGTTTATCTCATTGAACAAATCCACTGTATCTTGTAATATTTCTCTGTCAATCTTATTGAGTACAAACTCTGGTAAACCAGCAGCAATTAGGTCCACCAAGGTACCAGTGTCAATTGATCTCCTCATATCTAGTAATAATTTTTCTTTTCGTATAGCATAATCTAACAATGAGCCATCTTTATATTTGAACAATAGTGCGTATGTGACTGGGTTCCATCCCTTGCTTGCAAACGATTCACAGAATTTACTTCTCCACGTTAACCATTCAGAGTTAATTGTGAATTTTATAATCATAGAACTGTACCAATCAACGCAGCTTTTATCCAGAAATAATCTGAGTAATTCAATTTTTTTCTCATCTGTTGTCACATCAAAACGTGCGCACTCTTTTTCAAAAATATCAATCCATTGGTTTGCGTTCATATTTTTGCCTGTAAACTTTTCAATCACAAATTTCTCTGCAATATTTTTTAAGCTCTGTTGTCTATTTTCTTGTGTGTTTTCTAATAATTTCTCGAGTATTTTTTCCAACGTACCGGTTTCTTTTTTACATGCAGTACTCAGTTGTTCTTGATTTAATTCCTCTAAAAATTTATCTTCAAATTGTAAATTGCCGTCACCATCCAAGTAAATTTTTTTAAGATCTTCTGTCATTGTTATCCAAATTCTTCTCACCTGATATCTTCTCGTTAAACTATTTTTGACTTTAGCGTACGCCGCTGTTTTTATTATGTCCTTGTGGTGACCCGCTGCTTGAAGTTCTTCGGGTATTGCATACACTTTATTATCACTTGTGGTTATTGAAGTAATAGAATAAATGTTTGATTTCCCATCACTTCCAGGCAATAATGTAAATTCAAAACGAAGCTTTTCCATCTTGATCGACTTTTATAAACAAAAATGTCGTTTTATAAGAATGAATACTCTTTCTCAACAGGTATTGACAAATTAAATAAACCAAGTTGTGTTGCTCTGTAAACAAAGTTTTATTTTATTAGTTATTAGGGTATATTATATTAGTACTTACAAAAACAAACTATTAACTAAACACTAATCTCACCTGTAAACAAAGAAACGACATTTAAAGTTTATTTTTAGTATGCCAATTCCTTATTCTTGGTTAACTATCAGTGCACCTTCAAATTAAACACAAAAACGTTTCTTCGTTTACCCTCATCTTAGGTTACTAAAATCATGTAACTACCTTACTTAAAAATTATAAATTATAACAATAATAATAGCTTAAAGAAATACACTTTCTTTACATGTATAATACATGCATAATATAACGTGCGTAGCCGGGGCGGGTCGCCAGTAATATATAATGTTGAGATACAAAAGGCAGAGTTATCGGAGTCATTTTGTTTTGACTTAGGCCGTTTTTACCCGACTCCGGCAAACCCAAAAGAGGGTTATGATATTGACAGGCTATGTATGTAGGTATGTAGGCTATATACTACTGAATGTAAGTAAGGTATGTATGTATGTTCGTCTGTTCCCTCATAGCTTCTCAGCTATCAGAATGGTAAAAGCCCACCGAGGGAACGGGCGGAAATCGTAGGAATTAGGGATTGCAATAAGGATAATCCGAAATAACCGGATATATCCGGATTTTTGTCGCCTTTTATAAATTCGGACTTTTAGCATAAAAATCCGGTTTTTTCGGATTTCAATTACAGTTGACAAAGTTGACATTTAACCAGAATTTCCTATTGAACTTCGTTTCATTTCATTCATTCATGCGTTAGTTTCGTTCCCCGCCACGTAGCATATGTATCCCTCTCCCCTCCGCGCTTTGCTGGCTACCTCATACCTAGCTTTAGATCTAGCTAGTCGGCCGGTCCGGTAGTACTGTACTGCAGACACAGCAGCACTGGACTGATTAAACGCGGATTATAAAGATTTTTAGGCAGTTTTATTTTATATATTCTTAGGGAAATTCTACAAACAATAAAATTGAACACCATTGCTTTTCAAAAAACATGTAATTACATGAAAATATATATATATATACGCGTATATGGGGGAAAAAGCCGTGGTAGCCTAGTGGTTTGATCTGTGGCCTCTCAAGCAGAGGGTCGTGGGGTCGGACCCCGGGCTCGCACCTCTGAGTTTTTCGGAATTTATGTGCGATATCTCATTTGAAATTTACCATGAGCTTTTCGGTGAAGGAAAAACATCGTGAGGAAACCTGCACACAACTGCGAAACAATTCAATGGTGTGTGTGAAGTTCCCAATCCGCATTGGGCCCGCGTGGGAACTATAGCCCAAGCCCTCTCATTCTGAGAGGAGGCCTGTGCCCAGCAGTGGGACGTATATAGGCTGGAGATGATGATGATATGGGGGAAATGGCCTGACATTGCGCCGGACCGAGAGTTGTGGAGGTTGAGAGGAGAGGCCTTTGCCCAGCAGTGGGACACTTCCATAGGCTATTAAATATAATATTAAATATATACATGAAAATTTCAAAATACTAATAAAAATCCGAAAAAACCGGATAATCCGGATTTGCACAAGTTGATAACTTTTAAATCCGGATTTGAGAAAAAACCGGATTTTGCAATCCCTAGTAGGAATCACGTTATAGGCGATGCTGGCTACCCATGACTATTTTGATTCCCCTTTCCACTATTCGCCCATAATCATACAATCATTTTTTTATATGAATAGGAAGGAAAACGAGCAAGTGGGTCACCTGATGATAAGTGATCACCACTGCCCATAGACACCCGAAACCCCGGAGGGATCGCAGATGCCTTGCCAACCTAGAGGGCTAAGATGAAATGCCTCTTGTGCTCGTAATTTCCCCGGCTGTCTTTCTCTCCACACCGGAACACAGCAGTGCTTGCACTGCTGCTTAGCGGCAGGATTAGCGAGTAAGATGGTGGTAGCGATCCGGACGGACCTTGCACAAGGCCCTACCACCCGCAAAAATCATGAAAAACATTTACATGGCTATTTAATCAAATTAATTAATTAATTATTATTATTTTAATTTATTAATTTTTAATAGTTTGTTTATGCATCTTATCTTATCTTATCTTAACCCAAACTGTTGACAATATTTCGGAATCATTTTAAGAGACTGTAAGTATGTTAACTAATGTAAAACAAACAATACTGTTATGCGCAGGAGTTGCGTCATGCCCCTGAAAGAATGTCACGATCGCTAGCGTGTGTGTGAATAAGTAAGCTAAGGTCAGTTTTACAATCACTCCGTGTTTGTAAGACGAGTGGGCATTTTGTAACAAATTATGCTCTTTTGAATCTACACTAAAATATTATATACATCTAATAACTAATATTATAAAAGTATGTATGGATGGATGGATGGATTGACGGATGTTTGTTTGTTACTCAATCACGCTAGAAGGACTTCGTCTGCAAAGAATTCGTTTATCGCTATCCCGCGGGAATTTTCCGGGATAAAAAGTAGCCTATGTGCTATTCCAGACTTTTCTCTATCTATGTGCCGAATTTCATCCCGATTCGTTGGGCCGTTCTAGCGTGATTGAGTAACAAACAAACATCCATCCATCCATCCATATATACTTTCGCATTTATAATATTAGTTAGATTATAAAGACAAAATATTTGAATTTTTGTATGTACCTATAGTAACGAATAGATTCAAAACTACTGGACCGATTTTAATTGTTATTTGTGTCACAAGGGAGCAAAATGATGTATTTACGGCGAGGGCGCCACATTGAATCCAGAATTCAGCGAAGGATTCTACAATAGAATACTGAGCGTAGCGAGTGCTTCTAAAGTAGAATCCAGAGCGTAATGAGGGATTCAAAAGTGTTACGACCAAGATGAAAATAACACAC
Source organism: Pandemis heparana (assembly GCA_963854515.1). Lineage (NCBI taxonomy): Eukaryota > Metazoa > Arthropoda > Insecta > Lepidoptera > Tortricidae > Pandemis > Pandemis heparana. Next base: position 911,742 of record OY978033.1, read on the forward strand.
ATACTCCTTTAACAGTCGCGACCTGTAGGCTTATTGTCTAACTCGCTCGCAATCGCCATCGTGTTCTTGTATGAATGTGACAGCTAGCTGTAGGCTTATTGTCTAACTCGCTCGCAATCGCCATCGTGTTCATTTTGACAGTTCTTGTATGAATCTGACAGCTAGCTGATTCCGATGCCAATTGTCAGCCCATACATGAACTATCAAAATGAACACGATGGCGATTGCGACCGAGTTAGACAATAAGCCTACTGATTCCGATGCCGATTGTCACCCCATACATGAACTGTCAAAATGAACACGATGGCGATTGCGAGCGAGTTAGACAATAACCCCCTTATTCATAAACGCACTATAGGCCTCTGCTAAGTTAGTAATCGTTTGTCCTTATCTGTGAAAGGTAAATGTCAAAGTGACAGATAAGGACAACGATTACTAAGTTAACAGAGGCCTATAGTGCGTTTATGAATAAGGGGGTAAGCCTACTGCTCGTTGACAAACTCAGTATTAACCTATTAAAGCCTTCGTTTGTGATAAGTTGTTTTGTAGACACACACACACAAGCTATGTGATGTTTACTGTTGTTCGTGTCGGTTTTTTCTCACCCCTTTTGAAGCGAGAGATGCTAATTATCCAAGTACCATGTGGTTGCGCTCTGATGCCTTTTCATAGCAGTTTTTAGGGTTATGTGCCTAACCGAAAGGTTTCTCCATTTTTTTAAAACACTAGCTTCTACCCGCGACTTCGTCTGCGTAGAATTGCTCTTGAATCACATACATACATACATACCTACCGTCACACCTCTTTCCCACAGGGGTAGGCAGACTACTTTGTTCCACTTGCTACGATCCTGACCTGACATACCTCTTTCACTAAACCACTATCACTATATGTTTGAATCACTATCTATTAAAAAAACTGCGTCAAAATCCGTTGCGTAGTTTTAAAGATCTAAGCATACTTAGGGATTGGGACAGACAGACAGCGGAAAGTGACTTTGTTTTAAACTATGTAATGAAAGCGCAAGTATACCATCCGCCAAATATATTCATATTCCGTCACCCTAAGATTGAAAATCGTTTGAACGTCATCCTACTAATATTATAAATGTGAAAGTTTGTGATAGATGGATGGATGTTTGTTACTCTTTCACGCCAAACGGCTGGTCAGATCTGGATCATATTTGGCACACATATAGATTATGGTCTGGATTAACATATAGGCTACTTTTTATCCTGGAAAATTGCGTAGTTCCCGAGAGATAGCGAGACGAAGTCGCGGGCAACAGCTTGTGGTAAGTATGGTTGTGGTAACTGTACGAGAGCACGGATCCCTTTTTGTTTCGTCCGGTTTGCGCCTGGCCAACATTTCTAGATGTTTTTTGGGTTCCGTACCTCAAAAGGAAAAAACGGAACCCTTAAAGGATCACTTTGTTGTCCGTCCGTCCGTCCATTCGTCTGTCAAGACCCTTTTTCTCGGGAACGAGTGGAGGTATCAAGCTGAAATTTATATCAAATACTCAGGTCTACTGTTCCTTGAAGCTGTGAAAAAATAAAACTTCTAAGACAACGCAATCAAAAGACATAGCCGTTTTCCGCAAATTTTCGAAACTCGCAAGGGCATCAAAACCTACAGGGTACTTCCCGTGAACTCAGAATCTTGAAATTTGGTACAAAGCAACGTCTCATAGCACAGATAAAGGAAAAATTGCGAAAATCGTAAATATGTTATGTAAAACGAATAGTAGGTACGGAACCCTTCGTGCGCGAGTCCGACTCGCACTTGGCCGTTTTTTTTTGTTATAGCTGTACCTGAGACTGACCATGCATGTAAATGTATGTAGAAGTTTTTACGTCTCGTTATTTACGGTAATTATCAGTAAAAGGCTTTCTCTTAAGAAAGCTTGGGGTCTCACGTACTTAATATTGAACAAAGCGGCTGTTTGGCTCAATGTTTCAAGTTGTCATGGTTTTTTTTGTTAATAGTTTTTTTTTTCCTTTAAAGTTGACGCTACTTTCGTACAGTTTTTGCAAATGTGAAATAGTACATTACAATAGACGTACCATAGGCAAATGTGTATTTTATTTGTGTGATACCTACTGTATATTAAAAAAATAATTGTAAAAATTTTAGGTACCGCTCTTTTTCATCTCTTCAAGAACAGTTTTTTCCTTTTTGGGAAATAGGTACCTATGCGACCTATTTTTGTTTCTTTGACAGGAGCGTAATGGATTAAGGCAGTGAGCGCACTGCTGCGTAGCGGCAGGATTACGAGTAGCTATTATTATAGACTATCATAAAAAAATTGCACCAATTGTCCAACACCCACAATAAATGTGATCTCTTTAAAATAATTAATTTATTGTAGTATTATCTTCATAATTTTATTGCTTTTTTTTTTATTAATTTATTGTTGTATTTTCTTCATAATTTTACTGTTGAATAAAAAACGTATCAGAAAAAGAACTAAAGCTGTTACTAAAAAATAAAAAATCCCGCAATCCCGGAAAAATGATCGACCGTCGTCGCGCATCACTACACTACTCAAAAACAAGTTATACAATACATTGTTTCAGTTGTTACGTAGACTTAATTAAAATGAATAATTTCTACACGTCAAGTCATTATGCACGCGAAGTACTTCACAAATAAAAATAGATTTCACATCGTGAGAAATAAATGACCCAGTTCCAGAAAACAGGTGTTTTAAAGTACCAACCTTGGACCCGATCTGGTTGCCGCACTGGCCCGCCTGTAAATGCACTATTTCACGCATTTTTATTTATATTCTACTATGAATTAACCAAAACGTCGTTCCCCGACCGAATTAGAAATTGTACTATTTTTGGCGCGAATGGCACGTGGTGCGGTTTGTTTAGACACTATTATTACTTGCTAGGTTTTATGGTTTATGTATGGAACACAAGACTTTGAACATTTATTTACTCATTTTCATTTCATACTAGCAGTTTTATTTTGTGGCGATAATTGAGAAAGTTTGAGTTAGTTGGATAGTTGAGTTGAGTTTAGTATTGCTTAGCGCGCCATCTGTTGTGTACTTTGAACGCATGAAAATAAAGTGGTTTGTTCAGTCGTAGAAAAATAGTCTGTTATATTTCGGCGTTAGCTAATAGTACAAAGTTTAGAAATTTCGCTTAGATCGCTAAATGGCTAAAGTGGTGATAAAAATGATGAAATTAAAGTAATGTGAACTCTCAGAGAAGTATTACAAAAGTAACCAAAGTTGTCTCATTTATGCATTTACATTTTTGTAGTAAACTTATACCAAATTCACATTAAGAGATCTGAATGTTAATACAAAAAGTAGTATATTTTTGTTATTGCGCCAGATTTTTTAAAATTAGAGAGTTTTTTGAGACGTGTATGATGACATCTCGCTTGCTTTAAAAACGTAAAAACGCCTCATTCATACTTGACACTTCGTTTCGCTAAAATGTCAAACGTATAATCATCGACACATTTTATCATCACAAAAACCTTTAAATTTCATTTCTGCGCAGTAAATAAAGCTCTAATTAGTTTCCAACAACCATCCTTCATATCAAGTAATCGTTTATCGTCCAAAACATCCATGATCCGTCGCCAACGCCATGTTGGCTGAAAACGTTGCCCCAAGGGAATCCTATGCCATTTTATTGATGGAATAGTCGGGAGCATTTAGCTCGTACATTTGCTAACGCTTGAAGTACAACCTTGCGGAGTGCTGTCCTGGCATCATCAGAGCGAGCCTACGTCATAAGCGGTGAGTGAAAAAGTTGCCTATTTACTTTTTTTAGGTGTTTTTTTGTGCACGCCGATATTTCGGAATCGGCTATGCGCGGTCCCTCCCTATTTCCAAAGAACTTGATTAGACAAGTGTTTTTTCGTAGCAATCCATTAAAGGTAAATATATAACTCGCACCTTTAAAATAGCTACATACTAATTGCTAGGCTGTAAAACTATTATTAAATTGTATTGTACTGGATTAAATCAGCATAACATTATCTGCCTGTCAGTTTCTTATCAAAGTATTCTGGTGTTCATAAAGTTAATTATTGTTTATCATGTGCTAGTCTGATTTAGCTCAATCATAATGACACTTGTTTCTAGTCCTATGTTGCTACAATATAATAGAAGCAAATATTTTGCTCATGTGGAAGCAAAATATAAACAACAACATTAGGACAGACATGCAAACTGCATTAATATTATTAAATTAAGTTTGTTATCAATTATTTTGGATTCACACCTGATACAATCTTGGTTCTACACAGATTACTAAGTAGATTGGACGGTCTGCAAAGATCTTAAAAAAAAATTGTAATTCTTTTTCAATGTCATAATGAAAATGTGTTGCCAGCCTCATAATTACAAGATCTGAACTGCTCGGATTATTTTGAGCCCTTTACTACATGTTTCATTGATACCTATAATAAACCAAATTTTAATTAATAAAACTTTTTTATGTGTAAAATCCAAAACTTGGATCTTTCCAAGTAATTATGACTGTTCATAAATTTTGATATTTATTTTAGATATTCAGTCAGTAAGTTTAAAATTTTCCTTCAAACAATTTAAGGTGACAGGTTTCAGAAGTGTTGTGTGTGTTTTCATATTTGGACAAAAAAAAATTTTGTTCACACTAAGTCACCCTTTACACCAAAACTATATTTTAGACCGTCACAACAGACCCCAGTTTTTTTCTAATTGGCCCAGTAAAACAAGTGTGAAAAAAATTCAATTATTTCAAATTCAAAATCATTTATAACAATGAAATACTTTAAAACAAATCGCAAATAATGTACAGTTTGATTAATTCGAGTTAACACTTGACAGATGGGTGTGATTCCGGTTCATTCCAACCAAATATCATAATAACGTGTTTCTAGAATATCAAAATGTCAAAACAGATTATTCTCATAATGTCTAAATCTCAAAATGACTCACGCCTAATTCTTAAATAACTATATTCTTAATGTGTTATGTGTTCTAATTTTCAGTGTCGTTTAGAAATTAAAATTTCTAACGGTAAAACCGTAAAAGTAAACATAAAAATTAAGAAATAAAAATTTCTTGATTCATTTGATATTTCCTATCATTTGAAAAACAGCGCCATCTCTCGTCCCTGGTGAGCAGTAGATGTTCCACGGGAGTTTGTAATTGTGTCGTACAGACACATCATTCAAATAGATGACGCTTCGCGACAAATAATCGCATAGTAACAAGGTCACGTGACAGTTAGTAATAGATAGAAAAATTCGAACGCTTACTCACCTGCTATGGGTGGTGTAGGGGTATAGCACGCGTCACGGAATGACGAGGACCCGGGTTCGATTCCCGGCCATAGCTTTACTTTTCGGATTTTTCTATGTGTTCTAATTTTCAGTGTCGTTTAGAAATTAAAATTTCTAACGGTAAAACCGTAAAAGTAAACATAAAAATTAAGAAATAAAAATTTCTTGATTCATTTGATATTTCCTATCATTTGAAAAACAGCGCCATCTCTCGTCCCTGGTGAGCAGTAGATGTTCCACGGGAGTTTGTAATTGTGTCGTACAGACACATCATTCAAATAGATGACGCTTCGCGACAAATAATCGCATAGTAACAAGGTCACGTGACAGTTAGTAATAGATAGAAAAATTCGAACGCTTACTCACCTGCTATGGGTGGTGTAGGGGTATAGCACGCGTCACGGAATGACGAGGACCCGGGTTCGATTCCCGGCCATAGCTTTACTTTTCGGATTTTTCTATGTGTTCTAATTTTCAGTGTCGTTTAGAAATTTATATTCTTAATATGACTATAATTCATTTAGACTCTATCGCGTTTGGATAAATTTTCAATTCTACCATTTCCCAAAATGTCTAAAACTTGACTTGATCATGTTTTGATGAATTTTCAAATATACCATTTCCCAAAATGTCTAAAACTCAAATTAACTAGATACAAAAACATCACATTTACGGAACTCAAGAATACTCGACCCCTATACCACAAAACTTTACATGGTGTACAATTTTACAAAATTGTAGTTTCCCATATAATATATAGTATATGTAATAGTAAAACTTGATAATTTTATTGAAATTGTACGCTTGTAAATCGATTACAAAAGCCTAGTAGTTAAAACTTGCTAAACCAATTCTAATAGACTGAACATTCACATTTATAAATACCTAACACTAAAATACTGCGTGGTTTAAATTTTAGGTATTATGAGACAGTGTCATTTTGATCTTTGGGCCTGCCAACAATAGTAGATTGATAAACAAGGGTTGAAATATACCCATTTCACCTGAGATATTTCTGGTGCCCGAACGAAGTGAGGGCACCAATGGTTCGAAGGTGAAATGGGTAATTTCATCCGAGTTGAACACTACTTTTCATTTCGAATATGAGGAAATTAAAATTTCACTAACAATACAATACACAATACAAATACTCCTTATTGAACACCACAAATCAGTACAAAACAATACAGAAACATAGAACAAAGTATACAATAGGCGGTCTTATCGCTTAATAGCGATCTAACGTCGCATGGTCGCATTTAAATATTTGTTACGTTTGTCATTCTCTTCCCGCTCTTTTTTCTATTGCGCGATTTACGCGCATTGCGTATTTTTTCTGCGCACCAATGGCGGCCGGCTAGTTTTTTTTTTTAACTTGCAGACACGGAGGTCGCTATCAATTAATTGTAGACTTAAATATTTCAAGCTAAAAAAATTACCGAACGTAATAATTTCTACTAATTCTCGTTGTATACGCTTGCATAAGCTTATATATAGCGGGAATGTTATTTTAAGATTATTTTGCCTTTTACAATTAAAAAGGAACTATTAGTATAGATTTTTATTTTAAACATAGATTACATGGCTGTATACGTATTTCCATTGCTATGTCCCTCATATTAATTCAGTATTTGAAGTTATTGTTCATTTTACCAACTATACATTTTGGACATCGGATGTAATGTGTAAATGTTATTACGACATTTTATTGTATTGAAAATAAAATAAGTCAATTTGGGTATTTAGGCATTTTGGAACTAAGACAATTTGAGATTTACTAAAATATGGAAAAGGCCATTATGATAATTAGTTGGAATGAACCGGAATCATGGGTGTGCCTTCAGTCAATTTTCAACTTTGACGTCATACAAATAAAGCCATTTTTAGTATACCACTATGGGTAGTGGGTGTTTACAGATTATGTAAAAACTATTTTATTTGTATGACGTCAAAGTTGAAAATTGACTGAAGGCATGCCCATCTGTCAAGTGTTAACTCCAAGTAATCATACTGTACTGCCTAGCCACCATAACACTTTAAAAGCTGGATCACATATTGTTAAGTAGCAAGAGCAGGTGTTAAGTGATTAGTAAAAACAATGTGTATAAACTTTGTAATCTAGCCTCTATACTGCGGCATGATAGGGGAGTCGTGCCTAGCCGTCACAGTGCTCAGGATGAGGTTGGGTCAGCCCATGCTCTGCGGAGCAACGAGACTAATTCTTTTTCGCATTAAAGAGTAAAAGTAGCCAGTGCAAAAACGTCTGATGTGCTACGGAATCAGGGCAGCTCCAACAACATTCATAAATTATTTGCGTTACTTATTCTGTGCTAGACACAAACAAATACAAGCTATGGCTGGATTTTGGAAATACAAACAACAAAGGATTTTCTTTACCAGTTTCAATAGTGAAAGGGTACAAGTGCCGGCACATAAGTCCAGCGATGACCGTTGATGCGCAGTAGTCGAAAATAAGGTATCGCAGGGGTGTGCAGGGGACGCGGGCGGGCGTTAAACGTGGAGGGGACATGCGCAGTATGAGAAACAACATCATTTTCATACTGCGCATATCCCCTCCATGTTTTACTTATTTGCCGCCACATGTACTCCACGTTAGACTTACGTGCCACCACCTGTATGAAATATGATATTCGTTTAATGACATTTATTCTAATGTAGTGTTACAAGTAAAGAGTTTACACTAACAGGCTGATAGTAACAGCAGGTCACACAAAATGAATGTTTTATGAGATAATAACCTTTGTCATATCATGAATCTGTGGTGACTTAATTGTCATATAAATATGCGTCTGCCTGCCATGGTCGCTGGTCGCTTAGTACAGCTGTGTGTTAAAAAGATATGATGACTCTTTTTAGTTCACTTCAAAAATAAAATCTCATTTCTCTCTTATCTGTACATATTAATTAATTCGGTATAAATATTTTGCTTGTTTTCTGTTTGTAAGAGTTGAAATAATTTTTTTTTCTGTATTTAATCGTATTTATTCTTAATAACATAGTTGGTTTTTGATTGTGCTGTCGTGCACCGAATTCTTTCATTTTCCCAAATTTCATATGGCACAATGTTCATTTGTCATAAACCATAACCCTTTTTTTCTCTGAAACCGTAATTTTATCAGGAGCTTTGAAATAACTTTAGAACTCTAAATGTAGTTTAGGATAGGTTAGTTTGATAACAATCCTGAATAATCAACAGGTTAAGAAAGAAAAAGAGCTATAGCTAACAATAAATTTAAGACATGAAATGATGGCAAACGATGGGGAACGATTACACGTTGATGCCGATGTAACTAAACCCGACTATTACTTACATTAAATTTAAAAACATCACTGGGGCATTCCAGTATTACGTAAGTAGATTTTTTACAATTATTTACCCACCCCCCTTCCCCTTGTCAGCAAAAGTAAGCAAACATCTTCCCCCCCCCCCATGCTTACGTAATCATTGGTATAAGTGCCGACACTTAAGTCTAGCGCTGACCTTGTATGCGCAGAAGTATAAAATTGGTACGGTATCCGTGGGTGCGCAGATCCCCTCCACGTGACTCGTCATCGCTAGACTTGCGTGACGGCACGTATACCTATATGCATTTTTCTTTTAATGTATTCTGTTTTTTTATATTGATTCGGAACAGCAGTTACTGCTGACGTAATCACGATATCGCCCCCCTCACCCTCCATGTCATCAAAAATAAGCAAAGCGAAGAAAGCGCTTACGTAATACTTGAACATCCCCTAATCCTTTGCTGCCAGAGAATCTGGTTGAAGGAGTGTTTGATGTACATATTTGGCCCTAGAGTCCACCGACGAGGGTGGCATAGTCATAGACACTAAGCCTCGAAAGAATTAGAGAATTAAAAGGTACATACACCGGACCATGTATCTCTTGTATTCCTTTCTAGTTCTGCAATCATAGCGGGGGTTTAATAGCAAACTTATTTCTAGAAGCAAAATGGAGGCGAAGGCGGAGCCAGCGGACATGAAGTTTATAAGCGTGACCAGCTCGGTACTGACCGACGAGCAGCGGGAGATGTACGAGTCCGTCCTCACGACATGGAAGCCTATGATGTTCCAACAACCAGCCAAGAGATACATATGCCCGGAGTGCCACAAAGAATTCAAGAACTATCAAAATTTGTACTTGCACACAACCAGAGTTCATTCAACTCAAGACTCTGCTGTTATCTGCGATGTGTGCGACAAAACGTTTAAGAACAAACATTACCTTTACATGCATAAGATGAATAAGCATTATTCTGAAGATGAGAAATGCTGCTGTCAGTTTTGCATGCAAGAATTCCGTACCCGTAGAGCGTTACACATGCACGTCAAACGGTACCATCCCACAGCACTCCCCGAAATCAAATGTGAGATTTGCGATAAAACCTTCGCAGTACCCTGCAAGCTGAGGTACCATATGGAGTCTTGCCACAGAGAAGACAAGGAAAAATACAAATGCCACATGTGTCAGAAGCTTTACAAAAACCATTTGAACTTGGCTCGCCATTTGAACACTCAACATACTGATGTTGAGCGTCATCCCTGCGTCTTCTGCCCGATGACGTTCAAATCGCGTCATCACATGAAACGTCACATTTTGAACATACACCCCCCGTTAGAGTCGAAAGCGTCTTGCCCCGAATGCTCGAGGGAGTTCAAAAACGATAAATATCTAAAAGATCACATGCAGATTCACTCTTCTTTAGAAACTAAAGTGAAATGCGATATCTGTGATAAGTTCTTTCATTCGGCTATACGTTTGAAGAAGCATAAGAAGATTGTTCACCCTGAGCCGGATAAACCGAAGATACGGTGTGAGAAGTGTGACAAGGAATTTGTTCATGCGCATTATTTGAGGAGACACAACAACTCGGTTCATGTGGAAGTAGACGAGACGGAATACCAGCACGAATGTAACCAGTGCGGCAAGAAATTCAAGATTAGGAAGTATTTAAACAATCATTTGCAACGGCACGAACAACAGCATCTGAAACAGATGTCTCTTGTAGTTAAAACTGTTATGGGGGATGATGGGAAAGAGATAAAAATGCCAGCGCCGAAGAAGAGGGGCAGGAAGCCTAAGCAACCGCCGTCGGATATAGAATTCATCAAATGTGAACCGCAGTCGAGTTCTGAATCAGGATCTGATGAGTCAGACTCGGAATCTGATTGAAGTTTAAGCTGAAATTGGAATTTAATTTTAAATTGATTCCATTAAAAAAAGATGATGATATTGTAATCACTGAAATGAAAATACAATGCTACCCTCATTTAGGCGCCAATAGAATAGAAATAAAAATAAGTGAAACACATCAAACTGTGCCAGCTAAGGAGTATATGGCAGCAGTGCCATGAAAAAAAGTTAAATTTGGGTTGCCACTGGAAAAAATTAAAAAATTGGAATGACATTGAATGAAGAATGAAGAATTGGGGGTCATAATCAGTTTTAAGGGGGGTTAAAAGTTATAAGCTTACGTTATAATATAATTATAATTATCTGTTTTAACGGTTCCCTGCTCGGTGCGCGTCTGGTTGCTTCGGAGTTGGCTTTTATGTTGGAAGGATGGATAACTACCTCATAAATAAATGTACCTTGCGAGTGTTGACGGTGTCGAAAGTTTTATGAACAGAATCTCAGTGCAGTGTGTTGTGTGAAAGGAAAAAAAACTAAAATTATTAGAACATTTTTGTTCAGGATCATGGACTACACTAATGGTACTTATTTTATTTTTATTTTTAATTTTTTGATAAATGAGTGGGTATTATTTAAAAGTTGTGTCAAAATAGTGTGTGTTATAATTGTTGAAATGTATTTTAACATTAGTAGTCAATTTTGTGAATATTCTTGCATTTTTAAGTAATCTAAAAACCTTGTCAAACTCGATATTGTAATTTATGGTGACTGTACCGAAGATTTATTCCTTTTTCGTCGTGTTTGTAATATGGAATTATTCTCGCTAGGATAGACTTAATCTGTTTATAAGAGATATTTTGAAACAGAATTAGAAGTCTAAGAAGGAATAAGACGAAAAAATAATTCATCATACTTAATAGTTTCATAATATCTATTTTATTTTATTACAGGCAGGCCCCTATTCATCATATATTACATATGTATAATGTTTGTAGAAAAATGTATCTCTTCTAAAAATTGCTGTAAATAAATGTACAATGTTGTTTTTAATGTTTTACTATTAAAATTTAGATTTTGAAATTGTATAGATAATTCCACTAGATATTATTACAACTTATTTACTAGAATAGTATAGTACAATTTTATGGTGAAAACATTTATGATAAATCAGTAGAAATTTGTTAGTCTGCAATTTATATTACTATTGTTCTAAACTGTATCTCGCAATTGTTCTAGAATATCTCAGCAGGTTTAGTTTCACTGTATCAGTGATTTTGATCAATTGTTTTTTTATAAATCAATTATTTAAATCAGTAAATTTTTACTGCAACCAGATCGGCCAAAAATTGTCTAGGGATTCCAATATTCTATATGATTCTATAGGAATGGTAGTATTAACTGTAGTCATTCCTATAGAAAGAAAAATACTCCAATTTTTTTAAAATACTTTTTTTAGCTTCTATAGCTATGGTTATATACCCCAGTGGATTATTGTTAGGGGGTGTCTGATTCATCCTGTACATATATGTGTATATACAATACAGGAGTGTTTTATCAAAATATCCCTGAACCTACCACCAGCTGAAATATTCCAGAACAATTTTAACCTATTCGCCGCCACGTCAAATACAAGAGTCGTCACCCATATGCCAGACTTTTTTTATAGTGTCCGGCCGAAACACGATTTTTAGCCGAAACCGAAACCGAATATTCGTTTTTTTTCTGATTTCGGCCGAAACCGAAACCGAAATTTTTGAAGTCGTATCATATCAAACAAAATATTCAAAATTACTGTACAAATAGTAAGGAAAAGGTTATTGCAAGGATTTCTTATATGAGAACAGTTACTTTTTTTGTTAAACAAAATATAAAAAAACTGCATGCATACTACTGACGCTGGTCCCAGCTGGGCCGGCCGCCTGTGCATTACCTATACCTACCCGGCCGAGCGTGCCCGAATTAAGCCGAGCGCTCCGGCCAAAGGTTTCGGCCGGATTCTGGCCGAAACCGAAACTTCGGCCGAAATCACTTTTTTAGCCGAAATTGGCCGAAACCGAAACTTCGGTCGGACACTTTTTTATTGCGATGCCTTAAGTTGAACCTAAAAACAATTGAACGAAGGTTGCTTTTGCATTGAAATAATAGACATAATTATATATAGGTCGTTGGCGTTGAATGAACCTGCGGTGCTGTTAAATGGCGTCGAAAAGGTTAAGGGAACCTGTGTAATATTTCTATTTCATATTTGAATGTTGTAGAAATATTGTATAATACGTCATATACTCTTAACATACATATGCATATGAAGATAGTTAGACATGATAGATTAGTAAAGATCTACGTTTGCCCAGTTACAGTCGAGAGCATAAATATCGTTACATCCATCATGTGTATGTGTGACCGACCTTGTTCGTGGCATAATGGTGTATACATGTTTTTGACGTCTTGTATATATATATATTTACTAGCTGATGCCAGCGACTTCGTCTGCAAAGAATTCGTTTATCGCTATCCCGCGGGAACTACGCAATTTTCCGGGATAAAAAGTAGCCTATGTGCTATTCCAGACTTTTCTCTATCTATGTGCCAAATTTCATCGTGATCCGTTGGGCCGTTCTGGCGTGATTGAGTAACAAACAAACATACATCCATCCATCCATCCATCCATCCATCTATCCATCCATCCATACTTTCGCATTTATAATATTAGTTAGATGATCTTGGCTGTACATCCTACTACTATTATAAATGCGAAAGTTTGTGACGATGTGACGATGTGAGTGAGGGTGTATGTTTGTTCATTCTTCACGCTAAAGCGACTGGATTTATTTAGATAAAATTTAGAACGAAGACAGCTGGTACCCTAGATTAAAACATAGGCTACTTTTTATCCCGGAAAATAACATAGTTCCCGGGGATAGCCAAAAACATGTCAATAGCTAATTTTACGCAGACGAAGTCGCAGGCAGAAGCTAGTTCACCATAATAGTAAAAACAGCGTTTGAGAACACAGGTGGCAAGTTGTCGTTCATATGGTATTTATGGTGTGCTAAGGGGGAGGCCTTTGTTCAACAGTGGACGTCTCCCGGCTGACGATGATGATGATTGTATTAAGACAAATTTTACCTGCTTGAATGAGTAAGAAATTTAAGCTGAAATCTTTTAATTGGATTTTATTTTTAATAAAATTCTTTTAATGCAATCAACCATGAATATTTTTGTATTTTTAAGATTTTTTAATGGTTACAATAAATGTATATTTTAATTATTACCGTACAGTACAAAGTTACATAACAATTTCTGTTGCTTTCACAACAAAACTACGACTAGTTTTTTAAATATTAACTTTGTATAATTTATTAAGTAAAAAATAATAGTGTAATATTTACGATCTTAATTAAAGTTCATTAAAACATTTAAAATCTCTTCTTTGGTTAGAATAAAACATTCAATCCCAGCCTAAAATTACAAAGTTTACGAACAATTATAATGAATTTCAAATCGGCATACGACGTGTGAATATCACAAACACCATGATCTTAGACTAAAAGTAAATCAAATTATTATCATCCGTCATCAAATTTAGGTAAAAAAACAAAAAATCCCACACTTGGCCATCATCCCAGTGAATAAAAAGGAAATGAAGACATCCCACTTCTGAATACTGAAAAGTATTAAAGTCAGTCATGCCATTAAAACAACCTAAGATAGTAATTATTGATCACGAATACGTTTTGGTCCTAAATGTTGAAAATCTAGAAACTATTTAGTTTCTAATCGACATCAAAGAATGATGAGAGGAAACAAATCCCGCTTCTGAAATCACGCATAGACGCATACTAATAATAACCGTCTCTTTCTAGAAAATGGAGCCAAAGCAGGAGCCAGAACCCCCGCCAAAGGACATGAAATTCATCAGTGTTACCAGCTCGGTACTAACCGACGAGCAGCGAGAGATGTACGAGTCGGTCTTGACCACGTGGAAACCGGTAATGTTCCCTAAAAGGGTCAAACGATACATATGTCAGAAGTGCACGAAGGAATTCAAGAATTACCAAAATTTATACCTTCATACCACACGCGTGCATTCCTCGGAGGACTCGGCAGTTATGTGCGATATTTGCGATAAAACATTCAAGAATAAACACTATCTATACATGCATAGAATGAACAAGCATTACTCCGAAGACGAGAAGTGCTATTGCCAGTATTGCCTGCAAGAGTTCCGCACGAGACGCGCACTCCACATGCACGTCAAGAGGATCCATCCGGCCACACTCCCCGAGATCAAATGCCAAGAGTGTGGCAAAGAGTTTAATGTTCCATACAAACTTAAATACCACATCGACAGATGCCACAGGGCTGACAAAGAGAAATACAAATGCCCTATTTGCGACAAGAATTATAAAAGCCATTTGAATCTGAACAGGCATCTGCATTTCCAGCACTCGCAGGTTGAAAGGCATCCGTGTGTTTTCTGCGACATGACCTTCAAGTCGCGACATCACATGAAACGGCACATCCTGAATATACATCCTCCGTTAGAATCCAAAGTGCAGTGTCCGGAGTGCTCGAAAGAGTTCAAAAACGACCAGTATCTCAAAGAACATATGCAGGTGCATTCCTCTTTAGACACCAAAGTGAAATGTGATTTGTGCGATAAGTTTTTCCATTCCGCCATTCGCCTGAAGAAGCATAAGAAGATAGTGCATCCGGACAAACCGAAGATACGGTGCGAGAAATGCGATAAAGAATTCGCGCACGCGCATTATCTGAGGCGTCACAACAACTCGGTGCATGTCGAAGTGAAAGAGACAGACTACGAACACGAATGCGAGCAGTGCGGGAAGAAGTTCAAGATTAAAAGATATTTGAATAATCATATGCAAAGGCATGAGCAGCAGCATCTGAAAAGGATCTCCATGATGGTGAAGACTGTTATGGGGGATGATGGCAAAGTGGTGCAGAAAGAAGTGAAGAAGAGAGGCAGGAAGCCCAAGCAGCCGCCTAAAGAAATCGAGTTTATAAAGTGCGAACCTGTGTCTAGTTCCGAATCGTCGGACGAAAGCGAAACTGATTCGGATGAGTGATCTTGCCTGTAACCAAAATAGGTAGCTATAGTAACATACCAAATTAGCAAGCGTCCGCCATATTGTGGTTTTGGTGTTCTGTTAGTTGCCAGTTGAAAAAAGGGGGAATAGTCAACAGTCAACTCCTTAAATATGTATGCAGTAAATTGCCGTTGCCAAAAACGTTAATTTCAATTTGGAAAATACGGTAAAAAAACTACAATAAATAGTAGAAAACGTGATGAAAGAGAAAGTAGATTTTTTGTACAAACTAAAAATTCAAAGGCTGGTTTTGTTTGAACTGCGAATTGAAGTGATTTAAATGATTATACACAGTTACTGAGGCGGTAAGTAGTCAAATAAATATGTAATAGAGATAAATGTTAAGATTGTAAATTTAGTAGTACTATTCAAATTTAAATGGGCCATTTCACTAAAAGTTGTACACAACTTTTTGCTGGGATTTTGGTTTATTTTCAATTTTCTACTCGGAATCACGTCACGAGCACAAAAATAAAATTCTCCTTTCGATTGATAGTGCCCGTGATTCTGAGTAGAAAACCGAAAAAATAAAACAAAATCCCAGAAAAAAAACAGTGTACAACTTTTAATGAAATGAGCCAAATATCTGTTTTGTTGTGAGATGACAGTGTTTCTTTGTCTCACTCACTCTTATGAGTTTGATACTTGAATCGGCCGAGTGAAGGAGATAGCAAGACCAACCCGAATGACATTCTAACTCACGGAGTGTAACTCAGGTTACAGCGCTCCTACACTACTTCAAGTTTCAAGTGAATAGGTACCTGTCAAAAAAGGAGGTTTGGGGGGTGAGGTAGGTGGGGGTGACTTTTTGACACTTGTAACTTTAGTGTAGTAGCGCCATTAGTGTATTGTGAAGATTTTGGGGTCACAAGTGGAAGTAGCCCATAATTTACAACATGAAACTACTAATGAACACAAAATATTTACCTTGCTACTCCGCTACTTACGTGCAAGATAACCAAGCTTGTGCGAAATATATACGTTTTGCATGCAAGCCCTCCCACCACTACTGCCACACAAAACGCACACAAATCCCACAAGCTTAATTAATCCTATAACCACACAAACACTGACGCGCGTTTCGATCCCTCTACGGGATCATTCTCAAAGTCAGAGCACAACCGATGCACATGCGAACCAACGTCGTACTAGCTTGGTTATCTTGCACGTAAGTAGCGGAGTAGCAAGGTAAATATTTTTTTCTCAAAGATGCAATGAAATGTCAAGCTTACGTTCCAAATAATAGGCCGGGACGTATCACGTTGCGGGCGCGGTTAGACAAGTGGTATGTAATGGATTTTCATACAAAATGGCTGGCCTTGGCCTGCAAAGCGATCGTGTTTTGTTTTGTGGTGGTCGTCGTCGTGCGCGGGGCGCGCTGCTGGAGAACACGCACGTGGAGGATATTCACCTGCTGCTGCTCGGCCGCTGCCTGATGCACGCGCTAGCGGCTAAATTCTAAGGGTTTTTTTTGAGTTTTTTTATTTATTTCATTGCATGTTTGAGAAAAGCACTATACAAGCCTCGGCCGGAACAGGGATTGCCGGCTCTCGTATCATGCCGGCCTCGTGTACCACTCGGCCGTCAAACTTACTCGGCCGGCAACCCCTTACTTCCCGGCCTTTGCAGTGATGTACTAGTGTTCATTGAAATGGACCTCCGCAAAGTAACGCCTGAGTCACTAAAATATGAAACTACTGTGAGACTAATAATTACACAACCTGATTAAAAGTCGAGTGGTGTAACTACAACGTCAGGGGCCCGCGGCAAGTCCATCAGATGGGGCCCTTCCTCGCTATAAAGAAGTGCATCATCTTCCCTTCTGTGCTCAAGGCCAAGCCAGTTCGGGGCCCCGTAGAGCTGGGGGCTCGTGGCATTTTGCCAGCCCTGCCACCCTATAGTTACGCCACTGTGTTCGGTTTACGCGCAATGTTCGTTTCGCTGCTGGGGCGAGCGCTCCAAGAGGAAGGACTACGAACTAGCCCGAAACATGTCGAGCGTCACTCGACTTTTATGCGGAGTTTTTGTGTAATTGTACCCCATAATTGTGAGCATCAGAATTTTTTTGTGAGAAATTAAGAATGCTTTCTCTTTTACTTCTATTCTGATGAGGGAAGTGTGTAAATATTCTAGTAACTATATTTAGTGTAAATATGTTTTTCCTATTCATGTTATGATGTTGCAAATTATTATTACTTAATATTGACTACCTTAGTCATAGTTTTAATGGTACTAAACGTTTAAGAGTCGATTTTTCAATCGTCAGATAGGACCTATTCGACGAATAACTATGGGTACCTATGTGGCAGTTAAGTGCTTATCTGAGCATTGAAAAATCGGCCCTAAATGTGCTAAACACTTAGGTGTTATTAACGCAAAGTGTGAGTTGTACCATGTTACTTTAAATAACAGTAACCATAACAAAAGATTTTCAAGTATATGTACAGTCACCAGCATAAATAAGTGATCATTTTTGTACCTTGTCGCTTTCAGTCGTTACATGATTTCGTATGGTTTTCAAACATGACTTTAAAGTGACAAGGTACAAAAGTGATCATTTATTTATGCTGGTGACTGTACCAGTTAACCGATGTACAGTCAAGGGCATAAATATATAGTTACCGCCACGCCAAAATTATTTATACACCTTTGACAGAAAACCTGTGAAAAATACGTCAAAAACTTGGCTATGGTTAAAGTTATTGTTATAAATTAACTTGGTGGCAACACACAATTACTGGCAACCTCTGGGGTCTACTACAAAATTCGAAGTTTTTGGCGTACCATCCCTCTCATTCTATCAAACACTGTCAGAGTGAGATGGCGCGATTCGAACATCAATATTTAAGAGGGTTTATTCTTACTGAGCTGGCAACGTCGCATTTTTGGTGTTTTTTTACGATTGTTTCACAGAAATTCCTTTTGTTGTTCCGTTCACAATAGTTATTTAAAAGAGTGAGAGGGATTGTATGATACGAAGTTCGAATTTCGGAGTCATCTACCGCGGCGACACCACGTCGACACCAACCATCTGGTGGCGTCACTTTTTGGAATAGGGAATATGCATTTTTTTATCAAATTTCTTAACAAAATATGAAATAAATCGCAAAATACGTGATAGAGTGAAATAAAAAGTAATATATGTCAAGAAACACGAAAAATGAACTACTTACTACCTAATTATAATTTCATTTAACAGCTACTTATTACTAGAAAGAGATATTCAATATGACATGTGATATCACAAATCACTTCGCCTATACAGGGTGTATCAGACACCCCCTAACAATAATCCACTGGGGTATGTAACCATAGCTGTAGAAGCTAAAAAAATATTTTAAAGAAAATTGGAGTAAACATTTTTTTTATATTTTCTATAGGAATGGTAGTATTAACTGTAATCATTCCTATAGAAAAAAAAAATAATTTTTTAGCTTCTATAGCTATGGTTATATACACCTGGATTATTGTTAGGGGGTGTCTGATACAGCCTGTATAAAATATTTTTTGGCGTAAAATTGATTATTTTATTTTATTTAAGTATGAATGATTAAACGATTATTGCGTGGGGGTTCTTAATTCTAAAGACAAATATTTGATAGTTTATATTTCGGTTATTTTTATAATTACATATATATGAATTATTTTATATAGTTTGTTATATTTTATGAAAGCAATAAAATAAATCATGAATGTTCCCTATTCTAGCCAACTAGCTAGGTTAATTCTATAAAAATATTATGTACCAAGTAATAAATTGTGCAAGATTGTTCCACTCCGTGTGGTGAAAACTGCTCTGCTCGTGTTAAAGTTAAAGCAACTTAAAACTGTACCTAGTTAAATTTTAAAAGGTTTCGATGTTTCTTGAAAATAATAAAAACTTTTTATTAGTAGATTTTTAGTGGTTATGATAAGATTTACCCTATTACTATTATACTATGTACATAGTTGGAAATATTAATTGTGCAAATAAATGGTTACTTAATGATGAGATGGTTTTTTTTCCTAAAAGTAAGTCAGGGTTTTTGTTTCCCCCCTTTATGCTTTTTAAGCGGGAACGGGAATTGTTGAAAAAAAAATTTGAAGTATCGTTGACGTTTTATGCAGTGTTGCCACTGTGGTAACTTTTCTACTAATTCCATAAGACCTTTCCAATATTAACATTATTTTTGTAACATACGTTATATTTAAAGAAAGTTATTCTTTTTCTTGTTTTATTCCGCTCCGTCCACTAAAATCTCAGTTTGTATTGTACACGATATAAAAACTAAAAGAGCAGTGACATTAAAAATAAATGTGCTTTTCCTAAGCATGCTTGATAGTCAACAGTATTCTTTATTTCATCAAGTCTACTCGAACTGTTTAATTTTTGACGTGACATTTGTTTTTTTTTTACTCCATTGTTGTGAAATGCTGATTGCTTATCAGTTGTGTTTTAGGAATTTTAGAAGAAATCGATCGATAAATTGATAATTAAAGCAAATGGACGGTACTATATGTAAGTATTTGCTATATTTTATCTGTTTTTGGGCACGAACTCGTTCATTTGTAAGTTTAAAGAGTGATATTGTGAACTCAAGATGGATGGAGTAGATTGCCGAGATAAGCTCGACCTTTCTGTAAGAGAAATTGATACGTTTACCCTTAACTTTGTTCTTTTAGTAGTGTTGAAGAAATAGATGTCATTATAGACTCAAAAAGACCATTTTTAAGCCTTGAGCTTTGTATATATTATTATAGTCATAGTTTAATGTTTATTAAGTTTGATTAAAAAAAAAACATTTCTGACACAAACAAGTCCACCTGTATGCTATATTCCATCTCAAATAGTTGCCTGTGCAGTATTAAGGTAACTATCCCGTCCCCAGCTGAACAGCCACTAAGAAAAAACAAAAAAAAACAATTCTGCTTTAGTAAAAAATCTAAATTAATCATACAGTCAAGGGCATAAATATATGTAAGTTACCAAGACGTTATAAACAGCTATAAACGTTTATGACACAAATAATAAGGTCGGTGACACATATTGGGTTTGATCCCCGGTCGGGGCAGATATTTGTATGAAAAATACGAATGTTTGTTCTCGAGTCTTGGATGTTTAATATGTATTTAAGTATGTATTTATCTATATAAGTATGTTTATCCGTTGTCTAGTGCCCATATCACAAGCTTTGCTTAGTTTGGGACTAGGTCAATTGGTGTCAATTGTCCCAAGATATTTATTATTTATTATTTTATTATTATATATGTATGTATGTATGTATGTAAACTCTTTATTGTGCAAAATAAACAAGACAAATACAATTGACAAACAATGAGATACATGCACAAAGGCGGACTTATCCCTTTAAGGGATCTCTTCCAGTCAACCTCTTCAGTCAGTCAGTCTTACAGTCAGTATATATATGATATGATGGCTGGAACAATAAAAACGTTATGCTCTCGACTGTATAGTAAAGGTATATAATATTTTTTTAATTAAAACTTTTTTCTTTCAGTTTAACACTATGGAACAAGCAATAGAAGAAATCTACATAAAGCCCGATATAGCACAGTTAAAGGTTGAGGTCAATTCGGACCCGTACCAACCTCCCGAAGAAGCGTTTGGATTAAAAACAGAAGACCCAGTCTCGGTCAACGAAGAAACATATCAAAATGTTGAACCTTCAAACTCTGACACAGTCAAAATAACTGGTAAAGTGTATGAAAATGGTAAGATCAACAGACTTCAGTGTCCGCAATGTGACAATACATTCAAAAACAGAGCAAATTTAAAGCAACATTTAAAATTTGTGCACTCCTCCGAGGATGATATTGTAGAATGCGACAAATGCTATCGAATTTTCAAATCCGTTGGCCATTTAAGGTCCCACATACATTCAGTGCATGCCGAGGAAAAAGAAGTGAGCTGCGACCACTGCGGGAAAGTATTTTTGAACAAAAAAAGATTAAACAATCATATTTTTTATTCCCATCCCGAACCAGAGGAGAGTGTCAACTGTAATGTGTGTTCGAAGGCTTTTAAGCGTAAATACAACCTTAAAATACACATGAGACTCGTCCACCCATCGGAAGATAGGTCAGTACAATGCCCACATTGTGACAAAAAGTTCAAAGTCGACATGTTACTACAACGACATATAAAATGGAGTCATCCGCAAGATGGAATGATGTATCGCTGTCCAGAGTGCGGGCGGACGTTGCCTTCCATCGCTTGCTTCAAAAAACACATGCAGAACGTCCACTCGGGCACACAGGACGCCATCTGCAACGTCTGCTGCAAAGTATTCAAAACTTTGAAGACTCTAAAGAGGCACGAGAAAAATATACACGGCGGAGAGAAGATTGAAAGCAAACCGAGCAAAGTAGGCGATTTGGCGTGTTCACAATGTGATAAAACATTTACAACGAACACAGCGTTATTCTGGCATTTTGAGAGACACCATTCGGATAATAAAAGGAGCAACGCTTGCCATATCTGTGGGAAGGAACTATCGGACCATGGTAGCCTGAAACGGCATCTAGAAATGGTACATTCTCTCGAATCGGCCCGATGTCACATATGCGCGAAGACTTTTAAAAGTCACATGAACCTGCAAAGACACATTAGAGTTACCCACGCGCCTCCCGAGGCAGCGCAAACTTGCGATACTTGCAATAAGATATTCAAATGTGCTATGCATCTAAGAATACATATAAACACTGTGCATTCGAAAGAGGGTATTTTCACCTGCGACATATGTAACAAAGAGTTTTCCTCGAAGAAATACATGTTGAAACACAAAAAGACTCATGTTGATGTGAAGGAGTTTCCTTGCGATATTTGTCACAAGTTTTTTAAGTGTGTTAATGATGTCAAGAAGCATTCAAAAAGGGTGCATATGAAGAATTTGAAAGCGGATAAAGAGGAATTGAATTGTTCCAAATGTGGGTCTGCCTTCGGAAATGAGGGGGCTTTGCATGCCCATATATTGAAGTGTGGTGAAATGCACGCTTTGAATTTTGTTAAGGTGGAAATTGAAGAAGAACATGAAAGTATATGAACTTTTGTTGCCTGGGATCCCAATCGTGTAGAATTTTAAAAACAAAACGTTCTTCTACTGTATCGAATATATTGTCACAGGGAACCTCTGCAAAATATCAACTTGCTAGTTGTTACGGTTGGGGGTGGGTTCGAGCCCAAGCTCACACGTCTGAGTTTTTAGGAATTTATGTGCGATATTACATTTGAAATTTACCATGAGCTTTTCGGTGAAGGAAAACATCGTAAGAAACCTGCACACATCTGCAAAGCAATTCAATGGTATGTGAAGTTCCCAATCCGCACTGGGCCCGCGTGGGAACTATAGCCCAAGCCCTCT
The DNA here is from genome assembly GCA_963854515.1 of Pandemis heparana. Taxonomy (NCBI): domain Eukaryota; kingdom Metazoa; phylum Arthropoda; class Insecta; order Lepidoptera; family Tortricidae; genus Pandemis; species Pandemis heparana. The sequence goes on from OY978033.1 coordinate 934,664, forward strand.
CATTCTGAGAGGCCTGTGCCCAGCAGTGGGACGGTTTATAGGCTGGTGACGATGATGATTGAAGTGAAATTCTGGTGGTCCACTAACCAGCTCTCAACTCTTCAACGGTTGGTCCGATTGACTTGAAACTTGGTTCACATGTAGGACGGATGACAATGCAAGTAGTCTGAACTAAGATAAAGATAATCTATCATTCCATTTATTTTCCAAGTTTTTTTACAATGTTTCTAACCGTGTTTTGGTAAGATATTTTGTAAATATTATTTTAATGATGTTAATTGGTACTGTACTGTAAATAAATGTTGTGTAAGAAATAGTTTTATTCGTTGACGCCTGTTTCTCGAAGCCCTCTGTTGTCCGTGGTCTTACTATTTGTCCACCTGGTCTTCGACGGAGATCCGCCCGGCGGAGCTCCTTTTTCCTGGGTATCTTGCCCTTCGAGCAACTGAACATATAAGTGCCGGAACTTAAGTCTAGCGATGACCTTGTATGCGCAGAAGTATAAAATACGGTATCCGTGGGTGCGCAGATCCACGTGATACGTCATCGCTAGAGTTACGTGCCGGCACGTATACCTCAACCTACCTATTACTGTATTAAAATATTATTGAATGATTCAAAATAATGACAGCATTTTTTCCGAGTATGACAAATTAGGAGCACGGGCAATATATTCTCGAAGCTACTATTTTAAGTCTTAACTGGCAACACAGGTCAAATCCCAGCCACTGATTGGTTGATTGGATCAGTGTTGCTAGTTGTCAAATTGTAATTTGTAGCTTCACTGGCCACTGGTCGTCTTTTGACAAGCTTTGTCGTGTATGTATGTATGTTTTCACCTCACTTGCTCGAAAGGGCTGTCTTTCTCCTTAAAAATCTGCGTGGAAAAGTGCTTTTTCCCCTCTTGGGTGGAAAAGGTTTTTTAAATGCGAACGCCGCGCTGACCACCATTCCACCACGACCACGACCACCTCACCTACTCATATACTCAAGTAATTTGAAATTCTCCCATCCACCATTTTTCTCGCTGTAGTGAGGTGAAAAATTGTGTGTTTCGCTCGGCAGCAAAGTTTGTTTAGTGTCTCGTGCCTTTTGAACCACGAGCGAAGCGAGTCTCATAGAATCCTTCGCTTGCTCGGGTTTCAATACAGGCACTCGCGCCAAACAAAAACTTTGCAGCCTTGCTTAACAAATAACTATGGTCCACGTGTAATCTTGCAGCTCAATTTTGAAGCAGATGCCTTCATCTGTGAGCTGCAATTTTGCATACTTGTGCAAGTCAGATGACAATACAATAATCTGGTAGTGGAGTTCTGGTGGTCCAGCCAGGACCGTCTCCGCAGGGAACTCTTCAACGGTTGGTCCGATTGGCTTGAAATCAGGTACACATAACATGGAGGACGGATGGAAATGCAACTACAGTCAACAGAAAGTACAGTTAGCAAAAAAAGCTTGTATCAAAAATTTAATTCTTAGGTTAGGCTATTTATTTTAGTATATTTATACATATGCTGCGTGGCAGGTAAATTAAACACATTTATTTTTTTAAACTGTATTTCTTACAAAATTATTATTATCTAATACAATAAGTTCTCACAAATTAACTTCCAAGTGAGACACTCTGGAACTTGCTTTTCTAGCCCTCTGAACAAAGTAAAGGCTGAGATGAGGTCTTTAAAACTACGCCCTAAGTCGATATTGTTGTTTAACATTAGTACCGTCAACTGGGGTGACTTTGGTAATTTTGGGGCTGCTTTGATAGTTTTAAAATTACTATAAAATTGATATTATCCATATCCGGTGAATGTTTGGCATGTAGACGCAAAGGCGATCGACGAAGACATTGATTGGAAGCAGTAAACGCAAATAAAAAATAATGGTTTTGTCATTAAAACTTTTTTAAAGTCACCCCGTAAATCAAAGTCACCCCAGTTGACTGTACTGTACGAAAAGTAGTAACGATAACGTTAGTGCTCAATCAATAAACTATCGAGAGGCTCGTAACGCACACATGAGACAAGGCGTAGTTTTAATGACCTCACTTTGTTCTCAGATTAATGTTCACTTTTATTTGCAATGATAACTTACAATTTGTTTACAATGACTTACAGGGCCAGTAGAACGTACAATATTTATGGATGTACCATATACGGAACAAGAATGGACCTACCCTTGGTGTACCATATATGGCACAGTTAATTAATTTAAAAATAAACAATCAGATTCCGTATTCGACGACCGTACGCGTGTCGAAAGTGTCGAAACTCGGTTTTTTAGGAACATTATTCGAACTTAAAACGGCAATGGCAGTGTTTTTATTTAAATAAAATTAAAAAATAATCCTATCATAAAGAGATCTTCAACTTAATCATACAGGGTACGGAACTCTTTAGAAATAAAACTACCGTGACAACTACTGAGATAACTACTGAGACATCTGCGACACTGCGTCCACTGAGACAGACATTCAACAAAACACACAGACCACTCACGTATTTGTAGCAGAGGTATACACGACATGCTTCCAACCAATCAGTGGTACCTTTTTTACCTATTCGCCGCAACGTCTGAAACACGACTGAACCAAAACTCTGCACAATAGACGCGTCGTGCAGACTTTTGCTTCCGACAGTTTTTGAGCGTGATTAGGAGTCTAACCCTTATTCATAAACGCTCTATAGGCTTTTGCTAAGTTAGCAATCGTTTGTCCTTATCTGTGAAAGGTAAGTGTCAGAGTGACAACAAACACAACAATGATATCAAAAGTCAAGATACGCCTGACACACTGACAGCTGAACGATACGGCGTCCTGTCACAGACTAAGGCACGGTGGTCTTTTAGTACCACCGCATTGGACTCATGAGCGTTGGGCCTATCTTTACGAAATAATATATATATCTATGGTACGTTAGGTACTCGAGTTGAATAAATTATTGTTATTATTATTAAGAACTATGATTCTAAGTCTGTAGCGGATTACTAGATAATTGAAACCACCGGGGAGTTTTAAGACGTATATTAAAGTCCAAAGTACCAAAAGACAACAAGAATGCAAACGAAACAGCAAATAAAACTAAAGTAACAACAAAACAAAATAACGGGTAGCAGTAAGTAGATGAATGCGTAAACAATATTAGCAAGCGGCGACCAAGTGAGCAAGGTTTATACAAAAGCAAGTTTTAAGTAAAGCGCCATCTACAAATCAGTTCCGGAACTAAACTAATAAAATTATGTTAAGGTAAGCGAGTGACCAGTAAGATTATTTAAATATCAGCGTCTAACCTCACAAAAGAAAACTAAAGCGAAAAGCAAAATAGAATAACAGCGTGAAGCGCGTAATTATTAACAAAAACAAAGTGACTTAATTAAGGCGATCTACTAATAGTAAACCAGTGCACATCGAACATTCCGTATTACGGAAGTGTTGTTATCGCGCAGCTGATTCCTATGTACAGATAAATCTAACTATGGCTTTACGAGCAAATAAGCGGAGATAAACAATACGGCTGAACGGCACGTTCCGTGTTACGAAAGCATTACCGGGCGGTCGTATTGGTAGCGTACGTCAAGATCAGATTTCGTTCCAAGTCATTGGAAGCGGTCACCTGCTCGAGACGAACTGGCTTAGAGGCGCGCGCTCGCCGCTTATATACCCTCAACCCGATGCGGGCAGTGTGCGCGCGCGGGGTGCGGACGGCGAGTGCTATACGTAAACTCGTTAGACGGTGGTTTCTACTTAGTAATGCTACAATCTCCCCCTCTGGCTCCGAAGACGTCTCGGCGAGGAGGCCAGATCGTTTGGTATTGGTTGTCGAGGTGGGCGACCACGTGGCCGTGACCGTGACGTGCTTGCAGTTACCTGGGGAGTCTTCTTCGGTGGGCGTCCTCTCTTTCGTATAGGCATAGTAGGCGGTGGTAATGGAGTCACGGTAACCCCTTGGTACGGCCTCAGTGCGGAAGCGTGAAACAGACCAACACTACGATCGGGTATGCAAGGGTCGGCAACATGATATGAACTGGGACCGTGTTGCTTCATGATTAAGTATGGCCCATCGCGGCGAGGTGCAAATTTAGAGCTAAATCCCTGGGCAGTTTTGCTGACGGCATGAGTTTCAACCATTACTCGATCTCCAGGTTTATAGTCAGGGCAAGGTCTTCTACTTTTGTCGACGTATTCCTTTCTCTTTTCTTCTTTCATTTCTTGAATTTCACGTGCCTTCTTTAGGGTTTCAGCGAGCATTAGCAGTTTTGGCGTAATTTCTGGAACGAAGTTATCAGACACGATTATTTCACGTAAGTCATGCGAAGTGTCATCGGGAGTCTTTAGTTCTCGCCCAAATGTCAGATACGCTGGCGTGTATCCGGTGGTTGAGCTAGTTGAAGTGTTCATAGCGAAGCGTATGCTGGGGAGTTGCTCAGACCAGATACGGTGATTGTCACCTACAAGGATCGCTAATTGCGTCTTGAGATCGCGGTTTTTACGTTCCACGGGGTTGGTCTCTGGGTGATACACTGGAATGAGAGCATGAGTGATGTTAAGACAATAAGCCATTTGTTGTATAACAGCGCTAACAAACTGTGTTCCGTTATCACTGATCATCCTTCTGGGCATGCCATATCTCAAAAATACTTCATTGATCAATGTCATTGCGCAGATTTCAGCAGATGCTTTTTCCAGTGGAAATAGTTCGACCCAACGAGAAGTCAAGTCTTCGACGATGAGAATCCAGGATTTCCCCTCTGATGAAGTCGGTAAAGGACCGAATAAGTCGAAGGCGATTACTTCAAATCTCTGATTCATCGCTGTGGTTTGCAATAATCCAGCGGGTTTCATGTTAGAGGGCTTATATTTCTGGCATGGTAAGCAGTTGCGGACGTAATTCTCGATATCCTTCCTCATGCCCTTCCAGAAGTACCTCTTACTAATACGATGAAACGTTTTTTCAGCTCCATAATGTCCTGCAGTTGGTTCGTCATGATAGACGGAGATTACGTCAGCCTGCTCCTGCAGTGGGACAACGAGTTGACTATCCTCCGCCTCGTTGTTAGGGTTATATCTATATAATAAACCATTATTCATCAAGTAACCCTTTAAACTCCAATATCTAGCGTCTTCCTCAGAATTCCCTTCAAGAGCCACAATTATCTTTTCTATAGTGCTATCTTTCAGCTGTTCTACCCTTATATCTCTTGGATTTTTCTTGGGTAGGTCGATCACAATACTACATATTCCACAACTTTCTTCAGTTACAGGATCACAGTTAGGACGCGACAATGAGTCAGCAACTACATTTGTTCGTCCGGGGATATATTTGATAGTGATATCATATGGTTGTAATTGAAGAGCCCATCTGGCTAGTCTTCCGGTCGGTGACTTCAAAGTCATAAGCCACCTTAAGGCCTGATGGTCAGTCATGATCGTAATTGGTGTGCCCTCAATATAACCTCGAAATTTATTCACTGCCCACACGACAGCCAATGCTTCTCGCTCTGTGGTTGAGTAATTTCGCTCGGCTTGAGTCAGAAGCCGACTGGCATATTCAACAGGGTGTTCATTTTCTTTCTCCCCCTGGACCAAAACTGCACCAATTGCGTAATTACTTGCGTCGGATTTAATAATATATGGTTTGCTTTCATCAGCTTGCGTCAAGATGGGTGCTGTCACTAATAAGTTTCGAAGTTGTTCAAATGCAGCCATTTGCTCTGGGCCCCAAGACCATTTTGCATTTTTCTTGGTCAGGCGAGTCAAGGGTTCTGCAACCTTAGCAAAGTTAGGCACAAAACGGCGATACCATGAGCACATCTGAATGAATGATAGTAAATGCTTCAAATTACTAGGTGCTGACATATTCACTATTGCATGGACTTTCTCCGGGTCAAGTTCTAATCCATTAGCCGTAATATAATGTCCGAGATACTTGATTTTTGCACAACAGAATTTACATTTTTCTTTGTTTGCAATCAAGTTATACTCTTTTAAGCGACTGAAAACTTCCTGAAGATCTCGTAGGTGGTCCTCGAATGTAGTAGACATGATAATTAGGTCATCCAGGTAAGTCAAGAGTTTGATGTGGCTGAGAGATACGCGAAAGCCATCCATGAGACGCTGGAACGTGGCGGGCGCGTTACGCAGTCCAAAGGGCATCCTCAGGAACATATACATTCCGAAGGGCGTGACAAAGGCTGTTTTTATTTGATCCTCTTCTTTCATCTTTATTTGCCAATAACCGGCGCGGAGGTCTATTGTAGACATGAAAGGAGTTGGTTTGGCTTGATGTAGTAAATCGTCAATACGAGGTAAGGGATAAGCATCGGCCGTCGTAATAGAGTTAAGCTGCCTGTAGTCGATGCAAATTCGTGTTCCTCCATCCTTTTTGGGAACCATCACAACAGGCGCAGACCACGGTGATGTACAAGGTTTAATTATCCCTTCTTCAAGCATCTTGTTCACTTCTTTCCTCAGTGTATCTGCCTTCGTAGGAGATAACCGGTATGGCGGGACAGAAATGGGCCTATGAGTTCCTGTGTCAATCATATGCTCTGTCTGTGTTGTGGGCTTGCCATTGGGAACAAAGACATCTTCATGTTTTGCTAGGAACATCTCTAAGCGCTGGGTCTCATTCCTTTCTAAGACACGATTCTGAACATCAATGGACGCAATATCCGTGCTAGCGAATCCGAACAAATTCTTAGACCTAGGTGATAGTTGCACATCTTCTTCCTCAATAGCTCTTCTCGCATCATCGTACAAGGTATCCATGATAGGGGAATAACCGTCCAGATGTACGGCACGTTGTCGCTCCTGTGGTGGAGTACGCTGTAGGATAGGTATTAGCGGGCCATAGGTATCAGGTTCCTTTCTATATGGCTCACACCGGCTGGTGTCCATACAATTTGCAGAAGTAGCTGGGGCTTCGTCAGCTAGTTGGGGTTCACGTAACCGTTTAGTGGCCACTTTAGGGCAAATCACAAAACCTGTGTCAAACGTAGGTCCATATGGTCGCTTCAAGTGCGCTTCAGTGTCGGACGTTGACAATGTACGTGTGAAATATTTTCCGGAGTTGATGCAAGGGGTGAAAGTAGTTCTGGAACTTCAACTTCAGAGGCTACTTTTTCAATGATTATCTCGGAAATATCTTCCTGAATCAGATCATAGGCTTTCGATGGCTCATCCAAGAAGCGGCACGTGAGCTGTGGTAGATTTATTACCATAAGGGCTTTCTGTATAAACCCAACACCCAAGAGGGTTTTATTCTCTCTAGCCTCTGGCAGAACGATAAACGAGGTATCTACTGTCTTACCATACACCACAACGGGTGCTGAGACGGTTAAAACAGTTTTCATCTTTGCGATTCCGTCGGCAAAGGTAACGTACATCCTTTCCTTTTTGAATTCAAATCCTTCGTTTAGAAGGCTCGTATACAATTGGTACGATGCGACACTGGACTTCGCGCAGGTGTCTATATAGCCAATCGTATGGATAGATCCAATTTTGATGGGAACAGTAGGTCGAAGGCGTTTATCTGTTGTGGAGTTCACAGAGCAAAATCCTATTTCCTCCAACTTCGCTCTTTGAACATTACATTTCGCGCATTGGCTTTTAGTAACGCCAGGCTCACCACACCCGTAGCACGAGAATTTAGGCTTCGCAGGTTCCTGCGTGGGGATAAATGGTTTTTCTGGCCTCTGAGTGATTTTATCACTTCTCAGTTTCTTACGGCAAACATCAACCGTGTGACCTGGGGCTCTGCAGTAATTACAACGTAACTTGTTTCGCGTGCTTTGCACATTTGGTTTAAGCTCCCTAGTCGACGACGATAGCCTTTCGCCAAGACTTCGCTCAATATTTCTGGCTTTTTCCGCAAGTTCGTCAAAAGTTTCGATAGCGTCTCTTGATAATCGCTCTCGTATTTCATACCGGATTTGTCCAAAAACCATATCAATTTCTTGATTTTCTCTGTGACGTGGTGCGGGTAGTTGAGCAAAAAGTGCTCGCTTTTGCTGAATAAAGATTTCTGTCGGAGTGTCATCATCTTGTTTAACTCCTACTATCTCCTGATATATTTGATAAGCAGGTTTCTCGGGTGCATAAGTGTGACGTAATCGAGTCTCAAACTCTTTCCACGATTTCACTCTATGCCTAATCCCTTGCCACCAGACCGCAGCGTCGTCCGTCAATATCAGAGGGAGGCCATCCAGTGCAGTCGCATCACTAATTTCTTCAATTTTTATAAAAGTGGACACCGCCGATAAAAATGATTCTACGGCAGTGGAGTTTCGAAGACCACTGAATCTTGCTGAACACTGACTCAGTGTAGCCCTGCGGGCTCCACTACCAACCGCACATAATAGTTCCTTAAACTGCCGCGTCGTCATACCGACGACAGGGGCTGAAGCCGATGCCTCCTCCATTATCCTTGGTTTTTTCTTCAACTCCTTTACCTTTCTTAACGGTCTAGGCCTTAACGCTCTCCGTGTGGCCTCCACGTTTGGGCGCCAGATTGTAGCGGATTACTAGATAATTGAAACCACCGGGGAGTTTTAAGACGTATATTAAAGTCCAAAGTACCAAAAGACAACAAGAATGCAAACGAAACAGCAAATAAAACTAAAGTAACAACAAAACAAAATAACGGGTAGCAGTAAGTAGATGAATGCGTAAACAATATTAGCAAGCGGCGACCAAGTGAGCAAGGTTTATACAAAAGCAAGTTTTAAGTAAAGCGCCATCTACAAATCAGTTCCGGAACTAAACTAATAAAATTATGTTAAGGTAAGCGAGTGACCAGTAAGATTATTTAAATATCAGCGTCTAACCTCACAAAAGAAAACTAAAGCGAAAAGCAAAATAGAATAACAGCGTGAAGCGCGTAATTATTAACAAAAACAAAGTGACTTAATTAAGGCGATCTACTAATAGTAAACCAGTGCACATCGAACATTCCGTATTACGGAAGTGTTGTTATCGCGCAGCTGATTCCTATGTACAGATAAATCTAACTATGGCTTTACGAGCAAATAAGCGGAGATAAACAATACGGCTGAACGGCACGTTCCGTGTTACGAAAGCATTACCGGGCGGTCGTATTGGTAGCGTACGTCAAGATCAGATTTCGTTCCAAGTCATTGGAAGCGGTCACCTGCTCGAGACGAACTGGCTTAGAGGCGCGCGCTCGCCGCTTATATACCCTCAACCCGATGCGGGCAGTGTGCGCGCGCGGGGTGCGGACGGCGAGTGCTATACGTAAACTCGTTAGACGGTGGTTTCTACTTAGTAATGCTACAAGTCTAGTTTTGAGGTTACTTTGCATGCATGTAGCAAAATATGTTTCTGCACTGGAATTGTTATTTTATCACCTATTGTACCATATTTTATGTGAATAAAGAATTTTGAATTTGAATATACCTATAGAGCGTTTATGAATAAGGGGGATAGTTGTTTATTAATGTCAATGGACGCAGTCGCAGATGTCTCAGTGGACGGAGTGTCGCAGATGTCTCAGTGGACGCAGTGTCGCAGATGTCTCAGTGGACGCAGTGTCGCAGATGTCTCAGTGGACGCAGTGTCGCAGATGTCTCAGTGGACGCAGTGTCACAGTTGTCTCAGTGGACGCAGTGTCGCAGATGTCTCAGTGGACGCAGTGTCGCAGATGTCTCAGTGGACGCAGTGTCGCAGATGTCTCAGTGGACGCAGTGTCGCAGATGTCTCAGTGGACGCAGTGTCACAGTTGTCTCAGTGGACGCAGTGTCGCAGATGTCTCAGTGGACGCAGTGTCGCAGATGTCTCAGTGGACGCAGTGTCGCAGATGTCTCAGTGGACGCAGCGTCGCAGTTGTCTCAGTGGACGCAGCGTCGCAGATGTCTCAGTGGACGCAGTGTCGCAGATGTCTCAGTGGACGCAGCGTCGCAGATGTCTCAGTGGACGCAGTGTCGCAGATGTCTCAATGGACGCAGTGTCGCAGATGTCTAAGGCCCAGCGGTGACGGTGAAGTAGACCTCGCAGTTCGGTATGTGTGTCTGTCTGTGCCACGCGTCGAACAGCTGAGGCTCCTCTTTGGTGAACATGTCCATCTTGGGCGGCTCCGCGGGCGGCGCCTCGCTCGGGGGCTCCGGTTTCGGCTACAAAGAAATAAAATAAATAAATAAATATCTTGGGACAATTGACACCAATTGACCTAGTCCCAAACTAAGCAAAGCTTGCGATATGGACAAGACAACGGATAAACATACTGATATAGATAAATATAAATACTTAAATACATATTAAACATCTCAGACTCGAGAACAAACATTCGTATTTTTCATACAAATATCTGCGCCGACCGGGGATCGAACCCGGGACCTCAAGCTTCAGAGTCAGGTTCTCTAACCACTAGGCCATCCGGTCATGTACAAATACCTCGCGTTACTTCACTACATAGTAACGTGTTTTTTTGTTACGATAACTTCAGCATATTACTAGTGGCTTCTCGCCCGTGTGCGTGCGCGCGTGGCTCGCGTGTGCGTGCGTGTACCTTGTTGCGGCGGCGCTTGAGATGCACCAGGTCGGTGTGCGTGCGCGCGTGGCTCGCGTGTGCGTGCGTGTACCTTGTTGCGGCGGCGCTTGAGATGCACCAGGTCGGTGTGCGTGCGCGCGTGGCTCGCGTGTGCGTGCGTGTACCTTGTTGCGGCGGCGCTTGAGATGCACCAGGTCGGTGTGCGTGCGCGCGTGGCTCGCGTGTGCGTGCGTGTACCTTGTTGCGGCGGCGCTTGAGATGCACCAGGTCGGTGTGCGTGCGCGCGTGGCTCGCGTGTGCTTGCGTGTACCTTGTTGCGGCGGCGCTTGAGATGCACCAGGTCGGTGTGCGTGCGCGCGTGGCTCGCGTGTGCGTGCGTGTACCTTGTTGCGGCGGCGCTTGAGATGCACCAGGTCGGTGTGCGTGCGCGCGTGGCTCGCGTGTGCGTGCGTGTACCTTGTTGCGGCGGCGCTTGAGATGCACCAGGTCGGTGTGCGTGCGCGCGTGGCTCGCGTGTGCTTGCGTGTACCTTGTTGCGGCGGCGCTTGAGATGCACCAGGTCGGTGTGCGTGCGCGCGTGGCTCGCGTGTGCGTGCGTGTACCTTGTTGCGGCGGCGCTTGAGATGCACCAGGTCGGTGTGCGTGCGCGCGTGGCTCGCGTGTGCGTGCGTGTACCTTGTTGCGGCGGCGCTTGAGATGCACCAGGTCGGTGTGCGTGCGCGCGTGGCTCGCGTGTGCTTGCGTGTACCTTGTTGCGGCGGCGCTTGAGATGCACCAGGTCGGTGTGCGTGCGCGCGTGGCTCGCGTGTGCGTGCGTGTACCTTGTTGCGGCGGCGCTTGAGATGCACCAGGTCGGTGTGCGTGCGCGCGTGGCTCGCGTGTGCGTGCGTGTACCTTGTTGCGGCGGCGCTTGAGATGCACCAGGTCGGTGTGCGTGCGCGCGTGGCTCGCGTGTGCGTGCGTGTACCTTGTTGCGGCGGCGCTTGAGATGCACCAGGTCGGTGTGCGTGCGCGCGTGGCTCGCGTGTGCTTGCGTGTACCTTGTTGCGGCGGCGCTTGAGATGCACCAGGTCGGTGTGCGTGCGCGCGTGGCTCGCGTGTGCGTGCGTGTACCTTGTTGCGGCGGCGCTTGAGATGCACCAGGTCGGTGTGCGTGCGCGCGTGGCTCGCGTGTGCGTGCGTGTACCTTGTTGCGGCGGCGCTTGAGATGCACCAGGTCGGTGTGCGTGCGCGCGTGGCTCGCGTGTGCGTGCGTGTACCTTGTTGCGGCGGCGCTTGAGATGCACCAGGTCGGTGTGCGTGCGCGCGTGGCTCGCGTGTGCGTGCGTGTACCTTGTTGCGGCGGCGCTTGAGATGCACCAGGTCGGTGTGCGTGCGCGCGTGGCTCGCGTGTGCGTGCGTGTACCTTGTTGCGGCGGCGCTTGAGATGCACCAGGTCGGTGTGCGTGCGCGCGTGGCTCGCGTGTGCGTGCGTGTACCTTGTTGCGGCGGCGCTTGAGATGCACCAGGTCGGTGTGCGTGCGCGCGTGGCTCGCGTGTGCGTGCGTGTACCTTGTTGCGGCGGCGCTTGAGATGCACCAGGTCGGTGTGCGTGCGCGCGTGGCTCGCGTGTGCGTGCGTGTACCTTGTTGCGGCGGCGCTTGAGATGCACCAGGTCGGTGTGCGTGCGCGCGTGGCTCGCGTGTGCGTGCGTGTACCTTGTTGCGGCGGCGCTTGAGATGCACCAGGTCGGTGTGCGTGCGCGCGTGGCTCGCGTGTGCGTGCGTGTACCTTGTTGCGGCGGCGCTTGAGATGCACCAGGTCGGTGTGCGTGCGCGCGTGGCTCGCGTGTGCTTGCGTGTACCTTGTTGCGGCGGCGCTTGAGATGCACCAGGTCGGTGTGCGTGCGCGCGTGGCTCGCGTGTGCGTGCGTGTACCTTGTTGCGGCGGCGCTTGAGATGCACCAGGTCGGTGTGCGTGCGCGCGTGGCTCGCGTGTGCGTGCGTGTACCTTGTTGCGGCGGCGCTTGAGATGCACCAGGTCGGTGTGCGTGCGCGCGTGGCTCGCGTGTGCGTGCGTGTACCTTGTTGCGGCGGCGCTTGAGATGCACCAGGTCGGTGTGCGTGCGCGCGTGGCTCGCGTGTGCGTGCGTGTACCTTGTTGCGGCGGCGCTTGAGATGCACCAGGTCGGTGTGCGTGCGCGCGTGGCTCGCGTGTGCGTGCGTGTACCTTGTTGCGGCGGCGCTTGAGATGCACCAGGTCGGTGTGCGTGCGCGCGTGGCTCGCGTGTGCGTGCGTGTACCTTGTTGCGGCGGCGCTTGAGATGCACCAGGTCGGTGTGCGTGCGCGCGTGGCTCGCGTGTGCGTGCGTGTACCTTGTTGCGGCGGCGCTTGAGATGCACCAGGTCGGTGTGCGTGCGCGCGTGGCTCGCGTGTGCGTGCGTGTACCTTGTTGCGGCGGCGCTTGAGATGCACCAGGTCGGTGTGCGTGCGCGCGTGGCTCGCGTGTGCGTGCGTGTACCTTGTTGCGGCGGCGCTTGAGATGCACCAGGTCGGTGTGCGTGCGCGCGTGGCTCGCGTGTGCGTGCGTGTACCTTGTTGCGGCGGCGCTTGAGATGCACCAGGTCGGTGTGCGTGCGCGCGTGGCTCGCGTGTGCGTGCGTGTACCTTGTTGCGGCGGCGCTTGAGATGCACCAGGTCGGTGTGCGTGCGCGCGTGGCTCGCGTGTGCGTGCGTGTACCTTGTTGCGGCGGCGCTTGAGATGCACCAGGTCGGTGTGCGTGCGCGCGTGGCTCGCGTGTGCGTGCGTGTACCTTGTTGCGGCGGCGCTTGAGATGCACCAGGTCGGTGTGCGTGCGCGCGTGGCTCGCGTGTGCGTGCGTGTACCTTGTTGCGGCGGCGCTTGAGATGCACCAGGTCGGTGTGCGTGCGCGCGTGGCTCGCGTGTGCGTGCGTGTACCTTGTTGCGGCGGCGCTTGAGATGCACCAGGTCGGTGTGCGTGCGCGCGTGGCTCGCGTGTGCGTGCGTGTACCTTGTTGCGGCGGCGCTTGAGATGCACCAGGTCGGTGTGCGTGCGCGCGTGGCTCGCGTGTGCGTGCGTGTACCTTGTTGCGGCGGCGCTTGAGATGCACCAGGTCGGTGTGCGTGCGCGCGTGGCTCGCGTGTGCGTGCGTGTACCTTGTTGCGGCGGCGCTTGAGATGCACCAGGTCGGTGTGCGTGCGCGCGTGGCTCGCGTGTGCGTGCGTGTACCTTGTTGCGGCGGCGCTTGAGATGCACCAGGTCGGTGTGCGTGCGCGCGTGGCTCGCGTGTGCGTGCGTGTACCTTGTTGCGGCGGCGCTTGAGATGCACCAGGTCGGTGTGCGTGCGCAGCGCCGTGCGCTGGCTGAAGGCGCGCCCGCACGCCGCGCACGCGAACGGTTTCTCGCCCGTGTGCGTGCGCACGTGGTTCGTCAGCACCGACTTGCCCTGCAAGCGGGGCCATCACGAGTCAATACGAATGTAAACACTTTACTGTGCAAAATGAACATAAAACAAATATATCATTTGATCGACAAAAGTTTGACAAACGTATCGTTCGAAAAACATTTCATATGATAACCCTTTCATATCTAATTTGTAAACGACACTGAAAATTAGAAAAAAAAAAAAAAAAAAAAAAACATTTATTTCGGACATCAAGGTCCATATCGGGTTAGTAATACAACTTAGAACACTATGTTAGTTAATTAAAATTAAAATGAAAATAAAAAATAAAATAAAAATATAAAAACAAATTATAAAACACATAGAAAAATCCGAAAAGTAAAGCCATCCATTATTGATCCATTGTTGGTCGAATAAAATTATTTCATTCATTCATTTCAAATATTTCATTTCAAAGCTATGGCCGGGAATCGAACCCGGGTCCTCGTCATTCCATGACCCGTGCTATACTCCTACACCACCCGTAGCAGGTTCTTTCATATCTGATGAACCGTAAACTTTTTTAAAAATCGAAAAACTAATTAATTTACTTAGTAAGTTAGTTAACTGTTGGCTATTATCCGACTGGGAGGAGGGGTGGTATTTTTAGTGGTCAACCTCCATGACGCTCAATACGGGTAACATACTGGCCGCTTACAAAAAAAAACGTACGTATTATCTATATTGAACGACCTCTAATAATGTGCTGATGCCCTAGTACTTTTGCTCCACGACGCAACAAAAAAACACTTCAAAAATCGAACGCTATTCATTCGTATTTCAAAATAAGCTCTTAGAGGATCTGCTATCCTTGTACTTAAACTCTCCCCCCGTCTTACGTCTGTCGCGAAATTATCATTTTTACCCATCCCAAAAAGCGCTCAACGCCGCTAAACAAGTTTTCAGTTCAATAAAAAGGTTTGTTTTAAAAGTTTTCCAAGAAGTCAACATTTAGTAGAAAATAAAAATTTTAAAAATTACGACAAACAACTAGACTCCCAATCACAAACAAAAGTGCCTCAAGAAACGTCCGAGCGGCGTTGTCTATGTATTGTGCGTGTCAACACATCAACTTACACAGATAACATTAACATATTCGTTCAAATTAACACCTTATTTCGTGGCACTAATGTTTAATGTCAACTGCATACGATCGTGAGAAGTAACGACACGACGCCACGCGCTGGAAACCTGTCTGTCTCTTGTTCTCAAGCGTTTGAGATTACGGTGCGAAAGAGACATGTACACTGTTATCGAAGCGCGGTCGAAACACGACTGAACCAAAACTCTGCACAATAGACGCGTCGTGCAGACTTTTGCTTCCGACAGTTTTTGAGCGTGATTGGGAGTCTAGTTGTTTATCGTAAGTCAACGATCGGTCAACATTTTGGTGAAACACGTACCCGGAAGGTCTTCCCGCAGGCGTCGCAGACGTGTCGGGGCGGGGGCCGGCGCCCGCCGTGCACGTGGCTGGTGTGCTTGTTGAGCGACGTGCGCGACGCCAGCGCGGCCGGACACGCGGGGCACGCGTGCGCGCGCAGCCCCTCGTGCTGCACCAGCGTGTGCTGCGACAGCGCGCGCGCACTGTCGAAACGCTTCTCGCAGCGCAAGCACGGGAACCTGGTGTTGGTTAAAAATACTTATTTTCACGCCTCTCATTCAGAAAAGTGAGCTTTGCTCGCTGTCGAGAGGGATCAAAGTGCAACTTTTCTGTTCGAGGCTTTTCTAAGTGTTTTTTTGCAAATGCAATTTTTTTAAGTTGATAATTGTAAAACCACGCCATTTTCTATGCTGGTAGCTCTTTAATTATATTTAGAATTCTTTTTAAGTTTTTTAATGTTCGGTGTGAAAAGTTGTATGAGCCACTCGGGAACAAAATTATTTTCATCTTGGGAGTTAGCACTTGAATCCTTCATTACGCTCTAGATTCTACTTTAGAATCCCTCGCTACGCTCAGGATTCAATGTAGCGCCCTCGCCGTAAATACATCATTTTGCTCCCTTGTGACACAAATAACTATATTTGTTGACGAGGGCGCCACAGTGAATCCAGAATGTAGCGAAGGATTCTACAATAGAATCCTGAGCAAATTAAACCAAGCTATACATTATAAAAAAAAAAAAAACAGCTTTTTGCTTTTAGCCGACTTGTAAAAGTTAAATATATTAGTATTCAACTCACTTAAGGCTCTGCTTGTCCTTGTGTTTCAAGCTTTTCACTAGATGCTGCCGCAGACTGTGGGCCGATTTAAATCTGTTAAAAAAACATTATATGTTTTAAAATAAGCGGAGGAGGCCTATGCCATGAGGCACGCCGAATTACGCGACAAATTAATAAAAAAAAAAAACAACAACATGTACATACTGAAATTGTAGCGAATTCGGAATAAAAAGGGGTGTCCTACCGTTTGACCGAAAGTCATTTGGCAAAATTACACTTGACAAACAACATTTTAAAAAAAAATGTTTCGCCAATTGATCATTTTACTACTAGTCATTTTACAAATGTCTCACTTTTCCAAATGATCAATAGTTAAATTTACATTTTCTAAATAATTATTTGACAAAATGAACATTTAGCAACTGAGTTATCAGACAAAACTACGATTGGTCTAAAAATGTTTGGTACAATGTATTATTCGACAAGTGTTTCGTTTATTAATAAATCTAAAGTTGTCACAGTGAGCGAGCGAAGCGAGCGAGCAAGATGGGCCAGAGCAAAAGCGAGTAGGATGGGTTAGGTTCAGAAGGCTTAGCCTTCGATATTAGTTTTTTTTTTTATCATCATGGAAAAGTCTTAATATTAACATAACGATTTGACTTTTATGACAGTCCGAAAAAACAGTGAAATTATTATTAATACACATTATTTATTTATTTTATTTATTGATATTAATACACACTAGGTCATTGTGTAATATGTATGTATAATTTTCAATGATTTCTCAACGGCCGAATACTGTGCACCCGTATGGATGAACAGTTCACACGTGGGCAAAGTGGACGTGGAGCTTAACAATACCATGAGGATCATCTCGGGCTGTATCATGCCGACACCCACTCACTGGCTCCCGGCCCTCAGCAACATTATACCACCGGACATTCGCAGACAGAAATTTCTTGCGCAAGAGCTCACAAAAGTGTCTGAAAATGCTCTGCTACCTATCCACGAAGACCTGGATAAACTCCACAACACCCGACTTAAATCCCGCAATCCACCAGCTAAAACCTTTCACACACGCGACCCCGCATGGAAGGATACCGAGGCTTGGATGAAGGAATGGAATGCCCAGGGGCATGGCACGAGGAGCACTATCTTTGACCTTAACAGTCGGGAGAAACCTGAGGGGTTTAATGGGTGTCGACAGACGTGGTGTAGACTGAATCGCCTTAGAACTGGGGTCGGAAACTGTGCATACCTCTGGCACAAGTGGGGATGGTGTGAGTCGGCAGCGTGCGAGTGTGGAGACCAAAAACAAACCATACACCACATGGTGTTCGAGTGCCCCATCACCAGATATGACGGACCAGCTGAGGACTTTAAACACCTGACAGAGGAGGCGAGCTTGTATCTGCGGAATTGTAAATTATGATTTGATTTCATTTTAGTTTTTTAGTTTATATTTTTGTAACCAGTGTGTAACCGCCATACGATAAATAAATAAATGATTCAATAATTCATTGGTGAACAAATTCTTGTCACGGCGATAAGATGGTACAGGTGGCGGCACATAAGAAAAACGTGGAGGGGAGATGCGCAGTATGAAATCGATGTTGTTATTCATACTGCACATCTCCCCTCCACGTTTTAATTACGTGCCGCCACCTGTAGCGGAATAAATTACCCAACAGACTAAATCATGTCAAATAATGTCTTTTTATGAAATAACATTTTGTTAAATGATATTTAGGCCAATGCTTAATTTGCGAAACATATTATTTGGTGAAATGAATAAAGGTCAATTGACATTTTATTATTTAACACATTTACCAAGTGTAGTGTTTGCTAATTGATCATTTGCTAAGTGAGTTTTTGTAAAATGATACTTTTGTCAAATGTCGTGTTTGCCAAATTGATCATTAAGTGTAACGTTGTTTGTCAAATGATCATTTGTCAATCATTTTTAGGTGAAACATAAGTGAACCTAGATTAAAACATAGGCTACTTTTTATCCCGGAAAATTGCATAGTTCCCGCGGGATAGCGATAAACATGTCAATTGCTAATGTTACGCGGACGAAGTCGCTGGCAACAGCTAGTATTATTATAAATGCGAAAGTTTGTGAGGATGGATGTGACGATGTGACGTGTGTATGTTTGTACCTTCTTCACGCTGAAACGACTGGACGGATTTGGATAAAATTTGGAACGGAGATAGCTGGTACCCCAGATTAACACATAAGCTACTTTTTATCCTGGAAAATTTCAAAGTTCCCGCGGGATAGCGATCAACATGTCAATTGCTAATTCTAGGCGGACGAAGCCGCGGGCAAAAGCTATTTATTACTGACCTGACGTCACACTCGACGCAATAGTATTCCTTAACGTCTGTGTGTTTGAGCTGGTGATGTTTTATCTGTGTGCGTGTGCGGAACCTCTTCCCGCACACGGAGCAAGCGTAATTCTTTATGCCCTGATGGATCCTGTGAATTAAATAAAAAAAAAAAAAAACATAATAACAACCGGATAACTCACGTATAAAAAAACGAAAGAATGCTCCGACAAATGTTTCGGATTATTCCGTAGTCCTTCCACAGAGAGCGATCGCCCCGGCAGCGAAATGAACACTGCGCGCCAACGCTCTCGCGCGGCTACTCGGCGCAGCTGACAGCGGCGCACAACTACCCTCGTTTCTTTCGGCTTTTAATACGTGAGTTATCCGGTTGTTGTAATTATGTTTGTCTCACGGTAGTTTCATGTTGAACAATAAAAACCTACGCGTTAATAGATTAATCAATCATACGTCAATAAAAAAAAAACACCGGGTAGCACTCCGGGAGTGCCGGCAGAAGTGAAAACTACACACACACACACTCGCGCAAAAAGAAACAAAATACACGAGATTCGAACTGCGGTCACCTGAGAGGACGCACTGTTATTCCACACCTTATACCACTAGGCCAAATGCATATACGTCAAAGCGACGAAATCAACGTACACTTCAAAAATCGAACGCGACTAGCTTCATTCGTATTTGAAAATAAGCTTTTAGAGGGTCTGATAACGTGATACTTAAACTCTCCCTCCGCCTTACGCCTGACGCGAGTTAAACATTTTTACCCATCACAAAATTTACCAAACATGGCCAAGAACCACCGCAAGGAAAATGGCTTTCGAATGTAAAAAAACACCACTGAAATCAGTCCATCCGTTTGAGCGCTACAAAGACACGCACGCACACACACACACACACACACACACACACAGAGAGAGACACAGACAGACAGACAGACACACACACAGACAGACACACAGACAAACAGACACACAGACAGACACACAGACAGACAGACAGACAAACAGACACACAGACAGACAGACAGAGTTAGAGAGAGAGAGATCGATGTCAAACTCATAAACACTCCTCTTTGCGTCGGGGTTTAAAAAGAGTGCGACTGACTGTCTGTGCGTCTGTGCTGTGCTGCCCGCCGCGGTGGTTGCCCATGTGGCCGCGGCGCTGCTGTTACTAACAGGTTAATAGTGCTACTGACTGTCTGTGCTCCTCCAGCGAGTCCTTGTTGATGAACGTCTTGCCGCACTCCTCGCACTCGGGCCGCTGGCCGCCATGATGGTTCCGCATGTGTCCTCGGTGCGTCTTGCTGTTACTGACAAACACACATTTATAACTATTGACTTACAATAAACAACTAGACTCTCAATCGCAAACAAAAGTGCCTCAAGAAACGTCCGAGCGGCGTTGTCTATATATTGTGTCAACACATCAACTTACACAGATAACACTAACATATTCGTTCAAATTAACACCTTATTTCGTGGCAGTAATGTTTAATGTCAATTGTATACGATCGTGAGAAGTAATAACACGACGCCACGCGCTGGAAACCTGTCTGTCTCTTGTTCTCAAGCGTTTGAGATTACGGTGCGAAAGAGACATGTACATTGTTATCTGACTGAACCAAAACTCTGCACAATAGACGCGTCGTGCAGACTTTTGCTTCCGACGTTTTTGAGCGTGATGTAAATTAGTTATGTACGGGGAACAAGGGTAGTAAAAACATAAATATATCAAATTAAATAGCATAAGGCATAGTTAAATTTAACAGTCTTTAAACATACTTACGTAGAAACTTTACCGCAGAGGTGGCATGTGAAATGTGATACCATGCCTTCGTGTTGAGTTCTGGAATAATTAAAAAAAAACATAATATAAACAAAAGCCTATGCAAATGAACTTCATGACTGGGTATTTTGTTTAATCTATAATTGAAGTGGTTATGTTAGAAACAGGATTAACGTAAGTTATGACGAAGATGACTACAGTGACTAAAATTATCACTGACTACAATAACGGCGTAGGCGATAATAGATAATAAAAGATTGCTTATAATGACTAAAAAATTTTCCAAACGACACTGAAAATTAGAACACATAGAAAAATCCGAAAAGTAAAGCTATGGCCGGGAATCGAACCCGGGTCCTCCAACCCAAAATAATAATACTATAATACTAAAACAGTGAACAAAATGATTAAAAAGTGATTATAATGACAAATACACTGATTACAATGGCTTAAATACCGCATATGAGTACTAAAACAGTGACTAAATTAACTAAAGTGACCATCACGACCAACAGCAACAACTATGACTAAAAAGTGACTAGGATTACTAAAACAATGACCATAATGACCAAAATAATGACTATAATGTCTAAAACAGTGACTACAATTATTATAATGACTAAACAATGACTATAATGACTAAACAATAACTACAATGACTAAAAAATTACTAGGATTACTAAAACAATGACCATAATAATGACTATAATGTCTAAAACAGTGACTACAATTACTATAACGACTAAACAATGACTATAATGACTAAACAATAACTACAATGACTAAACAATGACTATAATGGGTAAAAAGTGATAACAACAGCAATACCTGTAGTGCTGTAGTATGGAGGCGCGGTCGGTCATGCGCCGCGCGCACGCGCAGCACTCGTAGCGGCGCGTGTGTATGTGTGTGTGCACACTGTGGCTATACGCGGTGGGGAAGTACATTGAGCACAGCTTGCATGTGAACGCCCCGCGGGACTGAGCAACAGAGAGATTCAGATTATATTTACATACAAGAATAGGGAATATTCATGATTATTTTCATGGCTTTCTATAGAAGCTCATTTATGTTATAACTAGCTGTTGCCAGCGACTTCGTCTGCCAAGAATTCGTTTATCGCTATCCCGCGGGAACTACGCAATTTTCCGGGATAAAAAGTAGCCTATGTGCTATTCCAGACTTTTCTCTATCTATGTGCCGAATTTCATCCAGATCCGTTGGGCCGTTCTGGCGTGATTGAGTAACAAACAAACAAACATCCATCCATCCATCCATCCATCCATCCATACTTTCGCATTTATAATATTAGTTAGATTAGATAAACAATACGAAAAAATATTTTTCAAATAACTGTAAAAATAACCGAGTTATAAACTATCAAAGATTTGACTCTATCTCTTTCTAGAAAAACGGAATTTTAATATGGAGTTTGTCTAAGCGTTGTGACAAATGACGTCACGTGTCATATCGGATCTCTCTTTCTAATCGCTCACTAATTAGTAGTTTAAAACTATTATATTTTCCGTGTTTCTAGACCGATTTTACTTTTAATTTCACTGGTTATCATCTTTTTTACTATATTTTCATATTTTGTAAAGAAATGTGTCAATTTTTTTAATGCATATTCCCTATTGTTCGTTTATTTATATTTGAAAAAGCTGTGGTAAGCCTAGTGGTTTGACCTGTGGCCTCTCAAGCAGAGGGTCGTGTTCGAGCCGGGCTCGCACCTCTGAGTTTTTCGCAATTTATGTGCGAAATTACATTTCAAATTTGCCATGCGCTCATCAGTGAAGGAAAACATCGCGACGAAACCTTGTACACATCTGCGAAAGAATTCAATGGTGTGTGCGAAGTTCCCAATCCGCACTGGGCGCGCGTGGGAACTATAGCCCAAACCCTTCAATTCTACTGGAGGAGGCCTATGCTTAGAGGTACATCGAATTACGCTCAGTAAAAAAAAAAAGAAAAAAAAAGAAGACATGTAAAAAAAAAAATTGTAGTTAATTCGTAATAAAAACGCTAAATAAAAAAAAACCCGGCCAAGTGCGAGTTGGACTCGCGCACCGAGGGTTCCGTACCATTATCTATAAATATCTATAAACCAGTGTAAGCAGAGCCCTGCTCCAAAGCAAGATGTACGCAGTGTGGGGTCACTTTATATTGGTCACTGATATACATATACAGACATACATACATATTTACGGTTTTCGCAATTTTGTCTTTATCTGTGCTATGAGACGTTGCTTCGTACCAAATTTCAAGATCCTGAGTTCACACGAAATACCCTGTAGGTTTTGATTCCCTTGCGAGTTTCGAAAATTTGCGGCATAAACGGCTGTATCTTTTGATTGCGTTGGCTTAGAAGTTCGATTTTTTCACAGCTTCAAGAGGCAGCAGACCTGAGTATTTGATACAAATTTCAGCTTGATACCTCCACGCGTTCCTGAGAAAAAGGGTCTTGACAGACAGACAGACGGACGGACGGACGGACGGACAACAAAGTGATCCTACAAGGGTTCCGTTTTTTCCTTTTGAGGTACGAAACCCTAAAAAAGCTGTCAGTTAGTTTGTTAGTTACAGGTAGATACATACATACATGTAAAAACTAGATACAATATACTGTGTGACTCACCGGACTGTGTTTTCGCATATGGTTCTCTAATTTTGTGTCGAAATTGAATCCCTTAAAGCAGAGGTGGCACTGGAACGGGTACCTCGCTTTGCTCTCCTCCTGCAATAAGTAAGCTTATTAAAAATTCTATTTTACATTGACAATACTCTTAGATGGCTGTAAGTAAATGCTTACATACATACATACTTACATACAGTCACGCCTCTTTCCCACAGGGGTAGGCAGACTACTTTGTTCCACTTGCTACGATCCTGACATACCTCTTTCGCTTCATCCACATTCATCAATCTCTTCATATATGCTCGTGGGTTTCGGGTACTCTTGACCTGGCCTTTTTCCAATACGTCCCCAATTTGATCACGGAACGTCCGCCTAGGCCTTCCCCTCCCAACGCACCCATTCACACTCCCCATATAAATCTGTTTACACTCGGTTTCAATAAGGAAGGGTTGTATGTGACATTAACATTGACGAATCTAGAGGTGAGGCTACTTTATGACACCTTTCACATGAAACGATTATCGATTATATCTTAGTACTAATTCCATTAAAATAACGACTGCATATTAATTTATAAATAAATGCTATTTCGATATAATGATACCCAAGTCAATCTCCTAAGATGTAATAATTATAATTCCTATTTTACGCTTTTTGCCAAGTTGTGTTTTTTCAACAAAATAGGTTGAATAAAATATTATTTTACTTCCTTATGTAATTTAAGTTCTAAGGAATCTATTTATTACCAATAAAATCGATTGGTATTGTGTAGCGAGTGTGAAAGAATGTAAAATACTCACTTCATATTTTTGTAGATTGTCTTTGGATTTTCGATTATACGCGATTTTAACCGATCACCCAATTATACATAGTCACCTCTCTAGTTTTAATAACCATAGAACGTAACGTAGCAACGTCTCGTCAATAGTGACATATATTGAAAAATTTTACGTGAAATTTATGTAAACTCAAAAAACATCGCCGCGATTCTTTTTAGAACGTTATTAATGTACAGTACCGAGTATTGATTTATTTCTAAGTAATTTAATTTAGTGTTTATTTTGCTGTCAAAACTTTCGTGAACGCTAACAGTTACATTCTATGGATCTGTCACACAACCCTTCGTTATTGAAACCGACCGTAATTAATTTAATTATAGTTATTACATATAATTTTTATCATTATTTCATGTCAAAACAACTAGTGTTTAAAAATATTATAATATACATATATATTCTAATTTTGTGCAGTATTTACGTTTTCCCATCGTTAAAAGGGGTGCGTCCCACGAGATATAACTACAAAATATCTAATTTCATGATAATAACGTTCACAAGATATAATGAACGTTACCTATAACAGCAAAAAGTATAATTTTTTAACGTATAAGGCTTAAATTATATAACGTTATTTTTATTTTTATATAACTTCAATTTGTATAAGATTTATATGGACTAATTTCTTTTAACATAACAAACATTTAACCTAACTGAAACAGCTGCAAGACATTGTTTAATTTTCGGCGAGCGAGCGAAGCGAGCGAGCAAGACGGTACGGAGCGGAAGCGATTCGGATAGGTTAGGTTCAAAGGCTAATGCGGGAGCGTAGCGCAGCGAAGCTCCCGCATTAGCCTTTGGTGTTAGTTATTTTTTTTTATAACCACCTAGAAAACCCCCTAACCACATAGCAAATTCAATAAACAACTGTCCATTATGCTTTTTGACGTTAGCTGTTATGAACATTATATACTTTGATCGTTATTTCAATTGATATTATATATAAACAACGTTATACCTTACAAAATTAGATATTTTAAGATTATAATTTTCGTTCATTATATCCAGTAAACGTTATACTAAACGAGTTTATATAAAGTGAGCGTATATATTATGAACATTAGATAATAAGTTGTTATATCTCGTATTACTTACCCAGCCTAGTGGTTTGACCTCTCAAGCAGAGGGTCGCAGGTTCGAATCTCGGGCTCGCACCTCTGAGTTTTAAAAATTTATGTGCGAAGTAATTACATTTGAAATTTACCATGAGCTTTTCGGTGAAGGAAAACATCGTGAGGGAACCGGAGCAATCCCAATAAGGCTTAGTTACCTCTGGGTTGGAAGGTCAGATGGCAGTCGCTTCTGTAAAACTAGTGGCTACGCCAAATCTTGGGATTAGGTTGTCGAAGCGGACCCCAGGCTCACTGAGCCGTGGCAAATGCCGGGAAAAACGCTAGGAAGATGATGATTGTTACCTCGTATTGTTTGAACTGCTCCTCGGGGTCCAGGGTGACTATCCTGATCTTGGTGGGGTCCAGTTCCACGGGTTTCCTGATGGTCGTTTTTGGTTCTTCAGCGCCATCTGTCGGTTCTTTACTGTAAACAAACACTCTCATGTATGTATGTTTAACTCTTTATTGTTCATAAAACACATGAAAAAGATGAATACACGACAACACAAATGCACAAAGGCGAACTTATCCCTAAAAAGGGTTTCTTCTGGTTAACCTTTGAACGATTGACAGGACATAGGTATCAACAAGAGTAGACAGACAGAAAAAGTAAAAGAACTGATCGAAACCTAAAATAATCTCTCATATCACGGTCCAATTTTGTTTGTAAACACTAGGCATCGTTCAAAGATTCCTTTATTTAACCGACTTCAAAAAAAAGGTCCTCAAATCGGTTGTTGTTTTTTTTTTAACAATATTTGCAGCAAATCGCGCCAGTCAATACAAAAGTTGAGTCTGTCGGGAATAATCCCTACTAATATTATAAATAAAACAAAACAAAAACATCGTGAGGAAACCTGCACACAACTGCGAAGCAATTCAATGGTGTGTGAAGTTCCCAATCCGCACTGGGCCCGCGTGGGAACTATAGCCCAAGCCCTCTCATTCTGAGAGGAGGCCTGTGCCCAGCAGTGGGACGTATATAGGCTGGAGAGAGAATATTATAAATGCGAAAGTAACTGTCTGTTACGCTTTCACGCTTAAACCACTGAACCAATTTAGTTACAGAACCAGATTCAGTCCCAGGAAAGGACATATGATAGTTTTATCCCGGAAAATTGCATAGTTAGTTAGTAAATAAACAAACATACATACATACATACATACCGTCACGCCTCTTTCCCACAGGGGTAGTCAGAGACTACTTTGTTCCACTTGCTACGATCCTGACATACCTCTTTCGCTTCATCCACATTCATTGATCTCTTTATACATGCTCCTCGGTTTCGGGCAAATAAATAAAATATTCCATTAACTGGTAGTGGTGGCAATAACGGCTGTTTTGCAATAATGAATAACAGTGTTGTGTTATTATTAAATAGCTGTTATTGTAAACTGTTGTCTGTTATCCTGTTATATTGCTGTTTTATACGATAATGAACTTATTATTAAATAATTGTTATACTTATTTCGTCGCGATCGCAGCGTAATAAAAACGTACGGGAACAAAAGCAAAACAACGCTCTGTTACCTTGTTTGTTATTGTACTGACTGACAACAAACAGCAACAGCTAATAATGATACCAAAAGTCAGTTATTTGAATTGCGATTGCGATGCGAACTCGCGCGTATGGCGCTATCTCTCGCACACACTTACTTGATTTGTTGCGCACTCGCTTGCGCTTCTATGCCAAGTGCGGCAACAGTGCGTGTATGAACAACGTTGACAACAGACAACGAATAATAATGAAATGAAATGAGTTTATTTTGCTGGAACATACACGGGTGTTACTTATTTATACATGTCAGTTGGATACAGTTACATGAATGCATGCTCCGCCACAATATGGCACGCAAAAGTCTTAAGTAATCCAAATAATTAATTATAATATTAAATGGTGAAAAAATGCTAAAATGTCAAAATGTTCATGGTGAAAGTAATTATAATATCATAATCAAACTAATCATATAATTTGTCAAAATGTTCATTTAGACTGTAAAATGGTCGTACAAGCAAAAAATATTTTAATTTCTTACAAAATTCACACACATTATTACATTGCTTTATGTCTTCATTCAAATGATTATATATTTTAATTCCGTTAAATTCAATACTTTTTTTAAATTGTACATAGTTCTTAGACTTAGGTAGCTGGATATCAAAATTAGATTTTAATCTACGTGGCCTATTATTAGTCTTGTATGCAAATCTAAACCTATTTTTGAAAATAATAACAGGATAGTTCACGATTCGATAATGTGTTGTTCGTTACGTGCAAATAATGCATTACATTATCTGCTGTTGTAATAACGACCACCACTATTAACTGGTGTCTCTAGGGAACATATAGGTATAACTGTACCAACCTCTTCCTCTTTTTCCTGACTTTAGCTTTGTCCTCTTTGTTTTTGTCGTCACTCTTTTTACTTTTCTTCCTTTTCCTGGCCGGCTTGCCTTCTTCTTCCAGTTTCACTATATTTTCTGCTTCATTAAGTATCGTGTTAAGTTCAGCATTTGTTAATTTTGATGGATTTGACCTAAAAAAAAAACATCTTCTGTCAAATTGTACCAGGCGTAGTAATTTAGGGTCAATCAACACCGAGACGCGACGCGCTCACATTTTAAAAGGAACAACTCAAAATGTACCTTATATACTTCACTAAAAGATAAACATTTGATTGTAAATAAATAATAATAATAATAAATAAATATCATGGGACTAGCTTGTACTAAGGGTACCAGGCAACGGATAAACATACTTATATAATGTAGATAAATACGTACAACATCCATGACTCGGGCACAAACATTCGTATTCATCATACAAATGTCTGCCCCTACCGGGATTCAAACCCGGGACCTCTAGCTTCATAATCAGGGTCACTAACCACTAGGCCCGTAGTCGTCAAATTGCGGCCCGTGGCCGTTATTTGTGCGGCCCGCGGTAAAGTAAATTGCTTCAATAGTCAGAGTCTCTTGACACTTGACACTTTTTTATGGTAACTTTAAAATAAAAACGAATCGAATTGACGAGCGTACACAATGATCGGCAATGCCGAATAGTCGGCCGACTATTCGGCATTTTTGGAACCGACTAGTCGGATAGTCGGCAAAAACCGTAGTCGGCTCATCACTAGAAATCACTCATTTTAAATGCAGCGTCGCATCGCGTCGCGTCTCGGTGTGGATTGACCCTAACCCTTACTGTATGTTACAAGGCTATATCAATATCAAATGATATTCCATAGTATACATATGTTACGTTCCTAGTAAATTGGGTTTTAAATTCAATTTTTAAAAAGAGATAGCGCCATCGATACTGTCGATGATTCCGCCAATGTCGAGGTTGAAGAAGACAGTGTCGTTATTTATTTAACCGTTGTTCGGTGGCTTTGATGTACGGTAAAAATTGGGTTTGAAAAACGTTCCCTCTGTCAATAAAATTGACACATTGACTGTCACGGACTACTCATACTGTGGCTTGTTTGAGGGAAACTGATTGCGACATGAGACAATTGGGTCATTTATGAATCTTCATCGGGCGCGGTAGTAACATATCTACTCCGTTTATATGTAATATCATTGGCTATATCATAGTAAATACCTGAAAGCTTCCAGAGTAATGTTATCCTCGTAATCTGAGAAATTGTCAAACTCCATCTTAACGGAGCCAGATTCATCCTCCACCTTGTCCACTTCCACCACTACGGGTATGTCTATACCTATTTCATCCAGAGCCGATTCAATGGGTCGCTTCTCATGCTGAAATAAATTCAAATATGCATCATCACATCATCACCTTAGAGACCACCAAGCTTCGATGCTGAACTTTAAAAAAAAAATATATATATAATAACTAGCTTCTGCCCGCGACTTCTTCCGCGTAGAATTAGCAATTGATATGTTTATCGTTATCCCGCGGGAACTATACAATTTTCCGGGATACAAAGTAGCCTATGTTTTAATCTAGTGTACCAGCTATCTTCGTTCCAAATTTTATCCATATTCGTCCAATCGTTTCAGCGTGAAGAAGGAACAAACATACACACTCACTCACATCGTCACATCATCACATCGTCACATCGTCACAAACTTTCGCATTTATAATATTAGTAGGATTAGTCTCACATACCTCTAAAACTTTCTGGTAGCCCTGCTTGTTCTTGCCACTGTTGTCAAACACGAGGATATTTGTCTCTTTGAGTTGCGGTGACGCATATTTGCTGAGCTCTCGGTCCTGAGCGTCTATTGGGAACTGGAAATCGCGACATACTTAGGGCTCATCCAGAAATCATGTGATCATTTCTGGGGGTTGGTGTCGGCAAAATAGAAAAATTCTATCACGAATGATCACGATGGAGGAGGGGGGGGACACACACAGAACATCAAGTGTAATTTCTGTATAGAGAAAATGAAATTCTATTTGGTATGTTAGTTTGATTATCAAAAAATATTGGATGCGTATTTAAAAATAACCCAAGCCCTCTCATTTTGAGAGGAGGCCTGTGCCCAGTAGTGGGATATATCTCGACTCGAGTGGCATAAGGTCTGATGTGAAAATCAGACCAAATT
Organism: Pandemis heparana; assembly: GCA_963854515.1. Lineage (NCBI taxonomy): Eukaryota > Metazoa > Arthropoda > Insecta > Lepidoptera > Tortricidae > Pandemis > Pandemis heparana. Next base: position 964,060 of record OY978033.1, read on the forward strand.
GACTTATTTAAATTACAGTTATAATGCGCTCTTTCTCTGTCTATCACACTGACACTTGTGTTTCTATCTCTTTCTGTTGAGGAGATATTTAAATGCATAAGGTCTGATCTGACGACTTTTAGAAATTATAGACGCATCAGGACTAATTTTGACTTACACCTTTATGCATGGACTTCTCCAAGTTTTTTGTTTAGCGTATTTCAACTTCAAGGTTTATGCTTCAAAATTTGTTTTCCTTCATGACTGACGTTATGTCACTAAAAGCCTTCTGCTTTGCAAAGGTTGACACAGCATAGGTACGTATCACTAGATACGACGTAATGTTTCAAATATTTTTAGCTTTTTAATTTTATACAGTAATTCGTATATTAGTTTGAGACCTTATGCCTGTAATAATGTTAACTTTTGAGAATAATATGAGTAGTTAAGTTCAAATAGAACATGCCTCCAAACAGTTCAACAGCATCACGTATGAAGCATAGAGTCGGAAGTCGCTGTTTTCATAAAAAAATGTTGTATCGATATTATTTAAACCGCAAAAAGAAAATTAAATATATGAAAATATAGGTACAAGTAATCTTCTAAAGATGCAAAAAGTTTCGTGATCCTAACTATAATAATTCAATAATTATAAGCAGATTCATTTACCAATTTTATTTCTGCTCTCCTGAAAAGTTAAGAAATCACACATCAGACCTTATGCTTCTCTAGTCGAGATATATAGGCTGAGATGAGATTTTTGACTTTTGACCCAAAATCAAAAATATTTAAGCAGAACCAATCTGCTCATCTGTGTAATTTCAGAATGTCAATACGTCAACATTATTAGCGAAATGCGCCTTGCTAAAATATTACAAGCAAGCAAGGGTGAAAGCATTTTCATATCTGTTTCTTTTGTTGTTTCTTTTCTATAAAATTGTGTGTGTTATTTGTGTGTCTTGTAAAATGAATAATGGTTGATTTAGACGAGGACTATTTTCAGGCGTCTAAATTTCGGCGCGTAAAAAAGGCACCATCACATCCTCAGACCGTTTACACAACGACTATTTTCAGGCGCCTAAATTTCGCCGCCAGTGAACCGCAAACCGTTTACACGGTGCCTTTATAGTGCCAGTCGTTAGCACGCCGCCACAACCGACGGTCCTTGTTTACGCGCCAGTCTTTCTACGCTAAGGTCACCATCATTTAAAATGAATTCAGGACTTCTGAAGTTAAAAAGGCAATGTATAACCAAACTATCCGCGTTATTACGAGAGGAGCTGATTAATATGTTGGAGGAAGAATGCAATGAAATTCTTCGAACCAACTTGCCCTCGGCTTATAAACATTTCCTCCAGTACCCGATCTTGTCGATTTCTAAATTTTATTCACTTCTAAATAGTACGTACTCCTGATAGTTTTAATTTTCGCCTTTATTTCATTGATATTCAATCCTTCTATATAGACATTCCTAATGTAATTGTTTACAACGCTGTTAGGCGCTTTTCCTTGTTTCGATAGTCGAAGCATCTATTGTCACAAAGACATTCTTGTTCTCTATACAGTTGAACAAGCTTTAATATTTCGTTTTCACTGAGTTTCGGCGCCATTTTACCCGAAGAATGTACAACCTATTTACTTTACGGCACGGAGCCGTGCCTGCGACTGGCAGCGACGTGTTTACACGAGGCGGAAAAATAGTCGCGGGGGTAGCGAGAGACGCGGGCGGAGGTCACTGGCGTCGAAAAATAGACTCGTGTTCTATTCCGTGCCAGCGCTGGCATGCCGCGAAAAAATGGCGCCGAAAGTGTTTACACGGTGCCTTTTCCAGGCGCCGTGATTTAGGCGCCTGAAAAAAGTCCTCGTCTAAATCGACCTTAAATGTTTTCTTTCTTTCTTTCAAAGCCATTAAAAAAAACTAATACTATAAATGAGAATGATTTTATTCTTTGTTTGCATTGAATAGGCTCCGTAACTATTGGACTCCATAAAAAATCATCTTCAAACTAAACATCCTGTTCCGTCAGGTTACACATCACACCAGTTTCAACAAAAGAGACCGACTACGGCTTACCGGAGCACATCTCATCAGGTACTCGCAGAGCATGGCATTGGCTCGGAGCAGCTTGTGCTTGAACCGAAGAGACCTGTGCAGCAGGCTGGCGCACTCGTAGCACAGCCAGGGTGGGAGGCCATCTGACTCCGACACCTGTAGACATCAGAATAAGTCTTTAATCTTAGTGGTAAATTGACAACACACATGGCTGTATGGACCATGTTTCCTTTGCCTATTACATCTAAAAAAAAAAGGTTATTTAATTTCTTCAGATTCCAGATTACAAGCAAAAGCAACTTATTCATGTGTACGTAATAAAAAGTAAAGATGTAATTCTGAGATAGGCTATCGTAGGTGAGTTCAGTAATACTATACTCACACGCGCAAGAAGCAGAGCGTACCTATATTAAACTGGCCTCAGCCTTTAATTCGCAGAATTCTGTATTTATTTCTTACTAGCTGTTGCTAGCGACTTCGTCTGCAAAGAATTCGTTTATCGCTATCCCCGCGCGAACTACGCAATTTTCCGGGAAAAAAGTAGCCTATGTGCTATTCCAGACTTTTCCCTAATATTATTTAGAATAGATTAGACAAAGTACGAGGAAAAAGTAGTAACATTTTACTGCACTTGCTGTGAGTTTAAAATCAATACCTACATTCAGTAACATTAGTAACATTACAAAGAAGGATTGTTTATGTTTTGCAAATAACCTCAGCACCACGAAAAAATTATAGTTTGTACCATAGTAAACAAAAAGTATCTGAGTAGAAGTAAGTTTAGTCTGATTTCGTGAATAAACCATACCTTTAAACCAGCTAAATCAAAGAAAAGCGGAACGAAAGGTGTTATACTTAACACCCGCTTTTCGGTGGTTAAACAACATCGGCAGATAGTCTTAACAGGATCCAAGTCTGGTTTGTACTCATCTTCGTCTCTAGAACTAGCTGTCTCCATGATAAATAGCTTGAAATTGCAACTAAATTAATGAATTTAAATCAATTCTTTGAATTACGAAGAAACATCATTTTGTAAACAACATGGCGACTGTCACTTATACATTTAAGTAGACGCTATTATATCAGAGTAAGTGAAAATTCCGTGAAAATTCACATGGATCTTATTTCTATCCCACCAAGGCACAAAGAAACTTTCTCAACTTGTATGAACATTAACGAAATTAGCTCATAGCAACTTAATAATGCGTTTTGTTAGTAAGATTGCAAATTTAACTCTACATTCATTCAATGCAAGAACGAAACGCATCGCTTTAGGGTGGTCAGCCTAAGAAAATATCTATTAATTGGTAGAATAAAATGGAACAAGGAAATAAATTAATAAATTTGTTAAAAATAATTTATTGTACAAACGATACCACAAAAATGGCAAATATTATTCATATGCCAATGACACTACATGACTTCTTTAATTTACGATGAAAATAAACAACAAAATAATAACATACATTAGAACAACGATATTATTTTTTACTATGATCACAGGTAACCAAGTATATTGGTGGCGCAGACAACACGTACACTGGCATTTCTGAAAAGAAATTAGTTATTTAATTATTTTTATTTTTGTTTCGAGACAACAAGAATTCTATCTTGCTTATTTGTTTTCTATTATTTTTTTTTTAACTTTATTGTGTGTATTGTAGCATTCAAATAAACGATATATCTATGTATCTATCTTGATTCTATCACAAGAAAAAACTGCGATGTTACTCACCACTGGCAGATTTACAGATTGCCTTTAAATTTTCAAGCGAACCACTGTGTTGTCCATGTTCTTTACTGTAACAAAAGAAACAGATTTACGCATTTTTTAACAACACAACAACAGCAGTCTTTAAATGCTTTCAGTACTGTGTTCCAGCACGGAGTGTAAGACAGGCAGCTAAATTACTAGCCTACTAGCACATGAAGTATTCTACCTTAGCACTCAAGGCTGGCAACGCATTTGCACTCTTTTAGTCTTGCGGGTGTCGAACTTACCATTGCCCAGCCAAGCTTATATTAGTTAGTGATTTAGACAGCACACAGGACTGCACTGTCGCATTTTGGAGGTCAGCCAGCGAGCACGCTTGCCTTGCCCTGGCTATCAAACTATGCTGCAGCATATTCTGGCAACACTTCTGCTCTTCGTCGTTTATTCGTATTTCTGGCAACTGTTTGTCCGTTATGTTCTGACAGCTGCAACTTTTCGCGGCATTTTCATCGGCCGCCACGCTTGAAGTGCTAATTTGTCTATTTGTTTCTTGATTCAGTGTCCTATGTATATTAGGGTCTGATGCGTAATTTTGTTTGTATTTATCAATGAATTGGACAGTTTTTCTGTTTCTGTTCATCGCTGACAACTGGTATTGGCCTCTGCGGAAGGCTGCTGAAGACAAATTCGGTGATCTGTTCGGAGACGCGGCAGCAGACGCAGTCTCAGCTGGTTTTTTGATTGCATCTTTTATCTCGTACTCCGTGGCTATTGCTTCAAATACCTGCGAAACGAAATATTTGGAAGTACTACAACTAGCTAACATAAAAAATAGCGTCCAGCTGTCCAGTGGTTTTGTTTGATTAATATTGCGTTTCCGTGGTTTAACATGAATATTTTATTGAATCAGGCGTTACTTTGCGGAGGTCCATTTCAATGAACTCAAAATATTTACCTTGCTACTCCGCTACTCACGTGCAAAATAACCAAACCTGTGTGAAATATACATGTTTTACATGCAACTCCTCCCTCCACTACTGCCACATAAAACATATATTAATCTTACAAACTTAATTATTCCTTAACCACACAAACACGACGCACGTTTCGATCCCTCTACGGGATCATTTTCAAAATTAGAAAGCACAACTGATGCACATGCAAACCAACGTCGTACATACGACGTATATATTTTGAAGCATATATATAAAACAAATTATATTTCGCACAGGCCTGGTTATCTTGCTCGTGAGTAGCGGAGTAGCAATGTAAATATTTTGAGTTCATTTAATATGAATGTAACAAAAATGTTAGTAAATAAAAGTTACACTCCTAATTAAAAAAATATTCTCTAGTTTAAAAAGAAAAGAAAACGGATGTATTTCACCTAAGCGTTTTTGAACCAACTTACTTGTTCAGCCACCAAGTTTCTGGCATAAGGAGAATCCTTTGGCGGTAAAGCTTCTCTGCACAACGCGCATCGTTCCAGTCGCTTCCAACAAGCTAAAACAAAATACAAATATGGTTCACTAATGTTTCACCTAACAATGATTGACAAATGATCATTTGACAAACAACGATTCACCTAATGATCAATTGGCAAACGAGACATTTGACAAAAGTGTCACCTTACAAAATCTCACGAAGCAAATAATCATTCTCATAAATTGTCAAGATGCACAAACAAAAAAGATAAAATTGAAAATTACTGTGTACTCGATATACTTAGTTCATGTAATGTACAGTAGGTACTGTCACCTGACATTCGGTTTGTATTAACTTCAATTATCCGATAACTTGCAATAAAAGATTGACTGTGAGAATGATAATGATATCAAAACAAACATGGGCTGCATAATGATCTTGAACTTTAAAGTTTGCAAAAGTCACCAACAAATCATGATTTCATCGTTAATTAATTGTACATTTATCTTGATGAAGAGCTTTGGCAGTTTTACGATTCAACCTGGCAAATGTCTCCCCCTCTGAAGCATAGGATCATGATTGGAGCTTAGTTTAGAATTTAGAAAGTGTAAGTCGCGTCAGCCAATCTCATTTTCAAAAAGTTATAATTTGTTGAATAGCCGGACATTTTCAGAAAATATGCAGCATTTTCAACAAAATAGTCAAAAAAAAATTCCATACTATTTTGCCAGTTTGACGACCCATATAGGCCATATATAAATCGTGTGAAAAAATTGACACAAAACTGGCAAAAAAATTAACGGACACTTTTTTTCCTTACGAAAATGAATATAATGATTCTAATGATTGGTGATTCTAATTCAGAAAAAAAAAAACATTTTTTTCATTTGGAAGAAAAATAAACGTGCTTACAAGTTTTTTTGAAAATACCTATCCTTATGAAAAATAAATAAAGATAAATAGATGATGTCAAAAGGTCACCTATTGCATACAGAGTAAAGATCAGTCCAACCTTCACAGTATAGATGCGAGCGCGCGCAATTCAGAGCTTTAGTCGCTGTGGCTGCGCACACGCAACAAGCGAGAGCGCGCACCACGCCCGCCAGGGCGCGGCGCGACTTCTCGCCGCGAGAGCCGCCGCCGCAGCTCCATAGCAACTGAAATTTGCACCAAAATATGCGGTCTTATCGTATAAAAGCGACCAAACAACCATTAAGACAGAGAAATAAGTTACACACTAACTTGGTTTTAAGATTGCTTGCTTGAGCTATTTTTTTTTTTACAAAAAATAATTCATATACTTCATGTTTTGCAAAAGATTTTGGGATCTATCAGTACAGTCACCAGCATAAATAAGTGATGACGATCACGTTTTCAAACATGTCTTTAAAGTGACAAGGTACAAAAGTGATCACTTATTTATAGTGGTGACTGTACCTACGAGTGAAATGTGACACATTTTCAAATGTGGCATTATTAAAAACTTTTTTCCCACGATATCTATACGTCATAGCGTATAGATCATTAGTAGTGTTTACCTCAGGATCGTCTCTTGGATCTACTCCACAATTCCATACAAGAAGTGACACTCCGTGACCAGCTCCGTCTCCCCTGATCAGACCTGCTACCTGACCAACCTAAAAAAAACAAATGCCAACCATCACAAACATATTGCATTGCAAGAAATCATACCTGTTTAATCTTACAAATAACTTAAAGCTGGGTCAACCATAGCTAAAACTCATCAGACATGACTGCTTAATTGTTTATTTAATAATTGTGCATTTTATCTTACCGGTAATCCTAGTAAATCTCTTCCATCGGCCTGCAGCAGGCAGTCGCCAGTTTTGAGTCCTGCTAGATCAGCTCTCGCTCCAGGCGTTATTTCTCGAACCTAGAAGAAAACATCCAACATTAAGTTTTAGCGCAATATTTACAAGAACGATATCGAACATTCTTTTATGGACAGTTGGAGTTTAACTACAACTCCGCGTTAGTTGAGTCTTTCACGATGATGCGTGTGATAGTTCTAATACACCCCCTTGCAAAAAATCGGGCACCTATAGTTTTTGAGATTTTTAGGCATTAAATCTTAAGGTACGTTTAGACTAAGACACTATACACCGTACACTCAATGTATACATCGAGTGTCTCTGTATGAACACGAGTGTCTCCAATTGCAAAATTTATTGTGACACGTTAATTAGTGTCGCATCAGTCGCTGTGTAAACACGTTGTGTCCAAGTGTCTAGTGTACTCGAAAAGTTTTCGAACAGGTTTGATATTTTCAATACACCGCACCGTGTTGGAGTACACAAAATGAGTTTTACGTGGAGAAAGGAAGCCACAAAAAACCTTATAATTTTTGTAGAAGGGCTACCAGAGCTTTGGAATGTTTTATCTAGTGATTATAAAAATAGAGTGAAAAAGCAGGCGGCGTTGGAAAGTTTAGCAGAAGAATTTAAAACTACCTCCACAGAAATAAGCAGAAAAATTCATAACTTAAGGACACAACTCAATAATGAAATAAGAAAAATAAGAAAAAAAATCTGCACGACTTTTATCCATGATGACCGAGTAATCACTAACTGGTTGGCGTGTGAACAGCTCGGACACTACTTCCGTACACTTGCGAATAGACACTATTCAGACACCAAAAATACGTTCAAGTGTAAACAGTACAGACATTTATGTCGGAATTTCTGTCGTAGTCTAAACGTAGCTTTAGAAAGTAAGCTTTTATGCACATAAAATACAAAAACCATGGGTGCTCATTTTTTTGCAAGGGGGTGTGTTTTCATACGGTCGAAGTGAACACGCATACCATACGTCTAAACTCAATTTGCATCTACACAAATGCTACACACATTTTTTGTCGAGCACATTCATTTCCCTCGGAAGGAAGGGGGTTTGATTAGCAAGGCACCGCGCCATCTCGTATCAAAAATTACAAAAGATATTTTTTTTGTGCCCAATTTGATCCTTTACAGTACTATGCATCCACAACTACTTCTTCATAATTTTAAAAATATTTGTATGAAATACATACCCAAGGATACGGGTCCCAAAGGGTCCTGGTGAGACGAAAACCTAGGCCTTCTCCTTCATCTTCCGGTAAATTGAGCTGCAAAAATATTACAGTGTTCTGTTCCATCTATTATTGAATACAACTTTTTTTTTAATCACATGTAAATTAAATCACGTTAAGAATAAATAAATCACTAAACTACTAAAGAAAACGAAGAGAATTACTTTAGAAGTTTAATCAGTTAAACCGTTTGTCAATGTCGCTACCTAAGCTAAAGGCTCTTACACGCTAGCTAGAGTAGTGGAGTAGCAAGGTAAATATTTTTATGTTCATTACTATGTATAATGTATTGATAAGTATTACAACGGAAACACTTTACCATGAGCCACGAGATTATTGTGAAAGATTAACAAGGTGACTAAAAATACTCACGACAACCAATCGGACGCCTTCGTTGTCCTCACTTCCGCTTCCGGTAGCCACATCCGCCATATTTGAAAAGTAATTCTAAAATTTATAAAGGATTTTTTTTAGTCGAGTATAATTGGCATAATGAATAAATAACGCGCGTTTCGATGAATGAAAAAATCTTGAAATACCTACTAAATTTACTGATGAAATAAAAATAAAAATCTTGTTGTCAACAATCGAGTCATCAAACTCGAAAACTAATACAACTCCAAATAATAATCCAAACTAATTGAATTCTGCTTAATTCGCAGTAAAAAATTAACAAAAAAACTCCACACCCTGATTCCGGATTCACATGCGGATACAACAGAAGTCGTATATTAAAACTCTCGAGCTTCCTCGTCTTTAAGGTCAACAAAAACAAAACATTAATTTAATTTAAGAATTATCTTAACAAGCTGAACGATTCACGCACACGATCAAACTGTCGTGTGTCGATATAAAAAAAGTTATCGTCTAGTTCTAGTGTTGTATGTAGTTGAGCTTTTAGCTATATCGAAAAACATATTATTGTTATTTGTGAAATTGCGAAGTCTTTTATAGATTTGTGAAACCGCGACTTTAAGTCATCCGTCCGTCTCGTTAGTGGACGTCCTTTTGCTTGTATGTTTTGCAAGCTAACCAGTAACGAACTAGTGAGGCTACTCCAAAATTTAATTCATACATACATACAAATCACGTGTATATCCCTAATGGGGTGGACAGAACCTTAGGTAACAATGTCTCAAGACTACGTTTAGCATGCTTGTGGACGCACAGGTGGGAAGGGGAATCAAAATAGTGATGGTTTGTTACCATCGCCTATAACATGATTCCTAAGATTTCAGACTGAATTCAATTCAGTTCGGGTCATTGTCATACTGTCCTCCTCACTCTCAAATTAATGACTTACAGTGTGACAGGAACGGCTCGAAAAAAACTTCGAATTTAAGAGTATAAAGCTTGAGTATCGATAATCATCACACCACTATTATCAAACCAGTTATCCTTACTTCACGGCCGGCACGCCGTCTGACCTACGCTACGACAGAATGTAGGTTACCATAACACAACCTTTCACTCTATCCATTGATGAGGTAATCTGTCAAACTGTAATCAGTTGCATGCCCCTACTGCTCAAAGAAAATAGTCTATCATCATCCCAAGCCTATATAGCGACTTGGCATAAGCCTCCTCTTAGATTGAAAGGGCTTGGGCCTTTTGCTATGATTCTCAGGTGGGCGCATTGTGGATTTGGAACTTCACATACTTGACATAGGTCAGTGGCGTAACTATAGTGTGGCAGGGCTGGCAAAATGCCAGGGGCCCCCGGCTCTACAGGGCCCCGAACTGGCTTGGCCTTGAGCACAGAAGGGAAGATGATGTACTTCTTTAAGTATAGTGAGGAAGGGCGCCATCGGATGAATTTGCCGCGGGCCCCTGACGTTGTAGTTACTTTACTGAGATAGGTACAACCAGGCTCCAAAGATGAAAAAAAAAACATTTTGAACATAAAATGTTTACTTTAAATTTATTGAAGCTTACGTCACCTTGCGTCTAGCCTTAGCTCTCTAGTATACTTTAGAAATAATCTTTATTTTACCTTAGAATGAGTGGACTTTAGTGAGATCAACTAGCTGAAATGTAATGAATAATAATCCTGCTATTGAAACGTAAAATCTACCAGCACCAGCTGCTTCTCTTCCCGGCGTAGATCATAAAAGTCCAGCGAGGGGATTGGCGAAAATTGTAGGAATCACAATCACACATTATAGGCTATTTAACGACATTGACTCCGACTTTTGTCCCAAATAATGTAATTGACCTCGCAATGTGGAGCAATCCACCTGCTCGCAAAGATACTGTCGCTAATGGCAAAGTTTGACAAATTGAAAGATCAATTGTTCAACCCACTTAACGATTACTTAAGTTTATTGAGGTCACAGGAGTCCATACAAATTAAAAAAAAACGAGGTGAAAGTGATACTGCCACCAACTATTTGCTCCCTCCTCTGCTTATCTTATCACCTGTGGAATAATTGTGGTTTTGACGACGCGGTTGGCCTAGTTGGTAGTGACCCTGCCTGCGAAGCAAGCGTCCCGGGTTCGAATCCTGGTAAGGGCATATATTTGTGTGATGAGCACTAATATTTGTTACTGAGTCATGAATGTCTCTATCTGCATAAGTATGCTCTATATAAGTATTGTATATCGTTGTCTAGGTACCCATAACACAAGCCTTACTAGCGCTTACTTTGGGACTAGGTCAATTTGTGTGAATTGTTCACTAATATTTATTTTATTTCTTTATTTATTTGTACAATAACGAGTTATACATGTATACATAACTTTCGAAGTTGAATACGACAAAAATGATTTACAGTTATTTTTCTTAACAATTGTTTATTTAAATAAGTGACCGAAACGATCAAGTAAGCACTTGATTGTAAGTGATACTTGCACACGGCTGTAATAAAATGTTGGCAATGATTTGCTCGCAGGACCGATGGCCGATGGGGTCAGAAGGTTCTCGAATGGCGTCCGCGGACCGGCAGACGAGCTGTCGGTAGGCCTCCAACAAAATGGAGCGACGACCTGATCAGAATCGCGGGGTCGCGGTGGATGCGGAAGGCACAGGACCGGTCCGAGTGGAGAGCCTTGGTGGAGGCCTATGTCCAGCAGTGGACGTCTTTCGTTTCGGCTGATATGGTGAATGATTTACCCAACGGCCTTTGCTTTCTCATCAGAACACAATATTTTAAGCCTGCTGCTTAGCAGCAGAATTATAAATAAATAAATAAATATATATATTTTTTTAATTTTGTCGCATTTTAATCGTTAGAGATGTCGCTGTTTTAAATAAAGCTTTATTGGACCAAGATTGGACCCATAGGATTTAGTAGAACTTTTAATTCTTTTGTTGCAACATTTTTGATCTGTCAAAATCGGCTTGAAAAAAAAAGTTATTCGTGTTTCGTGTATGTATGGTATAAGTATAAGTTGTACCTACGCTACGATATTTTAATTTAATTAAGGTTTTTGTATGAAAGTAGTGTTAAAATCATGGAGGAATTACTTGCATGCCGTGTATGCTTAATTACGGAAGTTAAATTGTACGATATGTACAAATATTCGTTAGTACAGTCTTATGAAATTCTAACTGGAATGCAGGTTAGTATTTTGTTGTTGTATTGGTTAATTCTCAATTTCTTACTATGATTTAAGCTTTAAAGTAATATTTGAGATCAAAGCTACGCATTTAACACTAATATCCTTAAGAAATATGTATTGTTACTAAATTTAAAGCACTTTTTTTTGTAAACAAATTATCGAAAAATTTACTGGAAATTAGTGTTTTTTTTATATATCTCTCGTTTATAGATATCAGCAGATGGTCTGCCTATACACATGTGCAGTATGTGCGCCACTTTATTGAATAAATCCGCATTATTCAAGGCGAAATGCGAAACTGCCCAGCAAATATTCAAATATGCAATAACTCAACAGGACACGGTAAGAATTATTATTTGTATCACATACATACATGCTTAAATCGCGTCTTTATCCCTTACGGGGTAGACAGAGCCTAAGATATCAAAACCTAAAGGCCCTGTTTAGCATGATTGTAGGCGTATAGGTGAAAAGAGGAATCAAATTAGTGATGGGTTGCTAGCATCGCCTATAACATGATTCCTAACATTGTTGCCCATTCCTCGATGGTCTTTTACCATCTGCACAGGAAGAGAAGCAGCTTGTACATTCTATGTTATTTCTTTGCTCCCAGACTAGCATGGAAGGTACATTATTATTTGTTTTTATTAATATTGATGAAATTCTGTGAAATAATAATGTATGTTATGTATGTATGTATAACTCTTTATTGTACATAAAACACATGAATAAGGTAAAAAATAATAAGGTGAATAATTATAGCACGAGACAATTTACTTTATGTTACACTAATTGACCTAGTCATAAACTAATCAAAACTTGTACTATGGGTACCAGGCAACTGATAAACATAATAATATAATGCAGATAAATACATAGTTAAATAAAATATGTAGTTGTTGCAAGCAACACTTGTACAACACACCCTTGCACTTGTACCCATCTGCTTGTTTGCCCCTTTTATATAAAAAAAAAACAATCAAAAACTATTTTTATTTCAGTTACCAACAACATACATAAGAACTATAGACCGTAATCTACATGCTCTTACTCTTCCATTCACTATCACAACAACATTCCAAACCACAGATGACAGTAAGGACATCAAAGAGGAAGACATAGACACAGACTTCATAGACAATATAGATAGCACAGATAACATAGATAGCATAGATAATATAGAAGTCAAATACGAGTCTGACGAAGAGCCTTTATCGAAGAAAGTTAAAAAAAAGCGAAAGAAGAAAATCCAAAATGTTAAAGTTGATGAAAAAGAGAACGATGATTTTAAATTTGATGACATTAATGACACGGACAAAGTAATAGATGATATTAATATTGTAGAGGGCTTGAATGATATAGAGATCGTGGTTTTGAGTAAAGAGCAGCAAATAAACGAAGTGGTGTTGAGGAAGAATTCGTTTAACTATTTGAATTCGTTTTATAAGTGCGATAAGTGCTTTAAGGGTTTCATAACGGATTCTACGTTCAAGAACCACATGAGCAGGCATGCTCCGGTGAGTTTGTTAAAAAATATATCATCTGTGTTGCCATATACCAGGGGTGGCCAACTTGATTACACCCAAGTTTTTTTTTTTTTATGTGAATAGGAAGGGAAACGAGCAAGTAGGTCACCTGATGGTAAGCGAGCACCACTGCCCATATCCCGTTTATTAACAAAACCCTGCGCGATCTACCAATTACATACTTCATGAAACCTTAAATGAAACACGTTGCGCAGTCTGGTCTACGTATTAATATTTTTTGCCTTGCCATGATCGACTGGACTAACAGTCGCGATCGACCTGTTGGCCACCCCTGCCATTTTATTTATTTATAAGCCTTTTTATTCCGAATTCGCTACAATTTCAGTAAGTAGATGTTGTTGTTGGTATTGTCGTTTATTTATTAAATTGTCGCGTAATTCGGCGTGCCTCATGGCATAGGCATCCTCCGTGTATTGGACCCCTGCCATATACATACAAAAATCTGTGCTAAATTTCATTTATCGTTAACTTTCAATAAATAAATACTAAGCATAGACTACTAAGATAGTAGTCGCACATCACTATTTTTGAATTGCAAAAAACAGGCAACACAGGTAATGTCATTTTAGTATCTAGTATAAATAAATAGACTTATTTTTTCATGCGTGCGTTATTGTGCGTGTGTGCCGCAGGTGAGCGGCGCGCACGTGTGCGAGGTGTGCCAGACGCGGTGGGCCAGCGCACGCGCGCTGCGGGCTCATGTGGTGACGTCACACGAGCGGAAGTACGTTTGCCGGAAGTGCGACCATGTCTCCAAGTCCAGGTGAGTAGCTAAAGGCATGAATTAAATTAAAATAAACAAATAAACATCTCGGGACAATTGACACTAGTGATGCAACGAATACGAATACTAATATTCGTATTCGCCGAATATCGACCCATTAGCGAATATTCGTATTCGCCGGATATCGAAATGGCATTCGTAAAGAACCGAAGGGGACATATTTGAAAGCATATCACTTGAAAGTATGTATCATTCGAAAGAGGAAATATTTGTGTAGGTACTGTTACAAATTTACAGCTCAAATTAAATTTTCGACTAGTTGACTAGATTAATCAGAGCTGTAATTTTCTTCTTATCTTCTTTCGTATGTGCTTTCAAAAATCGAGCGTAGTTTTTTTTAACAAAATTTAACAGAAGTTTATTTTGATTATTTAAAACAAGTGTAATTAGATTATAATAGTTTGCATACAATATCATAACTTGCTTTTTTTGCGTTGGATTGATCATGTTAACTATTTGTTTTGATATTCGTATTCGCAGAATAGTAAAACCATTATTCGTATTTGTATTCGTAAAAGTAGTATTCGTTGCAGCACTAATTGACACCAATTGACCTAGTCCCAAACTAAGCAAAGCTTGTACTATGGGTACTAGACAACGGATAAACATACTTATATCTAATCTAACTAATATTATAAATGCGAAAGTATGGATGGATGGATGGATGGATGGATGGATGGATGGATGGATGTTTGTTTGTTTGTTACTCAATCACGCCAGAACGGCCCAACGGATCTGGATGAAATTTGGCACATAGATAGAGAAAAGTCTGGAATAGCACATAGGTTACTTTTTATCCCGGAAAATTGCTTAGTTCCCGCGGGATAGCGATAAACGAATTCTTTGCAGACGAAGTCGCTGGCAACAGCTAGTAGATAAATATATACTTAAATACAAATTAAACATCCATGACTCGAGAACAAACATTCGTATTTTTCATACAAATATCTGCCCCGACCGAGGATCGAACCCAGACTTCAAGCTTCATAGTCAGGTTCTCTAACTTCTAGGCAATTTGGTCGTCAACCAATTATTAGACTAGTCCACGACATATCTATATATTCTATATATATAGGTCGAGTTGTAATATCTACATGTCAGTGTTTTTTTTTATAGCCATCGAGCGAAAGAACACAGTAAATGGCACCTTGGCTTTACATATGTGTGCAAAATATGCGGAGCGTCGTTCACGTAAGTTGCCATATTATATTAGAAACACTTTACCTTAATTAAGGTCGCGTTTTAGCTGAAAATGTTTAATCTAAATCAGTTAGTCGCAATTAATTTAACCTCATCATATCTCATTTAGTCTCATCTGATCTCAACTAATCTCAGTCACGTTTAGTCTCATCTGATCTCATTTGATCTCAACTAATCTCAGTCACAATTTAATAAATAAACGACAATAACAACAACAACGTGTATACTTACTGAAACTGTTGCGAATTCGGAATAAAAAGGCTTATAAATAAATAAATAAATAAATCTCAGTCACAAGCAGATGAGTAAAAAGAAGAAAAACAATAATAACAATAAAATAATAATAATAATAATAAAATAATATTAATAATAGTAATAGTTAAAAATTAA
The DNA here is from genome assembly GCA_963854515.1 of Pandemis heparana. Lineage (NCBI taxonomy): Eukaryota > Metazoa > Arthropoda > Insecta > Lepidoptera > Tortricidae > Pandemis > Pandemis heparana. Next base: position 979,801 of record OY978033.1, read on the forward strand.
TTAATCTTTCTTTTTTTAATAATTAATATAAATGTAAGTGAATGGTTATAAATCTGAATAAAGGCTAATAAATAAATAAATAAAAATAAATCTCAGTCACGTCTAGTCTCATTTTATCTCGTTTACTCTCGTCTGATCTCATTTATTTATTTAATCTCAACTAGTCTCGCCTCGTCTCATGTAGTCTCATGTAACTTTCCAGCAAATCAACGAGTCATCTGACTCATATACGTCTGCAGCATCCGTCTGACAACTGCTGCGAGTTGTGTGGCGACTCCTTTATAGGGGAATACGGTCTGGCGATGCACAGGAAGAAGGCGCATAGAGAAGAGGTAACATTACCCATGGACGTCTCACAGAATTGTTCCAGAACTCGATAATTGACAACATTTCATTTTTATAACACATGAAAATGTATATATGGTTCGAAAGCATTTTGCCTCCTGATCACTGCAATATGTTTATATAATTTTAATATCGCTTATTATAAAAAATAAAAAATAATTAAAAATATGTCCTAATTTTATCAAAACTATCACAGGATAGGTGTTTCGCCTTTTCTTTTTTCACGAGAAAAAATAAGCGATCATAATTTTCTATTTTTGACAACTTCAAAGTACAAGGGGGGCAACTCTGAAATTCTATTTTCGAAGTTCGTTGCATACCTTTTCTCTCACTCTCAAGATAATGACTATTAGTATGAGCGGAACAGTACAAAGTGAACCTCGAAAATCGAATATTGGAGAATAGGGCCTGACATTGACAATTTGAAATTAACGTCAGGTTTTTTTTCTATAGAGAAAAGACAAAGTGATAAGTGTGTATTCTGTGATAGTATCGGAGTTACGCCCTTTTAGAATAAGCACAAATTAATAAACTAATTATAAATTAAATACAAGCCCTAGCGAAAAAATTAAACTGTCAGCATGTTCATCTTTTCAGACAAAATACAGAGAACCATTAAAATTATAGGCTCTGAAATATGAAATGTTGTCAATTGCGGCATAGCTACTCGATATGATGATAGTTATTTATCTAACTAATATTATAAATGCGAAAGTATGGATGGATGGATGGATGGATGTTTGTTTGTTACTCAATCACGCCAGAACGGCCTAATGGATCTGAATGAAATTCGGCACATAGATAGAGAAAAGTCTGGAATAGCACATAGGCTATTTTTTATCCCGGAAAATTCCCGAAGGATAGCGATAAACGAATTCTTTGCAGACGAAGTCGCAGGCAACAGCTAGTAGAGCTATATGTGTAATGCGTATGTCAGAGGGAGATAGATATGTAGATAGGAAGGAAGTGGTTGTTTTTTTCAAATTCAGTATTCTGTACAATAATTTTGTTTAAAAAGCTGTTTTTTTTGTTATGATAATATCGTATATTTCATTTTAGGATGGTAAAGTGAAATCTGAATCGCTTTGCGTGCTTTGTGGGGTGCAGTTTAAGAGTTTGGACGCCCTCAACAGACATATAAGCGCGGCTGAAGACAACACATGCAATCCTGAATTGAGGTAAAACTGCTTAAATGTCTTTATAAACTATATTTATAAATCTTCGCCGGATGTTGTGTGTCGGTCTAATGGCGGCCCTAGTGAAGAAACTAATAATAAAGACCAAGTGCGGGTAGTTAGGCAAACCCGTGCAGCTAGAAGATGTTGATCCCCGCCACTGCAGTCCTCTCGAGACCATGGATGCTAAGTCGCGTCCGAAACGTCGAGGTATTTACAAAAAAAAATATTTACGTGATTAAGTCCGTTTTCTTAATATAATAATATACACACATACAAAAAGCCGTGGTAGCCTAGTGGGTATGGGCTGACAATTGGCATCGAAATCAGCTAGCTGTCACATTCATACATGAACTGTCAAAATGAACGCGATGGCGATTGCGAGCGAGTTAGACAATAAGCCTACACTGTACGTGAATAACCGATTGTCTTGTTTTAAATGAAATGAAATAATTTATTATGCTTTAGACATGGTAAGAAGTGGTCTTGTAGTTAATTCTAGATACAGTGACATGTCTAACCAAATACATTGGCATGCAAAATATTATCTTATAAATCTATCTTATGATCTGAGGTGAAAATTGCCATATTATTATCAATTATTTTTATAGATTGAAATTTATTAATTAATTATTATAACTAAATTCTAAATAAGTCATTTAAAAATCAATTAAATTAAAATTACTTCCATTAAATCTTAATTATTTATTATAATTAAATGTATTATACTCAATTTAGATACAATTTAATAAGATAAGTACTATTTGTTCATTTATTATAATTATTCATTTAAATATTCTTTGATTGAGTAAAATGTTACATGTTTGAGCCAATGAAAAAGCTTAGTTCTGAATTTTCTCCGAGGTAATACAGCTATGTTCTTTGGAAGTTTGTTGAAAATTCGTATTGCCATTGGAAAGCAACTTCTGCGATATAAATGAGTTTTTGTTTTCGGATAAATTAGTTTGTCTGGGTAGCGGGTATTAAAGTGACATATCTGATTTTTCCTTGTAAAGAGGTTTGGATATGGTTTAAGTTTTAAACAACTGTTGCAGGCCTTGCTTGTCCTGCGGCGAAGGTTTCGACTCTGAGGAATCGCTCAAGGAACACCTGAAAGTCCACTTGAAAGACGACAATGTCAAATGCGAACAGGTACTCTTTTTATGAGATAGTGTGCGTGCGTGCGCGTCTTCTGTCCGTGTCTGACTTAGGTTGTGGCTGCATATGTCTCTCTGTGTGTGGGTGGGTCTTCGTGTGTCTTTTTGTCCTTCGAAATATAATAGACGGGATATGAACCGCGATTACCTTTATTTAGCTCCCGATATTTCGACGCAGTTGCATGCATGCACGGCAGCTCAATAAAGGTAATCGCGGTTCATATCCCGTCTATAATATTTTGAATGAACTTTACCGTGAATCATTGAAAACTCTTTTTGTCCTTGTCTGGGCGTGTGTGTGTGTATGCGGTTGTCTCTCTGTATCTATGTGTCTATGTCCGTCTCTCACTGTGTGCGTGCGCTTGTGTCTGTCTGTGCCTTCTATCTCTGTGTATTAAAGTCTATTTATTTTAGCTAGATACTAAAATGACATTACCTGTGTTGCCTGTTTTTTTGCAATTCAAAAATAGTGATGTGCCACCACTATTGAAAGTTAACGATAAATTAAATTTAAAGTATAGATTTTTGTATGTATAAGCTAGTGTGATAAACCTTTAAATTTGCTTGATTATGATAAAATCGTATTTTTTAGGGTTCCGTACCTCAAAAGGAAAAAACGGAACCCTTATAGGATCACTTTGTTGTCCATCCGTCCGTCCGTCCGTCCGTCCGTCTGTCTAGACCCTTTTTCTAAGGAACGCGTGGAGGTATCAAGCTAAAATTTATATCAAATACTCAGGTCTACTGCCCCTTAAAGCTGTGAAAAAATCAAACTTCTAAGCCAACGCAATCAAAAGATACAGCAAAACCTACAGGGTACTTCCCGTGAACGGAGAATCTTGAAATTTGGTATGAAGGTAGGTCGTATAGCACAGATTAAGGAATAATTGCGAAAACCGTAAATATGTATGTATGTCTGTAATATCAGTGACCAATATAAAGTGACCCCACACTGCGTAAATTTTGCGTTGGAGCAGGGCTCTGCTTACACTGGTTATTGATATTTCTAGATAATGGTACGGAACCCTCGGTGCGCGAGTCCGAATCGCACTTGGCCGGTTTTTTTTCTCAAAATATAACATGACCAAACCTCTTGTATCCAGACCACAAACATTGTCGATGGTTTCGAGTACACCACTAAACAAAAGCTGGTATAATTGACAACATTTCATATTTCTGAGCCTATAATTTTAATGGTTCTCTGTGTTTGGTTTGAAAAGATGAACATGCTGACAGATTAATTTTTTCGCCACGGCTTGTATTTAATTTATAATTAATTTATTAATTTGTGCTTATTCTAAAAGGCCGTAACTCCGATACTATCACAGAATACACACTTATCCCTTTGTCTTTTCTCTATAGAAAAAAAAACTGACGTTAATTTCAAATTGTCAATGTCAGGCCCTATTCTCCAATATTCGATTTTCGAGGTTCGCGTCATTATCTTGAGAGTGAGAGAGAAGGTATGCAACGAACTTCGAAAATAGAATTTCAGAGTTGCCCCCCTTGTACTTTGAAGTTGTCAAAAATTCAAAATTATGATCGCTTATTTTTTCTCGTGAAAAAAGCAAAGGCGTTACACCTATCCTGTGGTAGTTTTGGTAAAATTAGGTCATATTTTTAATTAATTTTTATTTTTTATAATAAGCGATATTAAAATTATATAAACATATTACAGTGATCAGGAGGCAAAATGCTTTCGAACCACATGTACATTTTCAGGTGTTATAAAAATGAGATGTTGTCAATTGTTTCACAATTTGACATTTGCAATTTCAACTAGTATCTGTATGTATGTCTGCAGTGCAACCGCACGTTCGCGCACGAGAAATCATATGCGATACACTACCAGCGCGTGCATCTGCGCCTGAAGGCGAGCGGCCGCCGCGAGCTGAGCGCCGACAGGGTCGTCTGCGAGATATGCGGCAAGAAGTGCAACGTGAGTCGTTTATGATACTTATGTGATATATTCATAAACACTGTAGGCTTCTGCTAACTTAGCAATCGTTTGTCCTTATCTGCCACTTTGACATTTACCTTTCACAGATAAGGACAAACGATTGCTAAATTAGCAGAAGCCTATAGAGCGTTTATGAATTTAGCCAAGTAGTCTCAATTTGTCTCGTTTTATCTCAATTAGTCTCGTTCTTTCTTGTCCCACCACTCTCTGTTAAGTTCTAGTTTTAAGTGTATATAAAGTTATCTATGATGATGTCTCTTGTCTGTTTCGTAGTACTATGTAGAGACGGAATCATAGATAACTGACACTTAAGATAACTGGAGCTTAACAGTGGTGAAACAGGCACTTGTTCTACTTTGTCTCGTTAGATATCAATATGTCTCGTTCTATCTCGTCCTATCTCACTTTGTCTCGTCAAATCTCACTTTGTCTCGTCTCGTCCTATCTCACTTTGTCTCGTCCCATCTCACTTTGTCTCGTTTTATCTCATTTAATCACATCAAAATTTAAACAATCTCATATAGTCTCAACTTATCTCGTCTAATAATGTCTTACTAACCGGAACTACCTTAATTTAATGACTTGTGTTTCAGTCCAACGCAACACTGGTGTATCACCAAAGGACCCACACAGGAGAGAAGCCCTACCAGTGCAGCGAGTGCCCCAAGCGGTTCAGCGTGTACCAGCTGTTGCAGGTACCGCTAAGCAGCAGCCCTTGTGTTGCAGGCCAACGCGGAAGTAAAAGCCTTATGGTGCATTTTTAGAATTATGTAACCAAAATTAAAAATGGGACCGTATTACTAAGACTCCACTGTCTGTTTGTCACCAGCTAGCTTATTACGTAACTCGTTCGCAATCGCCATCGTGTTCATTTTGACAGTTCTTGTATGAATGTGACAGCTAGCTGATTGACAACATTTCATTTTTATAACACCTGAAAATGTATATATGGTTTGAAAGCATTTTGCCTCCTGATCACTGCAATATGTTTATATAATTTTAATATCGCTTATTATAAAAAAAAAATTAATTAAAAATATGTCCTAATTTTACCAAAACTATCACAGTATGGGTGAAACGCCTTTGCTTTTTTCACGAGAAAAAATAAGCGACCATAATTTTGTATTTTTGACAACTTCAAAGTACAAGGGGGGCAACTCTGAAATTATATTTTCGAAGTTAGTTGCATACCTTCTCTCTCACTCTCAAGATAATGACTATTAGTATGAGCGGAACAGCACGAAGCGAACCTCGAAAATCGAATATTGGAGAATAGGGCCTGACATTGTCAATTTGAAATTAACGTCAGTTTTTTTTTCTATAGAGAAAAGACAAAGGGATAAGTGTGTATTCTGTGATAGTATCGGAGTTACGCCCTTTTAGAATAAGCAAAAATTAATAAATTTATTATAAATTAAATACAAGCCCTAGCGAAAAAATTAAACTGTCAGCATGTTCATCTTTTCAAACAAAATACAGAGAACCATTAAAATTATAGACTCAGAAATATGAAATGTTGTCAATTCCGATGCCAATTGTCAGCCCATACATTAACTGTCAAAATGAAGACGATGGTGATCGCGACCGTGTTACGTAATAAGCATACAGGCCCCTGTCTCAACAAAGCGACAATTGTCGGTGACATTTGACAATTCTGTTTACAAACTAGGCCAGGCTGTATCTCGTGAACTGTGGTAGTTTTTTTTTTATATGCAGGGTGTATCAGTTACCCCCTAACAATAATCAACTAGGGTATATAACCATAGCTAGAGAAGATAAAAAAAAATATAATAAAAAATTGGAGTAATTTTTTTTTTTATTTTTTCTATAGGAATGATTACAGTTAATACTTCCATTCCTATAGAAAATATAAAAAAAATGTACTTCAAATTTTTTTTTTAAATTTTTTTTAGCTTCTGTAGCTTTGGTTATATACCCCAGTTGATTATTGTTAGGGGGTATCTGATACACCCTGTATATTAAAACCGACAAACAGCTGAAATAGTTGTAATTTTCACAGTTATAATAATAATAATAATAATAAATAATAAAAGATATTTATTCAACAGTTTGCAATTACATTTAGGTATACATGTAAACAATAAAAAGCTACAAACTATTGAAATGGGTTCCAGCTCAGCTTATGCCTGTGCCACCCAGACCTAACGATCTGTTGACAAACAGACGCTGTTTTTCAGCCGCCCCCATAAAACACACACACACACACAAATAAGGACCAACACACGGGCCATTACCAAACTCATCAACTCCACACATGCGCTGGTAGTTACAAAAAAAAAAGACAAGTATAAGAGCCCTTACAAAATAAATTTTTGACTCCTGACTCGATACACTTCACATAAAACTGTAGGTATTGGTACAAAACATAGTCAAGTAGATTAATTAGGCAATTAGATTAATACAAATTCACCTCCTTATTCATAAACGCTCTATTAGTTTCTGCTAACTTAGTAATCGTTTGTCCTTATCTGTGAAAGGTAAATGTCAATGTGACAGATAAGGACAAACGATTGCTAAGTTAGCAGAAGCCTACAGAGCGTTTATGAATAAGGGGGTGAATTTGTAAACGACACTAAAAACTAGAACAGAAAAATTCGAAAAGTAAAGATGTGGCCGTGAATCGAAGCCAGATCCACATCATTTCGTGATTGACTAAATAGAACGTACAGTTTTTTATTTATTAAATGTTTCAGATTCATCTTCGTACGCATACAGGAGAGCGTCCGTTCAAATGTACGCACTGCCCCAAAGCGTTCAAACACAAAGCCGCTCTCAACAGACACGATCGTGTAAGATATTTATTTTACCTAAACAACGTAGGAATTCCTGCGAACTCCAAAAAATAACTGTAAAATTAAAAAAATGGAAATCCCGCATACAACTATATAGGCCAAGCACATATAGCGTGAGTAAAAATATAATTAAATTTCATGCCAAAAATGCTTTACATAACTTTTGAAAAGAGCTGATACCACGCCTTAAGAATTTGTTGGCAAGAAAAAAAATTTTTGGCTCAATAACTTAGAAATTTTGTAAACTGTAAAATTTGATTCTTCTGACTCAAAAGGTTGCCCACGCCTACCATAGACCCTTTTTTTTTTGGTTAATTCTCCCCCTTTCATTTTCGGGGGGAAGGCAAAGGAAACTCCGTTCATACAGCCTAGTCTGGTGTCCTACCATAGACTATAGTCGCATTTTTTTCAGGTTCACACAGGGGCAAAGCCTTATACCTGCCAGCACTGTGGCAAGGCCTTTTCGCAATCAAACTCCATGAAAATGCATGTCAAAACGGTACACCTCAAAATGCCGGCGCCCTACCGGCACAGGCGGAATAAAAACGAATAAGCATGAAATAAATTAGTCGAATTGACTTCAATTAAGTGTCAAATGTGGAATTGCTGTTTTATATCAATAAAATGTGATTTTTTGTCTTTTGAAGTTTACTTTCGTGATTAGGCTCCGAGTGATTAGGACAAAAGTTGTATTTTATCTCGAAACAGACTTTTTTTACTGCCCACGTAAGTTATTCATATTTAAAATAGTTCCGAGAATAGTAGAATTATTGACTGATTGCTATTGAATTTCGCGCGTAAAAATAGATAAAAAGTCTGAATGAAGTCTCCTCGAACCTTTTCTAAGGAATGCCATGCACCAACAGTCATGTAGTAGATTTATTTTCTATGCACTAGCAACATTATTGCAATGGACGCGTTGGAAAGACGTAACTTCCTATCACAAAGCTACTAATATAAATTACCCTTGTCAAAAGTAATCGATAAAATCATTACGCTTATACTGTTGCTTTAGAGTTCTAATTGAATGGAAAATTATTTCAGTAGTCTTTGTAACCGCAAATAATACAGTCGGCCATTTTGTGGCAAGCAACGCGACAGATCCTCGAAAAGTGTCTTCGGACAGATTATATATGAATAAAATCTTCAAATAATTTATCTGTTGAAATGGATAAGAATTCTAACGTGGGAACGCAGTATATTATCTGTGAGTGTGGTGATAATTTTCCAAACGAGAAATTGCTAAATATCCACTTGGCTAACGATCATGCGGGCGTCGAAGTGTTTCAATGCAATGCTGTAAGTATTTCAAATCTATTGCGCTTAAATAACTCTCAATTCCTCATCATAGTTACGTATTTGCCATTTTAACTCAACAAATATTGCCGTAGAATGCCCTACCCGGCATTTGAAGCACTGATTGAAGAAATTGTTTACATGAATAATTTGTCTTTTTGATCTTAATTAGATTTGTGAATAATTAATGCCAACATGTAAATCCAAACCCATTATGTCCAAATCAAATCTGCATACTACAATAATCACAAAAGCCGCTTAAAAATTGATTCTTATAGGTATTTTATTATGTTGAAGAAGCAAAATGTACCAGAGTTAACTTAGCTTACATCTTTCTTCCCTTTCTAGTGTTCGACATACTTCCCAAGCAAACCCCTCCTTCTCCAACACACCTGCAACAATGAAAAGGCAAAAGACAAAGCACCGAAAATCAACATAAAACCTGCAAATAAGAAGACCCCACCAGTCATAAAACTGCAAAATCTTAAACGGATCGACTCTATAAGTCTGATACAGACGTTGAAGAGTTATTCGGGCTTGATAAAGCTGGAGGCGGCTCCAGTAGGCCTCAAGCCAGAGCCGGACACGTACCAGGTAGTGATGGAGCCAAGTGTGAACGTGAAGACTGAGGTCGCAGAGCCCCCGGAGGAGGTGGCCACCGAGGAGATTTACTACCAGTGTGATGTGGTAAGAGAAATTGTGGACAGGAATGATTTAACTTGATATTTATGTTATAATGTGCTTTTGGTTGCACTATTTGATAAGTAGACAAATTATGGAATACCTCTGAATAAAATTGCCTTTCTTGCCCAATGAATTAGGTTTGTTGTCCCTCTTTTTGTATTTTATTAAGCTATTAAATAGCCAAACGGAAAAACTGACACGCCTAGATACAGAACATAACAAAACAACAAAAAACAACAACATAACAACTAAAATAGTAACAACAACAACAAAAACCGAAAATGAAGGAAATATAGAAAAAATAATCTAAAACCACAAACTATTTGTCTCCCACCATGGCTGGTCCCCACGGGAGCACTAGACCAACCCCCTCCAGCAAGCTGGAGGAGGCCTGTGCCAAGAGGCACGCCGAATTACGCGGTTTTAAAAACATATATATTGAATTGAAACTAGCGATTCGGAATAAAGGAACTATATTATTATTATTATTATTGTTATTATTATTAAATTGGTAGAACTTAATTTCTATCTTTGTTACAAAACTTTTTCTTAACCTTTCATATGTGGAAAAGGGCAAAAACGGCGTTCTGATCTTGTTTGTCTCATATACTACCAATCTTAATGATTAAAATAGAAGTAGATAAATCATAAGAGAGTATGCACCACAAGAAACTTAATAGAGTCATATTTTCAAAACAAACACATGAACAATAATTAAATTCTACTTAACTAATGCATTACAATAATTAATAATTAATTAATTGTCTTTAAATGCATGTATTTTTAAATGCAATGTATATTGTTTTTTGAATAAATAACTATAAACTATGAACTAATTAATCACTAACACATCTTCCTACAGTGCAACACGATATTCTACTCGGAGTCAGACTTCAACGTGCACTACCAGTCGACTCATGCCATGAAAGTGGAACCGACTGCCGAAGAGATCCTGGAAGGCCACCTGGTGTCGGACCACATAGACGACGTCAACGTAAAGGCCGAAGTTGAAGCTGACACTGCTTACTACTACGAGTGTGAAATTGTGAGTATCTATATCAATACGTTTGAAATTTGCCATGAGCTTTTCGGTGAAGGAAAACATCGTGAGGAAACCTGCACACATCTGCGAAGAAATTCAATGGTGTGTGTTAAGTTCTCAATCCGCTCTGGGCGCGCGTGGGAACTATAGCCCAAACCCTCCCATACACGGAGGAGGCCTATGCCATGAGGCACGCCGAATTATGCGACAATTTAATAAACAACAACGACAACAATATGTACAGTACTTACTGAAATTGTAACGAATTCGGAATAAAAAAAGGCTATATTATTATATCACTACATAGTATAAAACAAATTCGCTTTCCGCTGTCTGTCTGTCTGTCCCTACGTTAGCTTAGATCTTTAAAACTACGCAACGGATTTTGATTCGGTTTTAAGAATAGATAGTGATTCAAGAGGAAGGTTTATATGTATAATTCTACGGGCAGAAGATGGGGGCCATCCATAAAGTACGTCACAGAGTTAGAGGGAGGGAGTGTCTGGAAATTTGTGATACACAAACAAAATAGGTAACTGTAGTCTTCATAGTAAACCCTGTGACAATGGAGCAAAAGTACTAGGGCATAGATCTGTCAACATAATACATATGTTTGTAAGCGGCCAGTACTGTACGCGTGTTGAACCTTCATGAGAAGGTTACAACGTTAAAATCTAATCTAAGCTGCTGTTTTCACTTCTGCCGGCACTCCCGGAGTGCTACACGTCGCTTTTTTTTTACTTACATGTGACGTCACGCGCAGTCGTGGACAATGACGGGCTTTATCATTTTAATGTAATTTTTTCTGGAATATTGGAATATTCCAGCAGGTGCTTAGGTTAGTTCAACTGGACACCCCTACAAAGATTATTCATTGAAATTTGACGCGGTTCACTTTGACATCGTTCAATGTATGGAAACATTCGTCAACTATCAAGAATCCTGAAAAATATTTCTCAATGTCGGCCACCCCTGATTTAAATCGAGCAACCCGATATCTACATCTGAAATTATTTGAGTCTCTCTCTTCTGTTCCCATCAAGATTGATTGCAAACATTGCGACGAACTAAAATTACTATTTCGACTTTGACAGGCGAAAACGGAGCCTGAGGAAGAGTTTCTCGTAGAAAGAGAGGGAAAGAGGAAAAGTTTGGGACGGCCCAAAAAACCGAAAGTGGGCCGTCCGCCAATGATAGATGTGTACGCTGATATGCCCCCAGGACTAACGAGGTCGCAGATAGAGCGTATAGCGAGAGAGAGAAGGATTGAGATAGCGAAACAAAAGAGGAGGGAGGCTCAGTTTCGTGCTCGATTAAGAAAGAAAGGGCTGTTAATAAAAATTGAAAAGAAACAAGTGAAAACAGAGAAAATAGAGAAGCGACAGACAAACCCGACGAGAAAACTACCTGCTAGAGCGTGCAGAACAAAGGGAGATGATGTGATATTGGGAATCTAAGAGGGAATGTCTTATTAAGGTTGCAGTAACAGAAGCGTTTTGCAATACGGCCTGGTTAGAAAAATTTACACGGAACAATAGCAGCGCTCTGTTGAGATACTCCCTGGGTAAGAGTTGAAGAACTGGTCGAGGAGCAGGATCGACCCAAGTGGAACATGCTGAGCGGAACCGTTATTGATATACCGTGTTAATATTGTTCCAATATCGTTATTTCATTTCATTCCATAATATACCGGTTAATTGATGGAACGAACAAAAAAATCGAAATGGTCTTGTTTACCGTTAAGTACAGAGAACGAAATTTTAACGTTCGCGTTAGCGAAATTATAACCATAACATTATTGCATGCAGAACGTATACATTTCGCACAAGCTTGGTTATCTTGCACGTAAGTAGCGGAGTAGCAAGGTAAATATTTTGTGTTCATTGAAATGGACCTCCGCAAAGTAACGCCTGATTCAATAAAATATTTGAAATTATAACCGTTAAAGCCAGCCACCGCCGACATACGTCAAACGCTCCAGTAGTGGTGTAAAAGAGAGCAATACAAGTTCTATCGTCTTGGCCAGACCTTGAAACAAGACAGGATTGCATGGAAGTCCCTTCGAGCCCTGTCCCTTAGGCCACGGGATATAATTAAAGAAGTGAAGAGGTTGCAGGAGAACACGTGTTTGAATGTAATGCCCTCATCAGACTGCAAAGGGATCTCTGTGACTTATACCTTGAATTAGGAAGCGTTGAACCATTTTGTTTCTGGCTGTAATTAGGACTTATTTTCGATTAGTTTTTGAAGATTGATTTAACAGGTTCTCGTCATTGCTTTCTATTACAAATTAAAAGTAGGAAAAGAAGGAATGTTAAATGTGAGCAAGGACTACTGAATGTTTAAAGAAGTAATGTCCATAAGTCGAAATGTATCCCTTTAAGTGTTGATAGAAAAGAAGGAATTTTGATTGAGAATTAAAATTGAAATTTCCTATTGGCAGGTAAAACGGGATAGCGACCCTGTCAAAGCAGAACCCTCGGAAGGTCAGATCAGGGATCCGTTAGGTATGGAATTAAAAAAAGAAAATATTCCAAATACTGAATGTGAAATTGAAATAGAGATAAACATTAATGAGAATGTTATGCCTGGTGGAAGCAAGGTTGGACCTGATTCAAAAAAGAAGGTTACGAAAAAGAAAGAAAGCAAAGCAAAAAAACCTGAACCTAAGCCTAAAAAACCACAAGTAGATGTTTACGCGAATTTACCAGAGGGTATAAGCGAAGAAGAAGCAAAGAAGTTAGCAGAAGAAAGGCTCAAGGAGATTAAAAGAGAGAAGTGGAGGCAGGCCGCGAAGAGATACAGGGAGAGGTATCCAGAGAAATCTAGAGAGTCGGCAGCTAAATACGCTAGCAGCCATCGAGAAGTGAGAAGAAGAGCGTCCGCTAAATACGCTAAGAAGAATCCAGAAGTTAACAGAAGGACATCAGCTAAATATTCAAAGACTCATCCAGAAGTTGGCAGAAAAGCATCAGCTAGATATGCAAATAAGAAGAAAATGGAGAAACTGTTAGGAAAAGTTAACACTGATGAGGAAAATGGAAATTCTGGTGACATATATCAAGATTGTGTTGTGAACGAATATTTGTGTGTTGAAGAGAATAAAAATATTGATGGTGGTAAGACTTGAAGACTTGTATATTGGCACCTGCCAAAAGGTATAGAAAAGTTTTGAGCTAATGTCTGATACATAGAAGTTTTGATCATTGGCGTAACTAGAACGTTTGGGGCCCGCGACGAATTCATCAATCCTCAATGTGAAAAGGGTGTCTCTTCTTTGCTCTAAGTCAGTTCGGGGTTCTATAGAGCTAGAAGCCTGCCCACCCTTTATAGTTGTGCCATAGTCTGTGATCATTACGCTATAGATCTCATGTATTTTGTTGGACATGGAATAATCTTTGTGATTACAAAATTACGATCAGAAACCTCGATATCCTGATGTTTCAGGAGTAGGTAGCTAATCGAAAGACGTTTTGCCCAATGTTGGGACAAAGAGATGATATGGACAGATAAACACTTCGGAAGTGAAACTGTTGTGTACTGTAATTTGGTATCTGGTTCTTTGGACAAATATACTGCAGTGGTTAAAGCAGTGATTGAAAACTATAAAAACTAAAAAGTGGATTATAATTAAACTATTGACAGTGGCAGTGGATTAGGTTGTTTAGAATAATTAATGTAGGTTAAATAATTATAAATTAGGGCATAAATATATTTTTGAACTTATAGAGGACTTGTGTGTAGATATATCTTACGTAATTCTTATTTGTATAGTTGCTATTACTACATTGTAAGATGTTTTTAAGGTTTATGGTTATTTATTTCTCAAAAGAATTACATTCACTTACAAGTTACTTAAAACGTGTGTGTGTGTTACGTGTTAAGTTACGTTAAGTTAGTTAGTTTTTTTTAAGTGCTTTATACATACATACATACCGTCACGCCTCTTTCCCACAGGGGTAGGCAGACTACTTTGTTCCACTTGCTACGATCCTGACAAACCTCTTTCGCTTCATCCACATTCATCAATCTCTTCATACATGCTCGCCGGCTTCGGGTACTCCTAACCTGGCCTGCCCTTTTTTCAAAACGTCTCCTATTTGGTCACGGAACGTCCGTCTAGGCCTTCCCCTCCCAACGCAGCCATTCACACCCCCCATATAAATCTGTTTAGTTAATCTTCTTTCATCCATCCTCTGTATGTGACCAAACCAATTTAGCATACTTTTTTCTATTCTAGTCACTATATCCTCTTTCACACCATCACATTCCCTTATCACACTATTCCTTATTCTATCTTTACTATGTATGTATGAATAGGGCTTCAGCGGCAGTGAGTGGAGGTGGGCTGATTATATATATACTCATACTAGCTTCTGCCCGCGACTTCGTCTGCGTAGAATTAGCAATTGACATGTTTATCGCTATCCCTCGGGAACTGTGCAATTTTCCGGGATAAAAAGTAGCCTATGTTTCAATCCAGGGTACCAGCTATCTTCGTTCCAAATTTTATCCAAATCCGTCTAGTCGTTTTAGCGTGAAGAAGGAACAAACATACACACTCACTCACTCACATCGTCACAAACTTTCGCATTTATAATATTAGTAGGATGAAAATGTGGGTCCCTTATGAGTAAAGTTAAAACAAAAATTAATGTAGAATTAAAAAAAATGTGCAACTTCCTCATTACGAGGAAGCGGTAACGGAAGCCCTATCTTCCCCACTCTTCGTACGAAACGCAAATGGTTCCTATGTATTTTTTAGCAGTAAAACAATTGTTTAGAATGGCTACAATGATATTACATATAAACTGGGAGTACATATGTCACTACAGCGCCCGAGTTGAAGATTCATAAATGACCCAATTGTCTCATTTACCTCAAACAAGCCACAGTACGAGTAGTCCGTGACAGTCAATGTGACAGTTGACAGAGGGAACGTTTTTCAAACGCAATTTACTAGGAACGTAACATATCTATACTATGAAATATCATTGAATGGTTTACTTACCTTACCTATGTCTATCATAACCTAAGGTCTTTTCATTCTTAACTATCCTATTTGGTAAACAAAATTCTAACCTCAATGTACAATTTTTTGTAAAGAATAAGCAGTATTATGGTATCAAATCAACCTGAGGCAATATTTTATACATAATTATGCTGATATTTTATCTCCAGTTCCTTTATTTACGATGAAAGAAGTTAAAACATAACAAAAATGAGACTATTTGAGGTTAGAATTTTGTTTACCAAATAGGACAGGTAAGAATGAAAAAACTATGTTACTATGTATATTATTGTCTGTTAGCGATTACTTCTGCTGATTCCTATATATTAAAAATATTAAATACATTGGTGCATATAATAATTGTTTTTTTAACCTCATGAAAATAGTGTTTTGTTGGCTAACTTTCAAGCCTTGTCTGGGTTCTTGATGCACCCAGTACAACCCTTATTTAACAAGGGAGTGAAACGAGTAAGTGGGTCACCTGATGGTAAGTGAGCACCACCCATGGATACTCGCAACATTAGAGGATAGCAGATGCGTTGCCAGTCTAGAGGGCTAGGATAGAATACCTCTTGTGCTAGTAATATCACCGCCTGTCTGACTCCACGCCGGAACACAGTAAGCACTGCTTGGCGGCAGGATTAGCGAGTAAGACGGCGGTACCGATGCGGACGCCTTCGCTAGGTTCGAACATACCCGCCTAAAATGAGTGAAGCAACTATTTTATGTTGTTATTCTGTTCCGTCTGATGGGACAGAATTTGTAAGTAAATGTTTTATTGTACAAATATAAAGAAACGGTCACAAATCACAAAAAAAAGCGACGGGTAGCACTTCGGGAGTGCCGGCAGATGTGATAGCAGCAGCTTAGATTAGATTATAATGTTGTAATCTCCATGACCCTCAAGACGCGTACCGTACTGGCCGCTTACAAAAAAAAACGTACGTATTATCTATATTGACAGACCTCTAACAATGTGCTGATGCCCTAGTACTTTTGCTCCACGACGCAACAAAAAAACACTTCAAAAATCGAACGCGTTTCATTCGTATTCTTAAATAAGCTCTTAGAGTTTCTGATGTCCTGGTACTTAAACTCTCCCTCCGTCTTACGCCTGACGCGAGTTTAACATTTTTTACCCATCCCAAAACGTGCTCAACGCCACTAAAGAAGTTTTCATTTCAAAAACTCTAAATATATGCACAAAGGTGAACTTATCTCTATAATAAGGGATCTCTACCAGTTAACCTTTGAGTAGATGAGAGGAACATTAAGCGAGTACAGTTTATTAGAAAAAATGAAAGGATGATTTAGTTTGGACGGGCAATGGTAATTATTAATTACTAGCTTCTGCTCGCGACTTCGTCCGCGTAGAATTAGGTTGAAGAACTGTTGTTTGTACCTAGTTATATTCTGCTAAAATTATTTACGTTTCAACTCTACGCAGCTACGACCTTTGACATGTTTATCGCTATTTCCCGCGGGAGCTATGCAATTTTCCGGGATAAAAAGTAGCTTATGTGCTATTCCAGACTTTTCTCTATTTATGTGCCGAATTTCATCCAGATTAGTGAGGCCGTTCTGGCGTGATTGAGTAACAAACAAACATCCATCCATCCATACTTTCGCATTTATAATATTAGTTGGATTATTTTTGTATGAAAAAAAAAAGTTGCGCGCAAACGGAGTCGCGGAATAAAAAAAAAAAAATATAAGTAAAATTTTTGTAGTATTTTTTTCATATTTTAAATCTACTTGTATCGTTCGAATGTGTGTAAATAAATGTTTCGCTCTCTCTCTCTAAAATAAAATTGACGTGATGCATTTTGTGGACAGTGCCACAAGATCTTCGCGAGCGAGGAGTACTTCAACATCCACTACAGCAGGGTCCACGGGGGGCTCCTGACCCTCCACGAGGAGCCCGAGGAGCCCGAGGAGGGGGAGGCCGAGAGCGAGCAGCCAGAGACGGAAGACAAGACGCTTGTTGTCATGCAGGTACCTGGCTCCAGGACTTTCTGCCAAGTTTCTTGCGGCGCGTTCTTCTTGGCAATGATGGTCTTTCCGAAGGCGCTGGTAGTTTCAAGCGGTCAATTTGCAAAATAAACCTTTGATTTTGTAGGTGGGTGGATCAACTTTTTGTTGTCACTCGTTGCTATGGTTACATTCTCCTGGGTCACTCTTTGAACCGTAAGTTTATGGGTTTACATTTTGTAAAACATGTGTTTTTGCGGTAGTTCCAGGCCTCTTTTATAATTGCTCATCTACTAAGTATGTTAGTGTAAAGAGACACAACATTTCTTCTAACAAACTGTACTACTCTTGTCCCCTGGCTGATGGGACAGAATAACAAGAAATTGTTGTTTTATTGAATCAGGCGTTACTTTGCGGAGGTCCATTTCAATGAACACAAAACATTTACCTTGCTACTCCGCTACTTACGTGCAAGATAACCAAGCTTGTGCGAAATATATACGTTTTGCATGCAAGCCCTCCCACGACTACTGCCACGCAAAACGCACACAAATCCCACAAACTTAATTAATCCTAACACCACACAAACACTGACGCGCGTTTAGAAATATACGAATGTGGGTACATTTAGTTTATTTATAGGTTTACAAATTAGTACGACGTTGGTTCGCACGTACATCGGTTGTGCTCTAAATTTGATAATGATCCCGTAGAGGGATCGAAACGCGCGTCAGTGTTTGTGTGGTGTTGGGATTAATTAAGTTTGTGGGATTTGTGTGCGTGTTGTCAGTAGTGGAGGGAGGGCTTGCATGCAAAACGTATATATTTCGCTCAAGCTTGGTTATCTTGCACGTAAGTAGCGGAGTAGCAAGGTAAATATTTTGTGTTCAAAGATATTGTTGATCCACCCAGGTGTAATGAGTGGCATAAAAAGTGTGAGGAGAGGCGCAATAGAGAAGATCTCTTTCAACACGAAACTACCGTGAAACTATCATAATTACACAAACGGATAACTCACGTATAAAAGTCGAGTGATGCTCGACATGTTTCGGATAGCAGGGAACGGAAACTGGTTAATTTTTTAAACCGGTATTGTGTACTCGCCTGAGAACGAAAAGGATGTCGTTTCCGTTCGCGGTTACCGGGTAAAGAGCTGTTCAATTGTGATACCGGTTTGTGCGCTTTTCGTTCGTCATTCGTTTTTGGGGTACGAAATTAACCGGTTAAATTGAAACGAAACAAGAGCAAGATAGAACTTGTATTGCTGTCTCTTTTACACTACTAGAGCGTCTGGCCTACTTTTAGTTTACGTTTCCTCCGTTAACCGGTTAATCCAATAAACGTGATTATCTGATTATACCCGTATTTCAAAACCGTTTCCGATCTCTGTATGAAAAATTGTCTCATTATAGGAAGAAGCAAAAGAGGAATACGTGGAGAAAGAGACGCAAGATTACTCCATAGCAGACTTTTGCAAACCTCCGCATAAAGCCGCCGAACAAGTCATCTACTATAAATGTGATTTGGTGAGTATATTAAGGGCTAACCACAAACAGTTAAGTTTTTATCTTAAGTGTCAGTCATCTATGATTCCGTCTCTATTACTACAAAACAGACAGAGACGTCATCATAGTTAACCATTGATGTACAATAAACAACTAGACTCCCAATCACGCTCAAAAACTGTCGGAAGCAAAAGACTGCACGACGCGTCTATTGTGCAGAGTTTTGGTTCAGTCGTGTTTCGACCGCGCTACGATAACAATGTACGTGTCTCTTTCGCACCGTAATCTCAAACGCTTGAGAAGAAGAGACAGACAGGTTTCCAGCGCGCGGCGTCGTGTTATTACTTCTCACGATCGTATGCAATTGACATTATACATTACTGCCACGAAATAAGGTGTTAATTTGAACGAATATGTTAATGTTATCTGTGTAAGTTGATGTGTTGACACACACAATACATAGACAACGCCGCTCGGACGTTTCTTGAGGCACTTTTGTTTGCGATTGGGAGTCTAGTTTTTTATTGTAAGTCAATGTAGTTAACTGACACTTTAGGTAACTGGAACGTAAAAGAAAGTGAGAGTAAATAAATATTTAATTATCAGATCCATACTAAAAATGACAGCTAAAACCTGAACTGAGTCGGAATTTATTCGCATTAAGACGTCATGGTAAGGGCTCTGTTCGTTCTAGAAAGAGACAGGTAGCCTAACAGCTCTCTAGCCCTCTTGTGCTAGTCGTACTATAAAGGTTTAGTTCCTGGGCGACCGAGCTTTGCTCGTTTTTTTTTTTTTCTTGTAAATCGTGTTTTTTGGAGATTGTAATCTCAATAATATTGTCACAAAAAAAGAAAAAATAAAAGGAAAAAGATACTCTTTCATCTGGACTCGAACCGGGGTCGTCTAACCTCATGACCGCCCGATTTCCACCTGAGCTATTACAAGCTGTTTGAATATGGTGAAATTTTCCTTTGTATTCTAATAATTTTCTAGCAGTTTTGGATTGCCTAAAAACACGGATATATATTTTTTAAATGAAACCTAGCCAGATCGATTTATCGGCCCCGAAACCCCCTGCATACCAAATTTCATGAAAATCGTTGGAGCCGTTTCTGAGATCCAGATTATATATATAAATACATATACAAGAATTGCTCATCCATTCATCCAAACTTTCGCTTCGCATTTATCATATTAGTTAGATTTTTATTGAATGAATAAATAACCTTACCTAACGTAAACAAAAGTCGCCGTTTCATATCTAAAGCAGTTTATCTTGACTTGTCATCTTTATCTTTCACAGTGCAAAATCTTGTATCCGAGCGAGAAGGCGTACAACACCCACTTCGACAAGAAGCACGGCAGCCTGTCGTGCCAGCCCGCGCCCACCGGGTACAAGTACATAGAGCAGGACCTCAGCGGGGAGTGCCCGCGCCCGCCGCCCGGGGAGGACGTGTTCTGCTGCGAGTTCGTGAGTGATCCTGTTACATGGGGCGGGTAGGAGGGAGGGTTAGTGGAAGGTAGGGATGCAAATATCGAAAGCAAGAACAAACATTTCAGAACAAACATCGATGTTTTTTTAATTTCTTTTATTATCTATCTATTTAAAAGTTAAATTGTATATTATCTATTATCTATACAAATACAAATACAAATACATTTATTTCGAAATCATAGGTAGGTTATACAAGATCATAGGAATTATTAGAATAGTACAGCTATGATTTGCCGTTTGGCGTTCAAAGTTTTTTGGGAACATTAGTCACATAATAATATCATCAAAATTTAAACAGGCATCATTAAAACAAGTACATATAGTCATTAAATGGAATTTCAATTAAATTGTCATTGAAAAAAAATTACATTTCATCACAAATCTACGTAAATAATTAATATTTTATTATCATTATAAATTCATGTCAACATCACAAAAATAATCCTTAATATTATAATAGCATTTCTTCTGAAGAATTTTAAATAATATACATACATACATACATACATATCGTCACGCCTCTTTCCCACAGGGGTAGGCAGAGACTACTTTGTTCCACTTGCTACGATCCTGACATACCTCTTTCGCTTCATCCACATTCATCAATCAATCAATTTTTTTTTTTTTAAATAATATGCTTATATATAGCAATATTATCTATTGAATAGGTAAGTCTTTAGAATAAGGAAGGTGTAGAGTAGAGTATAGGAAATAAAATTACCTTTAAAACCTATTTTCTGCTCTGCTAAAAGTAGCAAACATTTCTAATAGATGACAGGCAAAAGAAAAACATCATAATAATAAAAGCACTAAAAATTTCTAATAGATGGCAGGCAAAACATCGATGTAAAAACATCGCATAAAGCAACATCGATACATCGATGTTTTTTTACTGAAACATCGATATTTCAAAAACATCGTTGCAACGTTTGCATCCCTAGTGGAAGGACACTGAGAAGTGAGAACAGGGAGAGAGGTGTGTGATTCGAGTGTGGGAAAGCGAGCGGGGAGGTAGGGGTGAGTGGGAGGGGTTAGGGGACACGGGAAGAAGAGAGGTGGAGGGTTCGAGGCACAGTATATATATAAGCTAAAGCAGTAGGGAAGATAGGCCTACTTTTTGAAATAAGTACCTACGCTCCAATAAAGCGTTAGGGTTGTCGATTTAATTTTTGTTAAATTGAATAGTTTTTTTTAACCAAGGTTTGCCCTACCTATAGGTAGGTTACCTGCTATGGGTGGTGTAGGGGTATAGCACGCGTCACGGAATGACGAGGACCCGGGTTCGATTCCCGGCCATAGCTTTACTATTCGGATTTTTCTATGTGTTCTAATTTTCAGTGTCGCTTAGAAACTACCTATAGGTATTTGACAAGTTATCCTTCAAGTGTAGTTTTCTATAATATATTAGTACATATACTATAGATGCAAGATGATAATAATGAAAGTCCGTAGAAATTTTTTTCACCAAAAACACGGTCTATAATATACGGCAACTACTTACTTATCATCTAAACAGCCAAACGTTTTATTTAACAGAAAAAGCATTTGTCGGAGAAGTGACATCTGACGTTTCTCGTTATAAAAATAATATATACATTTTATTTCATAATAATATAGTATCATTCTTACCTTTCAACATCAGCAGGGAGTTTAAAAAACGAAAGCTCCGGTTTTGAAGAAGCCGAGTTCAAGCAGCCGTACACTGCGCAATACGCTCTTGGCATGTTTAAAACGAACACGGCCGCTCGTCTCAATGCGCCACGCGCGGCTGACGGCACCGCGAGATCCGCTTAGCCGTGTAAAAGCGCGTGTCTATGTGTGCGTTCGTTTCGACCGATTTGTTCGTAGATTCCCTACTGCTTGTGCTTATATGTACTATGGTTCGAGGTGAGAGGCCACTAGGTGGTCGTTATTACAACAGCAGATAACGTAATGCATTATTTGCACGTAACGAACAACACATTATCGAATCGTCAACTATCCTGTCATCATTATTCGTTGTCTGTTGTCAACGTTGTTCATACGCGCACTGTTGCCGCACTTGGCATAGAAGCGCAAGCGAGTTCGCAACAAATCAAGTAGGTGTGTGCGAGAGATAGCGCTATACGCGCGAGCTCGCATCGCAATCGCAATTCAAATAACTGACTTTTGGTATAATTATTAGCTGTTGCTGTTTGTTGTCAGTCAGTACAATAACAAACAAGGTAACAGAGCGTTGTTTTGCTTTTGTTCCCGTACGTTTTTATTACGCTGCGATCGCGACGAAATAAGTATAACAATTATTTAATAATAAGTTCATTATCGTTTTGTAAAATAGCAATATAACAGGATAACAGACAACAGTTTACAATAACAGCTATTTAAGAATAACACAACACTGTTATTCATTATTGCAAAACAGCCGTTATTGCCACCACTAGAGAGGAAGCGGTGAAAGGTGGAGAGCGGGGTGGTACCAGGGGGAGGGGGAGTCAGAGAGTGGTGAGGGGTGAGGGGGAAAGAAGAGTGTGCAGGGGGGACGAGAGAGAGAGAGAAGGAAAGAGAAGAAGTAAGAGATGAGCGGTGGATGTGACGAGTCTTATTGTAGCGTTTCGTTGCAGTGCCCGAAGACGTTCAGCATGAAGCGGTCGCTGCAGGTGCACCGCAAGCGCGTGCACGCGGACAGGCTGCCGCGCGCGGCGCCGCCCGCGCACAAGCAGCCCAACAGGAGCAAGGTCTGCGACGTCTGCGGCCGCGCCTACAACGTGAGCACAACACAACACGCTATAGATGTAGTGCCAAATGATTTTCCATGACATTTCGTTGAATCCCATGCCGTTTTCAACTTTAGCGACAAAACAACTAGCTCCTCGCGACTTCGTCCGCGTGAAATTAGCAATTGACATGTTTATCGCTATCCCGCGGGAACTATGCAATTTTCCGGGATAAAAAGTATCCTATGTTTTAATCTAGGGTACCAGCTATCTTCGTTCCAAATTTTTGCCAAATCCGTCCAGTCGTTTTAGCGTAAAGAAGGAACAAACATACACACACACTCACATCGTCACATCATCACATCGTCACAAACTTTCTCATTTATAATATTAGTAGGATTATAGTATAGTATAGTATAGTATAGTATAGTATTGTATAGTATAGTATAGTATTGTGTTGCAGTCGAACGCGGCGCTGCGCTACCACCAGCGGCGGCACACAGGAGAGAAGCCCTATCCCTGCACGCTCTGCCCCAAGCGGTTTACCATGCCCATGTTCTTGCAGGTAACGTGACATGCACACACAAACTACATAAATCACGTCCATCCTTTACGGGGTAGTCAGGGAGAAGGGAAGAAATTTATTTATTTACTAGCTGTTGCCAGCGACTTCGTCTGCAAAGAATTCGTTTATCGCTATCCCGCGGTAATTTTCCGGGATAAAAAGTAGCCTATGTGCTATTCCAGATTTTTCTCTATCTATGTGCCGAATTTCATCCAGATTCGTTGGGCCGTTCTGGCGTGATTGAGTAACAAACAAACATCCATCCATCCATCCATCCATCCATCCATCCATACTTTCGCATTTATAATATTAGTTAGATTTATTCAGGAATTAAATGAATAAACTATTGCAAAAAAAACAATTAGAAAAGCCTTGAACAGAAATGTTGCACTTTGATCCCTCTCGACAGGGAGCGAAGCTTACTTTTCTAAATGAGAGGCGTGAAATAGTAGATTGATAAACAAGGGTTGAAATATACCCATTTCACCTGAGATATTTCTGGCGCCCGAAAGAAGTGAGGGCGCCAATAGTTCGAGGTTGAAATGGGTAATTTCATCCGAGTTGAACACTCTACTTTTCATTTCGAATATGAGGAAATTAAAATTTCAGTAACGTCGCATGGTCGCACTTAATATTTGTTACGTTTGTCATTCTCTTCCCGTTCTTTTTTCTATTGCGCGATTTGCGCGCATTGCGCATTTCTTCTGCGCACCAATGGCTGCCGGCTAGTATGTTTTTTAATCTTGCAGACACGGAGGTCGCTGTCAATTAATTGTCGACTTAAATATTTCAAGCTAAAGAAATTACCGAACGTAATAATTTCTGCTAATTCTCGTTGTATACGCTTGCATAAGCTTATATACAGCGGGAATGTTATTTTAAGATTATTTTGCCTTTTACAATTAAAAAGGAACTATTAGTATAGATTATTATTTTAAACATAGATGGCTGTATACGTATTTCCATTGCTATGTACCTAATTTGGATTAGCTAGAAAAAAAAATACTTTCAACCCAAGGGTCGCGATGAGTCACTTTCAACCCTATATCCAGATAATCAATGACCTACTTTCAGAGTATGAGATGTGAAAAAGTACTAGGGCATCAGCACATTGTTATAGGTCTGTCTATAGATGATACGTACGTGTTTTTGTAAGCAGCCAGTACGGTACGCGTCTTGAGCGTCATGGAGTATAACACCAAATCTAATCTAAGCTGCTGTTTTCACTTCTGCCGGCACTTGCCTTTGCGGGTGGTAGGGCCTTGTGCAAGGTCCGTCCGGATCGCTACCACCATCTTACTCGCTAATCCTGCCGCTAAGCAGCAGTGCTTGCACTACTGTGTTCCGGTGTGGAGAGTAAGACAGCCGGGGAAATTACGGGCACAAGAGGCATTTCATCTAAGTCCTCTAGGTTGGCAACGCATCTGCAATCCCTCCGGGGTTGCGGGTGTCTATGGGCAGTGGTGATCGCTTACCATCAGGTGACCCACTTGCTCGTTTTCCTTCCTATTCACATTAAAAAAAAAAAAAACCCGGAGTGCTAGCCGTCGCTTCATTTTTATTTTCTTGTTTATTATTATTAACAGATCCACATGAGGACGCATACGGGAGAGCGGCCCTACGAGTGCCCGCACTGCCCGAAAGCATTCACCAACAAGGCGGCGCTTATACGACACGACAGAGTAAGTATACTATACTGTTACCCCCTGTCGTAAACGCTCTGTAGGCTGCTGCTAACTTAGCAATCGTTTGTCCTTACCTGTGAAAGGTAAATGTCATAATGTGTCCTGGAATTGTGTCCACCCGGGACTACGCTTGACCGTTTTGAGGGAGGAGTAGTCTAAATAAGCCTAGTAGTCTCAATAAGTCTCGTGTCTCGTTCTATCTCGTCCCACCACTCTAAGTTCTAGTTATCTTAAGGGTAAAGTTATCTATGATGACGTCTCTGTCTGTTTCGTAGTTTTTTTTTATGCGAATAGGAAGGCAAACGAGCAAGTGGGTCACCTGATGGTAAGCGATCACCACTGCCCATAGACACCCGCAACCCTGGAGGGATTGCAGATGCGTTGCCAACCTAGAGGACAATACAATACAATACAATACAATGACTCTTTATTGAACACCACATATAACAATCAAAACAGAAAAAGGTATACAGAAGTAAATACTTACTTACTTACTTAGGACTTAGATGAAATGCCTCTTGTGCCCGTAATTTCCTCGGCTGTCTTACTCTCCACACAATGCTGCCTAGCGGCAGGATTAGCGAGTAAGATGGTGGTAGCGATCCGGACGGACCTTGCACTTGACCCTATCACCCGAATATCTAGAGATGGCCAAAAAACGGCCGAACCTTTCGGCCGCGCCGAAACTTACAATATCGCAGTTTCATGTTAGATTTTCTCTTTAGGGTATTTTAGAATCTGTATCGCTGATACTGTTGATTTTCAATCCGAGAAAAGTGAAACGTAGAATATTGTACCAGCGGGAAGTTTAATTCTTACTAACTAATATTAATAAATTACTAAATACATTAATATTATAAATGCGAAAGTATGGATGGATGGGTGGATGGATGGATGTTTGTTTGTTACTCAATCACGCCAGAACGGCCCAACGGATCTGGATAAAATTTGGCACATAGATAGAGAAAAGTCTGGAATAGCACATAGGCTACTTTTTATCCCGGAAAATTGCGTAGTTCCCGCGGGATAGCGATAAACGAATTCTTTGCAGACGAAGTCGCTGGCAACAGCTAGTCTAACTATCTAACTAATATTATAAATGCGAAAGTATGGATGGATGGATAGATGGATGGATGGATGGATGGATGGATGGATGGATGGATGGATGGATGGATGGATGGATGGATGGATGGATGGATGGATGGATGGATGGATGGATGGATGGATGTTTGTTTGTTACTCAATTACGCCAGAACGGCCCAACGGATCTGGATGAAATTCGGCACATGGATAGAGAAAAGTCTGGAATAGCACATAGGCTACTTTTTATCCCGGAAAATTGCGTAGTTCCCGCGGGATAGCGATAAACGAATTCTTTGCAGACGAAGTCGCTGGCAACAGCTAGTATATTATAAAGGCGCTTTTGCTTTTACTTTGTTCTTTTTTTCTGTATTGTTTTGTACTGATTTGTGGTGTTCAATAAAGAGTATTGTATTGTATTGTAATATTAGTAATGTATATGTGTAAACCCTCCTAATCTCCGCAGGTCCACACAGGCATCAAACCCTACCCCTGCCCAGAATGCGGCAAGTTCTTCACACAATCCAACTCCATGAAACTCCACGTCAGCACGGTGCACCTCAAGCTGCCAGCGCCCTACAAGAGCAAGAACAGGCGGGACAAGAGCGAAGCCCGGGCGCTCCAGCTGGCCCTGAAGAACCTCCCCCCCGTCGACGACATGGATGATTAGCAAAAAAATTAATTCTGCAAGAAATTTGCGATAAGACAGCAATTTGGTATAAGAAATAGCAATTGGCAATAAGCCTTAGCAATTTGCAATAAGACATGAATTTGCAATAAGACAGCTATTTGCAATTTGCGATAAGATAGCAATTTGCTATAAGAAATTGCAATTTGCAATAAGCCTTAGCAATTTACAATAACACCAATTTGCAATAAGACATAAATTTGCAATAAGACAGCTATTTCCAATTTGCGATAAGACAGCAATTTGCTATAAGAAATAGCAATTTGCAATAAGCCTTAGCAATTTACAGTAAAAGCAATTTGCAATAAAACACATGATAGCAATTTCCAATTTGCGATAAGACAGCAATTTGCTATAAGAAATAGCAATTTACAATAATAGCAATTTGCAATAAGACACATCAATTTCCAATAAGACCGCAATTTGCAGTAAAACAGCAGTTTGCGTGGGACAGGTACCTGTATGCTTGGTCTTTCACCAATAGCAATGATTTTGCAAAATTAGTCTAGGTAAGATATATAGGATCCTACCTCCTATATCTATTTTATCAATGGAAATCCATTATTCAAATATTGAAAAAAATCAAACATGATCGTTGCAAATACAAAGTGTCTTGAGTTATAATTATGTATGTAAATAATTTGTTAGTAGTGAAACGGATTGTATGGAAATAAAAATGAATGAAACAAAAAAAGGTATTTTACTTTACGTTCCGTTCCAAAATTGTGATGCCATTTGATGGGAGTTATATGAAATGAAGTATTTTTATTGCAAGAATACAGTGTATTATAAAAGTAGTGATGAGGAAATTTTTCTCATTTCGTAACCAGTTACGAAGAAGGATTTAGGGGTAACTTAACGTAATAAAAAACGGTTTTATAATAAACTTACACGTTTATTATCTACTTACAGAATGGTTTCCTTTCAAAGAAATGAAAATATTACAAAAAGGCATCCTATAGCCCAACAATTTACAATTTTTAATTCACCAATATTTTTCTAGAAAAAATTATCGCTAATTGTTTTTCACGTTAAATGGCCGAAATCTTTGGTATTTTAAGTATCTAAATTCTAATTAAAAATTAAATAAAGGCAGTGAACATTCAGTTTGTTTTTGGTAGAAATAAATTTTGCTAATCTCTTATAAAATATTAAAATTAAGCCCCTAATGATGTGTACCAATATTGCTTATTTTTTCCTTTTTAAAATTAATATTGCACTAAAAAAAACTTTAGAAACTAGAGACATTTTTTAAATACACATTAATTCTAAAATAGTTTTATCACTAACACGGTTTATTGCTTAATATAATATTACTACATATTAATAAATTCATTTATGATGGATGTTGGAATATCAAGAATATAAGAAAAATCATCAAAAATCTTAATGTTATATTTTTACCATAAAACATTCACGCCCGGAGTTCCTTTTCGTTTATCTTTGCTTTGGTTCCGAGTGGATCAACCATTTCTTGTTATTCTGTCACAACAACGATGGGACAAAAAGTAGTTTGTTGGAAGAAATATTGTGTCTCATTATACTAACACGCTTAGTAGACAACCAATTATAGAAGAGGCTTAAAAGTACCACAAATACGCATGATCGGCAAACTTTACTCCTAAAGAGCGACCAGGAGAATATATGTAACCATAGCAACAACAAGAAATAGTTTAATCGACTCTTCTGCCTCTTCCCGCGAGGCGAGTTACACACGTGCAATAAACATCAAGTTTTGGTTGGCTTTGTGGTTTTCAACAATCAAATAGCTTGGTGGCTGTATCCAATATCGACCTTTGCCTCTGGAGGATAGAATAATTAAAAAAAAGTTGTTTCACACAAAACTTGCGGCAGAAATACAGGCCAGTTTTTAAACGACATTAATATGCAGTTGCGTTCAATAATTCATCTCCCGTTTATACGAGCTGTATAAACGTGGAACAGGCAACTATTGGGCACAGGCTGCTAAGAATGAGAGCTTGGGTTGTAGCTACGGGCCCAGTGCGGATTGGGAATTTGACACACGAACTTCTTTGCAGTGTGGGTGTCCTTAAGTTATTTTTCTTGACCGAAAAGTTTAATAAATTTCAAACGTATTTTCGCACATGCAAATTTTCTGAAAAACTCAGAGGAGCGAGCATGGGTTCGAACGGGAGAGGCCACGTATACAAATCGCTAGGCTAAACGTAATAGGAATTTTCAAAATCAAGTGCCTATTCCTGAATTATTAATGTAAATTGGTTTACAGAAAGAGTTAAACCAATTAGGGAATTACAGAATCTGTAAATACAATACTGAAACTAAATTGGCTACAAAAGTTTGATAAATCACGCTTATCATAATGCTATTCGGTTTGAAGTCTAATATCAAATGGGACGCGTAACTTGGATGCTATATTTATCACGTCTATTCTGCGACATAGTTTATATGTACATTTAAATTCTAAGTAAGCAATTCCCGTTTCAGAAAACATTCGCAAACTATACAAAAAAACAAGGTCACTTTATAATGCTTTCATTAAAATTTCACACACTAGTGGAATTGGTATACATATAAATAAATCAAAAAGTAATTTGAAACCGATTAACATTGAATATCTTAATTTCTCTCATTTAAGTCAATAACTCGTTATAGGCTGATCTGCATCTGGCACAAGAGCATGCCAGACAGACTAGTGATGTAACGAATGTCATATTTTGGACATACGCGAACGCGAATGCGAATCCGAATATCTGCTGCCAAAATTCGCGTATGCGAATGCGAATGCGAATATTCAGTTTTTGTTAAAATTTGGCGCCATTTCTCTATGGCTTGGTGACCTTGGTGGCAGTTCCGTTCGAACGAAGTGCGTTCCGTTTGGTTTATGTTCCGAGAATAGCCGAATTGATACGAACGCATCCGATTGAAGTGTCATTCCGCTCAGTGTTGCCAGATGGGGCTATTTAATTTAGCACCAAGCCAATCTAGGGGCTATCTACCTTACCGGGCTGCGATAATAATATAATTTAACAACTATTAGGTACCCTCAATTTTTTTTGATATTCGCAAAACATTCGCAGTAATTTTGCGAATGGGGATACGAATGCGAATACGCAGAAAATATGCGAATATTCGCGAATGCTAATGCGAATGCGAATATTCGTTACATCACTAAGACAGACTACCAGTCACATTCTAGAATAATCAGTAAGAAATAGACCGTTAGTCTATCTCGCGCTACACAGCTCTAGTGCGCTCGCTCTAAAAAGTGGCGTAACTATAGGGTGGCAGGGCTGGTGAAATTCCAGGGGCCCCCAGCTCTACGGGGCCCCGAACTGGCTTTTTTTTTATGTGAATAGGAAGGAAAACGAGCAAGTGGGTCACCTGATGGTAAGCGATCACCACTGCCCATAGACACCCGCAACCCCGGAGGGATTGGAGATGCGTTGCCAACCTAGAGGACTTAGATGAAATGCCTCTTGTGCCCGTAATTTCCCCGGCTGTCTTACTCTCCACACCGGAACACCGCAGTGCAAGCACTGCTGCTTAGCGGCAGTATTAGCGAGTAAGATGGTGGTAGCGATCCGGACGGACCTTGCACAAGGCCCTACCACCCGCAAGGCTTGGCCTTGAGCACAGAAGGGAAGATGATGCACTTCTTTATAGTGAGGACGGGCCACATCTGATGATTTTGCCGCGGGCCCGTGACGTAGTTACGCCACTGGCTCTAATCATGTTATATTGTATCAATTGTCAAAATAACCTAAAATATAGAAATATAAAGTAATTTAGTCACAGCTTGAAACTAATATGAAGTAATTTGTGCTTGTTTTACAAAATAAAGAACAGTCTCAACTTCACAACATTAATTTACTATCGGAATCGTTTCACGATTATGCTGGAGCTGCCGTGGAGTTTTTTTTAAAGAAACCTTTCGTCTATAACGTCAATAGGGCCAATAATATTATCCATGCATATCGCGATCCATATCACTAAATATTGATTTTGACGTACAGTCAAGGGCATAAATATCCATACTTACAACCATCATGTCAAATATATATGTCACCGACCTTATTGTTTGTGGCATAAAGGTGTCAGATGTTTTTGACGTCTTGGAAACGTACGTATATTTATGCCCTTAACTGTACCATTAGTAATTCACCGTATAATCCATGCCAATAAATCCTTTAGTCTTTTTACAAAACCATTCTGACATTCTTCATGGATACAATATTGAAGTGTTACCTGTTGCGAATGTAATTTTAATCTTTCGTTTTTAATCGTTTCGTAACCAGGCTCCGTTGAGTTACGAAAGGGGAAAAAAACGTTTCGTTTCGCAACTGTCAATGAGCGACTAATTCCTATTTCGCAACCAGTCCCAAGCAGCTGGACGCTGGCTGGACGTGCAGTTACGAAGTGAGTCTAAAGTACAGTACCTAATAATTTAGAGATGAAGTACTGTAGGTATATTTCCCAAAACTGAATACTTATTTGTTGACGCAGCAAAAAGTTTCAATAAAAAAACTCCACAGCCACTTAAATCTACTAAAAAACGTAAAAACCTATATCTAAACGCCGAATTTTTACATCGGTTACAATTTCAAAAGTCGTAGCCGTTGCAGCTCGCTCGCGATTGGCTGTCAGCGCTCCAATCGGTGCTGCTCAGTCCGCCGTTGGTCAGTGGCTGGCCAATCAGGCGTGGCGGAGGGTGTGTAAGAGGAGTACGATGGTGGCAGCTGTCACTGTCAGTCTGTGTTTGGAGGCTGATGAGAAGTTTGGTGAGAGCTCGTCCGCGTGGACCGCGTGAGGGCCACCCAGCGTGTGGAATTGAAATATGTCGCTAACCTGAAAAGATAATACGTACATATTAATCAAGTTTTTATCACGGGGCAGACAGGGCTTAGAGTAATAAGATATAAAGGTCACGTTTAGCGTGGTTGTGGGCGTATAGGTGGAAAGGGGAATCAAAATAGTGATGGTTGCGGCATAGCCGATAATAATGATTTTCACCGATTTTCTCAACGAGCTTTACGTGGCATTTTCTTGGCTCCCAGACCAGCATGGAAAAGAATAATACATCCCCTTGCAAAAAAAACGGGTATGTACCCATGGTTTTGACGTGACAACGTCTTATAAATTGGTTTGCCGGGTGACACTTCAAGAAACTGCGTTACGCTCCGCTCACGTTATGCGCTCACAATGAGAGCGAGTGAGAGGCACGCGGGCATGGTTAGCCCGCCTAAGAGCGAGAGAGACAGACATAAAAAGTGAAAGGCACGCGTCCCTTCCACTCGAGCACAGTTAGCCCGCCTAAGAGCGAGAGAGACAGAGCGAGAGAGAGAGAGTGAGAGAGATAGGCATACACACCGGTTCATGTCTTGCGCTTCTATTTCGCTTAGGCGCCTGCATACAAGTTTACACGTCCTTCTTCCTACTATACGAATGAATATTCACATTAAAATTATTTTACCACTCAAAGTCGTTGTCACGTAAAACTTTCGCCCGTATACCGACTTTACAGGCAACCAATTTTTTTGTATTTTATGTGCATAAAATTGGTTGCCTGTAAAGTCGGTATACGGGCGAAAGTTTTACGTGACAACGACTTTGAGTGGTAAAATAATTTTAATGTGAATATTCATTCGTATAGTAGGAAGAAGGATGAAATAATAGTAACAATTTAAAACATTTATTTATACAAAGAATTATATTTAAAACATTAATTTATACGAAGAATCTAAATCGAAATAGAAGCGCAAGACATGAACCGGTGTGTATGCCTATCTCTCTCACTCTCTCTCTCTCGCTCTGTCTCTCTCGCTCTTAGGCGGGCTAACTGTGCTCGAGTGGAAGGGACGCGTGCCTTTCACTTTTTATGTCTGTCTCTCTCGCTCTTAGGCGGGCTAACCATGCCCGCGTGCCTCTCACTCGCTCTCATTGTGAGCGCATAACGTGAGCGGAGCGTAACGCAGTTTCTTGAAGTGTCACCCGGCAAACCAATTTATAAGACGTTGTCACGTCAAAAGCATACTTTCTAAGCTTTAATGGCTAAAAATCTGAAAAACCATAAGTGCCCGATTTTTTTGTAAGGCGGTGTACCTACTATATAGTGCCTACGAGGGTGGATTAACTTTTTCTTGTCACTATCATGCTATGGTTAATTTAAATTTCAAGTTTATCTATCTAATAGGTACCTTTAAACGAGCATTTCCAATCTGGATCATATATAATCTGGATCTCGGAAATGGCTCCAACGATTTTCATGAAATTTGGTACCTATGCATTGAGTTTCGGGGATCATAAATCGATCTGGCTTGGTTTCATTTTTAAAAAACGTACCAAAAAAAAATACCGGTCATCCGGGTTGCGGGGGGTTTTAAAATTGGCAGTAGCGAGAAGCGAGCGTTTTTTAGTAGATCTGTATGGAAATTTTGTCGCTTTTGTCGCCGGGCGACAAAAGTTCCATACTAAAAAACACTCGCTTCTCGCTAGTCGCCGGCGGTGGGAGAAGTGGTTGAGCTTTTTTCTTCGAACAAACTATACAACTTTTGTCTCCCCGCTGTTGGACAAAACAACAAGAAATAGTTTATCCAAAGTGTTTTAGTGACCTCATTCCAGCCATATCTGTTCTTGGCCTGCACGATGGCCTCGTACACGGCGCCGGGCTGCAGCGCGCGCAGCTCGTGCGTGACGCGGTGAGTGAGCGCGCCCGCCGGCGCCGGCGCAGCCAGCACCACGTCGTGCCAGCGCCCCGGCTGCTGGAACGACTCGTTTATCTGCCAAACAGATTAATAATTAAGTACTAGCTGGTCTTGATTGGTCACAGTGTTAAATTGGAAATGGAGTATCGAGTGCTAGGGAACTAAATCAAAAAGCCAGATTAGTTGGCCGACCGATGCTGTCGGTGGGGTCGAAAAAGGGAGTTATTTCTATACAAACAATTCTTATATATTAATTGTACAGCGCTATCACTGAGATGATTAATTTTTTTTTATTGTCCTCTTTTTCTAGGAGTAATTTTGAAGATGGCGTGTATGGCACTATATCCAGTGATAAGGCCATATAATCATTTATCATATCTTCTTACAGAAGATCCTGAGGGGCTTGTCTTTTTAATCTTTTAAATGTGTGTCTTGGTTGAGCCCTCATCAAGTTTTTTGCCAATAAGTTAGGGCGTGATGACTAATAAATCAAAACAAATTGCAGTTACTTGAAACCTTATGAACTTAAAACGATCTAAACATAGGAAGTGATACCATCTGAATTTGCCTAGATGGCGCCACCCGAGTTATTCGTTATATAAATTTAACACACTGATATACATGTACAGGATATACATACATTATTCTGATTTGTAGTATTTGTTGTTATAGCGGCAACAGAAATACGTAATTTGTGAAAATTTTAACTAGCTATCACGGCTCATAAGATACAGCCTGTTGAGTTGACAGACGGACGGACGGACAGTGAAGTCTTAGCAATAGGGTCCCGTCTTTGTATGTCTCCTTTGGGAACGGAACCCTAAAAAGGGCAAAGAGGACCCAGTCCCAAACTAAGCAAAGCTTGTACTATGGGTACCAGGCAACGGATAAACATACTTATATAATGTAGATAAATACATACAACATCCATGATTCGGGCACAAACATTCGTATTCATCATACAAATGTCCGCCCCAGCCGGGATTCGAGCTCGGGACGTCTAGCTTCATACTCAGGGTCACAAACCACTAGGCTCTCCGGTCGTCAACCACCAAACCGTTTTGGGGAAAAATGGGTACTGTAACGCGTAGTGGTGGTCGTTATTACAACAGCAGATAACGTAATGCATTATTTGCACGCAACGAACAACACATTATCGAATCGTCAACTATCCTGTTATCATTATTCGTTGTCTGTTGTCAACGTTGTTCATACGCGCACTGTTGCCGCACCGCGAGCTCGCATCGCAATCGCAATACAAATAACTGACTTTTGGTATCATTATTAGCTGTTGCTGTTTGTTGTCAGTCAATACAATAACAAACAAGGTAACACAGCGTTGTTTTGCTTTTGTTCCCGTACGTTTTTATTACGCTGCGATCGCGACGAAATAAGTATAAAACAGCAATATAACAGACAACAGTTTACAATAACAGCTATTTAAGAATAACACAACACTGTTATTCATTATTGCAAAACAGCCGTTATTGCCACCACTAGTAACGCGCCCAGGCTGTTGCCGTCTCACCGCTAGCTGTCGGTACAGCAGCCGCAGCTCGTCTAGCGGCGGATAGCTGTCGACGGCGAACGCCAGCGTGTACTGGCGCGGCGCGCGCGACAGCGGCGGGGACGTGAAGCGCGCGGGGCCCGGCCGCCCCGACACCTCCACGTGCTGCCGCGCGCGGCCGAGGCTGTTGTCCGCCACGCAACTGGAATCACCACAAATACTCAACGTTATATTCGGGATCTCATTCATCTGCTAAAGGGAGCGTTCAAGTATTACGTAACGCAATTTGGGGGGGCGGAGGGGTCTCTTAAAACGTTACGATGCGTTACAGGGGCGGGAAGGGGTCTTTCTTACGACAAGTTACGTAACATTATTTGTTTTTTATATACTCTCTTAACATGAATAAGTGAAAATTCACTTATTGCAAGTGAAAACCGAACCAAACGGTTATTAAAAATGATCACATGACACAGTTACGTAACGTTTAGAGAGGGGGGTGGGGGGGGGGGGTACAGAAAAACGTTACGGAGCGTTACATGGGTCAAAAATCTTCAAAAATTGCGTTACGTAATACTTGAACGCTCCCAAAAAACTTTTCACAAATGCATCCATGAGCCATGAACGCACACAACAAACTACTTATAAGTTAAGTCTTGTGTAATTTTTTGTTTTTGCTTTTTATTGTTACTTTTAACTTGATTGTGTGTATTGCAGTATTAAATTTATAAACGATGTATCTATCTATCTATCATTTGACAAATCTCATAAACCGTAAACTTTTTTTTAAAAACGAAAACCTTTAGGCGTGGCTCACATTAGGTTAGGATAGGTTTATTTTATAAGTTTTCCAAAATGTCAATGTTTTAGCAGAAAATAAAAGTTTGTCGTAAGTATGATGAATTTGTGAAATGATGCATTTGTGAAAAGTTGTCTAGCAAATGATGGCAACAAAAGTTGTTTAGTAAATATGGTTTCGAAGAAGGAATTCTAGAGAATATCATTCACAGTGAATAAGTTAGCATAATTTTCCGCGTTCGCAACCAGTTGTCAACCGACCTGTAGTTGCCAAAGTCCTCGGGCTGCACGTTGGCGATCAACAGCGTGTGGTTGTTGCCGCGAGCCGCCATCGTAACCCGCTCGGACGCGCTCAGAGGGAATGAGTTCTGGTACCAGGATACCTGCGCATACGTTGATAATTTAGTCATAGACTAGCTGGCGCCCACGACTTCGTCCGCGCAGTATCAAATATTAACCTATGTCATTAAAATTATGTGGCTTTCGATTGGTAAAAGCGGAGATTACTTTACAACCTCATTACCTAATTCACAAACTTTATCTCTTTATAATATTAGTATAGATATACCCCCTTATATAAACGCTCTGTAGGCCTCTGCTAACTTAGCAATCGTTTGTCCTTATCTGTGAAAGGTAAATGTCAAAGTGACAGATAAGGACAAACGATTGCTAAGTTAACAGAAGCCTATAGAGCGTTTATGAATAAGGGGGATAGTGTACATTAACTACTATTAGATTAAATTGCCACTGATATATCGGAAATAATACCAGAAAAATTGACAGTTGTTGGCGCGTGTCAAAGGAAAATAAACTATACTCCTTTTCACTCATACCCACAGCGTGTAATAGCGCTTAGGGCCTTAAAATGACGTCTTAATGCGATTCTATTCTGATTCAGCTTAGGTTCGCTCGCTGTCAGATCCATACTAAAAATTACAGTTAAAACTTGAACTGCGCCGGAATTAGGACGTCATGGTAAGGCCCCAGGTCGACTTCCAAATTCTAAATTTGAATCGACCTGTCTTGTTCATACTGATAGTGTTTAATGTGAGTGTGAGATGGACAATGCGAACTTCGAATTCAAGATTACTGACCTCAGCAGGAGGATCAGCGAGGACTGTGCAGAGGAGCTCCGCTCTGAACCCCTCTCCCGTGTGGACCCACGACCGCTCCACGGTTATTTCTGGAGGGTCTGAAACAACGAACGAGTTTTAAACTTTGAGCTGTAGCCCGTGACTTGTTCGCGTAGAATTATACTTCATTTAATTTAGGATGAGAAACCACAACAACATTATATTGCGGCTCGTGAACTGTAATCTCTTTACGATTTGTACTAGAGTAACAATTGACGCCACGCAAATAAAGTGGCATTAAAACAATTTTATTTTGCGGCTGCCAAACTATTGTACTGTACTATTTGCTAGGTAAGAAATTGACCAGACGCAATATAATGTTATTGTGGTTTCTCATTCTAAATTAAATGAAGTATAACGTTTTACGTAATGCAGCCGTAAAATATCTTTCTCAAACACGTTCATATACATACATAAATCACGTATTTATCCCTTACGGGGTGGACAGAGCGTAAGGTAACAAGTCCTAAAGGCCATTAGCATGATTGTGGGCGTATAGGTGGAAAGGGTAATTAAAATGCCCCATCGCTCATAAACAATAAATACTTTGACTTTGTTTTATATTAGGTATTACAGTTTCATTTTGCAGTCTACTTTTAGTTGGTCTAGAAATAAAAGTTTATTTAAAAAACCCAAACTGACCACAAGTAGGCATTTCCATACACAACATTCCCCGATCGAAACCGAGACATTGCGCCCCATTGCCTCACTAGGCTCGGTTGTCAAAGTATACTCACAAAGCACTTGCAGCTGGAACTCAGTTACGATGGCGGGCCCGACCCCGTTGTCAACCGTGCAGGCGTACCGCCCCGAGTGCCGGCGCTCCAGCCTCGCCAGCTGTAGTTGCGGGCCCTCCCCGAGCCGCGCGCTCGCGTTCTGCGGCACACAGCACGGCTGAGAAAGGAGAGGCGAGTCAAGCGGGCCAGTTGCCAAGTAGGATAGTTTCGTAACTCGTGTAGCGAGCTGGTTTCGAAGTGGATTTTGAAGTGCTATAATACAAGTAGTCATTTGAAGTTAAAGTCATAGTCAAAGTAGTATTCAAAGTAGTATTAGTAGTAGCAGTGGTAAATCTTTCTTGCACATAACCAAGTAGGTACTTACAAATAAATTAAATAATGACAGAATTTAAAAGAAAAAAGGTTATAGTCCAAGTCATAATCATAGTCATAGTGATAGTCAGTCATTCATAGTCAAAGCTATAGTCAATGTCAAAGTCATAGTCAACGTTATAGTCAAAGTCATAATCAAAGTCATAGCTGAAGTCATAGTCAAAGTCCATCACTAACCAGCTTGTGCCAGGTGACGCTGGGCACTGGGTTCCCGGCGGCGCGGCACTCGAGCACGGCAGCGCCGCCGCGCCGCGCGGCCGCGTGCCGCGACTCCGGCGCAGGCCGCACGCTCGGCGGCACGAGCACCTCCACCGTGTGCACCTGGTCCCGCGCCACTCGGTCCGATATCTGGCAGACGTAGTCGCCTGCGTCCTGGAATGAAATTGGATTAATTAAAAAAATATGATTAACATATTCATATTCATTAATTCATAAAATTACAAATTTTACATGTCAAATTATTCATTTGACATTATTTATTATTAATTATTGATTTGAATTATTCATTTTGATTTTTTGACATAATTAAGGACCTTTCAATTCAACACGTTTAGTGCTGTAGGCTTACCCCCTTATTCATAAACCCTGTATAGCCTTCTGCTAACTTAGTAATCGTTGGTCCTTATCTGTGAAAGGTAAATGTCAAAGTGACAGATAAGGACAAACGATTGTTAAGTTAGCAGAAGCCTATATATAGGCCCTAGGGCGTAGGGCTGGCGCTTACCTCTCTCAAAGGCTAGGAATACCAGTTGAGAGAGGCAATGAGGCCAGCGGCTTGGGGTCGATGCCTGTGGCGGAATATTTTGAGAACGTACTTACCTTATAGTTTTAGTTTTAGTTAGTTTTAAAATCTTGTTATTTTGTTTTAATATTTATTAAATAGTGTTTTATGATTGATTAAGTATTATTAATTAGTCTTTTACGAAATGAAATCATCATCGTCATCATCTCCAGTCTATATTCGTCCCACTACTGGGCACAGGCCTCCTATCAGAAGAAGCCTTGGGCTATAATTCCTATGCGGGCCCAGTGCGAATGAAATGATAAAAACAGAGCAAGTCCATGCAGTCAAAAAATAACTTGATAATCGCACAATAATTTAAATTATTTTATTAAAATTCACAAATTGAAAATTCTCTATTTCAACTGAAATGACGAAAGTTAATATCACTACATTTTTCATTCATTCAATAAAGTTACATCATTATTTAATATTCAACAAAAAGTCTAAAAACTGGTAACACTGAAACTGTCATCCTACTGCAGCGATTATACAGGCAGTTGCAAAAAAACGACAAAACTTCATTCATCAAAATTGCAGCAGTCATTATAGCCAGAGGGGGCCACTCTCGATATATTTTATTTGTTACTTTTACTAAATAAAGGATAAAGTCGATTCAAAGTTGCCTTATTTTTTTGTCAAAATGAGGAATTTCCAAAAAATCAATATAAAACCAAAATGCCCGTTTTTTGCAGAGTTTAGTTGACAGACTACCTGTTCACATCTAATAGTAAAGTCCCCACTTTAACCTTCGATTATTTGGTTCAACCTTTACCTAAGGTCGTAAACTGAAAAATGATTTTCTTTAGAACGCTTTGCTATCTCAAATGAGATCTAGATGTCAATTTTGATTAAAAACCGACCGTTTTCTCATTCGATTTTGGTTCGAATGGTCTTTAAACCGGTCTATTATGTTTTAGATGCTAATAAAGGCAAATGGGTTATTTTAAAACGACTACGCAGAACAAGCAGGTTATATTCTCTTATGTATGTCATTTATTTTATATACAAAGCTTCTAAGTACTTTCACATGTCTCGGTGAATTTTAACTTAGGTACTTCTAGCGGTCGGACGACGTGAAATTAGACATTATCGATATTACCGCGTTACCGCGACGAGTATGCTGCGGTTTCCCAACTTATCTAGAACACAGCATGATTCCAACCTCAATCACAAATGTCACTTCAAAACACACCCGTTTTTAAACCTCCCAAATGCAAAACAAACGCCAAAACGGTAATTGACAGGGGAAAATATGATAATCGCCGCATAAAAACCTTTGTGGTGGTTGCCGCTCGTTATTTTTTATGTGTGGCAACACTGAGGTACGGCTTCCCGCGCAATTTTCGTCCGCCATCTTTTCTGTGCCAAAATCTTCTTTTTATTATGTTGCAGTCGATAATTTGACGCTGTTTGTGTTTTATTGACTTTATTTATGAGTCGCT
Source organism: Pandemis heparana (assembly GCA_963854515.1). Taxonomy (NCBI): domain Eukaryota; kingdom Metazoa; phylum Arthropoda; class Insecta; order Lepidoptera; family Tortricidae; genus Pandemis; species Pandemis heparana. The sequence goes on from OY978033.1 coordinate 1,020,419, forward strand.
GGCAACTTTATGACGTTAATGATGTTTTATTGAGTCATTTGTAATTAAAAACTGTACCTATTTCTGTTTTATTAGCCAAATACGGCGAAGCCATAACGTAAGGTAGGGTAGTTATTTTGGCAATCTATTTATGATTGTGTGTTCCACTATAGTACCTCAACTATTGACTCGATTTTAATGATTGAATGATATTGTATTGTATTGTATTGTATTAGGTACTCGATTAATGCGTGGGGGGTTTCAATTTTGACCTACCTGACTACGCCACAGCCAGGTCATCCTATTAATATTATAAATGCGAAAGTTTGTGAGTGACGATGTGACGATGCGAGTGAGTGTGTATGTTTGTTCCTTCTTCACGCTGAAACGACTGAGCGGATTTGGATAAAATTTGGAGCGGAGAGAACTGGTACCCTAGATTGAAACATAAGCTACTTTTTATCCCGGAAAATTGCATAGTTCCCGCGGGATAGGGATAAACATTTCAATTGCTAATTTTACGCGGACGAAGTCGCGGGCAGAAGCTAGTAGTTCATAATCATTGTATCTCCATCTATTTATTTCCTTGAAAAATACTTATTTTCAGCTAATAACGGTAATATTAAGAAACTGTCCCCCATTTGCCAAATCATACAGTCAAAATGCGCCGTGTTACCAAATTGGTGTTACATTATGTATGAGTCTCAGATCATTTACCTGTAGTACTCATAGTGGATGGCCCATTTGAATACTCTTTGAGTGAAGGGGGCAATTTTGCGCCGGACGTAAGCAAGTTTGAAAGAAAAATGGCGTAGCTACCGGATAAGAGGTATTTGCTTAAAGTATTTTAGTAAGTATAAACACGTGTGTATGTTGGGAAAATATATGGTTACCAAGGTAAGTACCAGTGAATAAACCCTAAGTAATATAAGGCTCGGGGCTCGGGGTTTCTCTGCGAGATAGAATCAGAAATGATATCCGCAATAGAACTAAGGTCATAGAATAAATAATAACAGGGTAGAACGGAATCTCTTTTGACCGCGTTCAAAACGCCGCCATTTATATATCTACTTCCCCCTTCACGTTGTTACACCCCTCTGTCGTCCAGGCGTGTTGCTAGGGTTGCTTACCGTTAAATTTATATTATACTTACGTCTAAAGATAATATCGCTAAAATATAAGTTTTTATTTACTTTGAAATCATTATTTTATTATAGTTTTACAAAATATGAAATTCATAAATCATTAGGTACGTTCCTACATATTATAGATAGGTACTTCTAAGTAAGAAGTTATACAAGTGCCATACCAAATGAAGCCATTTAAGAGGATTTAAGTACGTATTACTTACCGACAAATATAAAAAAAAATACATAAAGACTCACGTAAAACTAGCAGTAGTTTAAGTGCTAAACGCGCGTGCGGCGACGCCGACCGTGGCAGCCTGACCGAGTCGCTCGCTTAGCGAGTACTGTAATATCGTGACCTTGAGTCCAGCCGGAGCGGGAGATTCCGTTCTACTATGTTCTTACTTATTCTATGCTAAGGTGGCTGACATAGCCCAAAGAATTGCGAAACTGAAGTGGCAGTGGACGGGGCACATTGCTCGCAGGACCGATGACCGATGGGGTCAGAAGGTTCTCGAATGGCGTCCGCGGACCGGGAGACGAGCTGTTGGTAGGCCTCCAACAAGATGGAGCGACGACCTGATCGGGATCGCGGGATCGCGGTGGATGCGGAAGGCACAGGACCGGTCCGAGTGGAGAGCCTTGGGGGAGGCCTATGTCCAGCAGTGGACGTCTTTCGGCTGATATGATGATAATGATGATGAATATAAGGCTATTAAGGCATTTGAATTTAAATCGGAAATCATCCTAAGACACCTGTGGATGAACACGATTTTCTAGTAAATGAACAAGTGAAACCAGTCAATAAACATTTTTAATTATCAAGGCGATTGGCAATCCTGTAGGCTTATTGTCTAACTCGCTCGCAATCGCCATCGTGTTCATTTTGACAGTTCTTGTATGAATGTGACAGCTAGCTGATTCCGATGCCAATTGTCAGCCCATACATGAACTGTCAAAATGAACACGATGGCGATTACGAGCGAGTTAGACAATAAGCCTACTGCTCAGAATCATGAGCACTATTGATTTTAGTATAAGGCAAAGTGTCCTTTTTTCATTCCAAAAGGAACCGTTACTCCTTAGACATACATAATTACAAAAACGGATAACTCACGTATAAAAGCCAAGTAATGTTCGAATTGTTTCGGACTAATCCTGACTAATCCGTATGTTGCAAGTCCATCTTAGACACTTGTATGAGAGTAACAAAATGGAAAGTTGAAATATGAAAACTTTGTTTGATATCATTGTTTAAGGCACTTTTTGCATAAGGGGAAAGTAGTCAAATCAAATCAAATCAAATCAAATAATTTATTTCACATAAGTCACCATTAGTTCACATATCTTATCGTTAACTATAACCCTTTAACATTTTGACATAATAGTTTCGGACTTTTTTGTAACAAACTACAATATAAACACAAAATATTTACCTTGCTACTCCGCTACTTACAGCGCGCTTACTTGGTAAGTAGCGGAGTAGCAAGGTAAATATTTTGTGTTCATTGAAACGGACCTCCGCAAAGTAACGCCTGATTCAATAAAACTACAATATATTTGTTACACTTTACATTCAGGTAACATAAACTAGCTAAATTTGACAATTAAATAAAAAATTTAAAACGAAAACTGTACGAATGGTGACCACTTTCCCTATACTAAAATTCTGGCCATATATTCCGAAATTCGATTTTCGAAATTCGTTTCGTGCCGTTCCGTTCTTACTAAAAGTTATTAATTTGAAAGTGAGAGGGTCGGCGTGATACGAACTTCGAAAATCGAATTTCGGAGTAGCCCTGAGCAGAACTGCCATCGAAGTTGTATAATTCGAGGAAAAGGCTGAGTGGATTTATCTTCAGAAAAATGCCAATTACAGTTGACCGTCGTATTTCAATTCTCACCTGAGGCCCGACGTCAGTGATCTGAAGATTGTAGCCGTCCACGAGCCTGAACCGCTCGTCCCTGGTCACCATCAGGCTGGCCGCGGTCAGGACGGCGGGACCTCTCCGCCAGAGGAGCACCAAGGATCCTGGAGGAAGAAATAAAGATCATAGTAATCAAAGGCTTGGTTTCGTTTCGATCTGGGGCCTTACCATGACGTCTTAATGCGATTCAGTTTAGGTTCGCTCGCTGTCAGATCCATACTAAAAACGACAGCTAAAACTTGAACTGAGTCGGAATTAGGAAGTCATGGTAAGGCCCCAGCTTCGGACAATCTAGTTCACTCGCAGGAGACCGATTTTTGATGGAATATGTTTACCTTAGGGGCAAAAATTTTGGGTATCCTGTCCTGGCCCCTATTCCACCAACGCGACAATTGGCTAAGTAAAGTTTTTGGAAGAGGTGCAAATTATATTTTTATTCGACAGTCCACGTCTTAATAACCGAGGACCTGCAGCTCTTTTATTTTTATTCCCTCTTGTTGATTAGAAATATTTTTTTAAGTGGTCGATTTGACATTTGTGAAATTTAATGGATGACCAGCTACGCGTGCCTAGAACTAGCTTGTAATAAAAAAAAATTACGTCAACCGTACGTCAACTGTCACTGTCAAATTTTTTTCTAACTAACAAGAGGGAATAAAAATAAAAGAGCTGCAGTTCCTCGATTATTAAGACGTGGACTGTCGAATAAAAATATAATTTGCACCTCTTCCAAAAACTTTACTTAGCCAATTGTCGGTGACATAATGACAATTCTGTTTACATTACAAACTCGACAAGAATCTACGCTGGTTGGCTTCATATTGACCATCACCGACCATCACCGACAAATTGTCGAATTGGTGAAATAGGGCACTGTCCTAACTATTAAATTCTATGTTTTTTCTTTGCTATTGGGGCATGGAAGGGCATGGAAGGGCATGGAAGGGCATGGAAGGGCATGGAAGGGCATGGAAAGGCATGGAAGGGCATGGAAGGTCAGCCCGGCAAGCACGACAGCGCACAAGAGTCGCGTCGCGCGCGAGATAGATATCTCTATTGGGGCGCTCCCCCACACTGGTGACCCCGACGTGATACCGACACGTCTCCCGACGTGACGTCTCTTTCTAGAACGAACAGGTAGAAAAAGACGGGCAATCTATCTCGCGCGCGACGCGACTCTTGTGCGCTGTCGTGCTAGACGTGCAGCACGCTGAAATACTTATACAGGATTAATTTGGAGACACCGTGTATTGATGACCACTTACCCAAGTTCTGGACCTGACATGGCAGCAGCAGAGTGTCCCCGACGACTGTCCTGAAGGAGTGTCCGCGGGACAAGAAGCGGGGCCCGTCGTCTGTAAAACGAATAGTAACTTGTTAAGTACAGTCAACTGGGGTGACTTTGATTTACGGGGCGACTTTAAAAAGTAGTTTTAATGTCAAAACCATTATTTTTTATTTGCGTTTACTGCTTCCAATCAATGTCTTCGTCGATCACCTTTGCGTCTAAATGCCAAACATTCATCGGAAATGGATAATATCGATTTTATAGCAATTTTAAAACGATCAAAGTAGCCCCAAAAATTACCAAAGTCACCCCAGTTGACGTACCTACATTATGTGAAAGGTGAAATTAAATAAAGAAATGTAACTAGAACATATTAAACAGATCTAACAATTATTCCCAACACGACATAAAGACGAATGGTTCATTCCCACACTTATTATTAGAAATACTTCTTGTTTTAGCATGTTATCCTAAAGTCTAAGTGTACTTAACCTTAAAGATTAACGTCACCTCTATTTCACAAAAATAATCAAGAATATATTCAAATTAGAACCTCCTTATCTGTCGTCGGCTAAGCAGACAGACAACGCGCCGGAAGCAATAAATACGCCCCCCGCCGGAAGTGAGGCGCCGCCATTTTGTTTAGCTTATTTAACACGCGGCTGAATTATAGTTTTAGGCTGCTGCTGACTTTTAGATAAGTATTAGCAAAGTTTGGTACAAAGCTGGCATTTAAGTTGGCATTTTCGTGGAAATATTTGCGCGAGCGAAAGAGCTACACTATATCAGCGTATCTCAACTTTTTCCAGCCATGGACCCTACGAAATCAAGCACAGTTTTCAAGGACAGGCAGCCGTTCGACTCTAGGCTGCCTCTAGTGCACAATCATCTTTATAACAGCTCAATATCCCCAAGTAATCTCCACGATCTCATAACGAATCAATCGACCGGTGACGTCACACGCCGCCATCTTTGCCCGGACATGAGACCGGAAGCGTCGCCATATTGGCTGGTGTTGCCAGCGCGGAAATCTGCGATGTTGGTATTACGTTGTTTTGTTATTAGCGCGTTTCCGGTCTTTTGCGGGCTGATTTTTACGTGGGTGCAGAAGTAACCACGAAGTACCTAACTACAGTGATTCTATTTTATATTGAACCGCCAATAAAAATGAAAAATCTCTTCTTAACCTTTACTCCTTTAGTCTTAAGTCCTTTGTACGCTATTTGAATAAAGACTGGCTGTACAAGTGAAACATGTGTGCTGTTATTTCTATCTCATTAATGTACCTTGAAGATGGCCGAGACGGTGACCTAAGCTCGGCTATGCATAAAGCTCGTTTCAATCCTGACCGACCAGCCTGACAGTTCATCCATTCCTTAGTCTTCGAGATATATATATATAAACGTCCATAACTCGTGCTCATCACACAAATATATGCCCTTCAGGATTCGATTTCGAAGCCAGGATGCTTGCTTCGCAGGCAGGGTCTACCAACTAGGCCAACCGCTTCGTAGAATAAGTAGTACCACTAACGTATGACACTTACTTCTGGTGTTTTGCGCACGCGCCGCGATGAGCAGCGCGGCGAGAACGAGGTAGCTGCCCTCCATTGTTAGCCACGGCGCGCCGCCCGCCGCCTCATCTGCCGACAACAACTCATTATTACTACAAGCTTTTTATTAACATACATACATACATATCGTCACGCCTCTTTCCCACAGGGGTAGGCTGAGACTACTCTGTTCCACTTGCTACGATCCTGACATACAAAAAAGTGTATTTTGGCTTAGTGTCATTAGATTGTTAGATTTTGTGTACCAATTTCTGATTATGTGTAGATTTATTAGTGGAAACTTTACTGGCTTATGTTTCACCCTTATGTGTTAATAATTAATGTATTATTGTAGGCTGTTTGCTTTCCCAATAAATAAAATAAAATAAAATAAAATACCTCTTTTGCTTCATCCACATTCATCAATCTCTTCATGCATGCTCGTCGGTTTCGGGTACTCTTGACCTGGCCTTTTCCAAAACGTCCCCAATTTGATCACGGAACGTCCGCCTATGCCTTCCCCTCCCAACGCACCCATTCACACTCCCCATATAAACCTGTTTAGTTAATCTTCTTTCATTCATCCTCTCTACGTGACCAAACCATCCAAGCATACTTTTTTCTATCCTAGTCACTATATCTTCTTTCACACCAGCACGTTCCCTTATCACACTATTCCTTATTCTATCTTTCAGTTAACAATACAATACAATAGAAATATATAGTTTATATGTATTTTATATGTAGTTTATTTTTGACATATTAGTTTATCGTATTTTTATACGTATTAGGGTGTATCTGTATTCTTGTGTGGATGTATTCTTATTATTATTATTTTAATTCTTTATTTGTTTAGGTTTAAGTTAGGGTTATTAGGTACTCTTAGTATGTCTACTCTCTATACTCTGGTTTCTGTTGTCCTGTCAATCGTTCGAAGGTTAACTAGAAGAGACATGTAAAAAAAGACGTGGTAGCCTATACTTCATTTAATTTAGAATGAGAAACCACAATAACATTATATTGCGTCTGGTCAATTTCTTACCTTGCAAATAGTACAGTGCAATAGTATGGCAGCCGCAAAATAAAATTGTTTTAATGCCACTTTATTTGCGTGGCGTCAATTGTTACTCTAGTACAAATCGTAAAGAGATTACAGTTCACGAGCCGCAATATAATGTTGTTGTGGTTTCTCATCCTAAATTAAATGAAGTATAGTGGTTTGACATGTCGCCTTTCAAGCAGCTGGTCGTGGGTACGAATCCCGGGCTCGCACCTCTGAATTTTTCAGGAACTTATGAGCGAAATCACATTTGAAATTTACCTCTTGGATAAGGGAATCAAAATAGTGCTGGGTTAATTGCTAGCATCGCCTTTCCTAAGATCTTCGCCCAAACTACGGCTCAAATTAACTTAGAGCCAAAACAATGTTTTTTAGGGTTCCGTACCCAAAGAGTAAAAACGGGACCCTATTACTAAGATTTTGCTGTCCGTCCGTCCGTCCGTCTGTCACCGTAATAGCTAAACAGTTGAAATTTTCACAGATTGTGTATTTCTGTTGCCGCTATAACAACAAATACTAAAATCAAAATAATAATAATAATTTTTAAATAATTTCTGTCTGTCTGTATAAGTAACCAATATAAAATGACCTCACACTGCCTACATTTTGCTTAAGAGCAGGGCTCTGCTAACACCGGATTTTATAATAGCTTGGCGAATTTGTACGGAGCCCTCGGTGCGCGAGTCCGACTCGCACTTGGACGGTTTTTAGAATTATTGCCGGTTTGTCTGTGCGTGTGCTAATCTCACAAACTAAAGTCACGCGGATGTGCTGTTACTAATATGTTGTGGCCTGACCCACTCATAAATTATATCTACAAATCTAATATTCAATACCCCATCAATATAAAACTAATTTTTATTCCTCTACCATCAACGTAATACGTAATTACTAATTTACCGCCCTCGGTCAACAATGTACTATAATTCCACAATCACCATACATTTTGTATGACTCCCATCAATCTAAACACCGCCATGCAAGTCGATAATCCATTTAACAGTCCCCCTGTATATCCACGCCAGAAGTGACAAGGCCCAAGTCAAAATTTACCGTAATAAAAAAGGACCATAAGACTAAAGCTTCAAAGTTCAAGTCGCCTTATTGGTATTCTTGGGGTTAGGTCGCTTTTGTTGTAGTGGTCTCAATTAGGAATGTCATTATGATGTGTGACAGGATAGCTAAGTTGGCTGGGGGAGCGGGATGGCTATAGTTTTTAGAGTGTGATCGACAGACAATTTCAAATAGTTGGTGTAGAAATAGTTTTGATTCGGAAAGTATTGTATTTCAATTAACAAAAAATACAAGTATACTATCCCGCCCGCGACTTCGTCCAGGTAGAATTGGATTGAAGAATGTTGATAATATATTCTGCAATAATTATTTACGTTGAGACTAGGCAGCTGACCTTTGACATGTTTATCACTATCCCGCGGGAACTACGCAATTTTCCGGGATAAAAAGTACCCATGTTTCAATCTAGGATACCAGCAATCTCCGTTCCAAATTTTATCCAAATCCGTCCTGTCATTTCAGCGTGAAGAAGGAACAAACACACACTGACTCACATCGTCACTCACATAGTTACAAACTTTCGCATTTATAACATTAGTAGGATTTCAAATTCTGTAAGTATGCTTAGTGTAAGTTTTCAATTAGTCACAAAATACGTCTCGACCGCGTTTGCGTTAAAATGTCAAATACTATGAGAAATTTTAGTTGTCGTTTCGTTCCGCTTGTGGCGCTGAGCCTCTAGTGTAAGTTTTCACATGAACAATCATCTCGAACGCGTTCACATAAACGTCTTAATTACTATGGAATAATTGGCAGCGCCACTTGCGGATCGAAACGGCAACAAACTGTTCTCATAGTATTTGACATTTTAACGCAAACGCGTACGAGACGTATTTTGTGACCGAAAACTTACACTAAGCATACTGTTCATTTCCCCACAGTAATTGAAACGTTAACGCGAACGTGTTCGAGCAGTTTGTTGTGCCTAAAACTTACCCCCTTATTCATAAACGCACTATAGGCCTCTGCTAAGTTAGTAATCGTTTGTCTTTATCTGTGAAAGGTAAATGTCAAAGTGACAGATAAGGACAACGATTACTAAGTTAACAGAGGCCTATAGTGCGTTTATGAATAAGGGGGCTACACTACAGGCTCAGTCCAATTAGTGTTGCCCAAATTCAGTCTTGGTCTTGCAGTCTTGGTCTTGTTCTTGCGTTTTTGCAAGACCAAGACCAAGAACAAGACCGCGTATTTTTAGCAAGACCAAGACCAAGACTGACCGTGCAAGACTTGAGCAAGAACAAGACATAGCCTGCAAGACTCTTGCGTCTTGCAGCTAGGACTTAGCGCTATTTCACGGAGTAGTTAGGTGTAACAGTTCGGTGTATAGGTAGGTACGCTTAGGAATTCTATGAGACGCAAAAAACTATATCAAAGAATATGAAAAACTGGACCTATGCGCATTACGACTAATACCATAAACATAGCGAATAAAAAAATATCTATTAAAATCAAACTGAGTGCATGCATAGTTATGTTTTAACCATCGGTACTTTGATAATGCGGCATCAAAGGTTTTGTACTTACTTCTCAAAGAAATTTGCCGCTTTTCGGAAGTACATGGTTATGATACACGCGCCGGCGGCTTCTTTTGAAATCTAAAACAATCGTTGCCGCCGCGCCGAAATCATAACATTTGACACTATTCATGCAAAATAATTTCGAATTTTAAGAGTACCTACAGGTGTTCCAAAGAATAAATAAGTTTCAGAGTGCTTAGAATGAAAATGAATACATTATACTGATCACGCAAGTAGTATTATGATTAGGATAAAATGGTAAGGATAGGTAGTAGATGTCATAATAATTCATTCTAGTAAGTATATATTATAATATTGATTACTTATATGGTTTTAAACTAATTACTTAGGTACTATTATTGTACATTTAGTCATTATATTTCTTAAGTTTTTACAAGAAAAAATAGCAAAAAAGTGTTCAAATATCACCCGTTTGATAAATATTGTAGCCACTTTTAAATATACTTGAAACGTGTAAAAAAATTCTACAAAACTAATAAAATAATGAACACAAAATATTTACCTTGCTACTCTGCTACTTACGTGCAAGTTAACCAAGCCTGTGCGAAATATATACGTTTTGCATGCAAGCCCTCCCACCACTACTACCACACAAAACGCACACAAATCCCACAAACTTAATTAATCCTAACACCACACAAACACTGACGCGTGTTTCGATCCCTCTACGGGATCATTCTCAAAGTTAGAGCACAACCGATGCACATGCGAACCAACGTCGTACTAATTTGTAAAACTATAAATAAACTAAATGTACCCACATTCGTATATTACCAAACTACCCTCGTTTAGGCTTAATCATCCAGATAGATCAAATTTTGCAAAACACTTATTAGAATCAAATCAGCTGTTGATTTGTGTTGTATTTTATTTTATATTCAAATAAATGATAAATCGTAAAACTCTTTTATTAAATTTCTTATAAGTTGAGGGTTCAATCTCTTTCTAGACAGATAAGTATTGTTCTTTAAAATACAGTCAAGTTATTGTAATTAATTTGTTTTTTTACATGTTTTAGCAAATGTAAGCTTATAAATCATAAATGTTTATTAAGAAACAGTTACTTCCATGGAAAACGACATATAGGTCAGTTGATTTTTCGAATTTCTTATAAAATCTTCAGTTATTTATTAATCTGCTTGATCTTTACTATGGCTATGTTAATTCAAGCTCACAATGTTCCAATTCTAATACGTTTTTCTAAGATTTAAAGTAAACTTTAATAAATAGTAATAGACTAATAGGTAATTGCAAGACTTGCAAGACTCTTGCTGCAAGACCAAGACCAAGACCAAGACTGGGAGCGCAAGACCAAGACCAAGACCAAGACCAGGTGTATTGGCGCAAGACCAAGACCAAGACTGGCTAAGTCTCGTCTTGTTCTTGCATTTGGGCAACACTAAGTCCAATTTTTCACCACCTTCACTTTCTTGAATGTCATTTTCAATGTGCTTTCAAATATCGGTCCCAGCCGTCATTAATTTCTATTTGCTCCGACTGTTCCACTTATTCCCTCGTTTTACACCGTACTAGCGATCCTACAGCCCTTGTTGCCATTGCTTTATACGCAGAGGGTGATCAATGGAGGGTGAAGAAATAGATTTCACGGAACGAATTTCAGGGTAGTAATAGAATAGTTAATTGGAAAAAATACTCGAGACGGGTAGTTGCGGCTTTAGCTTTAAAAGCTGGTAAAAGTCCTTCCTCCCTGACTGTTTCATGTGTGTATGTCTGTCCAGTCGGGTGGTAAACAGATACGGGTGGTTACTTTAGCATCATTATCACTACATAGTATAAAACAAAGTCGCTTTCTCTGTCCCTATGTCCCTATGTATGCTTAAATCTTTAAAACTACGCAACGAATTTTGATGCGGTTTTTTTTAATAGATAGAGTGATTCAAGGGGAAGGTTTATAATGTATAATACATGCATAATATACCGTGCGAAGCCGGGGCGGGTTGCTAGTAGTTTTATATTTTTGATTTTTGTCTATTGTCCTGTTCCTTATTTAAAGTTGCTTTTTTTACATGCTTTTTTAAATCATCTGTCTATGTGTCCATGTGCCTCATTATAACTGCTTGATTTTTACTTCGCTCTCACTATTCTGCTCCTTTTGCTATCGAATCCTCAACACATACATACACACATATTTTAAGCTAGGGTCGTAAATTGGACAGATGTCAAAAGGTTTGAACAACTGCTGTATCAATCAGAGTACAATCGCAGCGGTGGACTGCCTCAAATAAGTGCACAAAACTGGTGAAAGATTAACTAGATACATACATACGTACATACCGTCACGCCTCTTTCCCACAGGGGTAGGCAGAGAATATTTTGTTCCACTTGCTCCGATCCTGACATACCTCTTTCGCTTCATCCACATTCATCAATCTCTTCATACATGCTCGTCGGTTACGGGTAAGGGTTAACTAAATAGGTATTGTTTTATCTACAGGTGGCGGCACGTAAGTCTAACGTGGAGTACGCCTGCCCGCGTCTCCTGCACTCCCCCGCGATACCTTATTTTGGACTACTGCGCATCAACGGTCATCGCTAGACTTACGTGCCGGCACTTGTACACACATAAATAAAAAAAAATAAAAAATATCTTGGGACAGTTGACACCAATTGACCTAGTCCCAAACTAAGCAAAGCTTGTAAAATGGGCACTAGACAACGGATAAACGTACTTGTATAAATAAATACATACTTAAATACATATTAAACATCCAAGACTCGAACACAGCACATAATCATATATTATGTCTCCTATGCTATACCTACAGCATCTAAATTTTACGGTCGCATATTTTTAGACAGTTTCCGACTGTGCAAATCAAATGGGGTACTAGTTATTTTATTATAATAGCTTAATTAATAAAAAACAATTAATTTCTTAAAGCAATGACGACATACATTTCCCATACGCCCACAATCATGCTACACGTGGCCGTTAAGTTTTGTTATTTTAGGCTCTGTCTACCCCGTAAGGGATAAGGGTATGTATGTGTGTTTGTACGTCTATGTGTTAGGTGTTTGCTTACTTGCAGTACCTATACTTCATTTAATTTAGGATGAGAAACCACAACAACATTATATTGCGGCTCGTGAACTGTAATCTCATTACAATTTCTAGTAGAGTAACAATTGACGACACGCAAATAAAGTGACATTAAAACAATTTTATTTTGCGGCTGCCAAACTATTGCACTGTACTATTATTCGCTAGGTAAGAAATAGTTGACCAGACGCATTATAATGCTATTGTGGTTTCTCATTCTAAATTAAATGAAGTATAAATGTTAGCAAAATTTGCACCCGTTCGAAATTTACAAACTGTATAACCATGAACACGCCACGCGTGTAAAATTAAAAAAATACCAACATCAATCATTTATAACATGATATCAGCGAGGGCGTACTCGCGTCATTATTTATTTATTTACGAGGGTGCTCCAACTATTTGACGATGAAAATTCCTTTAGGGCATCGAAGGAGTATTCGTTGATCGATGATATACCAGTTATACGTGCTGTGGACAAATACCCTAGGTTTCTTTATTAAAATCATGCAACAAGTAGCTGTTCCATTCTTTTTTAGAGCCGATTTTAAGGTCTTCAAAAAAGGGTGGTAGGGTCTTGTGCAAGGTCCGTCAGGATCGCTACCACCATCTTACTCGCTAATCCTGCCGCTAAACCACAGTGCTTGCACTGCTGTGTTCCGGTGTGGAGAGTAAGACAGCCGGGGAAATGAGCACAAGAGGCATTTCATCTTAGCCCTCTAGGTTGGCAACGCATCTGCGATCCCTCCGGGGTTGCGGGTGTCTATGGGCAGTGGTGATCACTTACCATGAGGTGACCCACTTGCTCGTTTTCTTTCATATTCATATAAAAAAAGGAGGTTATAAATGGTTGGATAAAATTTGGAACGATAGCTTCCTAGCTGGTACCCTAGATTAAAACATAGGCTACTTTTTATCCCGGAGAATTGCACAATTCCCGCGGGATAGCTATAAACATGTTAAAGTCACAGCTGCCTAGAGTCGCAATGTAAATTAATTGTTGCAGAACTACTATCAACATTAATTCTTTAATCTAATTCTACGAGGACGATGTCGCAGGCAAAAGCTAGTAGCTTAGTATTATATATTATGTATGTCGATTAAAAACATACTTTCCATAGTTTACATTTAATATTCCCTTTAAAAGCCACTTCAGCTCCCCTACTGGATGGTGTACGAAACACGTAGGGCGGCAAGTCAGACGGAATCAAAATCCAGAGGGTCTAATATTGGATTATGAGAATTGAATTTTTCAAACTAAATTGGTTTTTGTGCCGTGGTAGTGATTTTTGCGAGTTTAAAGGCGAAACATACGTATATAACACATAGGGGAGTAAAGACATACATAAATCAAGTCTATCCCTATACGGGGCAGACAGAGCTTATGGTAACAAGACCTAAAGGCCACGTTTAGTATGATTGTGGGCGAATAGGTGGAAAGGAGAATCAAAATAGTGATGGGTTGCTAGCCGCTTTATTCTTATTATGTTGTATATATACAGGGCGTTTGGTAACCAGGTGCAAAGCTTTAAGGGGGTGATAGCCGAGGTATTTTTGAACATTTTGAGCCATACATGTCTTAGCCGAAATTTGATATATTTTTTTAAATTGACAATTTAGAAATTTTATGAAAATACCCAGAATTTGATAAAAACGAGTCAATATTGCGCCAATGTGCGTTAATTTGTAAACAAAATCTTTTATTTCGAATAGTTTAATGTGTACCTATTGGACCAAATGAAACAATATTTAAGTGTCTGTCTTGCCACAGAAACAAAATGGAGGCATTCGAAATTACTAAAAATGTCTTATTTTGGAACAGAGTCATATTTCAGTGCCATAAAAAAAATTAAAAAAATATCCTGCAAATTTTCAAACATTTTTAAAAACATGCCTGTTTATTGCTCTTTCTTTTAAAGTATCACTCATTCACATTGCTTGCTAAATCTGAGATAAAAAGTAAAAACGAAACTCGGGGAGTACTCGCTAAGAATGCACTAGTATTGAAATTTCACGTATGACGTAGTGTTATATGACGTCACAGGTATAAAGCAGAGGCAGACATGTAAAAAATTGTTCGCAGAACTTGATATCATGACCCTGTTTTCGTTGTATTTGTTCCAAGTTATTATGTATACGCGCACAAATATTAGTAGTTTCGGTCGAATGGGTGTTCAAGGCAAGAACACTCGTAGCACAGGTCGCTTTAGTGCGGTACCCCACCGAATGGCGTTAGCGGGGAAAAACCCGCGTGTTATTGGCCCCAAATATTATGAACACCTACCCTCCGATCTTAAAAATGAACTAAATGACGAAACATTTGAGCGTCGACTGAAAGTCCTTTTGTTGAAAAATGCATTTTATTCTGTAAACGAGTTTCTGCATATGACATTTTGATTTATTTTTTAACTGCCTTATTATTATTATTATTATTTTATTGTTTAAAAGAAGTGACGATCCCTAGTGGTTAATTTAATTGTACCTACCAATTATTATTATTTTTATTATTATTATTTTCTCTGATTTTGACATTTTTGTAGTATTTAATTGATCTGTATTAGGTATTTAATTTGATTTTATTTTTTATTTACTCTTGACGATTTCAATCAAAATTCTTCTAACTTGACAATGTACAATTTACGATGTAATTTTTATTGAATGAATAAATAATCTAATCTAATCACACATGTCGGATCTCTCTTTCTAACCGCTGCCAACTAATTAATAGTTTAAAATTGTTTTTTCCGTATTTCTTGACCGATATTACTTTTAATTTCAGTTTTTGTTTCTCTTTTACGATATTATTCATATTTTATTAGGAAATGTAATAAAAAAATGCACATTCCTTATTGGCAACACACGCGTATACTTGTGGGTAAAATGCGAGGTCCATTTCGTTACATTTGACTTGAACCTACCGTGTTTTTGCAATTTTCTCCAAATGTTTCATAGCCTTGTAACTGATTAGGTTAATTAAAACTGTGGTAGTTCGTAATGTTGTAACAAACAAACATACTAACAGATTCATTACCAGCGAGAATGCACCCTACGGAGTCACTACACGTATTTCACCCCACAAGTGGGCCTAGCATGCTATGTTTAGTCGCCCACAGGACTGACTCTGTAGGTTTCTGCTAATTTAGCAATCGTTTGTCCTTATCTGTCACTTTGACAATACAATACAAATACACATGTTCTTTATTGAACACCACAAATCAGTACAAAACAATACAGAAACAAAGAAAAAAGTATACAATAGGCGGTCTTATCGCTTAATAGCGATCTCCACCAGACAACCATTAAGCCAGAGAAATAAGTTGGAGACAGTTTCAGTAGGTGGCGGAAACAAATAGACAGGAGAAACGCAGGGATAATAAAACAATACTAACAAAAATATAATACATAGCTGAATAAATACAGATATACCTACACTCCTAACATTATTGTCTGATACTTCTTCTTCTTCCTCTTTTATTTGTAGCAAGTCATTATAGCGACGACAAGTTCGCCAATGTCAGGGTAAAAAAAATATTATTAAATCTTGTGACAAAATGTCGGCAACGTTGTACGGTAATATGGTCAAAGACCACCCTCCCCCCTGTCGGGCTCTTAGCCAACGGCCAACGATATCCCTCAGATACTGCCAGGAAATTATTAGCCGTTGCCCAGGGTGCACCGGACCAAGCACTGCTCTTCCCCCCGGACGGATCCAGAAACGAACCGCAGCTCCTGGCCACACGTGGAGGTAACCCGACACGCACCCTGTATGATACTTAAAATAAAATAAATGTGACATACACCTACTTGACACTTTGACACTTTATACTTTATTTTATACTTTGACATTTACCTTTCACAGATAAGGACAAACGATTGCTAAGTTAGCAGAAGCCTACAGAGCGTTATGAATAAGGGGGTTAGTCTGAAAATATCAACATGAAACTACCGTGACACTCAATCACGACTATTGCCATACGAAAAAAAAAACACGACTACACAAACGGATACCTTTAAGTCACGTATCGAATATCTAATCTAACTAATATTATAAATGCGAAAGTATGGATGGATGGATGGATGGATGGATGGATGTTTGTTTGTTTGTTGCTCAATCACGCCAGAACGGCCCAACGGATCAAGATGAAATTCGGCACATAGATAGAGGAAGGTCTGGAATAGCACATAGGCTACTTTTTATCCCGGAAAAATGTGTAGTTCCCGCGGGATAGCGATAAACGAATTCTTTGCAGACGAAGTCGCTGGCAACAGCTAGTGTGTAAATAAATGTTTCTCTCTCTCTCACACACACGTATGTATAAAAGTCTATTAGAGTGAGGGAGACAGCACGATTTGAAGTCCGAATTTCGAATGTGGAAGCATAAAGCAGCGTGCTAGGCCTGTGGGGTTGCCAGTATTAGTTCAAACGTCAAATTATTCGGCTTCACGACCCTTTTGGGCGGTTGGTTGAATTAGCGGAGGAAGCGTTTCCATTGCAACTATGCCGGGTATTTGAAAGAAAGAAAGAGAGAAAAAAAGTTTCTTTATGACAATCACGACACATCAAATAAATCAACACATTAAACAGCAGATATATATAACATATATAGATAGATAGATAACATATATTGTCACAAAATGGTCCCAACTCAGCATCTGCTGGCCTTGCAGCCAGCGCTGGTCTTCCGTTGGGCCCATAGGGTGATACATACATTGATACATTGAAAATAATGATTTATTACATATAATACAACAGTTAAAAATAAACACTAAGTAAACATAATATAACATAATTAGATGTGGTCTTTGATAAGGAAAAAAAATAATAAAAAAATTAAACAAAAATAAGCATAGACAACAAACAAAATATTTATTTATAGCACAAGCTGTTGCTTTAGATATAGTATAGCCTACTAGCTTCTGCCCGCGATCTCGCCTGCGTAGAATTAGCAATTGACATGTTTATCGCTATCCCGCGGGAACTATGCCATTTTCCGCGATAAAAAGTAGCCTATATCTAGGCTACCAGCTATCTTCTTTCAAAATTTATATAAATCCGTCTAGTCGTTTCAGCGTGAAGAAGAAGCAAACATACACACTAATTCGGATCGTCACAAACTTTCGCATTTATAATATTAGTGAGATTCCCGTCCCGTGACACAATGGCACCGTGCACTTAACAAATGATTCTACCCTGTTTATTGTTTTAGCTTTTACCGGCTTGTCATTGGGGTGTTTAAAGGGTGTTCAAAGGGTGCTCTAGTTTGTACACGTTATACCAGCGGCCCGCGATAGTTTATCGTCAAAACATGAGGGCGTTTGAACTTTGAACTTCATGATTTACGATTTTAAAGATTTTTTTATGTGTTTTTTGAGGCTACCCAAAGGGTAAAAAAGCGTACCATTTCTTTTCATAAATTTGTAAAACATGAGTAATCTAACTTATATTATAAATGCGAAAGTATGGATGGATGGATGGATGGATGTTTGTTTGTTACTCAATCACGCCAGAACGGCCCAACGGATCTGGATGAAATTCGGCATATAGATAGAGAAAAGTCTGGAATAGCACATAGGCTACTTTATATCCCGGAAAATTGCGTAGTTCCCGCGTAAACGAATTCTTTGCAGACGAAGTCGCTGGCAACAGCTAGTAATACCATATTAAGACTTCGCTGTCCGTCTGCCTGCCTGTTATGTTACCGTCTGTATCTCAGGAACCGTGATAGCTAGACAGTTGAAATTTTCACAGATGATGCATTTCTGTTGCCACTATAACAAGAAACACTAAGATAATTGGTGTTGACGCAGCGGTTCTTATTAAGTCTTCCTACCCGTTTGCTGGCGCGAAGCTCAATTCCAGACTCCACAGAAAACCAGCGTTGCACCTTATGTGAAGCGACACATGTTGAGTGGAGACATTTTTTGTGTCGTTATGTGTCACCACAAATGTAATATTAAAGTTGAACTTAATTTAATTTGAGGTGGAGGGACTTTTGGAATTTAAATAAAGTAATTTTCTTTCTTTCTATACTTTACTAGTCCTTAATTAAACCTGGCTCCCCTCACATTCATGATGTTAATTAGCCAATCGACAATAACCTCAGAGAATCACGCCCCAAACAAATTTGCATGCCGCCCCTGTTCAGTGCCCTATTTTTAAGGATTTGTCATCTCTAATCCGGGGACGTTTAAACATCCAGGACAATGCTTATTTATTGGGATAATCCCGTTTTTAATTTTCCCGTGGGAACTACGGGAGAATTTAGTTTTATTGCGCTTTGCCCGACACTTTTTCTTAAATAATTGCGGGTGTAAGGTCCGCATCGCTACTATAGTCTTTATCGCCAATCCTGCCAATGACAATCTATTTAGTTACCTACTTCGATTTTTTTAGAATTTGAAACCACAACAACATTATATTGCGGCTCGTGAACTGTAATCTCTTTACAAATTGTACTAGAGTAACAATTGACGACACGCAAAATAAAGTGACGTTAAAACAATTTTATTTTGCGGCCGCCAAACTATTGCACTGTACTATTTGCTAGGTAAGAAATAGATAGTTGACCAAATGCAATATAATGTTATTGTGGTTTCTAATTTAAAAAAAAAAACAAAGTATTGGTTATCCTGATTTTTTATCGAAAGAAGTTAATAAGTAACTCAATCTAACTAAATATCTAACTAATATTATAAATGCGAAAGTATAGATGGATGGATGGATGGATGGATGGATGTATGTTTGTTTGTTACTCAATCACGCCAGAACAGCGCAACGGATCTGGATGAAATTTGGCACATAGATAGAGAAAAGTCTGGAATAGCACATAGGCTACTTTTTATCCCGGAAAATTGCGTAGTTACCGCGGGATAGCGATAAACGAATTCTTTGCAGACGAAGTCGCTGGCAACAGCTAGTAATATTATAAAAGCGAAAGTATGGATGGATGGATGGATGGATGTTTGTTTGTTACTCAATCACGCCAGAACGGCCCAACGGATCTGGATGAAATTTGGCACATAGATAGAGAAAAGGCTGGAATAGCACATAGGCTACTTTTTATCCCGGAAAATTGCGTAGTTCCCGCGGGATAGCGATAAACGAATTCTTTGCAGACGAAGTCGCTGGCAACAGCTAGTAGTCATATAATTAAATCGCAAAAAATGACTTTCGATCATGTATCACGAAAAGAGTTAGAACTACCTACTTCGCACATTTTCGGGAAAATGAAAATAGGGCTGGGAGTCGGCCATGTTTGACTACCTACCTACTTTTTCAAAACCAAGAATAAAGGCTTACCCCCTTATTCATAAACGCACTATAGGCCTCTGTTAACTTAGTAATCGTTTGTCCTTATCTGTCACTTTGACATTTACCTTTCACAGATAAGGACAAACGATTACTAACTTAGCAGAGGCCTATAGTGCGTTTATGAATAAGGGGGTTAAGGTTCAAAATAGTTTTATTTATAGACTTGCAACTGTTTGATACAGTCAGATTGCTTAGTGTAAGTTTTTGGTCACAAAATACGTCTCGACCGCGTTTGCGTTAAAATGTCAAATACTATGAGAAATTTTAGTTGCCGTTTCGTTCCGCTTGTGGCGCTGTCCATTTTCCCATAGTAATTGAAACGTTAACGCGAACGTGTTCGAGACGTTTGTCGTGCCTAAAACTTACACTAGAGGCTCTGATTACCCGACTCGGGTAAAAAGGTGAGGGTTGACAGCGAGTGCAGTCGCCGGAAGCCACTAGTTTAATATAAATTAAGGGCTGACGCAGGTGCTGTGGACGACTATAAATTGTCAAACATAAGAACATACGGGGCGGGAGTCGACGCGGGCGCGACGCGTTTCCGATTGAGTAGTTTTCAAAAAAATATTATAATTACAACAAACCGGATAACTCACGTATAAAAAGCCGAAAGAATGCTCTGACAATCAGAATCAGAATCAGAATCATTTATTGTTTAACTGTGTAGGTTAGGTACATAAGGTTGAACAGATTGGTATCAATAGTGGCCTGAACAGGCATACAATTTAAGGCAATCATACTAAATACCAACATAGTCATAGATACATAATGTGTTACAATATCAATGTTTACAATTGTTTCGGACTAATCCGTAGTCCTTCATCAGAGAGCCGTCGCCCCGGCGGCAGCGAAACGAACACGTTTTTATACGTGAGTTATCCGGTTTGTTGTAATTATGTTTCGAGTCTCACGGTAGTTTCATGTTGAAAAAATATTGTCAACTATTGAGGATGGGTGTAAAGAACGAAGTGTTAGCAAACTAAAAAATAAGATTGAGAATTATGTTGTTTTAATGCAACAAAACATACATACATACATACAAAACAAGTAACAGGGGCCATAAATAATCTGTGGCCTTACCATGACGTCCTAATTCCGACTCTGTTCAAGTTTTAGTTGACACTTTTAGTATGAATCTGACAGCGAGCGAACCTAAACGGAATCGCACATTGTTAACACGCGACGCAACCCGATGCAACGCGACGCGTGTTGAGTCGAATCAAATTGTATTATTTTCTATGACCAGAACCACACTATGAACATCCGACGCGACGCCATGCGCATACATTCGTTGCATCGGGTCGCGTCGCGTGTTAATAATGTGTTTCCACCTTTAAGACATCATGGTCTCATGGTAAGGCCCCAGGTCTATTTTCCCATAAAATTTAAATTTAAATTTTGACGTGACAACGTCTTATAAATTGGTTTGCCGGGTGACACTTCAAGAAACTGCGTTACGCTCCGCTCACGTTATGCGCTCACAATGAGAGCGAGTGAGAGGCACGCGTCCCTTCCACTCGGGCATGGTTAGCCCGCCTAAGAGCGAGAGAGACAGACATAAAAAGTGAAAGGCACGCGTCCCTTCCACTCGAGCACAGTTAGTGTTAAATATAATTCTTTGTATAAATAAATGTTTTAAATTGTTACTATTATTTCATCCTTCTTCCTACTATACGAATGAATATTCACATTAAAATTATTTTACCACTCAAAGTCGTTGTCACGTAAAACTTTCGCCCGTATACCGACTTTACAGGCAACCAATTTTTTTATTTGTTGTGCAAAGTGTTAATTATGTAACAGCTATGATAATAAACATTTCTGATTTCTGATTTTTAACTTTCAAATGTAATCTAACTAATATTATAAATGCGAAAGTATGGATGGATGGATGTTTGTTTGTTACTCAATCACGCCAGAACGGCCCAACGGATCTGGATGAAATTCGGAACATAGATAGAGAAAAGTCTGGAATAGCACATAGGCTACTTTTTATCCCGGAAAATTGCGTAGTTCCCGGGGCATAGCGATAAACGAATTCTTTGCAGACGAAGTCGCTGGCAACAGCTAGTCTGTCATCATTTTCTTTTGTCATAAAGCGTTATATTTGTGAAACAGTTATTTTTTTTAGAATAGATTCTAATTTAAACTCCAAACATTGCTTTGCAAATAGGCCGCCAAGGGCTCTTTTTACATGTCCTTTTTAGGGTTCCGTACCCAAAGGGTGAAACCGGAAACCCTATTCGTGTGGCTCCGCTGTCCGTCCGTCTGTCACCAGGCTGTATCTCATGATCCGTGATAGCTAAACAGTTGAAAAACCCTGAGAGGACACCGTGCCCAGCAGTGGGACGTACCTACCCATAAAAGCTGGCTTTTATGTAAAGTAGAACGAAACGTAGTGCGTGAAAGAGACAGAATGAGAATTAGACTGAGGGATGAGCGTGATGCAAGATAGTTGACTTTGAAGGATGAATGAAAGGGATAGAAATAGGATTTTAGTATGTAATAGCGAGATGCAAAATAAAGACATAATGGCGGAATCTGAGTTTTAATTTCTTACATTTATATCGGCCCCGGCCGTACTATTTCCCCGTATGTTTTCAGTATCCTCAATTTTAGCATATATTGTGGTTTGGCGTGATTTAGGGTTGTACTGTCTGAATTATATATGAAGGTGCAAGTTTTTCCCGCGAGTTCGCCTGCGGTTAGCACATATAGTTGGCACTAACTTATACTCCCACTAGGCACACTTCACACACACATAAATCACGTCTATATCTTCTTACAGGGTAGACAGCGCCTAAGGTAAGACCTAAAAGCTACGTTTAACATGATTGTAGGCGTAGGGAATCAAAATAGTGATGGGTTGCTAGCCGCATCGCCTATAACATGATTCAATACAATACTCTTTATTGAACACCACAAATCAGTACAAAACAATACAGAAACAAAGAACAAACTATACAATACCAATTCACACACAATTCACAATTTCACCAGCTGTGTGGCGATATTTACTAAAAATGATGACCTTGGAGCTCAAAGCCGTAAACAATGGCAGCACTGATTTCACTAGAATAGCTCGTCTTCATCATCTGAAGAAAATGATTGACTGTAGATTCGTTTTTTCTCGATTTCTTTTGTGATTGAGTGAATTAACAAAAATATTAAATGAAAGAACATTGTATTATTTCAAAATACCAATAATATCAATTTCAGTTAAATTTTCTAATCAGAACTTTAATCCAATGCACTTTACAATACATATTCAAATCGATCAAATAATCATGCAAACTTGAATCGATTTATCGTGAGTATCGAGTACCGATCGAGTCATATGGTTAACATCACTAGTACGTAGGAAGACAAATGTCAAAACGGGCGTGTTTTGCTGTTTCCCGAATTGTAGAAACCCTAATCTAACTAATATTAGAGGTGTAAATGCGAAAGTATGGATGGATGGATGGATGGATGGATGGATGGATGGATGAATGTTTGTTTGTTACTCAATCACGCCAAAACGGCCCAACGAATCTTAATGAAATTCGTCACATGGATAGAGAAAAGTCTGGAATAGCACATAGGCTATTTTTTATCCCGGAAAATGCCAGCGGGATAGCGATAAACGAATTCTTTGCAGATCAAGTCGCTGGCAACAGCTGTAGCTGATAAATCCCAAATTCTTCAGGATAAAGATATGTTTGTTATCAGTGGCGTGGCGTCAAGTATATCAGAAGGCGAGCTGAAGGGAAGTTAACTAGCCTTTTCCTCTAATTCTGCACAATAAATTGCCCAACTGCCTTAAAATAGGCAAGCCAGTGGGAATCGAGTTCTATGGACGCCACGCCACTGGTATGTATGTATGTATGTATGTATGTAGCAATGCAAAGTCAGCTCACGTGCGCCCCGTCGCGGCGACTGACGTACATTAATTACAGTTCTTAACTAGTTCGCTAACGGGTTGAGGAACGTATTTAACTATTTAGATAAGATTTAGACAGATCGAGATGTGTAGCCCATTATTATCTCTAGCCTATGCGTCCCGGGACTAACTGAGAGCAACAACCATAAGCTAGCCATACACGTACAGCAGTATGCTTAGTGTAGGTTTTCGGTCACAAAATACGTCTCGAACGCGTTTGCGTTAAAATGTCAAATACTATGGGAACAGTTTGTTGCCGTTTCGATCCGCAAGTGGCGCTGCTAATTCTTCCATAGTAATTGAGACGTTTACGTGAACGCGTTCGAGACGTTTTTATATGGGAAAACTTACACTAGAGGCTCAGGCTTGTTACGTAACTCGCTCGCGATCGTAATCGTGTTCATTTTGACAGTTCATGTATGGGCTGACAATTGGCATCGGAATCAGCTAGCTGTCACATTCATACAAGAACTGTCAAAATGAACACGATGGCGATTGCGAGCGAGTTACGTAATAAGCTAGCGGATTTGTCCGTCGGATCTGCCTGACAGTCTGGCGGATGTCTGGCGGACAAAATCATCCGCCAATGTGTGGCGAGAAACAGACAGATTTGTTGGTTTTGAGCACGGTCAGCGGACAGATACCCGGCGAACAAATCTGTCAAATCTGAGCCTCTAGTGTAAGTTTTCAGATATAAAAACGTCTCGAACGCGTTCACGTAAACGCCTCAATTACTATGGAGGAATTAGCAACGCCACTCGAAACGGCAACAAACTGAGTGCTTAGTGTAAGTTTTCGATCACAGAACACGTCTCGAACGCGTTTGCGTTAAAATGTCAAATACTATGGGAACAGTTTGTTGCCGTTTCGATCCGCAAGTGGCGCTGCCAATTTTTCCATAGTAATGGAGACGTTTACGTGAATGCGTTCGAGACGTTTGTTCGTGTGAAAACTTACACTAGAGGCTCTGATATAAAAACGTCTCGGACGCGTTCACGTTTTTTTTTTTTTTTTTTTTTTTTTATGTGAATAGGAAGGCAAACGAGCAAGTGGGTCACCTGATGGTAAGCGATCACCACTGCCCATAGACAACCGCAACCCCAGAGGGATTGCAGATGCGTTGCCAACCTAGAGAACTTAGATGAAATGCCTCTTGTGCTCGTAATTTCCCCGGCTATCTTACTCTCCACACCGGAACACAGCAGTGCAAGCACTGCTGCTTAGCGGCAGGATTAGCGAGTAAGATGGTGGTAGCGATCCGGACGGACCTTGCACAAGGCCCTACCACCCGCAGATAACGTAACGTAAACGCCTCAATTACTATGGAAGAATTAGCAGCGCCACTTGCGGATCGAAACGGAACAAACTGAGCCTCTAGTGTAAGTTTTCGCATATAAAAACGTCTCGAACGCGTTCACGTAAACGTCTCAATTACTATGGAAAAGTAGGCAGCGCCACTTGCGGATCGAAACGGCAACAAACTGTTCTCATAGTATTTGACATTTTAACGCGAACGCGTTCGAGACGTATTTTGTGACCGAAAACCTACACTAAGCATACCTACTGCTGCTTTAGTGTGTTCTTCTGTTGCAAGCTGGATGCTTCTCTTCCCGCGCAGATGGTAAAATCCCATCGAGGGAATGGGCGAAATTCTTAGGAATCATGTTACAGGCGATGCGGCTAGCAACCCATCACTATTTTGACTCCCCTTTCCTATACGCCGATACGTGCGACCGTTTCACTTTTGCGAAGACACACACACATTAATACATTGCTGATCTATTTTCATCTCTGTGATTTATGTTTCATTTTTGTACAATTGTGTGTATGCTCTATTTCTGTGTCTTTCAAAAGAGAGTAAATGTCTTCTTTCTTTCTATACGCCCACAATCATGCTATACGTGGCCTTTAGTTAGTAATATTCTGTGCTTTGGGTCTTGTTACCAAGCGCTGTCTACCCCATAAAGTACTCAGATCTATTCTTTTCTCTAGTCTGTTATGGTTGCCTGGCAAAGATCGCTCTGTAGCGATAAGGCCGCCTATTGTTACCTTATATATATAAAATTCAAAGTCCTGACTGACTGACTGACTGACTGACTGACTGACTTAACTATATATCAACGCACAGCCCAAACCATTGGACCTAGAGACTTGAAATTTTGCACATAGATACCTTATACAGTGTAGGCATCCACTAAGGAAGGATTTTTGGAAATTCCCACGGGATAAGGAAAAAACGGGATTTATATAATTCGATTCCGATTGACCCTATCTCAGTAACTATAATAACTAGAATCTTCAAATTTGATACACAAGTAGGTGATTAGAAAACTAAGAAGTTAATTTCAGGATTTTTGGAAATTCCCACAGGATAAGTATATATATTTAGTTCAAAACGGGATTTTTTTATCTTACCAATCGTAGAAAGCTGAAATTCAGCATGTAGGTTGCTCGATGAGTGTAGGGAAGCATTAAGGGACAATTTCCCGAAATTCCCACGGGAACAGGAAAAACAGGACTTTTCGTTTTACTGGTTGTAGAAAACTGAAATTCGGCATGTAGGTTGCTTGGGAAGTGCATTAAGAGAAGACTTTCCAAATGGGTGCCGTTCAATCGTCATACAAACTTTTAGCATAATTTAATTGCACTACGCTCAAAAATCATAATATTCATTTAGCGTAACAACGGATTTCAGATTTTTACCGAGCATATGCTTTAAATAATATAACATTCATTAGTCATAACAACAATTGCAATAATGCTTATATTTAATAATTTCATTTTAATATTCGGTTATTCAATATAATGATTAAAATCCACAACAACATTTAGAATAACGATTAGAGGGTATAACATCATGCAACATAATTATATTTAATACGTAAGCGTACTATTTTTTGTCGCATAATTATACTTGGCTGGTGCCAAATGCAAAAAACATTTCATTTGTGCGAGCGAGCGAAGCGAGTGAGCAAGACGGTTCGGAGCAGAAGCGAGTCGGATAGGTTAGGTTCAGAAGGCTAAGGCGGGAGCGAAGCGGAGCGTAGCTTCCGCCTTAGCCTTCGATGTTAGGTATTTTTTTTATAGCAGCTCGGATAATATTGCTGTTGCAGTTTTTCCAACAAAAACAAACTGCTATATTCAATAATTATATTAGTATTGCTGTTGGATTTTTGCCAGGCGCTTATACCCATATTTATTATGAACTTTGATTATTATGCTGCATGATTATTATGCAGTACCTTAATTATGCATAAGACAATTATGTAAATTGATATTATGATTTGAGAAATTCGGTATTTTGTTTGTATGCATATTGTTTTTATATGATCTCAATACTTCGACAAATTGAAATTATGACATTCGTGTTTTGAGAAATGAAAATTCGCTAATCG
Organism: Pandemis heparana; assembly: GCA_963854515.1. Classification (NCBI taxonomy): domain Eukaryota; kingdom Metazoa; phylum Arthropoda; class Insecta; order Lepidoptera; family Tortricidae; genus Pandemis; species Pandemis heparana. The sequence continues at coordinate 1,047,658 of OY978033.1, forward strand.
TTGTTATGACGAACATTACACACCCTTTCCAAAATTCCCACGGGAACAGGAAAAAACGGGATTTTTCGTTTTACTGGCCGTAGAAAGCTGAAATTAGGCAAGTGGGTTGCTTGAAGAGTGTAGGGAAGCTATAAAAGATAATTTCCCAAAATTCCTACGGGAACGGGAAAAACGGGACTTTTCGTTTTACTGGTTGTAAAAAGCTTAAATTTGGCATGTGGATTCCTTGGGGAGTGTATGGGAGCATTAAGAGAGCATTTACCGAAATTCTTACGGGAACAGGAAATAAACGGGATCGAAATACTCCTGGTACACGCCAGGCTATCACACTAATATTAGGCGAAAGTTTGTGAGTGTGTGTGTTTGTGTGTGTGTGTGTGTGTGTGTTTGTTACTTCTTCACGCGAAAACGGCTGGACAGATTTACATAAAATTTGGAACGGAGATAGCTGGCATCCTAGATTAACACATAGGCTACTTTTTTTCCGGATAATTGCATACTTCCCGCGGGATAGCGATAAACATGTGAAACGTAGCTGCCTAGAGTTGCAACGTAAATAATTATTGCGGAAATAACAATCAACATCAATTATTTAATCTAATTCTACGCGGACGAAGTCGCGGGCAGAAGCTAGTTACTGTTATAAATGTTTTTATTTATTTTATATGTAAAATGTAATTATTTGTTGCTTATTTATTATTGACATCCAATTAATTATTAATTTTTCTAATTTATTTGTATGTATACTCTGACGATTTCAATATAAGTTCTCGTAACTTGACATTGTACAATCTATGATGTAATTTTACATCTAATCTAACTAATATTATAAATGCGAAAGTATGGATGGATAGATGGATGGATGGATGGATGGATGGATGGATGTATGTTTGTTTGTTACTCAATCACGCCAGAACGGCCCAACGGATCTGGATGAAATTCGGCACATAGATAGAGAAAAGTCTGGAATAGCACATAGGCTACTTTTTACCCCAGATAATTGCGTAGTTCCCGCGGGATAGCGATAAACGAATTCTTTGCAGACGAAGTCGCTGGCAACAGCTAGTTGAATGAATAAATCTAAACTATCTAATCTATCACTTCGTATACCTTTTTGTCTGTTTTGATTGTTATATGTGGTGTTCAATAAAGAGTTATTGTATTGTATTGTAAGGGATAGAGACGTGATTTATGTATGTATTGCTCTGCCGTCTCCCAGGGTAGACTGTATTATTTTAGCTATACGAGTAGACGAGGATATCCACAGGATATCCGGCGTATGACCGACCGTATTGTCCATCACACGTACGCGCACGCTTGGTTAGACACGGGTCAATGGAGGGCGAAGGCAAGCTGTTTAGCTGGTGGGGTGATAGACAGATAGACTGACAAAGGTTATAGAAAACATTGCAAGAATTGTATGACATTCAGGCCCACTTGCACACCAGAGTTAAAAAATTAAATCGCTAACTCGGGGTTAGGTTTGACAGAAACATACATTGTATTTTGACACTACTTAGCCCCGGATTAGTTTAGTTTAGTTTATTATTCATTCAATACAAAAAACACATTGGTTCACATAAAATGTCAAGCAAAGATAATTCATATTGAAGCCGTCAGATAATTAATAATAAAAAATCCTACTAATATTATAAATGCGAAAGTTTGTGAGTGACGATGTGACGATGTGAGTGAGTGTGTATGTTTGTTCCTTCTTCACGCTAAACCGACTGGACGGATTTAGATAAAATTTGGAACGAAGATAGCTGGTACCCTAGATTAAAACATAGGCTACTTTTTATCCCGGAAAATTGTATAGTGCCCGCGGGATAGCGATAAACATGTCAACTGCTAATTCTACGCGGACGAAGTCGCGGGCAGAAGCTAGTCTAAATCTAAATCTACTTTCTGAAATATTATTTTCCTCTTTCATCCATTTCTACTATAAATTGTCTTTACCCTACACTACCAATTCTTTCGCATGAAATCATCCCCCATTGTCTACGACAGCGCCATCTGTTGTACATAGCTTGAACTTCTACCTCATTTAGATAACGGACTTAGACTAATTACCTCATGTTGCTAGCCGTCTACCGAGTTAGTTTTAGATCAAGTCCACAGATGGCGTTATTTCTAGTTTATATAAGCAAATTCTCATTGTATCGAGGCGACACTTCAATAAAGCCACCACTAAAATAAGAAGCCTTTTTCACTCCCGACTCCGCCACCTCTTCCACGAAGAAACACCCATATCATAGTCACCCTATTCCCCGTATCCTTGTCACCCTAGTCGACGCGTGTTGCGCACACGACTGACACGTGGCTACACTTAGGGGCCAACCCTGGATCTCTGAATCACTTGAACACCAACCTTATACCTTCGACTTAATATCCACTTTGCATTGGCGCGAGAAAACAAAAGAACGAGGCAAAGATGGCGGCGCGTTTATACAAATGTGGACTTTAGGTTATAGTGTTTTAGGTTGACACTTGGTGCGGGGTTTTTCGTTAGGGTTGTCGCAAATGGAGGTTGTGCGAAAATAGTCTGTTTGACTTTGTTTTAAGGGCTGGTAGTTTTGATGTGTGTTTGATTTTATAAATGATCCGATGTCAGGGTCATGGCTTATTAGTTCCTTTTGTATGAACTTGTATGGATTAATGTATATTTTCCCACGGTGGGCGGCTGTTAGAGTTAACGAGATATAAGTGTGTATGATTTATGATGCTGCTAGTATTTGCCCGCGGCTTTGTTTGCGAGGAATTCGTGAATTTGTAATACAGGAACTGGGAATTTTGCCAAAATGAAAATGAAAATTGTACACACATATAAGTAGATACAATATTATTCACGTCTTTATCCACTACGGGGTAGACAGAGCATAAGGTAACAAGACCCAAAGGCCACGTTTAGCAAGATTGTGGGCGTATAGGTGGAAAGAATCGAATGCCTTAAACATGCTGGTCTGATAGCAAAGAAAAAACATAGAATGTACCGGTTGCTTCTCTTCTCGCGCAGATGGTAAAAGCCCATCGAGGGAATGGGTGAAAATCTTTGGAATCATGTTAGAGGCGATGCTAGCAACCCCTACTTTGGTTCCCTTTCCACCTATACGCCCACAATCATGCTAAACGTGGCCTTTAGCTCTTGTTACAGGCTCTTCCGTACCTCAAAAGGAAAAAACGGAGCCTTTATAGGATCACTTTGTTGTCCGTCCGTCCGTCCGTCTGTCAAGACCCTTTTTCTCAAGAACGCGTGGAGGTATCAAGCTGAAATTTATATCAAATTCTCAGGTCTACTGCCCCTTGGAGCTGTGAAAAAATCAAACTTCTAAACCAACGCAATCAAAAGAAAAAGTCGTTTATGTCGCAAATTTTTGAAACTCGCAAGGGAATCACAACCTACAGGGTACTTCCCGTGAACGCAGAATCTTGAAATTTGGTATGAAGGTAGGTCTTATAGCACAGATTAAGGAATAATTGCGAAAACCGTAAATATATATGTATATCTGTATAATATCAATGACCAATATAAAGTGACCCCACACTGCGTACATTTTGCTTTGTAGCAGGGCTCTGCTTACACTAGTTTATAGATATTTATAGATGCGCGAGTCCGACTCGCATTTGGCCGGTTTTTTTACATAGTGTAAACATACTTCGTGCTTGACTAAAATCAATATAAAAACCTCATAAAAACGAATGTATCTATAGCTAATAAAGGCAAGTACACACGCCACCGGGCATCTGATAGCCTGACGTTGATGAATCGAGTGAGCACTGCCTTATAATGCGGTAATTAATTTTATTTTTAATTAATTCAGGTGGGCGCCGCTGATCGCACTTTCCAAGTTTTTTTGTCACGACAAAAGTCTCAGACGTTAATCTAACTAATATTATAAATGCGAAAGTATGGATGGATGGATGTTTGTTTGTTACTCAATCACGCCAGAACGGCCCAACGGATCTGGATGAAATTTGGAACAGAGATAGTTTATGGTCTGGAATAACACATTGGCTACTTTTTATTCCGGAAAATTGCGTAGTTACCGCGGGATAGCGATAAACGAATTCTTTGCAGACGAAGTCGCAGGCAACAGCTGGTTAATAATATGCACCAAACGGAACGCTAAACGTGGCCTTTAGGTCTTGTTACAGGCTCTGTCTACCACGTAAGGGATAAAGACGTGATTTATGTATGTATTTAAATTTTATATGAATTTGGGAGGACTTGTTTGTTTACAAGAGTGTTAAAATGGATCGGAACGGACTATATTTTAGGGAAACAACGGAACAAGCACTACACATTTTTTAACCGACTTGTAAAAAAGGAGGAGGTTCTATGTTCGACTGTATGTATTTTTTTTTGACATTTCTAAAGTAGCGTAATTAATCCTACTAATATTATAAATGCGAAAGTTTGTGAGGATGGATGGATGGCTGTGACGATGTGAGTGTGTATGTTTGTTCCTTCTTCACGCTGAAACGACTGGACGGATTTGGATGAAATTTGGAAAGGAAATAGGTGGTACCCTAGATTAACACATAGGCTACTTTTTATCCCGGAAAATTGTATAGTTCCCGCGGGATAGCGATAAACATATCAAAGATCATAGCTCTCTAATTGAAGTCTAATTCTACGCAGACAAAGTCGCGGGTAGAAGCTAGTACTATAATACTCATACTCATACTCATACTCATTTATTCGTAATAATTATTGTACATGTCAGTTTAATAATATTGATTAAGGGTACATTTGAATGCGGTTCTATTATTTGAAATGAAAACTTCTTTAGAGCTGTTGAACACTTTTTGGGATGGGTAAAAAATGATAAACTCGCGTCAGGCGTAAGATGGAGGGAGAGTTTGTGTACCCGGATATCAGAATCCTCTAAGAGCTTATTTTGAAATACGAATGAAGCTAGAGTCGCGTTCGATTTTTGGTGTAGGTACGTTGATTTCGTCGCTTTAATGTGTGCGTTTGGCCTAGTGGTATACTCGTAAGGTGTGGAATATAACAGTGTTCTCTTAGGTGAACGCAGTTCAAATCTCAAGTATTTTTTTATTTTTCTTTTGAGTGTGCGTGTGTGTCTTCATCACTACATAGTATAAAACAAAGTCGCTTTCTCTGTACCTATGTCCCTATGTATGCTTAAATCTTTAAAAATACGCAACGGATTTTGATGCGGTTTTTTTTTATAGATAGAGTGAATCAATAGGAAGGTTTATATATATAATACATGCATAATATACCGTGCGAAGCCGGGGCGGGTCGCTAGTGTGTGTTTAGTTTTCACTTCTGCCGGCACTCCGTGCTACCTACCTCCTACTCTGTGATTTTATTTCATTTTCTTCTGTTCTTGGTCCGATTTGACCAAACTCCACGATATTATCTACTATAAAGCAGCCCTCCATCCAAATTATTCATAATTCAAAACGCTAGCATCCGATAACCTTAAATTCCTAAAACTCTAAAATTTATCATCGTAATAGTTGAACGTTTTAATATAGAAATTCCACCGTATCTTCGATAGTATAAATCAACTAAGTTTGTAAGAATTTGTAAAGTTTAAAGTTCTAATTTATTTTCGGCAACTTTGCGCCTTTGAAACTTGGCGTAGTTCGGTTGGTATTTGAAAAATGCCTATATGCGTCTGGCGTGTTTTGGTTACTTGAAAAACGCCTATTATGTTAGCCTGTTTACTATTTTGTTTTATGTTTTAATTTGAAAAACGCCTATGTTGTCAGCTTGTTGAGAAGAACTTAAAAAACCGGCCAAGTGCGAGTCGGACTCGCGCACGAAGAGTTCCGTACCAGAAAAAACGGTAAAAAAATACTTTTGTTGTATGGAAGCCCCCCTTAAATATTATTTTTATTTTATTTTTAGTATTTGTTATTATTTTGGAAATAAATACACAACATCTGTGAAAATTTTAACCTCTTTGCTATTACGGTTCATGAGATACAGCAAAAAACGCCAACAACTACTCTGTTGTATGGGAGCCCCCCTTAATTATTATTATTATTTTGATTATAGTATTTGTTATTGTAGCCACAATAAAAATACATAATCTGTGCAAATTTCAACTGTCTAGCTATTACGGTTCTTGAGATCTAGCTTGGCGAGTGGTAGCCATGAAAAAGGGCCAAAATATCACGTTTTTTGTATGGGAGCCCCCCTTAATTATTATTATTATTTTGTTTTTAGAATTTGTTGTTATAGCGGCAACAAAAATACACAATCTGTGAAAATTTCAACTGTATAGCTATTACGGTTCTTGAGATACAGCCTGGTGACAGACGGACGGACGGATGGACGGACGGACGGACAGCGAAGTCTTAGTAATAGGGTCCCGTTTTTATCCTTTGGGTCGGAACCCTAAAAATGTTTGTTTAAAAAACGGCTGTGTGAGAAAATAAATAGGATTCCAAAAGTTATTGGAAAAATTTGAAACAGGTGCTGCTATTAGAGTATTCTTATTTTAACGTTTCCATGTAAACTCGTAAATAATAACAGTAAAAAACTCCAAACGGCAGTGTATTAAAATGCTATAAGTCATAAAAAATTTATTTTACGGTGCTATAAAAAATAAAACAGGAGCTATTTTTTTGTGATTGCAAATACTAACCTAACCTCTCAATGAAACTGTCATGCCAATTTGACAGTAGTTATTTGTGAAACTTAAAAAGAATTGTTGATTTGTCTAATACAGCTAGTTTTATTAAAAAACTATTGCCTACTTGGATGAAATTTACATTCAATAAATTCAATTACTTAGTGCCTTTTAAAACTAAAAAAAAGGTTACACAACTAAAATAAAAAGACAGACAAAAAACTTGAAAACACACACAGAAAAAACTTACTCGTTGTGGAAAAAGTTAAAACACAATCCTCTCCTCAAAGTCCACTTTTAATACTAAAAATACACATCTAATTTCAAACGTGAAAAAAAAAACAATACACAACACAATATACCAAAGATAATAAAAAAAACTTTGAAATTCTTAAAAGTTATTCCGGTTAACGAAGTACAAAAACGAACGTATTTAATTTATTTTAAAAAAAGAATTGTAATTTACCTCAAAAAAAAAAACTTTAAAATAATGTGAAACTTATTTTTTCAAATCAAAATCGTGTCGCTCGACGCGTGTACCAAGGACAAAGGTTCTGTATCAACTGAACCCTGTGCTTGGGAAATTAGGGGTGCGTCGGAAAATGTGGGGTGCATTGGGGTCGCAATACCCCTGTGGTTCCCGGACATTCACTTACGTAATGTCACGCTTATGAGAAAAAAAAGAAAAAAAAGTTTTTTTTTTCTTTATGTGAATAGGAAGGCAAACGAGCAATTGGGTTACCTGATGGTAAGCGATCACCACTGCCCATAGACACCCGCAACCCCGGAGGGATTGCAGATGCGTTGCCGACCTAGAGGGCTAAGATGAAATGCCTCTTGTGCCCGTAATTTCCCCGGCTGTCATTTGTTCATTAATGTTTTTTTTATAACCTAGGAGCGCGAAGCATCAATCAAAAATAATAAAAAAAGTTTATTTTGCGAATAGGCTGCCAAGGGCGCCTTTACGTGTCTTTTTTGAATCTACCAGCGCATTCGGAAAGACCATCATTGCCAAGAAGAATGCGCCGCAAGAAACTTGGCAGAAAGTCATTTTTTCAGAATAATATAAATCTATAACAATAGGTACTTATAATAATAATTTAACTATGTACGTGTGTAATTGACAACAATTCAAATTTGCTAAGCTAGTAAAATGAATATACCGTTTGTAGATTTTACACTGCTGATTACAGTAAAAATACTTTTGATTTTTTTTATGCAGTAGTTTTTTTTATATTCAGGAAAAACAGTAAAAAAGTTGGATTGCGAATGTTAGGGATATACTCATAGTGCCGTTAGTCCATTTATTACCATAGGAATTTAAAAAAATATAGAACTGTCATGGTGTCAATGTCATGTTCATTTTTTATCAGTCCGACGGATTAGGTACTTGATTCTAACGACACGTTTTCAATTCTCTTAAATCTCGTAATATTTAATTATTGGTTTGATAGACGCTTTAATAACATGAAAGTGGTTGACTGATTAGTGATTGCGGATAGCCGCAATCTGCCCAAAGTCGACGAATTTATCTTGTGTTGTGTATCTTGTGTTCATGTGCTTATAGTGCTTATTTTTTTCCATTAACGCCGTGTTTCCGCAACTTGGGACGGTACAAATTATTAGAGGAAAGGAAATAAACTCAAAGCATGCACAGTATTGCAAAGCAGCAAACGCAAAATAACAAATTCGTGAACGAACGACAATGAATGGTTGATAAACAAAGCAAGTGACATGACATGACAGTTCTGTTTGAAAGTTACTTTTTTAATTTTATATCATGCTAAGGTTACGACATCAGTATCCCTATCTTTGTATATACGGTCTTTTTAATGACCATTTCTTTAATAAATTATTAACGACGAATTTAAGTAAAACAAAGGAAAACCGAGAAACACGGGTAGTCTAATTTTTAACCAGCTATTATAAACGCGAAAAAAACTTAAATACTTTTTTTTTGAAATGTTGTCAATTGATGCTGTATGTTTATCATTTCAAAAAAATATATATTTCCCGTATATATTCATAAAAAACGGATTTGAACTCACGACCCTTCAGAAGGCCGTAGGTGAAACAGTTAAAAAATACTTCCAAAAACTTGCACTACAAGTACCTAATAATAATAATAAGTTTATTTATTTATCAAACAGTTTTACATTCCTATGAGTGGATTAAAATATTGTTTACAAAAAAGTATTTGTCCGAAATATTATAAACGGGATGTGAACCGCGATTACCTTTATTGAGCACCCGATATTTCGATGCAGTTGCATGCATCATGAAATCATGATATATCATTGCACCCATTGTATCTAACAAACCTGGCGAACTCCGTTTCGCCACCAGATGGCTTCGTTTGTAGTACATGCTATGTATCAGAGATGGCGCTGTATGTGAAAAAAGATTTTCCCGCTTTTCTGTTGAAATTTTCCTGAATTTTCTTTGCTATAAACCTCACGGAGCTCGAGACCTTTCCAACGAATGCAAAACCGTGGAAATCGGTTCGTGCGTTCTGGAGTTATAGCGTCAGGAAGGAAAACCCGACTTAATTTAATATAGTAGATTATTGTATCATTGTATTTATTGTTGCATGATGATATTTCGAATGAACTTAACCGTGAATCATTAAAAACTCTTATCATTAAAAAGTATTTGTTTTTTTTTTTTACTTTTAACATGAAACTACCGGAGACAATACGAAACAATTTGTCGGAGCATTTTTCCGGTTTTTTTATACGTGAGTTATCCGTTTTGTTGTAATTATGTTTTTTTTAATTTAAAAACTTATTCTTTCATCCGTAAAGGTATTCTTTTGCAGATGGCTTCAAATTCCATTTAGATACAGGCATTTTTACCAAAGGGTCGTTCCCTCCGCCATCTTTAGATGCCTCCTGGGTATTCCCTAATAGGTTGCGTGGACAAATTATTTGTTTGCAATGAGGGTAGGTAACGGGAGAATTGTTTTTTTAGCCGACAGCGGCAAAGTTGTGTTCTGTGGCCCATTTCTCGAAGTCATCTAGCAATTTTAGGGTACGTATTAAAATCCATAAAGTTTAAAATGTATAATGGGTTAAAATACATAATGGTTCAAAATGTATAATGTGATTTTCTCAGAAAATTGCAAATTAACAGATTCGTTATAAACTAAACCTAACCTAACCTAAACCAATATATAGATTACGCTATAAAAAAAAATGATATACCATAATGTTTCACAGAAAATGGCATTTATATATTTTGAACTATTATGCATTTTAACCTATTATACATTTTAAATTTTATATATTCTGATCCGCACCCCAATTTTACGAGACTTTACTTAGCTTTTTTATAGTCAAAGGTTTTTTTCTATAGTTTATGTAAGGTCTAGAGCAAAAATAAGTATCGATACGAACTTCTCAAAAATATGTCCCACGACCTTATTACGCCGGCGTAAGAGCGTATATGGTACTTATTTTTGAAACCTTGACTAGATACATATTTATTACACTTAACTGTACCTAAGTATGTATAACTCTTTAAGTATTTAATTGTACATAATGCACATAAAACGCGTTGACGACGCGGTTGGCCTAGTTGGTAGTGACCCTGCCTGCGAAGCAAGCGTCCCGGGTTCGAATCCTGGTAAGGGCATATATTTGTGTGATGAGCACGAATATTTGTTCCTGAGTTATGGATGTTTTCTATCTATATAAGTATGTATTTCTCTATATAAGTATGTATATCGTTGTCTAGTACCCATAACACAAGCCTTACTAGCGCTTACTTTGGGACTAGGTCAATTTGTGTGAATTGTTCCCTAATATTTATTTATATTTATTTATTTATTTATAAAAAAGATGAATAGGACAGGACAACACAAATGCCCAAAGGCGTTCTTATCCAGGGATTTCATCCAGTTAACCTTTGTACAACAACACACACAACAACAACACAACACACATACACACACACAACAAATATATATTATCCTATTTTTAGAATCAATTAAATAATGAACTTTGACCCTACTGTAGATAGTTATTATGTTTGAATCTATTAGTAGGGCTTATCGCTGTCAAATTAATTACTTTGATTCTAACGGAAGTGATAAAATAGTTCAGTTTATTGTTTAATTAACAAGGATTAATTAAGAACTTATTTTAGTTTTAGGGGTCCATAGTCAATTAGAAAGAAATAATTATTTGTTGTTGGGGACGGCCTAGAACAGTGGTGGGCAAACTTTTTTCATGGCGGGCCAGAAAATCACAGGTATTTCAAAGAAGGGCCAAAATTATACTAAAATGCAATTTTTTTGACACATGACGCATGAACTACGTGGCTAGTCTAGCTGGCTCCTTTGCCTTTGCATCTATTATTCTATTTTATACAGCAGCACCGTCTAAATATCGTCATCCTGTGCCATAACACTCCAATTCGAAGGAACGCCGGCGGGCCGCATTAAATTCTTTCGCGGGCCGGAGCTGGCCCGCGGGCCGTAGTTTGCCCATCACTGGCCTAGAAGGACGTTCCGTGATCAAATTGGGGACGTTTTGGAAAAGGTCAGGTCAAGAGTACCCGAAACCGACGAGCATGTATGAAGAGATTGATGAATGTGGATGAAGCGAAAGAGGTCAGGATAGTAGCAAGAGGAACAAAGTAGCCTCTGCCTATCCCTGTGGGAAAGAGGCGTGACGGTATACGTACATGTTTGTATGTGTTTTAGGGGTCCATAATCAATTGGAAAGGAATAATTATTTTGTTTTAGGTTTTTTTAACAGAATCAGTTGTGAACTGACCTCAAAGTATGGGATGGAAAATGTTAATTATTAAATTGATTTAATGAAAAATCATCATCATCATTTCCAGTCTACTTAGTAACTTCCCTGCTGGCCTGGCAGCAAAAAATAACAGAATTTACACTCGCGGTCTTTAATTGTTGAGCCACGATAGAACCTTGTCGCAAAATGTCAATCCTACTAATATTATAGGTGGTCTGTGAATATTATAAATGCGAAAGTTTGTGACGATGTGAGTGAGTGAGTGTGTATGTTTGTTCCTTCTTCACGCTAAAACGACTGGACGGATTTGGATAAAATTTGGAACGAAGATAGCTGGTACCCTAGATTAAAACATAGGCTACCTTTTGTCCCGGAATATAACATGGTTCCCGGGGATAGCCATAAATATGCCAATTACGGGCACAAGAGGCATTTCATCTAAGTCCTCTAGGTTGGCAACGCATTTGCAATCCCTCCGGGGTTGCGGGTGTCTATGGGCAGTGGTGATCGCTTACCATCAGGTGACCCACTTGCTCGTTTGCCTTCCTATTCACATAAAAAAAATAAAAAAATGCTAATTCTACCCAGACGAAGTCGCGGGCAGAAGCTAGTGTCAAAATATTGTTGAAATTTGTTTGTCGACATGGCGTTACTTCACTCGCGGTCTTTAATTGTTGAGCCACGATAGAACCTTGTCGCCAAATGTCAATGTCATATTATTGAAATTTGTTTGTCGACATGGCGTTGCTTCACTATCAGCGTTCCATGTATGCTCAACAATTAAAGTCCTCGCATGTACCAGCTGCGTCTCTCCTGTCTATCTCCTGAGTACTTCTACGAGGACAGGGCGGAACGGAACTACCAAAGACACAGTCAGAATGAAAAGCTTGTATCAAAAATAAGGTTTAAGGTTTAAAATTATTTATTTCTCAAAATAATTACATTCACTTACGAATAAATGTTTACAAAAATGAAAATATTTCGACGGTTAATCTAACATGCAAATAAAATAAAAAGTACATATTTCGAAGGTAGTTATACGTAATACAATCCAATCTGTACTTCGCTTACTCTCATGATAAAAATAAGTAAACAGGGTAGTTAATTTTATTGACACGGATCGAGCGCAACTGGATGAGGCAATAAGGTGTTGGGCGTACATAGCAGACTTCATCGGTCTAATGAGATTTTGTTGGCCATTATGTAGTGTCGCAGCAATTTTTTAAATGTTTTTTGCGGATTTAGCTGTCTTAATATCTGATGGTAATTTGTTGTATAATTTTGCATCTTCATACATTATAGATTTTTTTCCGTAATTAGTTCGCGATTAATAAAGTTTTTATGTAAGGTTATTAAATTTTATATTTTAGACTTGCCTCATTATTGCTGCCGGTGGTTTTCTACGAGTGGTGTTTAAATCTGAAACAAAAACACGAACTTGAGTATTTATTTCGTTTTAAGGACCTGTGTGAATGGTTTGTCTGTCTGTCAGCTTGTTGCGTGGTATCTTTTCAACCGTAATTTTGAGTTTTTGAATCAATATTTTTTTGTCATAAATGGAAAGATCATATATAAGTTTTGTAAGAAAAGTATTTTTAGTTTTTTTTTATTCGCTATAATTCAAAAGTTATACCGAATTGGAAATTGATCGTCGAGTACCGCACCGAAAACACACCGACAGTTCCCGAACAAGGCCGAGCCGCGTGTGACGTCACAATGTTAGTTTCCACTCGTAGTTAGTATACAGGTACTACAGTTTTTTTGACTTTAATCTACTTTATTCTGTTATTATCCTACCTACTATTCCCTGGCTGGTATACGTGCCGGCACGTAAGTCTAGCGATGACGAGTCACGTGGAGGGGATCTGCGCACCCACGGATACAGTATTTTATACTTCTGGCCATACAAGGTCATCGCTAGACTTACGTGCCGGCAATTATACACCCTTTTAAGCCTAAGAAAGACTGACGGGTATTAGTCAGTTATAAGAACAAATGTGGGTAAATTCTGTTTTTTTTCTGTCGAATATGTGAAGGTAACTCTTTACCTCTCTTGTATCCAATCTATATCTATCTTCACACACATAGTAAAAAACAAAGGCGACCGGATGGCCTAGTGGTCAGCGAACCTGACTATGAAGCTTGAGGTTCCGGGTTCGATCCCCGGTTGGGGCAGATACGAGTATTTGTATGAAAAATACGAATTCTTAGAGTCTTGGATGTTTAATATTTTTACATATAAGTATGTATTTATCTATACAAGTATGTTTATCCGTTGTCTAGTACCCATAGTACAGGCTTTGCCTAGTTTGGGACTAGGTCAATTGGTGTCAATTGTCCCACAATATTATAAAAAAAAATTATATATTATTATACCAGCCGGGGAAATTACGGGCACAAGAGGCATTTCATCTAAGTCCTCTAGGTTGGCAACGCATCTGCAATCCCTCCGGGGTTGCGGGTGTCTATGGGCAGTGGTGATCGCTTACCATCAGGTGACCCACTTGCTCGTTAAGTCTTTCTACTGGCTGTCTGCCCCTATGTATGCTTAGATCTTAAAATCTACGCAACGGATTGTTATGCGGTTTTTATAATAGATGTCAGGATCGTAGCAAGTGGAACAAAGTAGTCTCTGCCCACCCCTGTGGGAAAGAGGCGTGACGATATGTATGTATGTATGTATAATAGATAGTGATTCAAGAGAAAGGTTTGTATGTATAATTATTATCCCTACTAATCTAACTTAATATTATAAATGCGAAAGTATGGATGGATGGATGTTTGGTTGTTTGTTTGTTACTCAATCACGCCAGAACGGCCCAACGGATCTGGATGAAATTTGGCACATAGATAGAGAAAAGTCTGGAATAGCACATAGGCTACATTTTACCCCGGAAAATTGCGTAGTTCCCGCGGGATAGCGATAAACGAATTCTTTGCAGACGAAGTCGCTGGCAACAGCTAGTACGTATTATAAATGCGAAAGTAACTGTCTGTCTGTCTGTTACCTTTTCACGCCTAAACCGCTGAACTGATTTGGTTGAAATTTGGTATGCAGATAGTGTGAGTCCCAGGGAAGGACATAGGATAGTTATCCCGGAAAATAGCATAGTTCCCGCGGGATAGCGATATAAGCGAATTCTGCGCGGACGGAGTCGCGGGCAACAGCTAGTGTATATATACATATACTCAGACACATTTAGCGGAACACAAAAAAGATAGCAAAACGCATACTTAATGCTCGACCAAAGAAAAATAAAAACAATCACCTACACTTTTTTTGTGTTCCGCTAAATATGTCCCTGAGTGTATATGTGTATATATCTAATCTAACTAATATTATAAATGCGAAAGTATGGATGGATGGATAGATGGATGGACGTTTGTTTGTTACTCAATCACGCCAGAACGGCCCAACGGATCTGGATGAAATTTGGCACATAGATAGAGAAAAGTCTGGAAAAGCACATAGGCTACTTTTTATCCCGAAGAAATTGCTTAGTTCCCGCGGGATAGCGATAAACGAACTCTTTGCAGACGAGGTCGCTGGCAACAGCTAGTAATTATTATATGTGCAATTCTATAGTCTAACCCGCTTATTCATAAACGCTCCGTAGGCTACTGCTAACTTAGCAATCGTTTGTCCTTATCTGTCACTTCGACATTTACCTTTCACAGATAAGGACAAACGATCGTTAAGTTAGCCGAAGACTACAGAGTGTTTATGAGTAAGGGGGTAATTCTAGGCGGACAAAGACGTGGTCAGAAGCTAGTCTATTCATATTCATATATAAATATCAATATGATTATGAAGCTGAAGAGCTCAGCAGAAGAGGTACGAAAGTCTGTACCTACAATGGAAAGAAAGGAGTGTGAATAGGTGCGTTGGGAGGGGAAGGCGTAGACGGACGTTCTGAGATCAAATTGGGAACGTTCTGAAAAAAGGTCAGGTCATGAGGACCCGAAACCGAAGAGCATGTATGAAGAGATTGATGAACGTGGATGAAGCGAAAGAGGTATGTCAGGATCGTAGCAAGTGGAACAAAGTAGTCTGCCTACCCCTGTGGGAAAGAGGCGTGACGGCGGTATGTATGTACTGCAGTGACCAAAAGTACCAAAACAAAAAAGAAATGAAACAAGATGACTCCTCTTATAATCGATGTATTATAGAATAGTAGTTTTAAAGCTTTTTCCAAAACATGTCTGCATTTAAAATTACAATTGATTATATTTATATTTGGATCGCATATCTCCATTACAATTAATTTAATTGACTTCATTACATTATTTAACATTAAAAATGATTATGGGATCTGGTTAGTTAAGATTACAAAGAAAAAAAAAACTTACTTTTTATTAATACTCATCAAAATCCCAATATACAAATACCATCACCTTTAAAAACTATGATTATATGCGGTTAAATATGTCAAATTTATATTATATAATGGCACACTGTTAAAATTATTAGGATTATTACTATCTATTGGATACAGCATTATAAAACTTACAATTCTCTTTACGATTATATTTATTATAAGTAGATAAAATGCTCACAATCCGAGACTAATAATCATGAATTATGCTAATTTGATATTCTGGACTATCCATAATCAAACCTTACAAGTACCTTCGAGGTACGAACGGACTAATCTCCCGTACCCCGAGGGGCAGAGAACCCATTTGTACCTCAAGGGTACACTGTGGTATATATCTGAACAGACCTTCTGTGGTACCAGACTGTCGCACCATCTCTCATGTACCCAAACTAGGACGTTCCTACTTTGGGTACCGGACAGCGACGCTATGGGTACGAAATCAGCCCCCAGATAAAGAAGGTTTGGTCTGATCGAGCCCGCTGTCCACAAAAGCTATCATTTAACCTTGTATTCGTGTACGCTTGGCGTACGCTAGTGTAAAGTTTCTACAACACCGTTAGACTCCTCTCGACAGCCGGTTGTTACGCTTACAGTTTTGTATCTATGCTGCACACAAGAGTACGTCAAGCGTACCAAATGGCAAATGAGCTTCGTGAACGCGGGCTCTGAGGTACATTCCTAAGGCTACCGCTAGCTAAAACACTAGTGTCCCGGCTACTACAGTCCCTGGCACGCGTACAATCGCAAGCTACGGCGTATGTACCTCAACGCAAGCCTTACGCAAAGGTGTAAGCGCGCGTAGTTACGCAATTTTACGCGTAAAGCCTCTGTCGTTCTTACCCGCCGCGGCCCGTTTCTGGCCTCTATATGCTATATCCGCAAATGCTTGGGAGCAGTCGGCCTTGCCAGCGACGTCAAAAACGCGACGGGCGAGAACGAACGCTTCCGAATATTTACGAACGCAGCATAAAGACGCCGCGGGTGAGAAGGACTGAGGCTTTAGGATAGAAGCTGACACGGCGCGCCGTTTTCTCGCCTGTAGCTCACGCCCCTTGCCATCTGAGCCAGCCAGAAAAAGCGAGCGACCGTCATTCGAGATAGCCGTTTGGAGTCCACAAGAAGCCTACAAAAGCTACACGTTGTTACACCTCATCGTACCTCTTCTCATACGCAAATTCCCGAACAAGACTGCGAGTAGCGTGGCCAGTAAGTTCTCTGTTCATTACGCAGGCTGTTGACACCGCAGAACGGATTATAGCGACGCGTAATGTATTGAAAATTTACTCGCTATGCCACGCGCGGTCGAGACCGAGCATGCGTAGAGTAAGTAGCTTAGTAAACATCTTTAAGACCCCTAGTTTCTTCAAATTACTAAACCTCAAAGCCGCTACGAACGTGTCAATAGCGACAGTCATTTAGAAATCCAAAGTTATCAGCCTCTAACAGACGCATGCAAGCGAAGCCACACGACAAAACAAACCCCGCACTACGCGCAAAGCTCACGCGTGGGTTTGTTGTTGTGTAACTTCGCTTGCACGCATCTCTGTAGTAGCCAGGACAACCATAGCACGTAGAAACACGCCTAAACCAAACCATCTTCGTCAGAGCAAGGTGACACACTCCTGGGGAAATAATTCAAGATAATAAGACTCGGTCCGACATTATAACACTGTGTGCGGAGGCCCCGAGCCAGTAAGCGGTTCGAGCGAGTTCCAAAACCCGTATTTTCGTATCTAGACAGCTGACCGAGCCAAGGGTTCAACAATAGCACGAAGCCAACTGTCCAGCCGAAAATCAACCCAATCCCGAAATCGCCGGTTGACATTAAAAACGAACAATCGACGATTCGAAACTAGCTGAGTTTTGGAACTCGCGCGAACCGCCGCCATAGCTTACTCCTCGTTCTTAGGTTTGAAGGTGATACCGCCGGGTCTTTTGGCGATCTCCAAGCCCTCGATCAAGGCGTGGATCTCCGCTTCCGATGGAAGGTATTTGACCAACAGGAAGCAGGAGAAGGGTACCTCGTTGGTGTAGGTAACGTTCGGACGGCGCTGGAAGAAGAGAACGGATTCCTCGTTGATCGGTAGAGCCACAAATTTGTCGCCAACAGGCGATTGGCGACAGTTACACATGGTCCGGTCCAAACCCTCGAGCACTTGGGACTCGTCGTTGACGAGCTCGCACGCGTTCACGCTCGGCTTCTCGATGTACTCGACCTGGAAATTATAAAAATATCTTCAACTGTCTGAGCTGTTTTGCATAGGTACTTAGGGCTAGTCCAGAAATAGTATGCCAAATATGATCACATGATTTCTGGACGAGCTCTTATGCAAGTCAGATGACAATACATAATCTGGTAGTGGAGTTCTGGTGACTCGGCCAAGGACCGTCTCCGCAGGAGGGAACTCTTCAACGGTTTGTCCGATTGACTTGAAATTTGGTACACATATGTAGGACGGATGACAATGCAAGTAGGTACAGTCAACAAAAAAATCTTATATTAAAAAAATATTTTTTTGACAAACTTATTTTAAATATTTTTTTAAGCTAAGGGCGTCGCCAGCAGATGCTCAAGAGGAAGTCTAGTATAAGTATAGCATCTATCAGTAGGTCAAACAGTACGGCGGCTTGGCGGCACTCGTGTCGACGATGACAAATAAAGGCCACAGTATAAGTGCCGGCACGTAAGTCTAGCGATGACCTTGTATGCGCAGAAGTATAAAATACGGTATCCGTGGCTGCGCATATCCCCTCCACGTGACTCGTCATCGCTAGACTTACGTGCCGGCACTTATACCGCACATTTTAGGGGAGGGGGACGACCTCCCTGCCCCCCTTGAAGACCATACAAACTCACCTTCACAGGCTGCAGACGTTCCGCCACTTCAGGTCCACAACGGCACCCGAAGAGGGTAGAACCGAGGAGACACGGCTCCATCATGCTCAGGATCTGCGGTTCCTCCAGAACCTTGGCTGGTGGTGGCCAGGTGTAGGCGACATTATAGGCGCCATATAATATCGCCTGGAATGTTAGGTTAAAGTGAAAAGAAAAAAAGTATAAAAAAAGAAAAAGAAAAAGTAAAATAAAAAAAGGAAAAGAAAGGAAGGGTGGAAAGTAGTCTCTGCCTACCCCTGTGGGAGAGAGGCGTGACGGTATGTATGCATGTCCCTATGTCGAAGTTTACAATGTAAATTTTGTCATCATCTCCCTAAACGCCTACATCTAACTAATATTATAAATGCGAAAGTATGGATGGATGGATGGATGGATGGATGTTTGTTTGTTTGTTACTCAATCATGCCAGAACGGCCCAACAGATCTGGATGAAATTCGGCACATAGATAGAGAAAAGTCTGGAATACCACATAGGCTACTTTTTATCCCGGAAAATTGCATAGTTCCCGCGGGATAGCGATAAACGAATTCTTTGCAGACGAAGTCGCTGGCAGCAGCTAGTACCTATATACGTCACACTGCTGGGCACAGGCCTCCTCTAAGAATGAGAGGGCTTGGGCTGTAGTTCACACGCGGGCCCAGTGCGGATTGGGAACTTCACACACACCATTGAATTGCTTCACAGATAGGTTTCCTCACAAATTGTAAATTTTGTACCGGCATATATTTTATCGAGATGTAGTTAACAGTCATACAAATTTTGTATGAAATGATATTTTGTTAGAACTTATTATTGAAGAGATTGATGAATGTGGATGAAGCGAATGAGGTATGTCAGGATCGTAGCAAGTGGAACAAAGTAGGGTTTGCCTACCCATGTGGGAAAGAGACGTGACGATATGTATGTAAGTATGTATGTTATTATTGAAGCGTAATTAATAGGGAATATGCATTAAAGACACTTCTTAATAAAATATCGTAAAAAATATGACAAAAAGTGAAATTAAAATTAATATCAGTCAAGAAATATGGAAAATAATTATAATAGTTTTAAGCTACTAATTAGTCAGCGATTAGAAAGAGATCCGATATGACATGTGACGTCACTGTCACAACGCCCATACAAACTACATATAAAAATTCAGTTTTTCTATAAAGAGACAAATCTATGATAGCTTGTATGTCAGTTATTTTTATAATTATTTGAAAAATATTTTTCTATATTTATTAATTACTACATAAATAAGCTGTTAATGAAAGCCATGACCAAATTAATGAATATTCTCTATTGTTTGAAGTTTCTCTTAGGAGCAATGTAACACGTACAATTTCATTTGACATAAAGTGTTTGACGTTTAATCTCTGTTAAGTTCCAGCTATCTTAACTGTCAGTTATCTATGATTCTGTCTCTATTTATTACCTATACTTAAAACTGGAATTCAAGAACAAAAAATCTACGACTATGTTGCCACTGAAATAAAATGTGTGCACAATAGTAACTACATTCCTTATTTTTTAAACACACGATAGAATATTCTCTTTATTAGTAATTTCGATCCTATAATTTAACGAAATAATTGTGTTTAGTTACTTTTACATAAATAGGTACTAGACGCCTGAATATAAACTTAAATATTTCGTAATTTTTGGTTGAAAAACTGGTATTGTGCTTGTATTTCTTTCAGGTATTCATAATTTCTTAATTAAGATAAAATCAAACTAATATTCGATTTAATTTTTTAAATAGCAGTTGAAATTTTCATGGATAATGTATTTTGTTGCGGCCATAACAGCAAATACAAAAAAAACAATAAAATAAATATTCAGGACTATACTGTGGTAGAACAACGCAACCTTCTCCTGTTTATGTTCCTTATAGTAAAATTGTCTCAGTGTTAGTTGAGAGTTGAAAATAGGTTAGTAATTTTTTTTTCACAAAATCCTTATTTAATAACAATACAATCATAAATTAAAAAAGGTTGGCGAAACCTGAAAAGTTTATTTGACAGTGACAGAAGTGACATTGACAGATTTGACAGTGACATATCTGTCGTAGATTTTTTAGTCTTGAATTACAGTTTCGAGTATACTACAAAACAACAGACATCATCCTTCCTACTAATATTATAAATGCGAAAGTTTGTGAGTGATGCATGTGAGGGTGTATGTTTGTTCCTTCATCACGCTAAAACGACTGGACGGATTTGGATAAAATTTGGAACGAAGATAGCTGGTACACTAGATTAAAACATAGGCTACTTTTTATCCCGGAAAATTGTATAGTGCCCGCGGGATAGCGATAAACATGTCAACTGCTAATTCTACGCGGACGAAGTCGCGGGCAGAAGCTATCATAGATACCTAACCGACACTTAACTGGAACTTAACCGTGGTGAAACAGAGCCTAAATCTACCCTCAATTACATAAAAAACAAACTTACTGTCAATCTGGGTTTATCGTCGCCTCTCAAAAAGCTGGTATTAGAGATAGGCGGAGGGTTGAACTTGGAAGAGTGACCGAATGGGTGGTTGTCCATCTCGCTCATCACTACTTCTGCTACGAAAAAAAGAAAAAAAGAAAATGATAAAAAAAAACGAAAAAAAAAACAAATGCTAGCAGAATCGCTTGCATTTGTAGATGTAGTGCTTGTTAAAAATAATTTGCATACTACTAAATAGTAATAAATAAATATCTTGGGACAATTGACACCAATTGACCCAGCCCCAAACTAAGCAAAGCTTGTGATATGGGCACTAGACAACGGATAAGCATACTTGTATAGATAAATACATACTTAAATACATATTAAACATCCAAGACTCGAGAACAAACATTCGTATTTTTCACTGTATTTCACTGTATTTTTCATTCGTTTTTTTACTGTGTAGTGGAATAGTTGCGTCATTGTTGTTCCTGCTTGCCATCTTATTGTACACTATTTTCTGCAAATAAATGACTTACGACTTATAACCCTGCTCGTAAGCAAAATGTAGGCAGTGTGAGGTCAGCATAAATTGGTTACTACATAAAGACAAAAAGTAGAAATTTAAAGACTTTCTCAAGCATGCTCGGAAATGTACGCTTTAATGTCGTGAAATGAAGCCAAGAAGTTTCACATTTACGGCTTAGGCCAAGAAGTAATGTGGTGCAGCCGAAATGAAACCAAGAAGGTTCACATTTACGGCCTAGGCCAAGAAGTAATGTGGTGCGGTCGAAATGAAGCCAAGAAGTTTCACATTTACGGCCTAGGCCAAGAAGTAATGTGGTGCGGTCGAAATGAAGCCAAGAAGTTTCACATTTACGGCCTAGGCCAAGAAGTAATGTGGCGAGGTCGGCGCGGTGCGGCGGCGCGGGGCGGGTGTGCGGTTAAACATGGCGCGAGCAATAGTTTGTTCAAATGGCATGTTTCAAAAATTGAAAAAGCGGGTAATTAAACAATTTTTACTTGATTTCCTCGCATTGCTTGAGAAAAGCACTATACAATCCTCGGCCGGAAACAGGGATTGCAGGACTCGCTTTATCCGGCCTCGTCTACGACTCTGCCATGTACCCCAATCTCGTCCTGCAATCCCTTACTTCACGGCCTCTGCAGTAATGTACTATTTCATTACCACCTTCATACAGAGTTTAAAATTCCTACGGCAATTGGAAGTACCCAACATAGGATTTGTAGGGTAGTTCTACTAAATTTAAAGTGAAAAATAAAACTACCTTACACAATACATAGGTACCTACATCACGTCTTTATCCCTTACGGGGTAGACAGCCTTATGTAACAAGACCTAAAGGCCACGTTTAGCATGATTGTGCGCGAGGTGGAAAGGGGATCAAAATAGTTGCCATCAGAATCGCGTTTATAATAGTTTGTAGGAGACTAACTTGTTACTTTATACGGTATAGACTGCGATTATCTATTTTAGTTTTTTTTTATCTGTTAAATAGACCAAAAATAAATTCCAAATTACACTGAAAACTAGAAACCGAAAAATCCGAACAGGAAATCGAACCCGGACCCTCATCATTCCGTGACACGTGCTGTACCCCTACACCACCCATAGCAGGCGAGTAAGCCGAATTCGAATACAAACTGTACCAGAGGCCCCGATTTTTTAAAGCACATCTTTGGAAAGTACCACTTGAAAGATCTGTTTATATCTTCAAAACTAAGACTCCAATCAAATTCTAATCAAATGAGAGCCGTAAGTATCTTCTAAGCTTAGGTACTAGTATTTCCAATTCAGCACAATTATTCACCACTTGCAAGTGGTATTTTCACACATGTGCTTTCAAAAATCAGGTCCCAGCTGTCACGTGACTTTTTAGTAAGCGAATTTTTGTTGCCAATAGTTATCTGTTTGGATGATGCGTGTGTACGACACAATTTCAAAGAATTAGAATAAAAAAGGCTAATTTCTAAATGACACTGATAAAAAATTTGAACATAAATGCGAAAAGTAAAGCTATGGCCGGGAATGGAACCCGGATCCTCGTCATTCCGTGACGCGTGCTATACCCCTACACCACCCCTAGCAGGTGAGGAAGCCTTCAAGTAAAAAAAATAAAAAATCAAGAAGTAAAATTCTTGATTCATTTGATAGTACCTAATGAAGGCTAATAAAAAATATTATAATACATTATTTATCCCTTACAAGGTAGACAGAGCCTAAGGTAACAACACCTAAAGACCACGTTTAGCATAATAAAAGATTAAATATTTGTAAAATTGAAAATATTTAAATATAGCGTCCACGTAGGTATAAAAACGTATAATTTCATTAAAATTAATTGGAAACCACCCCTTTAAAACTATCTAGACATTATTTCTAAAAGTGAGGGTAGATTGAACTCTAAATTTGCAAGTAACGATTCTCGAAGATTCTACACGCGCATTTATTTATTTATAAGCCTTTTTTATTCCGAATTCGCTACAATTTCAGTAAGTATATGTTGTTGTTGTTGTTGTTATCGTCGTTTTATTTTTTAATTTTTTATTAAATTGTCGCACACGCGCATGCGCAGGCGTAATTTAAAACAGCCTCAATCCTATCCTATATTCTACTATACGTGTATTTTTTAACTTTGTCTGTTTATATTACTAGTCATGTAATTTTCGTAATTCCACTTTATTGCATAAATGAATTATTATATCCTACTAATATTATAAATTTGGAAGTATGAGGGTATATCTGTAAGTTTTTTACGTATGGATTTATATGAAATATGGTGTGTAAGATAGCTTATCTGCAAAAAAAAAACGATTTAAATTTGTCTTTAGTATTTATTTTATTTTAATTGTGATGCTACATTGTTTTTTTTTTCAGTATCGACTTTGTTTTATGTTTAGAACTCATTTAATAAATATTCTTATATACATATATTATAAACTATTCCGATTTTTCATAAAAACTGGATTAACGGACATACGTAAAATCTCGAAACGTCTACCGCCAAATTTAGAAACAAGAAATTTAACGAACAACTTTGTTCAAAGTCGATAAAAAACAAATTGGGAATACCCACGGATCTCTTTTAAAACACCCGGAATTTCAAATGCTACGTTTAAAGGGTCCCGAACAAAGCCACGGGACAAAGCTAGTTGATTTTTAACTTGTAAATGTGTACATTGAGTATATTAAAGAAAAATGATTAAATTCTCAACTTATAATTTTAGATTAAACACCAAAATTTGACGATACAATTTAGAAATAAAAATAAAAAATAAAATAAAAATTACAAATAAAAATATTAAATTATATTATTATTATTTAATTACTATTTAATGGTATATAACTACCCGAATAGATTAAAAGTTAACTTCTCGACACAGTGAGCAATTAAGCCGTTATTCATTTAAATCCTGCTAATATTATAAATTAAAAAGTTAGTCGGTACATATTTCTGGAGGGTTATATTTTTAGAGTTTATGTATGTATTTCTTTGGCACGCTCTAGAGCTTGTCGGATTTGAGCTTGAGAGGCATCATTAGATTAGTCTTAGTCGTGTATGACACTGGGTACATCGAAAAAAAATTACCGTCGCAGTTGTTTTTTTTTAAACATTAAATAAAGCTTGGTTGATAACGGCTTTCATCCTCGCTTTATTTTAGCTAGGTTTTGAGTTAGCATTTAAAATCAAGAATTTATAATAGGGGGCATGTTTTCAACATGGCCGAAGCCGCGCGGGCAAAAGCTAATAAATATTAAATATTACTTAATAAATAAATGGGGTTGATAAATAGAAAACGGATAAATAAATAAAAAAAACAAATTATTTAGGCCTAATTAGACAAAACATTGTTATATGACGAAAGTAACGAATTATTGTCTTACCTTGATATTCTTTGTAAAAGACGACCTGTCTGCTCGACCGACAAATTTGAAAGATGCAGAAAATAGTCTTCTCGGAGCTTCCTAGACTTAAAAAGGAATGAGGGTAGTTTTTAAAAAAGTAGTCTCCAAGTACCCTGGTTTTTGAACTATTATATAGTGAGGGAATCGGATCGCGCGCTCTTCCGTGGTTATCGTGCCGAGAGAGAAAGAGGTTTGTGTTCTATCTCTTTCTAGTTATGTTTTAGAACTATTGTGGAGTTCCGAAGCGACTCCAATTGCGATGTAGGGACAGAGTGATAGTACAATACTATTAGTAAAAAAACGATAAGAAAGTATTTTTTATATTTTTGCGGGTGGTAGGGCCTTGTGCAAGGTCCGTCCGGATCGCTACCACCATCTTACTCGCTAATCCTGCCGCTAAGCAGTGCTTGCACTGCTGTGTTCCGGTGTGGAGAGTAAGACAGCCGGGGAAATGTCGGCCACAAGAGGCATTTCATCTAAGTCCTCTAGGTTGGCAACGCATCTGCAATCCCTCCGGGGTTGCGGGTGTCTATGGGCAGTGGTGATCGCTTACCATCAGGTGACCCACTTGCTCGTTTGCCTTCCTATTCACATAAAAAAAAAAAAAAAAAATAATTCAATAACAAACGATGATGATGATGATGATGAGCCTCTAGTGTAAGTTATTGATACGAAAAACGTACGTTTAAGATAAGTGGTTATTTACCCCTTATTCATAAACGTTCTATATATAGGCTTCTGCTAACTTAGTAATCGTTTGTCCTTATCTGTCACATTGACACTTACCTTTCACAGATAAGGACAAACGATTGCAAAGTTAATATAGTCTGGCAGATAAACCACTGCAGCCAGATGACACTTTCAGTGTTGTCAGTTTTTGGCAAATATTAAATAGTGATGTGACTTAGTGAGTGAATGAAAGAATGAACGATGTAATGAAATTAATTTGCGTCATAAATGAGAATTTTCAGAGCGTATGTTAATAAAATGGTTTGTTCAATAAGGTTTTTTTGGATGTATTCTAGTCAGTAGTGTAAGAGCGCGATTTGAAAATGTGCGGAAGCATGTCAAATCAGTTACCAGTTTTCAACTCATTCCCCATTTTGCCATAAATAAAACAACAATTATCACATTAATATTTTTTTCTACCTTTGTACTTTTACTTAAAAACTTAAATTATTCCGAATCAGTTTCACTGCTGCTGTCACTATTTACGTGTATTACAAAGTCATCGCACATTTTATCTACTATGTTAATATGAACCTTGAATGCCTCAAAAGTATCGCGCTTATTTTGAAATATACTAAATGTGACATTCATAAAATATTTCGTTCGTTCAATAATCAAATCATTCATTACATGACCTTAGTCGAGCACTAGTGAAATAAATGTGGCATCATTATTTCATAAAATGACATTTGGAAGTGTCATCTGGCTGCAGTGGTTTAGCTGCCAGACTATAGTGTTTGTCCTTATCTGTCACTTTGACATTTACCTTTCACAGATAAGGACAAACGATTACTAAGTTAGCAGAAGCCTATAGAGCGATTATGAATAAGGGGGTTTATCTCGTTGATTATTTATCCTCACAGTGTAATGTATACCAAAGTAAATACGTGACAGCGTCACACAACTTTTAAAGCTGCAAAACTAAGCTGCTAACTTTAAACTGGATCTGTTGGCCGACTAATCCAGCCACACCAGCCTCCACACAACTCTACAGATTTAGTACAATTGATAGCAAAGTTTGAAGCTTTTGTATTCAAAGTTTTTATTCCTACCATTTGTAAAAGTAAAAGCGCATAGGAATGGGCGAAAATCTTAGGAATCATGTTATAGGCGATGCTAGCAACCCATCACTATTTTGATTCAGTTTTTCACTTATACGCCCACAATCTCGTTAAATGTGGCCTGTAGGTCTTGTTACCTTAGGCCCTGTCTACCCCGTAAGGGATAAAGATGATTTGTGTATGTGTGTAGGTATGTATCATCTAACTAATATTATACCTAAATGCAAAAGTATAGATGGATGGATGGATGTTTGTTTGTTACTCAATCACGCCAGAACGGCCCAACGGATCTGGATGAAATTCGGCACATAGGTAGAGAAAAGTCTGAAATAGCACATAGGCTACTTTTTATCCCGGGAAATTGCGTAGTTCCCGCGGGATAGCGATAAACGAATTTTTTGCAGACGAAGTCGCTGGCAACAGCTAGTATTATCATATGTAACTTGCGGGAGCTAACTATACCCAAGCCCTCTAATTCTGAGAGGAGGCTTGTGCCTAGCAGTGGAACGTATAGGCTGATGACGATGACCATTGTAAAAGATTCTGGCTGTCTCAATATCGCCACAACGGCTCGCGGTGTGCCCACAGTACTGCCAGGGCGTCTACTGTTTTTGCGACGTGATTGATGAATGGCAACACTGGCGGCCATTAGTCTCAAATAATGTGCTTACCTAATAGTTTAGTGGGCGAGGAAGTCGCTTACATACAGACATCGATGTCACCAGAGAGGAATTCCTTCCTTGATTATTACTAATTTATCTAATACCTTTCAACGATCAATTAAATTTCTCTCTTCGATAATAATTGGGTACGTGTTAAAATCCATAAAGTTTAAAATGTATAATGGGTTAAAATACATAATGGTTCAAAATATAAAATGCGATTTACTCAGAAAATTGCAAATTAACAGAATTGCTATAAACTAAACCCAACCTAACCTAAATCGATCTATAGATCACGCTATAAAAAAAAAACATATATCTAATAGTTTCACAGAAAATGGCGTTATATATTTTGAACTACTATACATTTTAACCCATTATACATTTTAAACATTATAAATTCTGATCCGCTCCCGTTAGAATTGTGGCTATCCTTAAGCCTTGGAATATGCGGTATTTGACCTCTACAACAAAAAGTTTTAAATGCAACCGCCACTAACTTTTAACATGGCAACACCCCAATAGAAAGAATCCCTAAAGGGGACAAAAAGTTTGAAATAAAAAAAGTTTAGCCCCATGCAAATCATCTTTGGTTTGGTGACGGTCTGGTATTACCTATACTTAGTTTTTTTTAGCATTAGAAAAGTGGATTGGATCGAGATCAGGGGCTTTACCATAACGTCTAAATGCGTTTCAGTTTAGGTTCGCTCGCTGTCAGATTCGTACTAAAAGTGACAGCTAAAACTTGAACTGACTCGGAATTAGGACGTCATGGTAAGGCCCCAGGACTGTAGTTATATAATGTACCATCTATACAGGTAATTTATTTTAAGAGTTTTTAATGATTCACGGTTAAGTTCATTCGAAATATTATAAACGGGATGTGAACCGCGATTACCTTTATTGAGCTCGCGATATATCCCGATATAGATTATTTTAGCTAGATACTAAAATGACATTACCTGTGTTGCCTGTTTTTTGCAATTAAAAAATAGTGATGTGCCTCCACTATCGAATTTTAACGATAAATTAAATTTAGTATAGATTTATGTATGTACAACTAGTGTAACAAACTAATAAACCTTTAAATTTGCTTGATTATGATACAATCGTATTTTTTTCTTAAAATATAACATGATCAAACCTCTTGTATTCAGACCACAAACATTGTCGATGGTTTCGAGTACACCACTAAACAATAAAAGCTGGTATCATTATTTCACAATTTGACATTTGCAACTGTCAATTTAGTATCTAGCTAAAATAAATAGATTATAACTATTCCAACGAAACCATGGTTTTTTAAAAACAGAGAATTCTCCAAATTGAATGCCTCCACAATTGTTAGGCTAAGATTGGGTCATTTTTGCTCATTGGTCATTCTTGGCGAAGCTCAGAATAAAGGACAACTCCATCTGTGAATGTGGTCTGGCAGAGGGTACTCTGGAGCATATATTTTTTGATTGTCCAAAACTGTCTGTACCTTTGTATAATTTTCTTTCCCGTAGTGTCAGCCGCCCAATTAATATTAATTTTTTACTAACTCTAATGTTTTCTTCATTTTCTAACATACTAGACAGATTCCTGACTAAAAATAGCATAAAATTGTAATAAATAGAAAATATGATTTCCCCTGTCCCTGCTCTTCCCCTTCCCATCCCTCCCTGTAGTCTTTAGTCTAATTAAAACAGTTATGGATAAATTGTAAGATAGTACCTAGTGGTTGTTGTATAGTTGTGGTGAAGGCAGTTGTTTGTGTTTGTTGTAGATGGATTCTGGCTGATACCCTACCGAAAACTGGCAGCGCTACCGTACAACAGGACTAAAGTCTATTGGCCGTGTCTTATCCAACCTCGACATTGGCAGAATCATAAAAAATTTGATGGAGCCATATTTCCAAGAATTGAATTGAATTGAAATAGACTCATCAGGCGATCCGTCTGCTCGTTTGCCCCCTATATCATAAAAAAAAAGACTATAGTTCATCGTAAAAGAAAAAACTCAACCCCTGTTAGCGTCACAGCAAAAAACGCTCCGATCCATAGACAAACTCGGTCTTTACAAACATAAAAGCGTCTCGCTAACTAGTTCTCGGTTTTTCATTCCATTAAACTCCACTCAGCAAACTTTGTTAGAAAAAAACTTTTAATTTAAAACGAAGGAACGTTACTGATATTTTTCAATCGGCTGAAAAGGGTGGCTTTAATGACATTCTCCGCCCATTCAAAGTGACAGTTCAGAGGCGTGTTTTCGTTTTTAAGTGTGACATTTCTGAGGCGCATTTCCGTTTTTAATTAAGAGTTTTGGGTTAAGTGTGTTTTACTTCCGCGTTTGAAGCATCTTGGAGTTAATGAAGGTTAGAAATTGAATGTTTACCTATTGGTATAAAGTTTTTAAGAAAAAGTGATGTATAGGATAGAACTTTGTGTTTAGTTAGTATCTAATCAACAGCTTTCTAGCACAATCTTCGCAGGCGTAACTATGGTCCATTCATCCACGTGTCGTGTGAGGTCGTGTGTAAACAAACGTAACATCAAAAGTGATAATAGATAATGACTAGTGATTGGAAATGATAATAAAATATACAAAAAACGTGACCGTTATTTCGCTTTCAAATTAAATAGAACTTGTAGGTATCGAGTTTGTGGCGCTACTCAGGTTGCAGATATTTTCGAGTTGATTCATTGAAGAAAATCTTATTAAAAATAATATTGTGCAATAGTTACTTGATCAATGTTAATATGAGTTTCTTTAAGCCTGTTGTAACAGCATTTCTGCAAATAAATGACTTATGACTTATGAACTATTGTGTAATCCAAGAGAAAAGTGTGACTTTGAAAAGTGTTTGTGTACATGATAAGACACGTAAGGATGAATGGGTCTTAAGTAAGCAGCAGGCTTATTACATAACTCGCTCGCAATAGCCATCGTGTTCATTTTGACAGTTCTTGTATGAATGTGACAGCTGGCTGATTCCGATGCCAATTGTCAGCCCATACATGAACTGTCAAAATGAAGACTATGGTGATCGCGAGCGAGTTAGACAATAAGCCTGCAGGCATACTCTGTAGTTATAAATTCGGAGCTATCTATGGTATGGTACGTATTTCGATTTTCGGAGTAGCCCCAGGCCTTATACTTCGAAATCCGATTTTCGAAGTTCGTTTCGTGCCGTTCCGCTCTCACTAATAGTTATTAATTTGAGAGTGAGAGGGACGGTGTGATACGAACTTCGAAAATCGAATTTCGGAGTAGCCCCCCTGGTCACAGAACAAAATAAATAATAGTACTAAAGTATGCCCAGGTTATTGTTCTGTTCCAATGTGGAAGTTATCCAAGGAATTCATTGGCGCTAGAGGAGGAAAGACAAACAAGCAAGTGGGTTATCTAATCGTATGTTACTTTTAAAATTGTCTGATATAAATATATTTTTTTTAAACACCACAAATTAGTACATACAAAGATATTCAAAAATAAAAAGATAAGGTAACTAATAAGCAATAGGAAGTTGATAAATAAATTTAACATAGCGGTCTTGAGTAAGGTGGGTAGAATTGAACTAGTTCATAAAATTTCTAAACGACACTGAAAATTAGAACACGTAGAAAAATCCGAAAACCTATCTACCTGCTATGGGTGGTGTAGGGGTATAGCACGCGTCACGGAATGACGAGGACCCGGGTTAGATTCCCGGGCATAGCTTTACTTTTCGGATTTTTCTATGTGTTCTAATTTTCAGTGTCGTTTAGAAATTAAATTTCTAACGGTAAAACGTAAAAAGTAAACGTTAAAAATCAAGAAGTAAAATTTCTTGATTCATTTGATATGTTTTTGGTTCATAAACATATAATTATTTATTTGCAGTGTATTTGCAAATATTCACATAAGCTAGCATGGCGTTTTACTGCAATTGGTGAAGAAAAATAGGAATAAATCGTTTTTACTATCCAATTTCGGGGAACCCATCAAATCGGTACTACTTCGCGATACTCATTATTTTATGTCTTTTTTACTGTCCTCTGGTTTCGCGAAAAATGAGGGTACCTACATATACCTAAAATAGTTATATGTTATATTTATTTATGTACCTATGTAAACTCTTTATTCAATACAATTTTTTTATATACTTTTTTAATCTTTATTTACAAGCTTAGATCATTTAAATGAACATTCCAGCTCCAAAGGCCTATTACAAAAAACAACAACAACCACAAAATAACAATCTTTAGCGTAAAAAAAAACAGAACTAAAATTATTTATAAAAAAAACCCGTATACAAACTTAGCTGGCTCAGAGAAAGGTTTCGCTAATATTGTCTGAAAAATACCCACATCCAAAAGAGAAAAACCCCAAACTCTGCACAGCTCATCCCTCTTGGCTCGTGTCTTAACACATTCCATTAAAAAGTGATGCACATCCTCGACTACTCCGCACTCATCACAATATTGAAAATAAAGTTATCGGTCGTTATTATTGTGCACTAAACATAAAACAATCCGATGATGCCAGGCGACATTATAAAAACGCACGGTCTGTTTACCTAGTAGAAGAAATATCCTTTACTTGGCCTTTGTGTTGTTTTAATCTAACTAATATAATAAATGCGAAAGTATGGATGGATGTTTGTTTGTTACTCAATCACGCCAGAACAGCCAAACGAATCTGCATGAAATTCGGCACATAAAAGAGAAAAGTGTGGGATAGCATATAGGGTACCTACTTTTTATCCCGGGAAATTCCCGCGGGATAGCGATAAACGAATTCTTTGCAGACGAAGTTGCCGGCAACAGCTAGTAGGGTCATAAAACCATTAACACCTGTTATGTTAAAAGCGTGGGCTAACCAAGGACTAACGCTTTTTCTAAATTCTAGTATCGAACAGTTTATAGTTTCTTAGTTATATTTTTACTCTAAATTTTGTGGGTACTTTTCAAATATTAACTACCGATATTTTTTTACAAAGTCAGTTTCGCATAAACCTCATGACTGCATTCGAACTGTTACCTAACTATTTTTAAACAAAAAGTATCAAAAGTAGTTGTTCATTACATGCAACGGATTTTGTTGCGATTTTTTTTAATAGATAGTGATTCAAGAGGAATGTTTAAGTATATGTACAATTCTACGCAGACGAAGTAATTATAATATAAAAAAAAGAATTATTATGCATTTTGACTTAATGCGTTTCATACTTTGTGTATTTTAACATACCGTACCTATTTAATTATTTAAGTTGACAGTTAATTCGATGCGCTCAAGTTTTTACTATAATAACTTAGTATGTTTAATTATTAAAACTAAACATTACTTGACATAGTTTTTACTGTGGCTTTGCACGCAGAGAAATTGTCACACCAAGCCAGATATTATATAGGAGGAAAGAGCGGAACGGTCGGCCAAATATCAATTGTACAAAGACGCGGGAATGCTGCTTGCATCATGTACCCTACCCTACCCTAAACCTAAGGGTCCAAAATTTATTTTAATTTTTAGTTTTTAGCATAATAAGCCGTGGTGGCCTAGTGGTTTGACCTGTAGGCTTATTGTCTAACTCGCTCGCAATCGCCATCGTGTTCATTTTGACAGTTCTTGTATGAATGTGACAGCTAGCTGATTCCGATGCCAATTGTCAGCCCATACATGAACTGTCAAAATGAACACGATGGCGATTGCGAGCGAGTTAGACAATAAGCCTACAGTGGTCTTTTAAGCAGAGGGTCGTGGATTCGGGAAAACCGGGCTCGCACCTCTGAGTTTTTCGGAATTGATGTGCGAAATTAGGTACATTTGAAATTTACCATGAGCTTTTCGGTGAAGGAAAACAGTGTGAGGTAACCGGACCAATCCCAATAAGGCTTAGTTACCCTGGGTTGGAAGGTCAGATGGCAGTCGCTTCTGTAAAACTAGTGGCTACGCCAAATCTTGGGATTAGGTTGTCAAAGCGGACCCCAGGCTCACTGAGCCGTGGCAAATGCCGGGAAAAACGCTAGGGAGATGATGATGATGAATTTTTAGAATAGTTTCATTTTTATTAAGTTATTTTTACGGTAGGTAGCCTTAGTTTATATTTTTTTATCAATACTTTTGTAATAATTTTCAAAATAAAATAATTTACTTTTTATCCAACTTCATATCAAATTAATGTAATACGCGTATTCGAACTTTCAAGATTACTTTCAATCTTCGGCTGTAGACCATATTGATTGATTGTAGGTACAATTTTTTATTGTCACTCGTTGCTATGGTTAACTTAGTCAAGTGTACCAAAGGGTACATACATACATATCTACATCATCGAATCTAACGGACAGATGTCACAAATAGCTTTGTATATACTAAAAATATACATAAATAGAGCTAGCATATTGTTATAGATTCAGTCATTAGTACAACATGGAATTGTTTAAATTGCTACTGATTTTAGGTAAGCTTAGTAAATTTATTATTTTTTTGCTTGGTTTGTTACCTTAGGCTCTCTCTACCCCTTAAGGGATAAAGACGTAATTTATGTATGTAATGTATGATGTATGTAACAATGTAATTGGTTCAAGTTCATAAATGAGTTGCATTTGGTTACTGTAATTTTCTCTACGTATTGTTTCCTTCAACATGAAACTACCCTTTTCGAAATCGGCACAGTAGTTTTTGAGTTTATTCATTACAAACATACACACAAAAATACAAATCTTACCTCTTTATAATATTAGTATAGATTAGATTAGATTTAGAACATGCGATTTTTAGGTGTCGTTGGGAGGGGTGAGAGGCGAGAGGTGGCGGCGGGGGAGCACCTGTCACAAAAATTACGTAGATACTTTTTGTCCGTATGTATACGATGCGCAAACTAGCCCCCACCACCGCGTCTAATGGTCTAATAGTACATTACTGCAGAGGCCGGGAAAGAAAGGCTTGCAGGCTGAGTAACGTATATAGACGGATAGGGAGTACGAAGCCTGCAAGTTCTTTCACGCCGAGGCTTGTATAATGTTTTCTCAAACATGCAATGAAATAAATAAAAAAACTCCAATAAAGCCCTTAGAATGTTGCCGCTAGCGCGTGCATTAGGCAGCGGCCGAGCAGCAGCAGGTGAATATCCTCCACGTGCGTGTCCTCCATCAGCGCGCCCCGCGCCCGCGCAGCGCACGACGGCGACCACAAAACAAACACGATCGCTTTGCAGGCCAAGGCCAGCCATTTTGTATGAATAGTAGATTGTACACCGAAGGGATAAAGCACTGTATTATGTCACGGGCGCGATATTGAATCCTGAGCGCAGCGAAGGACTCTAAATTTAACTTCCGAGCGAAGCGAGGGTGTAATGAGTTAATTCCTGAGCGTAGCGAGGGAATTAAGATGAGTCCTGAGAGGAGCGAAGAATTTAAGCGCACCCAAGACATAAACAGTTTTATCCCCGAGGAGTATACTCTACTTTTCTCACCTTTTGCGAGACAATAAAAACCAAGGCAACTAGAAAAAGAATTTAAGTAAAACAACAGTAAAACAGAATTAAAAGTAAAAAATTATATTTGAGACATTGGTCCAGTTGTGTAATGATAAGTAATATTGTTATTTGGAATTTTAGCAGTTTTAATGCGTACCTAACTGTAATTACAGCGTCAGCAAAGGCTCGCGGCTTTTGTTTTATTTGAAATTTGTTTCGGTGGTGGTGGTCGTCGGCGTGCTGGTGGCATGGCCATCTCGATTTTCGG
Source organism: Pandemis heparana (assembly GCA_963854515.1). Classification (NCBI taxonomy): domain Eukaryota; kingdom Metazoa; phylum Arthropoda; class Insecta; order Lepidoptera; family Tortricidae; genus Pandemis; species Pandemis heparana. The sequence goes on from OY978033.1 coordinate 1,082,817, forward strand.
AGCCGTGCGATTTTTACGAAATTAGACTTTAAGTGTATAACAATAAGAACTAAGAGAAGTGAGATTCATATTACTAACCGGCGGGTTATAATGAAATTCAGTACAATATTATTACCCGGCTAGAGCCAAGGGCTATAATGAGTTACTTTGAGTAAGGTTTACATGCTATATAATTAGCCATTGTCGAGCAAGTGGTGTGAAAAATCCATTACATACCACTTGTCCAACCGCGCCCGCAACGCGATACGCCCCGGCCTATTATTTGGAACGTAAGGTTAACATTTCATTGCATCTTTGAGAAAAAGGCCTTTGCCACGATCGGAACCAACCGCCGACCATTGTGTCCTTGGTCGGATCAACCAATTTTTGTATTCGTTCTACACGGTCGGTGGTTGATGTCACCACGGACGCAGCCTGCCGGAAGGGATGCGCTCCAAAGCCGTTGACATCAACCAAATATCGGTCGGACCAACCGATTTCTACACGGACCATTTTTAAATCAACCCGACCAAGGACAACGTGGTCGGCGGTTGATTCCGATCGTGTAGAAGGCCTTTAAGTTTGCCGGGCACTGTATTAAGGGGGAAACACATTATTAACACGCGACGCGACCCGATGCAACGCGACGCGTGTTGAGTCGAATTAAATTGTATTATTTTCTATTACCAGAACCACACTATGAACATCCGACGCGACGCCACGCGCATACATTCGTTGCATCGGGTCGCGTCGCGTGTTAATAATGTGTTTCCACCTTTATTTGTCTTTTTTCAGCAACGCTATCTCTGGTGGCGGCTTCACCCCAATGGCAGGAGTACCCGTACCCCACGCAGAGGCAGGGGACGCCAGAACCCAGTCCCCCAGGCCTCATGTCTCTAGCTATCATGCCTTTCAGCATGCTAGCCAAGCTCATGAGCTAGCATGCTATCAATACTGCATTCTTACAGCCTTATTCATAAAAAATCCTTAATTGAGGTTTGATCAGTCGATTAGTTAACAGACTGATTAAGCTTATTTGACAGTTGTTAAAAAGTATGATTCATAAACGCTTGCTAGCAGTCTGTTAACTAATGAGCTGCTGATGGATGGATTAGACGCGTTATGTTGTCACCTTGACAAATCATAGACCAAAAATGGCCTTTTAGTGAATTAAAAAAAATAAATTGACAGCAGTGACAGCGAATTAGCGGGAAACCAGCGAATTAACACGACAGACTAGGCAGCGTGAATCTAGTTTCCTTTAGCTTTCCCGGAGGGAATAAAAACTTAAAACAAAAAAAACTGTCTTGCGTATGGTTTTGCTCTTGCCAAAATCAGCTGTTCACATGCGTGGCAGCCATTTTGTGAGTTAGCAGAGAGATAAAGTGGGGTCTAGGATCCGCTAACTTTCGGAAGACTTAACAGACCGTTGATGGACTGATTAGCGCTAATTGACGTTTATGAATCATGTTTTTTTGCATCGGTCCTATAGCGAGCTTATAGCGAGCCTCTAACTTTTTATGAATAAGGCTGTTATTGTCTAACTCGCTCGCGATCGCCATCGTGTTCATTTTGACAGTTCTTGTATGAATGTGACAGCCGATACATGAACTGTCAAAATGAAGACGATGGTGATCGCGAGCGAGTTGCGTAGTAAGCTTGCTGGAGACTCCTCGCGGCGAATCATGATCCCTATGACAGTTCCGTTGACGTTTCTAATAGTGATGCATCAGGATTTTTCAATTTTCAAGCATAGATAATGTACCTAATGACTTGCATTCGTTAGGTATTTTAATGTTTAGTAAAGTTAATCATAAAAACACGAAGCGTTTGTTTTATTTTTGCCAAGCCCCAGGACATTAACCCCGCTCTATAGGCCTCTGCTAACATAATATTTATCTGTGAAAGGTAAATGTCAAAGTGACAGATAAGGACAAACGATTGCTAAGTTGCAGAAGCCTACAGAGCGTTTATGAATAAGGCGCTGGAAATTCTTACGGGAACGGGGAAAAACGGGATTGAAATACTCCTGGTACACGCGAGCAAAGCCACGGGCAAAAGCTATTTGTCAATAAATGAGTCTACGCGGACGAAGTCGCGGGCAAAAGCTAGTCTATTCTATATTTACCTACATATAAAATAAATCAGTAGAAAGTTCGTGTCTACATTAAATAAAATAATCAAAAAATCGTTAGATTTGGAGGGAGCAATAAAACACAAAAAAGTAGTTTTTTTTTCTGTTTGTATGTATGTGTGTGTATATTTATGTTTGTATCTAATCAATAAATAAGTAAATATGTGTACGCTAATCTTTACGCAAAAACTACGCAACGGATTTTATTGTGGCTTTCACAAATAGTTAACACCTTATATCAGGGCAACTTATAGGCTTTATTTTATTGAAATCTAACGTCAGCAAAAAAGTTATCGTCATTTAAAGTTCAAATACGCATAGCAATATGTGACTTTTGTCAATAAATGCAGTCTACGCGGACGAAGTCGCGGGCGAAAGCTAGTATTACATATGTATGACCAACAAATTTCCTTCCACAAAAATTAGGTACATAAGTATATAATTGGTGCATTGCCAATCACAATGGTACGTAATCTTTTGCGACCAGGGACCGTTTTGATTTTTATTTTGTTAGCAAAGACCACGATGTATACAATAAAAAACAAATAAATACGAAAATAAAAAAAACGATAACGCAGTACCATTATTTATTTTTATTTGGAGTAAAAACAGATACTTAGATAATTACAAACATAGATAAAGACGTAATTTTTTTTTATGTGAATAGGAAGGCAAACGAGCAAGTGGGTCACCTGATGGTAAGTGATCACCACTGCCCATAGACACCCGCAACCACGGAGGGATTGCAGATGTGTTGCCAAGTTGCCAACCTAGAGGACTTAGATGAAATGCCTCTTGTGCCCGTAATTTCCCCGGCTGTCTTACTCTCCACACCGGAACACAGCAGTGCAAGCACTGCTGCTTAGCAGCAGGATTAGCGAGTAAGATGGTGGTAGCGATCCGGACGGACCTTGCACAAGGCCCCACCACCCGCAAATGTACTTAATTACAGTTAAGGAAAACTTCTGTTTGAAATTGGTTTAAAAGTATCATGAATTAGATGGATTAAATACTTATGTACCTACTCATACTCATACTCATTTATTCATAATAATTATAGCTACCTACCAGCGTAAGAGTTTTCAATGATTCACGGTTACGTTCATTTGAAATATAAAAATGCAATGCAATGTAATTTTGAATGTCTGGAATCCGGTGATATCCTTATGTAATTCTCGTCCAAAATCAATGTCGGGTGGGCGAAGTGAAACGGTGAGTGTAGTGTGTTTGAAGGTGGAAACACATTATTACACGCGAAGCGACCCGATGCAACGAATGTATGCGCATGGCGTCGCGTCGGATGTTCATAGTGTGGTTCTGGTCATAGAAAATAATACAATTTGATTCGACTCAACACGCGTCGCGTTGCATCGGGTCGCGTCGCGTGTTAACAATGTGTTTCCACCTTGAATCGAGTTTCGAGTGAGAACGGTTCCAGTAGGTACTTCTAGTGGTAACGAGGTAACAAGAGTACACGCAGTCGACGCAAGAATGAGGGTAGACAGAGCTCGGTCTACCCAACAATAACATCCACCCGCAATTTCTTCCGTCTACCCGTGATCATGATGCATGCAACTGTATCGAAATATTGGGAGCTCAATAAAGGTAATCGCGGTTCATATACCGTCTATAATATTTCAAATTACATATAAGTAAATTACATATAAGTAACTAGCGTAGTTTTTAAAAAATTATAAAGAAAGTAAAGGTCCATATAGTTAATTGACATCTATGAGCTTGACAGTTGTTCCCCGGCCGCCGGTGGTAAACGGAAAATAGCACATTTAAAATTCTAATGTCCAGCAAAAGTTTACGAAAGAATAGTTTGGCGGTTTACCGGATACGGAAGTTCGTGTCTTTGGATTTATTTAAAGAAGAACCACAAAGACGACGCGACCGGAACATAACAGATGCGTCGCCAGGCTAGGGTACTAAATAGAGACAATAAGCAAACAATACAACACAAAGAATTATACATACACTAGCTTCTGCCCGCGACTTCGTCCGCGCAGAATTAGCAATTAACGTGTTTATCGCTATCCCGCGGGAACTATGCAATATTTCGGGATAAATAGTAGCCTATGTTTCAATGTAAGGTACCAGCTATCTCCGTTCCAAATTTTATCCAAATCCGTCCATCCGTTGAAGCGTGAAGAAGGAACAAACATACGCACTCACTCACATCGTCACTCACATCGTCACAAACTTTCGCATTTATAATATAAGTAGGATAGGATACATATTAGGATAGGAATTTTTGACATTGCTGTATTTTTATCTTTGTGTATTAGTTATTGATTTATCTAAAACATACTTTATTTTAAATATACTTAGACTTAATTAAATAATCATACTTAGTACCTAACTAAAAGTTTGCATGCTAAAATTAGCTAAGTGTGCGATATCTTTCAATGCCTCAATTTAAAACCTTTGTCACCACACTTAAGGCAAATAAACATTTCATTTCATTTCATTTCATTTCATTTCATTTCATTTCATACATACTAAAGGTACCACAACGCCGCTTAAAAAACGGTGACGTTACGGAATCGCAACAAAATGTATGAAGAAACGGTGAGAAAACGTGACGCATACGACACGTCACTGCGTATACGCGGCGGTTTGGTCGCACCCTTAGACATAAAGGGTTGCTGTCAAAAATTACATTTTCAATACAAGCTTTTTTAATGAACAGAAAAATAAATAAATGGGAGAGAAAGAGAGAGAGAGACTTTTTTTTATTTACACACATTGAATACACAATGTACATTTAAAATATCAAGCAATACAATACATAAATACTTAAGAATAGTGCCGAAATGAATGATGATGATGATTTTTACACGTTCTGGCGTGAAAGAGTAACAAACATCCATACATTCTCACAAACTTTCGCATTTATATAATAATATCCAAATTTTATCCAGTTCCGTTCAATTGTTTCAGCGTGAAGAAGGAACAAACATACACACTCAGTCACATCGTCACATCGTCACTCACAAACTTTCGCATTTTATAATACCTACTAGCTGTTGCCCGCGACTCCGTCTGCGCAGAAGTCGTTTGTCGCTATCCCGCGGGAACTACGCAATTTTCCGGGATAAAAAGTAGCCTATGTGCTATTCCAGACTTTTCTCTATCTAAGTGCCGAATTTCATCCAGATCCGTTGGGCCGTTCTAGCGTGATTGAGTAACAAACAAACATCCATCCATCCATACTTTCGCATTTATAATATTAGTTAGATTAGGATGTATAATGAACTCTAATTTTGGGCACCCTTTAAAATTACCACGGGACAGATGAAGAAAGTAAATATAAGCAAAGCTTGTAATTAATGGTAACTTCAGTCGTGCTTGATCCGTATACTGGTAACACTGACATAAAGCACCTGCAGTTAATTTTATTGTAACAATGTTGGTTAGCTCTTAAGTTGTCTGGAAGAAATTCAATTAAAGACGTCCCGTGCTTATTTGTGTCTGCAAAATGTGCTTTATTAGGGTGCGACCAAACCGCCGCGTATACGCATGTTTTCTCGCCGTTTCTTCATACATTTTGTTGCGATTCCGTAACGTCACCGTTTTTTAAGCGGCGGTGTGGTCGCACCCTTAGTGTTAAACCGTGTCGCACATTTATAAATTATATTAATTTGTTGTTATTTTAAGTTAATTGAAATCTCTCAATAGATAGTGCTAGTATGTAATTTTAGTTCGGATGTTTTCCGATAGATGTCACTCTCAAGTTCAGTCCCCATCCTGCATCGCGCTGTTGAGATTTTTGATTTTTCTATATTCATAGGCATGACCGAAGACGGCCATCTTTATTTATACTTCCTGCACGTGCCGTGACTATATAATTTAGTAGCATTATACTAGTTCAGATAAAATTGACAACATTTCATTTTTATAACACCTGAAAATGTATATATGGTTCGAAAGCATTTTGCCTCTTGATCACTGCAATATGTTTATATAATTTTAATATTGCTTATTATAGAAAATAAAAATTAATTAAAAACATGTCTTAATTTTACCAATTCTACCACAGGAAAGGTGAAATGCCTTTGCCTTTTTCACGAGAAAAAGTAAGCGACCATAATTTTGTATTTGACAACTTCAAAGTACAAGGGGGGCAACTCTGTAATTCTATTTTTGAAGTTCGTTGCATACCTTCTCTCTCACTCTCAAGTTAATGACTGTATTAGTATGAGCGGAACAGCACGAAGCGAACATCGAAAATCGAATATCGGAGAATAAGGCCTGACATTGTCAATTTGAAATTGACGTCAGTTTTTTTTCTATACAGAAAAGACAAAAGGATAAGTGTCTATTCTGTGATAGTTTCGGAGTTGCGCCCTTTTAGAATAAGCAAAAATTAATAAATTGATTATAAATTAAATACAAACCCTAGCGAAAAAATTAAACTTCCAGCATGTTCATCTTTTCAAACAAAATACAGAGAACCATTAAAACTATAGGCTCAGAAATATGAAATGTTGTCAATAGTAGTTTCATTTCTAGGGATCAGATCATTGTGGCGAGAACAATTAGTGTTCTAGAGGGTTTTTAAAAAAGCCGTGGTAGCCCAGCGGTTCTCTCAAGCAGAGGGTAGTGGGTTCGAATCCCGGGCTCGCACTTTTGAGTTTTTTTTTCTATGCGCGAAATTACAGTTGAAATTTGACATGAGCTTTTCGGTGATGGGAAACATCGTGAGGAAACCAGCACACATCTGCGAAGCAATTCAATGGTGTGTATGAAGTTCCCAATCCGCACTGGGCCCGCGTGGGAACTATAGCCCAAGCCCTCTCATTGTGAGAGGAGGCCTGTACCCAGCAGTGGGACGTATGTAGGCTGGAGATGATGTTGATGTAGTTTCGCATTTGTCGATCTTGGAATAATTCTGAGAGAATTTGTATAAAAAAATGTTACCATAAATTTCATCATGTTTAAACGCATATTTTTGCATTTGGTAGTCCTTATTTTTTACAAAGGTTATGAAAAAAAAACCGGCTTTTTAATCAAAAATAATTTTATTTGCCAATCATTTTCTAGATCCAAAAACACTTTCCCAAATGCCAAATTCTAAACAGCTACCTTTATAATATTATTATTATATTGTTAAACTTTGTAAATTTCGTTAATAATTTTCATCATTACATTGCTCCCTTGCCCCATAAATTTAGAATTGCCCCATGGGGCTTAATGCGCTAGACTTGACCAGAACACAAAGAACTTCTCTTTCTATTTAGGCGTGTGTGAAAGAGAAACGCTTCAAGTCCAATCTATTCGCTACAACTGCCGCAAAACGACCCAGGGGCAAACGTATCTAATAGGGGTAGCATGGGGGCAGACAGGGGCAGGGATACGGGCATGGGCAAGGGTCGGGGCAGGGGCAGGGGGGAGGTGGGCATGGAGGTGGGCATGGGGGCGGGCAGGGGCACGGACAGGGGTTACACGGAGTCAAGACCATGGCGGGGCACGAGCAGGGGGGCTGGAGGGAGCTCATCTGGATCGATGGTGGGGCGATGCTGGCTTGCCCCGCGGGGCCGAGGCATATTGTGGGCTGGTTGCCCCCACCGCAGCATCGCCAGGATGGTGCAGCGGCCGCTAGGCCGAGTAGAGCTGATAAATAGAACGCAATACATATGTATAGTAAAAATATAGTAACAGATCGGCAACTCAAGGGCAATGTTTCTTACCCGCTGTGAACCTTATACATAGAATGTGTCATCTGTTTCTCTTCCAGTGTCTATAAAAGCCCATCTAGGTATTGGCGATAATCTTAGGAATCATGCTATAGGTGATGCGGCTAGCAACCCATCACTGTTTTGATTCCCCATTCCACCTATACATCCATAATCAAGCTAAGCGTGGTTTTTAGCTATTGTTACTTAGGCTCTGTCTACCCCGTAAAGGATAAAGACGTCATTAATATGTATGTATGTGAGCCTGAAGGAGCCTATTTGAAAGTATTGCTTCTTTGGTGGAGGTATAGGTGGAGGATCGGCTGGGGGTTGACTGTGGGGGACCCATGTGGGATCAATTATTTTAAGTATGTACTTACCGAAAAGCAATACAACCAGTCGTCCAACCATAGCTGTTCTGTGTACATATTGACCAGTACGAAACGTTTTATATACGTTTTAAAACGAAAAAATGTACGCAACGCTTGACGAAGTATGAAAAAAATGAAGATGTTTTTAAAATGATATACAATTTGTTTGAAAATTTCGATTTTGTTATTGTAATAGTTAGTCAAGGTTTCTGAGGCCGTAAAAGTTTTAAAAAATTGTTATCAAAGAATTTGGATTTAATTCTTAAAGTAACGATATTTAATACTTTAAAACCAGTGTTAGCAGAACCCTGCTTCTAAGCAAAATGTGGGCAGTGTGAGGTCAATTTATATTGGATACTTATGCAGACAGACCGACAAAAAGGTTTTTAGCACCTATTTGTTGTTATAGCGGCAACAGAAATACCTGCATCACAGAAAATGTCAATTGTCTAGCTATCACGGTTCATGAGATTCAGCTGGGTGATAGATAGGCATACAGACAGACAAACAGACAGGGGAGTCTTAGTGATAGTTATAGTGAGTTCAAGTCATGCAAAAAAGTATATTTTTTTTTATCCAAGCAAATGTTTGGTTGCATTTGTTGCACACCTTTGGGTCATCGTTACCTAACTATTTTTTATTATGTGGTTGGTAGTTTTGGATATAGTTTTTTTGGGAACACCCAAATATTCCGAATTTACTAATTCCGATTTTTAAAACTCCGAATTTCATAATTCCTATTTCTAAAAAACACGAAATTTATTTAACCGAATTAAAAATTCCGACTATATTATTCCGATTTTTATAACTCCGAATAATGAAAGGCCCTAAGTGTCATTGGCCCGAAAAACAAAATTCCGATTATTAATTTTCCGAAACTTCATAACTAATTCGGAAATTTGATATTCGGGATAATGTAATTCGTGTTTTCAATAATCGGTTTTTTTTTTATCAGGAATTGGATTAATTTAGGTTTAGGTGCGGCGGAGGTGGCCCTTGGGCCTCCCTTAAGCCGCGAACATGTTTGTTTTACTCCAATAATATTCGGAGTTTTGAAAATCGGTATTTTAATAATCGGAATTCATATTTTTGATATTTCGGATTATTATTCATTCGGACTTTTTATTGTTCGGTGTATTGAAATTAGGAATTTTGAAAATCGTGATTGTAAAAGTAAGGCATTTTGAAATTTTGGATTTATAAAAATCGGAATAATGAAAATTCGGAATACTTACATTCGGAGTTTTAAATCGTCTGAATTATAATAATCGGAATTATGAAATTCGTGATTCCGATAATCGGAATTTAGTTTTTCGTGTTCATGTAGCGTACCCAGTTTTTTTAAAGTTATCTATAAACTAAATTATTTTTAAATATCTCCTCCAGCCTAGATACGTCCCACTGCTGGGCACAGGCCTCCTCTCAGAATGGCCTTTTAATACAAAGAGTATTTTCAAAACTAGTTTATTAAATTTTTTATCGTTGTAAAAGATTAATAAAACAACACCTAGAAATAGCCTTGAAATTATTCACACTAAAAGAAAACTAAAATGGTTTTTTTATGCTCAGCCACTCTTAAAACATACAAATTTTATCTTAATCCAAATTATAATCGATGGAAACATAACATAAACAGTGCGTTCTATTATAAAATGGGATAGTCTTCGATGTTTATTCAGTAACGGGCGATATGGGGAAAACATCGGCTTTGGGTGTTTTAGGTACATTTTAAAGTTTAAATATCATCATCATCATCATAATTATGGCTTTTCATTTATAACACCATGCTGGTCTGGGAGCAAAGAAAAACATAGAATGTACCAGTTGCTTCTCTTCTCGCGCAGATCGTAAAAGCCCATCGAGGGAATGGGCGAAAATCTTAGGATGCGGCTAACAACCCATCACTATTTTGATTAACCATTCATAAGCGTACCTTTTGGGTCGTTTTACCCTGGGCCCTGTCTACTGTAAGGGATAAAGACGTAATTTGTGTATGTATGTTGATAAAACCTTGGAAGTACTTTTTTCCCTTTTCTTCCATTTTCGGTCTTTATTGATATTAGATTTGACTTAAATGAATATTTTTATAACACGTTGCATAATATATACATACATACCGCCACGCCTCTTTTCCACAGGGGAAGGCAGAAACTATTTTGTTCCACTTGCTACAATCCTGACATACCTCTTTCGCTTCATCCACATTCATCAATCTCTTCATACAATGCTCGTCGGTTTCGGGTACTCTGGACCTGACCTTTTTCCAAAACGTCCCCAATTTGATCACGGAACGTCCGTCTAGGCCTTCCCCTCCCAACGCACCCATTCACACTCCCCATATAAATCAAATAATAATAATAATTGCATAATAGTTCTAATTTAATCATCTTTTCAGCTTTGGTAGCGTCTACGCTCGCGTTCCCCGCGCCGGCACCGCAGGGCTGCCTGCCGTGCCTGTCACCTTGTCTGCCACCTTGCCTCAGCCCCTGCCCGCCTGAGTGCCCCCCCTGCCCGGGGCCATGTGACCCCTGCCCGCCCCCCGAGCTGCCGCTGTACTACGGACCCTGCCCTAGTAAGTACAACGTCGTAGGGTCATCTTGCCCCAACTGCCTTTACACCTACTGGGGGCTACATGACCCCTGCCCCTCCCAGGGTAGACTTGACCCAGGGTGGCAGTGAGCCTTGTCGCAGTATGTAGTGTAGGGTCATCGTGTCCCCAGTTGCCTACCCTGTCTCGCCAACTAGGGACCACGCGACCCCTGCCCACTCCAGGGTAGGTTAAGGCTATTTTAAAGTAGGGTTGTAAGTTCCGCAAGAAATCGTAACTTCGCCTCCGCCTCCGACTTTGCAATTTTTTTGCGGAGTTGTAACGGAGGTTTATTTATGTCATAAATCTCATCTATAATCGTCCCTATATCCCTATGTCCCTATGTATGCTTAAATCTTTAAAACTACGCAACGGATTTTGATGCGGTTTTTTTTAATAGATAGAGTGAATCAAAGGGAAGGTTTATATGTATAATTACATGCATAATATACCGTGCGAAGCCGGGGCGGGTCGCTAGTCATAGAATAATAACAACGCGTGAGCAGCGACGCTCGACGACGCGACGACTAAAGCTAGACTTCCGAGCAAAGCGGCTCTGGTGTCACTGACGCAGTGACACTGTCACTGCGTCAGTGACACCAGAGCTGCTATTTTTTTTTATGTGAATAGGAAGGCAAACGAGCAAGTGGGTCACCTGATGGTAAGCGATCACCACTGCCCATAAGCACCCGCAACCCTGGAGGGATTGCAGATGCGTTGCCAACCTAGAGGACTTAGATGAAATGCCTCTTGTGCCCGTAATTTCCCCGGCTGTCTTACTCTCCACAACGAAACACAGCAGTGCAAGCACAGCTGCTTAGCGGCAGGATTAGAGAGTAAGATGGTGGTAGCGATCCGGACGGACCTTGCACTAGGCCCTACCACCCGCTTTGCTCGGAAGTCTAGCTTTATTCGTCCGGCGCGCATTCTTTTAAGCGATTTAGTGCAAAGTAATTACCTACGTATTTCTTCAAGTCACACGATAAAGCCGAAAACAGTTGAGTTCAATAAACTATTTAAATTACTATTTTTCCACATCCACTTTCACTTCGGATCCGCATCCGTTAACCTCCGCATCCGCGGTGGTGAAACTCGTCATCTCCGCAGCCGCCCCCGCCTCCACTAAGATGGCCTCGGTAACAACCCTACTTTAAAGATACGCCACCATACTGCAGGCCTTGCCACAGTAACTAAATCGTCATTTAGTGTTAGTGTCTAGTATTAAGACTACTAAGAAAAATCTTGCAATAGCTGGGGCCTTACCATGACGTCTTAATGCGATTCAGTTTAGGTTCGCTCGCTGTCAGATTCATACTAATAGTAACAGCTACTTGAACTGAGTCGGAATTAGGACGTCATGGTAAGGCCCCTGAGGTCAAAATTGGTTGTTTTAAAAATTCAACCCTTCCGGTTATAATTTGTCCGTTTAAAAATATAAGACAAACCAAATTTTGACACACGTCGCATCCAGTCACCCGTCCCGCTCAATCCTTTGCCCTTTTCAGGGGGTTCGTTTGAAATTATTTTTTCCGTGACATTTCAAAATTTTTGCTCACTTTGTAAATATTTACACCATGTCTTGTCAAAGGTTTTTGTTCTAAATCAGTACTAATAATAATAACGGAGACCAAAGAGCTGGCAGCTTCCTCGCTCAGCGTATTAGTATTGCAATACAGCGGGGAAATGCTGCCAGCATCTTTGGCTCAATGCCGCGGGGGAGTACGTTTTTAGATTTATTTTAGTTTTAGTTAAATTAGTTTATCTTGTTATTTATATTTAAGTTGTATTTTAGGAGTTTTGTTAAATAAATATAATAATAATAATAATAATATGGATCGTTGAGTTAGTTACAATTCAAAAACTTATTCTAGTATTAGTAATCAATTAGGTACAAAATTATACATACATACATACATACATATCGTCACGCCTCTTTCCCACAGGGGTAGGCAGAGACTACTTTGTTCCACTTGCTACGATCCTGACATACCTCTGTCACTTCATCCACATTCATCAAACAAAATTACACAAAATACAAAAACAAAATTATCAAATTATCAAATTCAAAATTAACTCAATTCTCAATCAAATTATCATATATCATATATTATTATTTCATTAATTATACACTGCAGATGTATAATGCCTCACCGTAATGCTGAGCCAGCGACCGTTTTACTTTTGCGAAGACACACTCATTAAATACACTGATGATCTATTTTCATGTCTGTGTTCTGCATGTTATCATTTTTGTAAAATTGTGTGTATGCTCTATTTGTGTGTCTTTCGAAAGATAGTATATGTCTTCCTTCTTTTCTTTCTAAGAGAGCTAGGATCCGGCGATATGTTGTGTTGATATTTTTAAAATCAGAGGCCCTATTTTTTAAAATATGGTAATAATAATAATAAATATCATGGGACAAATTACACCAATTGACCCAGTCCCAAACTAAGCAAAGCGTTCATATATTTTTAATTACTTAGAAAGCTCTGCAGGACTAGCACAGAGCGCTCCAGAGATTTGTCGCGCACGAGATAGACAATCCGTCTCCTTCTACAATGAACAGTAAGAAACAATACTGGTAGTCTATAAAACTAGCGCGCGATACAGCTTTGGCGTGCCTTCGTGCTAGCCGTGCTGATATGTATGTGATGGCAACTGTACTATATCAAATTTCAAGCCGGGTAATCATTCGCGAACTGCACGTTACTGTAACCAAAAACCCTAGTGTGCAGCCACGTCCACACTAGAGTTTTTGATTACTGTAACTTGCAACAGTTCAGGTCACGGCTCGAAGATGAGTAACCGGCTCTGATTATATCTTGTTAACAGAGACGCTTAAAGATACTTTTTTTTTCCAGCACAATGTGGCGATGGTCTGGCTAAGGCAAACGTGCCATGCAACCCAGTCGGCGGCCAGCTCCAATCGGCAGGATTCCGCCCCCTCCGCGTACCCGGAGGCACCTTCTACATCAAGGCCTCCCCTGACGTGATCATCCAACCACCCCCCATCCTGGTCAGACCACCAGCTCTAGCCCCAATCCGCCCACCGTCGATCGTCGTCCAACCACCGCAGCAACCACCAGTAACCCCACCACCAATAATAGTCCGACCCTCACGACCATGCCCCATCACACCCCCACCCATAACAGTCAGACCGCCCCAACAACCACCAATATACCCACCATCCATCGTCGTAAGACCACCACGACCATGCCCAATCCAACCAGGTGCCATCAGCGTCTGCCCCCCCTCGCTGCCCCCTATCTGCCCCCCACCAATTGTAATCAAACCCCCACAACAACCCAATCTCCGCCCGCCACAGATTTGCTTCCCATCTTCTATACTATCTAAAAATCCGTGCAATCCATGCGATCCCTGCCCGTGCCCATCCCCATGCGATCCTTGCCCGCCTCCATGCGACCCATGCAACCCCTGCCTGCCCCCATGCGACCCCTGCAACCCCTGCCCGCCCCCATGCGACCCCTGCCTGCCCCCGTGCGACCCCTGCAACCCATGCCCATGCCCGTCCCCCTGCCCCTGCGATCCTTGCTACAACCCAAGTTAGTAATTTAAAACAAGAAAGAAACTCAATGAAGTGACGCTCACAAATCTCTAGTCTTGCTTTTACATTCAATAGCAAGTCATTTATACCTCTTATTGATTTCCTAAAAGCAAACTTATACTTTAATGTCAATATATCGTCAAGTTAAGGACTAACAACTGTTCACTATTTCACTGAGAAATGTTTGATAGATACGTCGTTCGACAAAAAAATAATTAAACACTATTTCTACTAACATAATTTACTACAGTAAGCGACGCAAAGCTGCTCAGATTTTAAAAAATAAGGTTCAGTGGATAGTGTTGTGTTATAAATTGTTTGTCAAATGATACATTTGTCGAACGTTTTGTCGGTCAAATGACCAATCCTAAAGGCACATCTTTAGTGTCAGTTTTCGTCACTAGAGTCTACAAAAGCTGACTCTAATTTTGTCAAGTATTATGTCAATTTTTCAGACGCATTACAATAAAAGTTATGTTACTTTACTTGCCAATACTAAATAAACTGTCTATAAAGCTATTATTTTCCAAACTTTTGTAAGAAATTTAGCTGAAAAAGATCTAATACGAGTAGGTGGTCACTCTTTTTCTTTGAGGGTAAGCTGAGGTTTATGTATCGTGAGGTATATTGAGTGTAGGCTTTCTTTAGGGTGACTTTGGTTTTATGATGCGTCCTTTATTGAATTTCATAACAGATCTCGTTTAGGGTTCGATTTTAGCCACGCTATTTGGTTCTGATTCTACAACACTATCTTCCCATTAGTATTCGATTGTGATAGCATAGTACAAAATAAATGAACACAATCAGCAATCTTATTTTATAGCTGGTATATAGTTAGCTTATAATTATTGTCCTATAAACAAGGAAACAAGCTATACGTATTAAGCTATTCTATAGTACTTTCAATAACAAAATTGACGAAAGAAAGCACTGCATACTGTTTACCATAAGCTAAGAAGACATGTACAATCTTTATGACCGCTTACTGTAGTTTTGTAATACAGTATCCCAAATTAGGACACTGGTCCCAACGCAAACGATGAGCGAGAAAAGAGTACGGCGAGTTGTCGCTGTCTCTTACTAATAGAGAGAACTATACTTCATTTAATTTAGAATGAGAAACCACAATAATATTATATTGCGCCTGGTGAACTACTTCTTACCTAGCAAATAGTACAGGGCAATAGTTTGGCAGCCGCAAAATAAAATTGTTTTAATGTCACTTTATTTGCGTGTCGTCAATTGTTACTCTAGTACAAATTGTAAAGAGATTACAGTTCACGAGCCGCAATATAATGTTGTTGTGGTTTCTCATTCTAAATTAAATGAAGTATAGTACGGAGAAAGTCCTCGCGGGGTTAACAGCCAGCGATCAACTATAAATATATTTGTCTCTTTTACTGACACGGGATCTTTTGTTCGTTTGAGTGAGAAAGTAGATAGATAATTGCTTCCTCGCCTTCGGTAGGACCAGTGTCTAAGGCCAATCGTTTGGATTTTGTCATATTTTGTTATGTTATTTGAAAGTTACGTCCAACATGGTCGTCTTTGAGTTGTAATAAGTTCAATTGTAAACGTAAAATGTGGTGTATGCTTGCAAATGTAGCCTTTATTTATAGTATGTTTTATTTGTATTGTACCTATACTATATGTATTATATTAATAAAGATATATATTATATTTGGTTGTTTCATTTGTGTTCTTCAGAAATATAATATAATTTCATCGCCGTCTAGGTCTGCCGAGCCGCCGGTTTGAGTTAGTGGGACTCCACTTGGTGGTTGTCTTGGCCCATAACTCATCCGGCATACGGCAAACATGACCAGCCCAGTCCCACTTCAGTTTTGCCGCCTTTCGACCAACGTCTGTGACTTGAGTCATGGAGCGCAGGTCGGTGTTCCGGATTCGATCCACTAGTTTTACACCTAGCATGCTGCGTTCCATGGCTCGTTGGCAAACCCCGATCTTGGACTTGAGAGCCTCTGTCAAAGACCAAGTTTAAGCACCGTAGGTGAGAATTGGAAGTACCTACGCACATGTCCATAAGCTTCTTTTTTAAAGAAAGTGGAAACGACTTCTCTCTCGAACTCTTCCTCGAGATTAGTAACCTGAAAATGAAACCTAAATGATTATTATACATGTAGACCTTGAGAGTAGTCTGGGTTTTGTTGGGAAATTTTAGTTCAATAAGCGAACCACTCATTTGATTAGTAAGTAAGAGTTTTTAATGATTCACGGTTAATCACGGTATCGGGAGCTCAATAAAGGTAATCGCGGTTCACATCCCGTTTATAATATTTCGAATGATTAGTAATTGTTTATTCAACAGCAAAGGAAGAAAATAAATATATGATTAAATAATAATTAAATATCTATGCATGTTTTTTATGGCAGGATACACACATAATAGTTTAAGAACATATTCTTTATGTTTGATAAATCAGCTAATAATCAATACATGTATATATATCATTTAGGTTTTATTTTCAAGTTACTAATTAATCTTTTCGGACGAAGCACTCGTATAATTATGATAGAACTTCACTCAGGTAAGTTCGTTTAATCATAAATTATTTTTGTATTTTGTGTACCTACTTCCTTGGCACTCGCGATACAGACCCAGAGCACAGAATATATAATAGTACTAACGTACAGAATGGCCACGCACCGCCCCGCACCAATTCGAGTTACCCCACCCCTCAAGCGCAGTCTGCCGGAAAGCTGCTGGCAACTAGTAGGGCTCGCAACGCAACGCGATGTATGTCGGCCGCACGTCACAAGTTCGGGAACCTATTCTACCTACTCCATTTTATAAAACATTAGAAATTTAATGCTTTCTGAAATTATCGCGATTATAATACATGAAATAACTACAGAATCATTCGCTTAAGTTTGTTGTCGTACATCTATTGTAATTGAAAATAATAATGCTTAAATAGACAGACCGACACATTTTAAGTAAGTTTAAATAAATAGATAACGATTAAGTACATTTATTTGCACGCATCTAAGCCATATCTTCATTATAAGTATCTATATTTATGTCATTGGTAGTACTTATTTACTTATTCATTTGTACATAAGTAGAATAAATTACCATCTATTTTTATAATAATACCTATGTTTTCACTGTGTGATCCTGATCTCGTTAAGTAGGTATTATTGTTTTTAGTTTTTTTTTTTTTTTTTTTTTTTAATTTATGATCTTGATCTCATTATTGTTTTAGTTTTTGAATTTTATTTTTGTTATTAGAATTTATTATTCAGATTTTTAAGTTTTTAATTAGTAATTGGTATACTATACCCGTATGTATAGTAGATTTAGATTTCCGACACAATTGTAATTGTTATGGAATAAATGACTAATGACTAATGACTTATAGTACTAGGTTTTTGCGATAGACAGCCCTGTGTATCTTACGCACACATTGACGCGTGTACAGACGACGTCGTGCCTGTGTTCATTTCAGAACGCGGATTTTGTACTGTGTTTGTAATGAATGTCTTTATTATAGGCTTTTATTACCGAAAAACTGCATGACATATATAAATTGACAGAATAGCAATAGACAATGAATACCACATTCTTCCCTACGTATCAAAGTCTTGTAGATATGCAGGAGGCCTTCGGGCCCGCTCAGAGCGTCGCAGTGTCGGGCCGTCAGGCTCGGGCACAGGGTCGTCGGAAGCTGGTGGATCTTGCATTAGCTCCTCCTGCCCGTCAGGTTCCAAAAACTCTTGCTCTGCTTGATCCGTTTCTGTTACAGCATTATCTCCACTCGGTGCGAGATGGCGATTGGACACAGTTAGTTCTCTACCACTTGGTAGACGAACTGAACTATAGAATGGATTTGCATCGAGAATTTCGACCTCTTCCACGAGTGGGTCGTACTTACTGGAGCGGTTGAATTTTCTTAATAGTCCTTTTTTTGAGTTCTGTAGCCATGATGGCATTGATTGGCCACATGATGACCGGCGAGGATGGTTAAACATACGCTCATGAGGCGTGGTGTTTGTCGCTGTGCAGAGTAGCGACCTGACGCTGTGGAGCGCTTGTGTCATTACCTCTTCCCACATAGACGAAGGTAAATTTTTGCTTTTTAGTCCCAGACGAATGGTTTGCCAGAGAATGCCATTTTGTTTCTCAACCTGTCCGTTTCCACGAGGGTTATATGGCGATGATCGACTGGTAGTAATGCCCTTTGAGTGTAAAAAATCTTTGAATTCCTTTGACATGAAGGCAGTACCTTGATCCGTATGCACCATTGCTGGCATGCCGAAAACCGAGAATAATTCAGTAAGATGCTTTATAACTGTGTCTGTACTGGTGTCAGGGCAAGCATATGCAAATGGAAATCTAGAAAATTCATCAATAATGGTAAGGATGTATTTATTGTTTGTGGATGTAGGAATGGGTCCTTTGAAATCCATTGACAATCTCTCCAATGGCATTGTCGCTTTTATTAATGTCCCTGTGTTATTAGAAAATCTCGGCTTGATCTCTGCACATACTGGACAAGAAGACACTACCCGTCTGACGTCATCGGTCGAGTACGGTAAGTTCTTTGACCTTATCCAGTGAGTCAGTCGCGTGATTCCGGGATGACAGAGTGACTTGTGCAAATCCTTGAGCTTGTCGTCAATACTTGCAGCGCACGTTACTTGCCTTGTCAGAGCATCGGCGACAGTATTTTCTCTTCCAGGACGATATTTGATATCGAATTTGTAATTAGATAGTTCGATATGCCATCTCTGTATCTTATCATTTTTAATTTTACTTGCATGACCTTGTAACATATAGGCCACAGATTTTTGATCAGTGATTAAGATGAACGGACGGCCAAGCAGATAGTGTCGCCACTTCTTTAGACTTTCAATTATTGCACATGCCTCTTTTTCAACGATCGGATACTTCTTCTCGCTATCATTCAGTGACTTAGAGAAGAACGCCACAGGTCGGCCATTTTGAGTGAGAGAGGCGGCTATTGAGTAATCTGAGGCATCGGTTTCAACCGTAAACGTACCTTTGGGATCCACTGCCGACAATGACGCCTTTACTATGATGTCCTTTAGTTTTTGAAAAGAATCAATTTGATCGTCGTTCATTGGGAATGCCTCAACTTGTGTGAGAGAATGAAGTTCACTTGAAAAGTCGGGCACCCATTTCGAATAATGTGAAAATAAGCCAATTGCTCGTTTAAGAGAGGCAGAGTCTTGAGGTATTGGTAAATCGCTAAGCGGTCGTAATCGCTCTGGGTCAGGTTTAATTATTCCATTGTTTATATTGTAGCCGAGAATGTTCAGGTCTTTTAATGAGAATTCGCTTTTGTCTTTGTTAATTGTAAGATTATAATTTTCTGCAATTTCCATAAATTTGTTTAATTTTTCATCGTGGTCTTTTTGGTCTTTCCCGCACACGGTTATATCATCAAGATATGGGAATACGCCTTGAATATTAGATTTGCGAATAATTGAGTCAATTGCTCTTTGAAAGCATGCTACTCCATTGGTCACTCCAAACGGAATTCGACAAAATTGATACAAGTTGCCAGCCGCCTCAAAGGCTGTAAGCGGTCTGTTTTCAGGAATAATTGGAATCTGGTGGTACGCTGATTTTAAATCAATTTTGCTGAATACTCTATAGTTTGACACCTTTGAGATTACTTCTTCGATGTTAGGAAGCGGATAGGCATCTAGGTATGTATATTTATTGACAGTTTGAGAATAGTCAATACACATTCTTTTTTTGTGGTGCGTGGCCGATGTAACAAGGACTTGAGCCCGCCAAGGTGAAAAGCTTTCTTCGATTATTCCATCAGATAATAGCTTCTGAATTTCACCCTCTATAAACTTCTGATTGTCGGGTGTGAATCTGCGTGATTTGATAGCAATTGGTATGCACTCAGGAGCCATATTCGGAAACAAGTCTACGGGTTCAATGTTCGCTTGGTTTAATGCACATAGCTTCAATGGTGGCATGTGTCCGCCGAATCCAACTTCGAGACTGGAGTATTTTTCAAGAACGTCGTGACCTATTATGACGTTGCAGCAAAGATTTTTCATGACTCTGAATAAGGTTTGCGGAATTTCTTGTCCATTCAAGAGGACTGAGGCAAGACATACTTGAGATATCTGAGACTTATGAGTAGATGACGCCATTGACACATCTTGACTCCACGGCTTGGTTTCGAGTCCATATTGCATTGTGACTTCTTGATCGATAAAGCTTGCAGTGCTTCCGGTATCTATGAGAGCTGTCACAGTAATCCCGTTTATTTTAATGGGAACGGTACATTTCTTGAGCCCGGTCGTAGCTAAAACGAGACATGACGATGTATCCTCGGAAGACACGGCGGCAGCGTTGAGAGGAACACCTCGACATAGCTTCGCGAAGTGGCCTTGTTTGCCGCATTTCAGGCACGTGAGGTTTGCTGCGGGGCACAGCCGCCGGGGATGGCGAGAATTACCGCAAAAGTAGCATGTATCTTGACGAGAGTTGATGTATGATGGCGTTTTACGGTTGGATTGGTTGGTAGCAGCAGCGACTGATGATTGCGGAGAGTTAAAGCTTTCTGATTGAGTATGAGCAGATTCCATGGCACGTGCTTTAGTATGAGCTTCGTCTAGGGTAAGTGTCATATTTTCCAACAGTCTTTGGCGAATGGTAGGAGAAGCCAGGCCGGAAATGAAAGAATCTCTTATAAAGTCATTTTCGTTTTGTTCAGCAGTGACTGCTTTAAACGTGCATTCCTTTGAAAGCAGTTTTAGCGACTGAATGTACTGGTCAATCGTTTCTCCTGGGTTTTGCGTTCTCGTTGCTAATTTATGACGGGAAAATATTTCGCTTTTTGGCTTAATAAATATTCCATCTAAAAGTTCGATGGCCGCGTCATATGTTTTAGCTTGCACGATATGCTCGTAGACTATAGGTGACACGTGATTTACAAGTAACTTTAATTTTACCTCTTCCGATGTTTTAGTAGTACCATCCGTACAATCATGATACGATTCTTCAAGGAAATTTTCGAAAGTTTTTTTCCAATGAAGCCATTGAGTGGTCGAGTTATGTCCGCTCAAGGGGTCGGCGTCAAATCGGTCTGGCTTTAGATATCTATTCATCTTGATACATTATAATATTCGCTATTTTATTCTCGCGATTCTCACTTGAATATTTATTTTCGGTAATAAAATTGTAATGAATGAGCCCGTCTTTATTATAGGCTTTTATTACCGAAAAACTGCATGACATATATAAATTGACAGAATAGCAATAGACAATGAATACCACAGTGTTGTACGTCGTGGCCGCCGTGTACCCAGAGTCTAGTGCGAACGCCGCCGTTTCACTTACAGCATAAATGTCATCTATACCTCTATACCCATCTCTATGTTAACAATATGTGCTTTGTAAAATGTTACGCATTTGTAACTTCTGTGGCGAAAAATAAAGGTATTATTAACAATTATTATTTTTCTGTATATTTTTAGATCCCTTAGCCTACGGCTCGGATATGTCAATCACGACATCTTTGATATTTGGGGAACGCCGAGTTGACTCAGAATCAATGCAAGCACCTAACGAACTGAAGTACTACGTGACTTAGTGGGGGGAGGTGTTTGGACACGTACCTACTAAGGGGGAGGGGACCACGTAAATATGAGCTAGAATATGAGCTAAAACTACTATCATAAAAGCTCGAAGGTACCTTAGAATATTCCAAGAATATTTCAGCAGACAGTTGAGTTAGTGAGATTGAAGACCCCCATAAAAACACCGGGTAGCACTCCGGGAGTGCCGGCAGAAGTGAAAACTACACACACGCACACTCGCGCAAAAAGAAAATAGCTACACGAGATTTGAACTGCGGTCACCTGATACACACTGTTATTCCACACCTTATATCACTAGGCCAAACGCACATACGTTAAAGCGACGAAATCAACGTACACTTCAAAAATCGAATGCCACTTTAGCTTCATTCGTATTTCAAAATAAGCTCTTAGAGGATCCTGATATCCTGGTACTTAAACTCTCCCTCCGTCTTACGCCTGACGCGAGTTTAACATTTTTCATCCATCCCAAAAACTGTTCAAGGCCACTAAAGAAGTTTTAATTTCGAAAATATTTCTATTAAAATGTCTTCCATATTTATTCTAACAGTACCTATTCAAAGTTGGTCGCATTTAAACCAACAAAACGTTCGACCTAGCTCACGAAATGACATTTAACATTTTAAAGCTTAACAGTAAAATAATATGCAAAATTACAGACAGCCATTTGGCATACAAATATCACAAACAATAAAAGACAGATACAATCTAAAGGCGCAATCACACCACTACGTAATGCGGTCGCCGAACTTGTTCCAAACTTCAGCCAACGAAGTTAAACATCGCCCGTGAAGTCCGTGTTGAAATTGCAGTAAATGCTGGCATGCTCACATGATGTTGGTACGCCTGTCATTTAGTTTATAGTAAACACCTGACACTTCGTCTCATTGATTGAGGATTTGTTAGTCTGTGCTTCTGCTCTCTCCTCCGTATCCGTAGGCTTATTGTCTAACTCGCTCGCAATCGCCATCGTGTTCATTATAACAGTTCTTGTATGAATGTGACAGCTAGCTGATTCCGATGCCAATTGTCAGCCCATACATTAACTGTCAAAATGAACGCGATGGTGATTGCGAGCGAGTTAGACAATAAGCTTACCGGTTAACCTAATGGAAGCATATTTTGTGCCGGTCTCGTATTTAATTCGATTATTATTAACTGAATCCTTTAAAGCCTGTAAAAACAGTTCAGAACAATATAGCCGTGTGAGTGTAAACTGAGGTGCTGCATTTTTATTTCACAAGAGAACCAACTCGATCCACGTTCACTTTCTGCCTCCATATCCAACAGTCCACCTATTTGTGCTACACTTCGAAATTCGAAGTTGGTATCAAACCGTCTCTCTCACTCTCATATTAATGTGTATTAGTGTGAGCGGCACGGCACGAAACGAAATACATACGCATTTCAGAGTATAAAACCAGGCGATTGCAGCATTGACGTACAATAACTATAGACTCCCAATCACGCTCAAAAACTGTCGGAAGCAAAAGTCTGCACGACGCGTGTATTGCGCAGAGTTTTGGTTCAGTCGTGTTTCGACCGCGCTTCAGTAACAATGTACATGTCTCTTTCTCACCCGTAATCTCAAACGCTTGATAACAAGAGACAGACAAGTTTCCAGCGCGTGGCGTCGTGTCATTACTTCTCACGATCGTATGCAATTGACATTAAACGTTACTGCCACGAAATAAGGTGTTAATTTGTTCGAATATGTTAATGTTAGCTGTGTGAGTTGATGTGTTGACACACACAATACATAGACAACGCCGCTCGGACGTTTCTTGAGGCACTTTTGTTTGCGATAGCGACAGTGGATTGCAGCTGTAACTCAACAAATATGATCATGTGATCGACTACCTTATTCCTTAGTTAGTCCGTGAATTAGAATACCATTCGGTTTTATCCGGCTGTCTCCCTCACTCGGCCTACAAGTAACATAAGACCACCCATAAGAGTGACTGCGACAACATGACAAAGCCGAATGACATTTTAAAATCTTAGGAATCATATTATAGGCGATGCTAGCAACCCATCACTATTTAGATTCCCCCTTTCCACCTATCCGCCCACAATGCTAAGCATGGCCTTTAGGCCCTTAGACTGCCTACCCCGTAATGGATAAAGACGTGACTTATTTATTTATTTATTTATTTATAAAATGACTTAAATCTATCATTACAGGTACCTTAACCTAATGCGATAGACAAGACAGTAAATTAAACAATGGGCGTTACAATAATCACATTAATAAGTCATTATGGAAATAATAATTATAAAATTAATAACAAATCAATGTCAGCAATAGAAAAATAAAATAATAATAAAAAATAAAACTTGTATAATAAATACTGTCATTTCATTGCTATTAAAACACCATTAAAAAGGAGAAAATAAATTACCAATAAAATCATGCGTCCCTAACACAATAAAAACATAATGGCCTTTGCGAAATCATTCGAAGAGCATGTAAGAATATCCAACTCCTACTCTAGCCCAACCCTATTAATAGCCCGAATAGCCCTCGATGTTGGCGCCTCTCGCAGCAGCTTTGTTCGGGCCCAGGGCACTGCCAGGAGCGGGGGCCGGCGGCGGCGCTCCACGTACCGGTCCGGCACATACAGGGCCACGGCGCACAGGACCCCCGGGTTGCATAACTCGCCTCTCAGTACCCTGACTACATATGAAGCGAGGGCTAGTTCCCGCCTCACCTCTAGCTCGCTGTACCCGACCATCCCCAACACGAAGAGAGTGGGATACAGCAAAGGATACCCAGGATAGACACCGTATAGTTTTAAGTAAAGCAGCCTAAGGTACTTATTCTGAATACGTTCCAACATGAGTTCGTATTTAACTTCATGTGGACTCCAGATTACAGCGCTGCATTCGAGGTGACTCTTTACGAGAGGCTAGGCGCATCACAAAACCGAGATTACGAAATGCTTTCCTACAGATGCCACTGATTGTGATCACGGAATGACAAATCGGCAGTCAGGCGGACTCCAAGATCACGTACCTC
The DNA here is from genome assembly GCA_963854515.1 of Pandemis heparana. Lineage (NCBI taxonomy): Eukaryota > Metazoa > Arthropoda > Insecta > Lepidoptera > Tortricidae > Pandemis > Pandemis heparana. The sequence continues at coordinate 1,107,765 of OY978033.1, forward strand.
CGACACTCGCTGCATTAGTTTCCCCCCTACCTCGTACTGAAAGTGCACTGGGCTGCGTGCACGGCTAAACGAAATTACGGTACACTTGGATTCGTCTTATGTATGTACTAGCTGTTGCCTGCGACTTCGTCTGCAAAGCATTCGTTTATCTCTATCCCACGGGAATTTTCCGGGATAAAAAGTAGCCTATGTGCTATTCCAGACTTTTCTCTATCTATGTGCCGAATTTCATCCAGATCCGTTGGGCCGTTCTGGCGTGATTGAGTAACAAACAAACATCCATCCATACTTTCGCATTTATAATATTAGTTAGATGCAGGGGCCTTACCGTGACGTCTTAATGCGATTCAGTTTAGGTTCGCTCGCTGTCAGATTCATACTAAAACTGACAGCTAAAACTTGAACTGAGTCGGAATTAGGACGTCATGGTAAGGTCCCTGTACTGTAATGTTCGGATGTTATTACACCGAAGTGTAAGAAGTCAGTTGCCTAGCATTTCTTTTACCGCAAACTTTGGCAAGCCAGCAACATTTATAGGGGTAATAAAAGCTATTAAGGAGGAACACAGGAACACAAACGTTTCCGTATAAGTTAATTGTGAAATATTATAGCTTCTGTTAGGACTTAGGACAAGACAAGTATCTTAACTATACACACACACACACACACACACACACACACACACACACACACAAACACACACACATAAATAAACATCTTGGGACAATTGACACCAATTGACCTAGTCCCAAACTAAGCAAAGCTTGTGATATGGGCACTAGACAACGGATAAACATACTCATATAGATAAATATAAATACTTAAATACATATTAAACATCCAAGACTCGAGAACAAACATTCGTATTTTTCATACAAATATCTGCCTCGACCGGGGCTCGAACCCGGGACCTCAAGCTTCATAGTCAGGTTCTCTAAAAACTAGGCCATCCGGTCGTCAAGTATTTATCCCTTACGGGGTAGGCAGAGCCCAAGGTAACAAGACCTAAAGGCCACGTTTAGCATGATTGTGGGCGTAAAGGTGGAAAGGGGAATCAAAATAGTGATGGTTTGCTAGCCACATTGCCTATAACATGATTTCTAAGATTTTCGCCTATTCCCTCGATGGGCTTTTACCATCTGTGCGAAGAGAAGCAACATTCTATGTTTTTCTTTAATCTTAGACGACGCTCTACGAAGCCGGAATTAGCCGAGAAAACTGATGTGCAATTTACAATCTATATTGCTGGGTACTGTAAGTGCCATATGGCGAGGTTTAGGGTACGTATTAAAATACATAAAGTTCAAAATGTAGAACGGGTTAAAATACATAATGGTTCAAAATAATATAACGTGATTTTCTCAGAAAATTGCAAATTAACAGAATCACTATCACTATCACTACATAGTATAAAACAAAGTCGCTTTCTCTGTCCCTATGTCCCTATGTCCTTTTGTATGCTTAAATCTTTAAAACTACGCAACAGATTTTGATGCGGTTTTTTTAATAGATAGAGTGAATCAAGAGGAAGGTTTATATGTATAATACATGTATAATATACCGTGCGAAGCCGGGGCGGGTCGCTTTTGTTTATAAACTAAACCTAACCTAAAAAACCGTGCAGCTGAAGACTTAAGAGCATCATTTTCTCCACTGGTCATCTCCTGTGACGGAGCCCTGGGCACTGAATATAACAGCTTCCTCAAAAAAACAGCATCAAAATTAAATGAGAAATGGGGAAAGGCATATTCTCAAATAATTTATTGGCTTAAAGTAAAAGTACAGATCTCAGAAATAAGATTGAGAGGCACAAGGAGGCACATTAAGGCCCTTGGCTGTGAGGACAGAGCTCGGATTCTGTAAAGAATAGGCTGCCCTTGCCACCAACATTATTGCATGTTATTAAGGATACATCTTATTGCGCCGCCAGTCGTCACTTTGGTTTTCAACAGATACATTCTACAACAGCCGAATGTTCACGTCGGTGGGCACAGTATTCGTGCTCTCGACTGCTATGCTGGTTCAATCGCTCGCCAAGAACGTTACTGCTAGTTAGTGGTGGCAATAACGGCTGTTTTGCAATAAAGAATAACAGTGTTGTGTTATTCTTAAATAGCTGTTATTGTAAACTGTTGTCTGTTATCCTGTTATATTGCTGTTTTACAAAACGATAATGAACTTATTATTAAATAATTGTTATACTTATTTCGTCGCGATCGCAGCGTAATAAAAACGTACGGGAACAAAAGCAAAACAACGCTCTGTTACCTTGTTTGTTATTGTACTGACTGACAACAAACAGCAACAGCTAATAATGATACCAAAAGCCAGTTATTTGAATTGCGATTGCGATGCGAGCTCACGCGTATTGCGCTATCGCTATCTCTCGCACACACCTACTTGATTTGTTGCGCACTCGCTTGCGCTTCTATGCCAAGTGCGGCAACAGTGCGCGTATGAACAACGTTGACAACAGACAACGAATAATGATAACAGGATAGTTGACGATTCGATAATGTGTTGTTTGTTGCATGCAAATAATGCATTACGTTATCTGCTATTGTAATAACGACCACCACTACTGCTAGTGATAGCCCGTTGCCCGTCAAATGGTGTCCATGAAGAAGCCCATATAATGTACCTATACATTGTTTTTAATAACCACCATTGTTTTATCACTAATAAATTTACATTGTAGAGAAAAAAAAAACAATTTATTTATTTAGATAGAAAGAAAGAAAGAAGACATTTATTCCTTTTTCAAGACACACAAATATAAGAGCATGTACACTCAATTTTATAGAAAAACTAGTATTTCGCGTGGGGGCCGCGGGCCCCGAGGGGCCCGCGGAGGTCCTCTGCCACCTTTTTTTTTTAAATATTCCTAACCTCTTTTTACTTTACTGGTATGCGTTCGTTTAAATTCTTTTTTTTTAAGTGAAAACTTCTTTAGCGGCGTTGAACACTTTTTGGGATTGGTAAAAAATGTTAAGCTCGCATCAGGCGTAAGATGGAGGGAGAGTTTAAGTATCAGGATATCATGATCCTGTAAGAGCTTATTTTGAAATACGAATGAAGCTAGAGTCGCGTTCGATTTTTGAAGTGTACGTTGATTTCGTCGCTTTAACGTATGTGCGTTTGGTCTAGTGGCCTTTCTACTATATTCTTTGGTCGCCATTTTGAATCCGCAATCTTGGAAAAAGTAAAAGTATTTTGCGTGGAGTACCCTGCCACCATGTTTTTTTTTAAGTATATCTTATCTTTTTTACTTAATTGTTAGGCCGCCATTTTGAATCCGCTATCTTGGAAAAAAATAATTATTTCAATTTTGTATGACGGCAATCTTGATTTCGCAATTTTGAAAAAAAGCTTTGACCGGCTCACCCATTGGCAGGCTGTTCTATGTTACTTTAGTTCTGGGCAACCTCGATAGGGCAAGTTGTTGCGGAGAGCTGGCCCATGTGCCAGATCAGTTTCCATGTTCAAGTCAGTTATGCATTTTTTGGTACTTCTGGTAAGGTTTCAGATGCGATGGTGTATAGAGTCGAACCCCTCCTCTAAGGGCTGCTATAAAACAACAGGTCAAAAATACAGACATTACCTTAAATGGTGATCATCTTGGAAAATGGCGGAATCGAAAATTCACGTATTTCGCGTGGGGCCCGTGGAGGATATCCTGCCACCCTGTTTTTTTTTTCAAATATTTCTAACCTTTTTTACTTTATTCTTTGGCCGCTGTCTTGGAAAAGTGTTTCGAGTGGAGGCCGCGGGCCCCCCGGGGCCCGCGGAGGATACCTTACCGCCCAGTTTATTTTTCAAATATTTCTAACCTTTTTATGCTTTTTTTGTCACTAATTTTACTTATTCGGGTCGAAGAGCAGATTATTGCTACTGATTGGAGCTTAAAATGAAACCATAGCGCATACCTTCCTTCCCATTGAAATCAGTCATCTTGGAAGAAGCATTTCGCGTGGGGGCTGCGGGCCTCGCGGGGCCCACGGAGGGCACCCTGCCGCCCTGTTTTTTTTTTCTCAAACATTTCTAACCTTTTTTACTTTATTCTTTGGCCGCCAATTTGAATCCGTCATCTTGGAAAAAAATTTGGTTCATTAGATTACCCCTCCCACATTAAACGAAATTTTGGTCGAGCAGGTTGCAGGTGGGCAGGTATACTACTAACTACTACTACAACTATATTACTACTATAATTGTATCAATTCATGAAAAACTCATTACATTTAAACTTATTCATAAATTTTTAAGACCATTTTTTTATTTACATACAAATATAGTAGAATGTCGAATCAAATATTACCTATTAATTCTTATGTTATTGACTTAACATAATGGACATTACACTGAAAATCATTACATATCGCCACTTTCATTTCAGCCAGATAATTTACAGGTCATTAGCCATGCGTTTTTGGTAGAATTTGTTTTTTGTTGGGTCGCAGTTCTAACCTAACCTAACCTACTTTTCTGGTAGCATTTCGTTTTTGTTGTGGTCGTTGTACTAACTTAACCACATTTTTTTTAAATAGCGACCGGTTATTTTAAAAAGTAATACAGAGAATTTAAAACCAATTTTTTTTTAGTAGAACATAGTAGAATGACGAATCAAATATTATTAATTCTTATATTATTTACATAACATTATAGACATTACACAGATAATCATTATATATACAAGGTTGTTACTTTCATTTTAGTCAGATACTTTACAGGTAACATTAGCCATGCGTTTTTGGTAGAATTTGTTTTTTGTTAGGGCGCAGTTCTAACCTAACCTAACCTACTTTTCTGGTAGCATTTCGTTTTTGTTGTGGTCGTTGTACTAACTTAACCTACACCTACTTTTTCTAGGTAATATTTTATATTCACAATAGTCAAGTTTTTTCTATAATAATAATATTTCAGTCTTAAAAATAAAACTATGTGAACCAAAAACTATCCTACCTGGCTGTACACTGCGAATATGGATTCCCTTGATTCTGTGCTGAAAGAGACGGTTGAGTGTTTGCTAAATGTTTCTCTTAACTCGGACCAGTGGGACCTTTGCTTCTCTCCCCATCCGCAATGGAGGACTGGGCAAACGACGTGTGCGGGACGGTAGTCTGCCGGCCTTTCTGGCGTCGGCGGCTGGGGCTGTGGACCTTGTTACTGATATTTACTCATTGGATGGTTGCAAGGCCACAATACCTTATGTTTCTAATGCTCGAGCAGCTTGGTCGTGTCTAGTCCCGAATGCGTCGGTACCCGAAAATGATCATCTTCAGCTCTCATGGGATTAGGCAGTGGTGATGTGGATTTTTGGTGGCCTTTTGATGAGGTCAGTGGGTGTGGATAGGGACAGGTGGCATTCAGTGTCTAGGCCGGAATCTGACGCATGGTTACACGCATATCCTTCTCCACATCTGGGAACGCTCCTCGATGACGACTCTTTGCGGGTGGCGGTGGCTCTTCGCCTCGGCTGCGATGTTTGCGAACCTCATTTATACATCTGTGGCACTATGCTGGAGAGCAACGGTCACCACGCTCTCATTATTTGTCGTTGTGCGGGGAGATTTCCACGCCATCACGCGTTAAACGTTATTACCCAAAGGGCGTTGATTTCGACAAATGTGGCATGTATGCTGGAGCCTCCGGGTCTAAGCCGGACAGATGGCAAAAGACCTGATGGTTTGTCCTAGGTGCCATGGCAGAAAGGAAAAAGCCTACTTTAGGACGCCACCTGCGTCAGCACTTTTGCTTGGTCGTACCACCGACTACCGCGACAGCGAGAGCGGCTACTGAATGGGCGGCCCAAAAAATCGAGAAAATATATTCGGGCCTATCAAATAACTTATTCTTATAGTAAGTATATTCGTCGAAAAAATTCTATGAATGAAAGGACACCAGTTGAGCGAGTCATCGCGGAGAGCTGCCCCCTGTGTCAAGTCAGTTTCCACGTTCAGGTCGGTTTGCATTTTTTTGGAACTTGTGATAAAATTTGTGACGCGTTGGTGTATAAGAGTCGAACTCTATCTCTAAAAGCTGCCATAAAACACCATTTTACCACACACACATTACCACAGAGTCAGTGAACGCCAAATGTCTATACCTACCTACAAAATTTTCTTAGCTACGTCACACAATTTATATAAATTTGTTGTGCATTGGTGCCACACAATATGACACACAACGTTTTTCGGCGGTGACGTTCTGACATTATGAAACGTTTGTGTCTTAATTTACTTTGTAATCAGAAAGTCTGTGGACCTCGTCATGATTTGTATGGGGAAATTCTATGTAAAACAATGACATTTTGAAAAACCGGTTGCGCACGCGACTGTGCTAGTGGTACTAAACAGAAGAGCTGCATTGTATGGCACGACCCATAAATCGCTCACATTAAATTCGCGCCTATACGTGATCGTTGCCTCGTTCTTAGTGTCGCGGCGTAAGTCGACGCTGTTTTGGCGGTGGCACTGCTGCTTTACACTTGGGGGTCACACTGAGAAATGGTACTCGGTGGAATCTGTAGCTTTAAAGAGCCCCGGATGCAAAATTTCAATCGGAACGGACTCAAAAAAAAGTTGACCGCCATTTTGATTCCGCCAACTTGAAAAAAACTACGCTTTATTAGATGACCTTGAATGATACATGTTCGAATATTTAACATCTATTGCGACTGGCTTTTGAGATTTTATTGAGATTGGCGTTTCAATTTTGTATGGCGGTCATCTTGTTTTCGCAATTTTGAAAAAAAAAACACCGGTTCACCCATAGACTGGCTGTTCTGAGCGACTTTAGTTCCGGGCAAATTCGATAGGGCAAGTCGTTGCGGAGAACTGGCTCATGTGTCAAGTCAGTTTCCACGTTCAGGTCGGTTTTTAATTTTTTTTGGAGTTGTGATAAAATTTGTGATGTGATGGTGTATAGAGTCAAACCCTATCTCTAAAAGCTGCTATAAAACACAAGTAAGTCAATGAGTGCGACATTACTTTGTATGGCGGCCATTTTGTTTTCACAAATAAAAAAAAAATTTGGCCGGCTTACCCATTGGCTGGCTGTTCTGAGCGACTTTAGTTCAGGGCAAACTCGATAAGGCCAGCCATCGCGGAGAGCTGCCCCATGTGTCAAGTCAGTTTCCAAGTTCAGGTCGGTTTTGCATTTTTTTGGAACTTGTGATAAAATTTGTGATGCGATGGTGTATAGAATTAAACCCTAATTCTAAAAGCTGCTATAAAACACCAGCGATTCTATGAATCAGACATTACTTTGTATGGCGGCCATCTTGGAAAATGGCGGAATCAAAAAATCAAGTAAGGCGTTTGATTTTGAGACCTCAAAGAGCCCCGGATGCAAAATTTCAATCGGATCGGAGTGAAAAAAAATTTGGCCGCCATTTTGAATCCGCCATCTTGGAAAAAAAAAACTTGGTCAGGATTCCCTCTCAAACCTGAACGATATTTGTTCGAACACCTTCCATCTATCTTGACTGGCCTCGGAGATATTCGCGTTTCAATGTTGTATGGCGGCCATTTTGTTTTCGCAATTTTAAAAAAATTTGGCCAGCTTACCCATTGGCTGGCTGTTCTGAGCGACTTTAGTTTCGGGCAAACTCCATAGGTCGAGCCGTTGCGGAGAACTGCCCCATGTGTCAGATCAGTTTCCACGTTCAGGTCAATTTTGCATTTTTTTGGTACTGATAGAAAAATTTCTGATACGACGGTGTATAGAGTCGAGCCTTACCTCTTGTGGGTTCTTCAAAACAACAGGTCAAAGATACAGAAATCACATTGTATGGCGGCCATCTTGGAAAATGGCGGAATCAAAAAATTAAGTATGCAGTTCGAATCTGTGGCCTCTAAGAGCCCCGGATGCAAAATTTAAATCTGATCGGAGAAAAAAAAAATTTGGCCGCCATTTTGAATCCGCCATCTTGGAAAAAAAATTACTCGGTCAAATTTCCCCCTCAACCCTGAATGACATTTGGTCGAGCACCACCCATCTATCTCGACTGGGCTCTGAGATATTCGCGTTTCAATTTTGTATGGCGGCCATCTTGTTTCCGCCATTTTGAAAAATCTCGGACCGGCTCACCCATTGGCCGGCTGTTCTGAGCGACTTTAGTTCCGGGCAAACTCTATAGGTCGAGCCGTCGCGGAGAGCTGCCCCATGTGTCGAGTCAGTTTCCACGTTCAGGTCGATTTCGTATTTTTCTGGTGGTCGTGGAGGCATTTCTGATACGACGATGTATAGAGTCGAGCCCTACCTCTTGTGGGTTCTTCAAAACAGCATGTCAGTGAGTCAGTCAGTGGGTATCGAGCTTTATATATTATAATAACTAGTATTTCGCGTGGGGGCCGCGGGCCCCGAGGGGCCCGCGGAGGTCCTCTGCCACCTTTTTTTTTTAATATTCCTTACCTCTTTTTATTTTACTGGTATGCGTTCGTTTCAACTCTTTTTTTTGAAGTGAAAACTTCTTTAGCGGCGTTGAACACTTTTTGGGATTGGTAAAAAAATGTTAAACTCGCGTCAGGCGTAAGATGGAGAAAAAGTTTAGGTACCAGGATATCATGATCCTCTAAGAGCTTATTTTGAAATACGAATGAAGCTAGAGTCGCGTTCGATTTTTGAAGTGTACGTTGATTTCGTCGTTTTAACGTATGTGCGTTTGGTCTAGTGGCCTTTTTACTTTATTCTTTGGCCACCATTTTGAATCCGCCATCTTGAAAAAAGTAAAAGTATTTTTCGTGGGGTACCTTGCCACCCTGTTTTTTTTTTCAAATATTTCTAACCTTTTTTTACTTTATTCTTTGGCCGCCAATTTGAATCCGTCATCTTGGAAAATAAATTGGTTCATTAGATAACCCCTCCCACATTAAACGAAATTTTGGTCGAGCAGGTTGTATACTACTAACTACTTTTACAACTATATTACTACTATAATTGTAGACAATATTTTTATAGAATTTTGTTCCACAGCAATTGTTTCTCATATTCTCATTTCATAGAATGATCAATTCATGAAAAACTCATTACATTTAAACTTATTCATTAATTTTTACGACCATTTTTTTATTTTTTATACAAATATAGTAGAACGTCGAATCAAATATTATTAATTCTTATGTTATTGACTTAACATAATAGACATTACACTGAAAATCATTACATATACAAGGTCGCTACTTTCATTTCAGCCAGATAATTTACAGGTCATTAGCCATGCGTTTTTGGAAGAATTTGTTTTTTGTTGGGTCGCAGTTCTAACCTAACCTAACCTACTTTTCTGGTAGCATTTCGTTTTTGTTGTGGTCGTTGTACTAACTTATCCACATTTTTTTTAAATAGCGACCGGTTTTTTAAAAAGTAATACAGAGAATTTAAAACCATTTTTTTTAGTAGAACAGTAAAATGACGAATCAAATATTATTAATTCTTATATTATTTTCATAACAACATTATAGACATTATACTGATAATCATTACATATACAAGGTTGCTACTTTCATTTTAGTCAGATTATTTATAGGTAACATTAGCCATGCGTTTTTGGTTGAATTTGTATTTTGTTAGGGCGCAGTTCTAACCTAACCTAACATACTTTTCTGGTAGCATTTCGTTTTTGTTGTGGTCGTTGTACTAACTTAACCACATTTTTTTTAAACAGCGACCGGTTTTTTTAAAAGAAATACAGAGAATTTAAAACCATTTTTTTTTAGTAGAAAATAGTAAAATGACGAATCAAATATTATTAATTCTTATATTATTTACATAACATTATAGACATTACACTGATAATCATTACATATACAAGGTTGCTACTTTCATTTTAGTCAGATAATTTACAGGTAACATTAGTCATGCGTTTTTGGTAGAATTTGTTTTTGTTGGGTCGCAGTTCTAACCTAACCTACTTTTCTGGTAGCATTTCGTTTTTGTTGTGGTCGTTGTACTAACTTATCCACATTTTTTTTAAATAGCGACCGGTTTTTTTAAAAAGTAATACAGATATTTAAAATCATTTTTTTTAGTAGAACATAGTAAAATGACGAATCAAATATTATTAATTCTTATATTATTTACATAACATTATAGACATTATACTGATAATCATTACATATACAAGGTTGCTACTTTCATTTTAGTCAGATTATTTATAGGTAACATTAGCCATGCGTTTTTGGTAGAATTTGCATTTTGTTAGGACGCAGTTCTAACCTAACCTAACCTACTTTTCTGGTAGCATTTCGTTTTTGTTGTGGTCGTTGTACTAACTTAACCTACACCTACTTTTTCTAAGTATTATTTTATATTCACAATAGTCAAGTTTTTTCGGCGGCAATGATGGCAATCTTTTTTTCGCAATTTTGAAAAAAAAGCTTTGACCGGCTCACACATTGGCTGGCTGTTCTATGTTACTTTAGGTCTGGGCAACCTTGACAGGGCCATTTGTTGCGGAGAGCTGGCCCATGTGACAATGTGTGATTCCACGTTCAAGTCAGTTAGGGGTTTTTTTGGTACTTCTGGTAAGGTTTCTGATGCGATGGTGTATAGAGTCGAACCCCTGCTCTAAAGGCTGCTATAAAACAACAGGTCAAAAATACAGAATTTACTTTGAATGGTGATCATCCTGGAAAAAATGGCGGAATCGAAAATTCAAGTATTTCGCGTGGGACCCGTGGAGGATATCCTGCCACCCTCTTTTTTTTTCAAATATTTCTAACCTTTTTTTACTTTATTCTCTGGCCGCTGTCTTGGAAAAGTGTTTCGAGTAGAGGCCGCGTGCCCCGCGGAAAATACCTTTCCGCCCAGTTTATTTTTTCATATATTTCTAACTTTTTATGCGTTTTTTATTACTAATTTTTCTTATTCGGTTCGAAGAGCAGATTACTGCTACTGATTGGAGCTTAAAATGAAACCATAGTGCATACCTTCCTTCTCATTGAAATCAGTCATCTTGGAAAAAGCATTTCGCGTGGGGGCCGAGGGCCCCGCGGGGCCCGCGGAGGGCACCCTGCCGCCCTGTTTTTTTTTTCAAATATTTCTAACCTTTTTTACTTTATTCTTTGGCCGCCAATTTGAATCCGTCATCTTGGAAAAAAATAGGTTCATTAGATTACCCCTCCCACATTGAACGACATTTTGGTCGATCAGGTTGTATACTACTACTGCTACTACAACTATATTACTACTATAATTGTAGACAATATGTTTATAGAATTTTGTTCCACAGCAAATGATTCTCATATTCTCATTTCATAGAATGATCAACTCATGAAAAACTCATTTCATATAATCTTAATTCATTACTTTTTGAGACCATTTTTTTTTTCTTTATATACCTATATACACAGTAGAACATAGTAGAATATATATTATTAATTCTCATATTATTAACTTAACATAATAGACAATACACTTAAAATCATTACATATACAAGGTTGCTACTTTCATTTCAGCCAGATAATTTACAGGGTACATTTTAGCCAATTTAGCCATGCGTTTTTGGTAGAATTTGTTTTTTGTTTGGGCGCAGTTCTAACCTAACCTAACCTACTTTTCTGATAGCATTTCGTTTGTGTCGTGGTCGTTGTACTAACGTAACCTAAACCCCCTTTTTTCTAAGTACTATTTTAAATTCACAATAGTCAAGTTTTTTCTAATAAGTATATTTCCATCTTAGAAATAAAATTTTATGAATAAAAAATTATCCTACCTGGCTGTACACTGCGAATATCGATTCCTTTGATTCTGTGCTGAAAGAGACGGTTGAGTGTTTGCTAAATGTCTCTCTTAGCTAGGACCAGTGGGACCTTCCTTCTACGACGTGTGCGGGACGTTAGCCTGCCGGCCTTTCTGGCGTCGGCGGCTGGGGCTGTGGAGCTTGTTACTGATATTCACTCATTGGATGGTTGCAAGGCCACAATACCTTATGCTTCTGATGCTCGGGCAGCTTGGTCGTGTCTAGTCTCGAATGCGTCGGTACCCGAAAATGATCATCTTCAGCGCTCATGGGATGAGGCAGTGGTGAAGTGGATTTATGATGGCCTTTTGGAGGGGTCATTGGGTGTGGATAGGGCCAGGTGGCATGCAGTTTCTAGGCCGGAATCCGGCGCGCGGTTACACGCATTTCCTTCTCCACATCTGGGAACACTCCTCGATGACGACTCTTTGCGGGTGGCGGTGGCTCTTCGCCTGGGCTGCGATGTTTGCGACCCTCATTTGTGCATCTGTGGCACCATGGTGGAGAGCAACGGTCACCACGCTCTCAGTTGTTGTCGTTGTGCGGGGAGATTTCCACGCCATCACGCGCTAATTGATATTATCCGAAGGGCGTTGATTTCGGCAAATGTGACATGTAGAGGTATGCTGGAGCCTCTTCTAAGCCGGACAGATGGCAAAAGACCTGATGGTTTGACTTTGGTACCTTGGCAGAAAGGAAGTGCCTACTTTGAGACGCCACCTGCGTCAGCACTTTTGCTTGGTCGTACCACCGACTACCGCGACAGCGGGAGCGGCTACTGAATGGGCGGCCCAAAAAATCGAGAAAATATATTCGGGCCTATCAAATTACTTATTCTTATAGTAAGTATATTCTTCGAAAAAATTCTATGAATGAAAGGACACCAGTCGAGCGAGTCATCGCGGAGAGCTGCCTCCTGTGTCAAGTAAGTTTCCACGTTCAGGTCGGTTTGCATTTTTTTGGAACTTGTGATAAAATTTTGACGCGTTGGTGTATAAGAGTCGAACCTTATCTCTAAAAGCTGCTATAAAACACAAGTGAGTCTATGAGTCGTTAGTGTCGTTACCACAAAGTCAGTGAACGCCAAATGTCTATACCTACCTACTAAATTTTCTTAGCTGCGTCACACAATTTATATAAATTTGTAGTGCATTGGTGCCACACAATATGATACACAACGTTTTTCGACGGTGACGTTCTGACGTTATGAAACGTTTGTGTCTTAATTTACTTTGTAATCAGAAAGTCTGTGGACCTCGTCATGATTTGTATGGGGAAATTCTATGTAAAACAATGACATTTTGAAAAACCGGTTGCGCACGCGACTGTGCTAGTGGTACTAAACAGAAGAGCTGCATTGTATGGCACGAGCCATAAATCGCTCACATTAAATTCGCGTCTATACGTGATCGTTGCCTCGTTCTTAGTGTCGCGGCGTAAGTCGACGCTGTTTTGGCGGTGGCACTGCTGCTTTACACTTGGGGGTCACACTGAGAAATGGTACTCCGTGGAATCTGTAGCTTTAAAGAGTCCCGGATGCAAAATTTCAATCGGAACGGACTCAAAAAAAAGTTGACCGCCATTTTGATTCCGCCATCTTGAAAAAAACTACGCTTTATTAGATGACCTTGAATGATACATGTTCGAATATTAAACATCTATTGCGACTGGCTTTTGAGGTTTTATTGAGATTGGCGTTTCAATTTTGTATGGCGGCCATCTTGTTTTCGCAATTTTGAAAAAAAAAACACCGGTTCACCCATAGACTGGCTGTTCTGAGCGACTTTAGTTCCGGGCAAACTCGATAGGGCAAGTCGTTGCGGAGAACTGGCTCATGTGTCAAGTCAGTTTCCACGTTCAGGTCGGTTTTTATTTTTTTTGGAGTTGTGATAAAATTTGTGATGTGATGGTGTATAGAGTCAAACCCTATCTCTAAAAGCTGCTATAAAACACAAGTAAGTCAATGAGTGTGACATTACTTTGTATGGCGGCCATCTTGTTTTCGCAATTTTGAAAAAAAAACACCGGTTCACCCATTGGCTGGCTGTTCTGAGCGACTTTAGTTCAGAGCAAACTCGATAGAGCCAGTCATCGCGGAGAACTGCTCCATGTGTCAAGTCAGTTTCCACGTTCAGGTAGGTTTTGCATTTTTTTAGAATTTGTAATAAAATTTGTGATGCGATGGTGTATAGAGTCAAACCCTAACTCTAAAAGTTGCTATAAAACACAAGCGAGTCTATGAATCAGACATTACTTTGTATGGCGGCCATCTTGGAAAATGGCGGAATCGAAAAAATAAAAACAGCAATAAAATTTGTGGCCCCAAAGAGCCCCGGATGCAAAATTTCAATCGGATCAGAGTGAAAAAAAATTTGGCCGCCATTTTGAATCCGCCATCTTGGAAAAAAAAATACTTGGTCAGATTTCTCCCTTAACCTAGAATGACATTTGTTCGAGCACCCTCCATCTATCTCGACTGGCCTCGGAGATATTCGCGTTTCAATAATGTATGGCGGCCATTTTGTTTTCGCAATTTTAAAAAAATTTGGCTAGCTTACCCATTGGCTGGCTGTTCTGAGCGACTTTAGTTCGGGGCAAACTCCATAGGTCGAGCCGTTGCGGAGAACTGCCCCATGTGTCAGGTCAGTTTCCACGTTCAGGTCAATTTTACATTTTTTTGGTACTGATAGGCAAATCTCTGATATGATGGTTTAAAAAATCGAACCCCACCTCTTGTGGGTTCTTCAAAACAACAGGTCAAAGATACAGAAATTACATTGTATGGCGGCCATCTTGGAAAATGGCGGAATCAAAAAATTAAGTATGCAATTCGAATCTGTGACCTCGAAGAGCCCCGGATGCAAAATTTCAGTCGGATCGGAGTAAAAAAAAATTTGGCCGCCATTTTGAATCCGCCATCTTGGAAAAAAAAATACTTCATCAGATTTCCCCCTCAACCCTGAATGACATTTGGTCGAGCACCACTCGTCTATCTCGACTGGCTTCTGAGATATTCGCGTTTCAATTTTGTATGGCGGCCATCTTGTTTCCGCCATTTTGAAAAATCTTGGAGCGGCTCAGCCATTGGCCGGCTGTTCTGAGCGACTTTAGTTCCGGGCAAACTCTATAGGTCGAGCCGTCGCGGAGAGCTGCCTCATGTGTCGGGTCAGTTTCCACGTTCAGGTCGATTTCGTATTTTTCTGGTGGTCGGGGGAGCATTTCTGATACGACCGTGTATAGAGTCGAGCCCTACCCCTTCCGGGTTCTTCAAAACAGCATGTCAGTCAGTGAGTCAGTCAGTGGGTATCGAGCTATGATGATCTTTGGCGCTCATGGGATGAGGCAGTGGTCAAGTGGATTTATGATGGCCTCTCGGAGGAATTAGTGGGTTTGGATAGGGCCAGGCGACATGCAGTGTCTAGCCCGGAATCCGGCGCGTGGTCACACGCATTTCCTTCTCCATATCTGGGAACGCTACTCGATGACTCTTTGCGGGTGGCGGTGGCTCTTCGCCTGGGCGGCGATGTTTGCGAACCTCATTTATGCATCTGTGGCACAATGGTGGTAGGCAACGGTCACCACGCTCTCAGTTGTTGTCGTTGTGCGGGGAGATTTCCAAGCCATCACGCGCTAAGCGATATTATCCGAAGGGCGTTGATTTCGGCAAATGTGACATGTATGCTGGAGCCTCCGGGTCTAAGCCGGACAGATGCAGATGGCAGAAAGGAAAGTGCCTACTTTGGGACGCCACCTGCGTCAGTACTTTTGCTTGGTCGTACCACCGACTACCGCGACAGCGAGAGTGGCTACAGAGTCGGCGGCCCAAAAAATAATTACTTTATTACTTACTACTTAATTTACTTTGTAATCAGAAAGTCTGTGGACCTTGTCATGATTTGTATGGGGAAATTCTATGTAAAACAATGACATTTCGAAAAACCGGTTGCTTACGCGACTGCGGTAGTGGTACTAAACAGAAAAGCTGCATTGTATGGCACGACCCATAAATCGCTCACATTAAATTCGCACCTATAAGTGATCGTTGCCTTGTTTTTAGTGTCGCGGCGTAAGTCGACGCTGTTTTGGAGGCGGCACTACTGCTTTACACTTGGGGGTCACACTGAGAAATGGTACTCGGTGGAATCTGTGGCCTTAAAGAGCCCCGGATGCAAAATTTCAATCGGAACGGATTCAAAAAAAAGTTCACCGCCATTTTGATTCCGCCATCTTGAAAAATCAAGTATGGCGTTTGATTTTGAGGCCTCGAAGATGTCTGGATGCAAAATTTCAATCGGATCGGAGTGAAAAAAAATTTGGCCGCCATTTTGAATCCGCCATCTTGAAAAAAACTACGCTTTATTAGATGACCCTTCCAACCTTGAATGATACTTGTTCGAATATTAAACATCTATTGCGACTGGCCTTTGAGATTTTATGGAGATTGGCGTTTCAATTTTGTATGGCGGCCATCTTGGTTTCGCGATTTTGAAAAAAAATTGACCGGTTCACCCATAGGCTGGCTGTTCTGAGCGACTTTAGTTCAGGGCAAACTCGATAGGGCCAGTCATCGCGGAGAGCTGCCCCTGTGTCAAGTCAGTTTCCACGTTCAGGTCGGTTCGCATTTTTTTGGAACTTGTGATAAAATTTGTGATGCGATGGTGTATAGAATGAAACCCTAACTTTAAAAGCTGCTATAAAACACAAGCGAGTCTATGAATCAGACATTACTTTGTATGGCGGCCATCTTGGAAATTAGCGGAATCGAAAAATCAAGTATTGCGTTTAATTTTGAGGCCTCGAAGAGCCCCGGATGCAAAATTTCAATCGGATCGGAGTGAAAAAAAATTTGGCCGCCATTTTGAATCCGTCATCTTGGAAAAAAAAAAACTTGGTCAGATTTTCCTCTCAACTCTGAACGACATTTGATCGAGCACCCTCCATCTATCTCGACTGGCCTCGGAGATATTCGCGTTTCAATGTTGTATGGCGGCCATTTTGTTTTCGCAATTTTAAAATTAGTTCTGAGCAAACTCGATTGGTCGAGCTGTTGCGGAGAACTGCCTCATGTGTCAGGTCAGTTTCCACGTTCAGGTCAATTTTTCATTTTTTTGGTACTGATAGGCAAATTTCTGATGCGATGGTTTAAAAAATCGAACCCCACCTCTTGTGGGTTCTTCAAAACAACAGGTCAAAAATACAAAAATTACATTGTATGGCGGCCATCTTGGAAAATGGCGAAATCAAAAAATTAAGTATGCAGTTCGAATCTGTGGCCTCTAAGAGCCCCGGATGCAAAATTTCAATCGGATCGGAGTAAAAAAAAATTTGGCCGCCATTTTGAATCCGCCATCTTGGAAAAAAAATTACTTGGTCAGATTTCTCCCGCAACTCTGAACGACATTTGATCGAGCATCTTGCATCTATCTCGACTGGCCTCGGAGATATTCGCGTTTAAATGTTGTATGGCGGCCATTTTGTTTTTGCAATTTTAAAAAAATTTGGCCGGCTTACCCATTGGCTGGCTGTTCTGAGCGACTTTTGTTTTGGGCAAACTCGATTGGTCGAGCTGTTGCGGAGAACTGCCCCATGTGTCAAGTCAGTTTCCACGTTCAGGACAATTTTTCATTTTTTTAGTACTGATAAGCAAATCTTTGATGCGATGGTTCAAAAAATCGAACCCCACTTCTTGTGGGTTCTTCAAAACAACAGGTCAAAGATACAGAAATTACATTGTATGGCGGCCATCTTGGAAAATGGCGGAATCAAAAAATTAAGTATGCAATTCGAATCTGTGACCTCGAAGAGCCCCGGATGCAAAATTTCAGTCGGATCGGAGTAAAAAAAAATTTGGCCGCCATTTTGAATCCGCCATCTTGGAAAAAAAAATACTTCATCAGATTTCCCCCTCAACCCTGAATGACATTTGGTCGAGCACCACCCGTCTATCTCGACTGGCCTCTGAGATATTCGCGTTTCAATTTTGTATGGCGGCCATCTTGTTTCCGCCATTTTGAAAAATCTCGGACCGGCTCACCCATTGGCCGGCTGTTCTGAGCGACTTTAGTTCCGGGCAAACTCTATAGGTCGAGCCGTCACGGAGAGCTGCCCCATGTGTCGGGTCAGTTTCCACGTTCAGGTCGATTTCGTATTTTTCTGGTGGTCGGGAGGGCATTTCTGATACGACCGTGTATAGAGTCGAGCCCTACCTCTTGTGGGTTCTTCAAAACAGCATGTCAATGAGTCAGTCAGTGAGTGAGTGGGTATCGAGCTTTATATATAATAATAATAATAAAAACAACAATAAAAAAACCAGACATGAAAATTTGATCATCAGCGTTGTGTTGTGCCTTCGGGAAAGTGAAGCGGTCGCTGGCTCAGCATTACGCTGAGGTGTTAGACACCTGCAGCACTGATTTTCAGCCAGAACCGTCTGTGACTCAAGAAACGATACACAGTGTAGATTAAATAAATCAATATACTACATAAACCATAAACTGGATTTAGCAATCAAAAAAGTTAATTTAGAAAATACCATTATATATTTTGAACTATTATGTATTTTAACCCATTATACATTTTAAACCAACTTTATATGTTCTGATCTGCACCCGAGGTTTATATTAAAAGTGTGACAAAAGTGAGAAAATTTACACTAAAGTCTCACATCATCTTCATCTCCCTAGCGTTTTCCCGGCATTTGCCACGGCTCAGTGAGCCTGGGGTCCGCTTTGACAACCTAAACCCACAATTTGGCGTAGCCACTAGTTTTTACAGAAGCGACTGCCATCTGACCTTCCAACCCAGAGGGGTAACTAAGTCTTATTGGGATCGGTCCGGTTTCCTCGCGATGTTTTCCTCAAAAAGCTCATGGTAAATTTCAAATGCAATTTCGCACATAAATTTCGATAAACTCAGAGGGATTCGAACCCGCGACCCTCTACTTGAGAGGCCACAGGTCAAACCACTAGGCTACTACGGCTTTTTTTACACTAAAGTCTCGGATTGATTTTAATAAGTCAAGTACATAAATTTGTAGTTAGCTAATAATTTTTAAACGCTTTTTCAGTGTCACAAATCGAAATTAAATATTTAACACAATTTGGACATATTTAATTTTACATTTCTATAGCCGAATAAAAACATTTCCGCGTCTGTCACGCAGTAAATCCACTATTAAGCATTAACAATAATATTTGTAAAACAATATTTATCTGTATCAAAATAATACACTTTTTGAAACTAAATTCTACAATGCCATTATGAAATCTGTTACGTTAGAGTCACAGTTACCTTTTGGACGCCATTTTGTAGTTATGCTTTTGAATTTCGAAATGTAAATTTAGTTTTTGTTGGTATTTAAGGACAGTTTTTTTTAAATCATCATCAGACGACCGGACGATGGCTAAGGGCAAAGTAATATGGTTATCTGGTAAGTTGATAAAGTATAATTTTGTAAGCAAATTTTTATTTAACAAAACTCCAAAAATACAACTTAAATATAAAAAAAATGAAAATGAAATTATTTATTTCAGATACAAATTAATTGAGTAATCCATATCCATATATAACGTTAGTAACAAGAACAAAACAAAAATAACAAGAACAACAAGACAAACAACAACACAACAACAACAACAAGAAATAACAAGATAAATTAATTTAACTATAACTAAAATAAATCTAAAAACGTACGACTCCCCCGCGGCATTGAGCCAAAGATGCTGGCAGCATTTCCCCGCTGTATCGCAATACTGATTCGCTGAGCGAGGAAGCTGCCAGCTCTTTGGTCTCCGTTGTAGTCGATCAGCCTCTTAGTCATTTCCTTCATGAACACATGTAAGTAAATTAGGTACGTAAATAGTTAACTTAAATTAAAGCGTTGAAAACATTAACTGCTCGGATTTTTCTTCCATTCTGGCTGGGGCAAAGAAATCAGAATTTACCAGGACCCCGATTTTTTCAAAGAACATTATGCGAAAAGAGCTTTTTTTTTTATTATAGCCTTTTTATTCCGAATTCCCTACATTTTCAGTAAGCATAATGTTGTTGTTGTTGTTGTTGTTTTTTTTTCTTATTAAATTGTCGCGTAAATTCGGCGTGCCTCATGGCATAGGCCTCCTCCGTGTATTGGAGGGTTTGGGCTATAGTTCCCACGGGCGCCCAGTGCGGATTGGAAACTTAACACACACCATTGAATTTCTTCGCAGATGTGTGCAGGTTTCCTCACGATGTTTTCCTTCACCGAAAAGCTCATGGCAAATTACAAATGTAATTTTCGCACATAAATTCCGAAAAACTCAGAGGTGCGTGCCCGGGATTTGAACCCACGACGCTCTGCTTGAGAGGCCACAGGTCAAACCACTAGGCTACCACGGCTTTTTTTCAACACAAAGGCTTACTTACCCCTAAAAGGGATTTCTTCCAGTTAACCTTCACATCAGCATTATTACCTAATAGGAAATATCAAATCAATCAAGAAATTTTTACACGTGACAGTTGGTAACAGATAGAAAAATTCGAAGGCTTACTCACCTGCCATGGGTGGTGTAGGGGTATAGCACGCGTCACGGAATGACGAAACCCGGGTTCGATTCCCGGCCATAGCTTTACTTTTCGGATTTTTCTATGTGTTCTAATTTTCAGTGTCGTCACAGAATATATAATAGTACTAACGTACAGAATGGCCACGCTCCGCCCCGCACCTATTCGAGTTACCCCACCCCTCAAGCGCAGTCTGCCGGAAAGCTGCTGGCAACTAGTAGGGCTCGCAACGCGATGTATGTCGGCCGCACGTCACAAGTTCGGGAACCTATCCTACCTACTTCATTTTATAAAACATTAGAAAATTTATGCTTTCTGAAATTATCGCGATTAATACATGAAATAACTACAGAATCATTCGCTTAAGTTTGTTGTCGTACATCTATTGTAATTGAAAATAATAATGCTTAAATACACAGACAGACACATTTTAAGTAAGTTTAAATAAATAGATAACGATAAAGTACATTTATTTGCACACATCTAAGCCATATCTTCATTATAAGTACCTATATTTATGTCATTGGTAGTACTTATAGTACTAGGTTTTTGCGATAGACAGCCCTGTGTATCTTACGCACACATTGACCCGTGTACAGACGACGTTTTGCCTGTGTTCATTTCAGAACGCGGATTTTGTACGTCGTGGCCGCCGTGTGGTGTCGTTTAGAAATTATTACCTAAATTTACAGATAAATGTAACTGGTACAGACTAATCAGAAACTATTTGTCCAAGGGACGCTGGTCCATTAACTCAATATTTAACCGAACAGTTAATATCTCGTTCAAATGTTTGTTTAGTTTATCAAAGGCTCGATCCCGATTTTCCAGAGTCTGTATGAATTTATTGACTTTGGTGTGGAAATTAGTATAAATTTAATGTTTTAACAAACTTAATACTTTACAATCATGCTAAACGTAGCTTTTACAAGAGTTAGGCTCTGTCTGTCTACCCCGTAAGGGATAAAGATGTAATTTATATACCTATGTATGTATTATTATATATTAGTATTAATATTAATGTTTGTTGATAACTAAACTAAACTAAACTATTAAACTTAAATGCACACCTTCAATTTGTAGCACTAACTCAATACTTCAAATAATATTGATTGGTTAATTATGCTCGTTTTGTAAACATTTCTTCTTTTGAATAAACTTTTTTTTTTTTTTTTTTTGTGTTAAGGTATATAATAGAATAATTTAACTTTGTCAACCGCACTCGCAGTCGGCCAAGATAGGTAGGTACAGGCTCAGCCTAGGTTGGTCTCTGATGGATAATCAGATATTATTATAAATGTTTTTTGGTGAAATAAATTATTTTGTATTTGTATTTGAGATAGGGCAGATCAGGAGTAGGTACCTACCCGAAATCGACGAGCATGTATGAAGGGATTGATGAATGTGGATGAAGCGAAAGAGGTATGTCAGGATCGTAGCAAGTAGGACAAAGTAGTCTCTGCCTACCCCTTTCGGAAAGAGGCGTGACGGTATGTATGGATTCGGCTCGGACATAGTGCGAAACCGATCTTAGTCTAAAAACTGAGTTTATAAAATAAATACGTTATATTGTTCCAGTTCTCATCCTCGGTTCGGGCTTGGCGCAGCCCGTCCCGGACCCCAAGGCCCAGCCTGACCCACAGTGCCCGTGCCCCTGCCCCGACCCTTGCCCCGACCCTTGCCCCGACCCCTGCCCCTGCCCCTGCGACCCCTGCCCCCCCTGCGACTGCGCGATCGACGTGAGACCATGCAACCCATGCGCGCAGCAAGTCAACTTTGGTTACGGGCAGGCACCAACTGGTAAGTACTATACAATACAAATACTCTGTATTGAAGACCACAAATCAGTAGAAAACAATACAGAAACAAAGAACAAAGTATACAATAGGCGGTCTTATCGCTTAATAGCGATCAACCTATAACGAAGCACGTATATAGCGAAGTATCAAAATTTTTTGACATGATAACGTCTTATAAATCGATGAACACCAGCTGCAGGCACGAAAAAGTGTCGCGTTCCGCGTGACGTCAGAGCTGGCAGTTTTCATCAATGTTTCTTTATGACGTTATCACGTAAAACTATCGTCCGCAAACAGACTTTACAGACACTACAGGCAGGGGCGTAGCGTGCCTTGGTGGGGCCCCGTATAAAAAATTATTTGGGGGCCCTTATGAAGGGTAAAGTTTTCTCACATTTATTTTTGCTTACGCACGTCGGGGGCCCCCGTGGCCCGGGGGCCCCGTATAATTGATACGGCAGATACGGCGATAGCTACGCCCCTGACTACAGGTTTCTTTTAATGGGATTATCTATCTATCTCCAGCCGATACGTCCCACTGCTGGGCACAGGCCTCCTCTCAGAATGAGAGGGCTTGGGCTATAGTTCCCACGCGGGCCAATCATTTACAATGAAATTTACCATGAGCTTTTCGGTGAAGGAAAACATCGTGAGGAAACCTGCACACAACTGCGAAGCAATTCAATGGTGTGTGTGAAGTTCCCAATGGGATTAGGGCGAAGGAAATGTCGCAGAAAACGTCTTCTCTTCTTCACCCGTAGCGTCTATTAGCCACTTCGAAGCATCTCTGAAGAGGCTAATAGCGCTAGAACTCCACGGACCAAGGGCATCAACACCGAAAGGCATCGAAATGCTGCAAGCAATTTTAGTAATGTTTGGCAGAGCTACCCGAAACCGACGAGCATATAATGAAGAGATTGATGAATATGAATGTGGATATAGCGAAACATATGTCAGGATCGTAGCTAGTGGAACAAAGTAGTCTCTGCCTACCAGTGGCGTGGTGTCAAGTATATCAGAAGGCAAGCCGAAGGGAACTTAACTAGCCTTTTCCTCTAATTCTGCACAATAAATTGCCCAACTGCCTTAAAATAGGCAAGCCAAGTGGGAATCGAGTTCTATGGACGCCACGCCACTGCTGCCTACCCATGGGGGAAAGAGAAGAGGCGTGACGTTATTTCTGTATGGCAGAGGTGCAAGTAGTGTGGTAATAATCGTTTGGCCCACAGGTAGCGTGATAGTCAAGCCTGGTGAGATCCGGTTCCAACAGCAGCAGCCCATCGTCGTCCGGCCTGGCCAGATCACCCTTCCCCGCCCCCAGCCCATATGGGTCCGACCGCGGCCGGTACAGCCGCCCCAGCCAGCCCCCATCTGCGTCCGCCCGCCCCCGGTGCAACCGCCCCAGCCGGCGCCGATATGCGTCCGCCCGCCGCCTGTATGCGTCCCGGTGCCGCCGCCGATATGCGTTAGACCCCCACCGGTGCCAGTGCCACGACCGTGTCCGATCAAGGTTGGTTTTTTGAAGTTTGAGCACTTTTTGGGATTTGTAAAAAATGTTAAACTCGCGTCAGGCGTAAGACGGAGGCAGAGTTTAAGTACCATCAGGATATCAGATCCTATATATTTTGAAATACGAATGAATCGCGTTCGATTTTTGAAGTGTTTTTTTGTTGAGTCGTGGAGCAAAAGTACTAGGGCATCAGCACATTGTTAGAGGTCTGTCAATATAGATTACATACATTTTTTTTGTAAGCGGCCAGTCTTGAGCGTAATGGAGGTTACAACATTAAAATCAAATCTTAGCTGCATGAATCAGAATCAGAATCAGAATTTTTTATTGTCATCATTGTTACATATTCAACACTACATTGCGTAAATACAGACGTCAAAAAGAACAAGAATGACTCGTCATTGAGTGCGCAGTACAAATTGCCATTCCATTTTACTTAGCAGAAATCTATTTATTATCAATCATGCTGTAGGCTTATTGTCTAACTCGCTCGCAATCGCCATCGTGTTCATGTTGACAGTTCATGTATGGGCTGACAATTGGCATCGGAATCAGCTAGCTGTCACTTTTATACAAGAACTGTCAAAATCAACACGATGGCGATTGCGAGCGAGTTAGACAATAAGCCTACTGTTTTCACTTCTGCCGGCACTCCTTCCCGTCGCTTTATTTATACAGTGGCGTGCGGTGGGAATTCGTGAGGGTAGGGTAGCGGTACGGTGACGGAACGGCGTACGATTTCATTAAAACAGCTTCGTGATAAAAATGGTTTTGTAATCTGTTTTCTTGTCCTCAGGTCCAACCGGCTCTAGTGCAGCCGCCTCTTCCGGCCGCATTGGTAATCTCCCCCCCACGGATCATAGTGCCAGCGCCCCCCACCATCGTCTTCCAGCCTGATCCCCCACAGGTCTTCAGGACTTGCGGCTGTGCGTCGGTGAAGAAACTCCCCTGCCAGCCCCCTTGCCCTCCACCGTGCCCCCTGCCCTGTCCACCCCCTCCATGCCCTTGCCAATACTAGATCACATCTAGAACTCGTCAGATAAAATTGTAAGATTTGTCTTAAGAAGTCATCGCTAGATTTGGAGTATTGTCAATTGAAATGAAAATAGATTGAAGTATCCGACAATATTGGCAATATTAAGAACTTCTCCAAGTACATTCTGCGTCCTGGCGATATAAGAATATATTGGCAATGTAACGAATGACTGCAATATTTTTATTTTTCATAAACTTCGTTCATTACTTTTTAATATTCTCTAGGATCTACTAATGGATGAATACTGCATGAATTTGACGTTTTTTAATAGAAATTAGCTCCAATGTTATAGGGCTTTATGTCGTACTAAATATGTATTGAAGTTATATAAGTATTATATTTATTTGTATATATTATTTTAAGGCTACATTTGTAAGCGTGAACGCAATCGAATATTATACGGGTGATATCAGCAACATATATATGTTTTTCATTGTCTTATGCATCAACCCATCCTCAAACCTTTTTATTACTAAATAAGTAATTATTTATTACTGGTTTCTGATCACGACTTCGTCTGCGTAGAATTTTGTTTGCAATTGACACGTTTATCGCTATCCCGCAGGAGTTATGCAATTTTCCGGAATAAAAAGTAGCCTATAACCTGCAAGCTTATTACGTAACTCGCTCGCGATCACTATCGTCTTCATTTTGACAGTTAATGTATGGGCTGACAATTGGCATCGGAATCAGCTAGCTGTCACGTTCATACAAGAACTGTAAAAATGAACACGATGGCGATTGCGAGCGAGTTACGTAATAAGCCTGCTGGCCGGTGATTTTCTCGAAAGAAGTTAAAGTTTGCATCAAAATCCGTTCAGCCGTGTTCACGTGATGCACTCGCGAATATACAGACAAACAGATAAAATTTCTAAAAACTGTTGGAACGTGTTCTGTGTTCTGTTATAGTTATCTATGATTCCGTCTCTATTTATTACTACGAAACAGACAGAGACGTCATCATAGATAATTGACAGTTAAGGAGAGGTGAAACAGGCTCTAAGTATTCCCAGCCATTTTTTAAAATACCTATCTTTCATTTACAGGCTTTTGATCCTCTTCAGCTTTATTATATGTATAGATTTATAGATAAAAGATATCCTTGCAGGTATCGTGACACTAGCAAAAAATATACAACAGTGAGAAAACTGCTCTTAATATGTTTTCGGGAGTGTCGTCGATTCATTTTGGCAATGGTGTTATTACATCTTTAAAATTAGCGATCGAAGGATATATTCGATACCTAAACAGATTTCAGAGGACAAAAACCCATATTTTGATTTAAATGATGTTTAAGTTTATGAGTTAAGGTTAAATAAAAAAAATAACTTGCCAAAACATAGATTTATTATCAAATTAAATACATAAATAAACAAAAGAACAATTTTGAATGACACTTTTTTTTTCAATCCAGACACATAGGCTATTCGTTTTGTTTGTTGAAACAATAAAAACAAAACACAAGTTGCAATTTGGAAATGTAAACCTAATCAAACCAAATCAAATCAAATACATTAATACAGAATATTATTATGATAATCTCAAATGAAACCTATACGTCTGGAGTTTTTTTACAATATGCGATTTAAAATTAAAATTTTGAATTCGGAAGGCTTTTTCACGTTCACATATTACTTACAAAATTGATCACTGATCAATACTGACATTATCTGATTCACAGTTATTTTCAAAAAGATTAAGAATGTTGCCATTAGGAAAAAGTATTTATATTCCTAATATTGCTAAGCACATGCCGAATTCAGCGGCAATATTGAGAATATATCTGCCATACCACTTGACAATATGACATTTATAGCTTTCTGATAAAATACAGCCTGTGGCGTGCCATGGTAGGCAGTGGTAAGCAGCGGTAAGGTGAGCTTACTATACAGGTGAATAACCTATCCGAAGTGAGACCAATATACTAAAAGAGAGAGCCAATAAATCGTTTGATATTGTCCGATGTTTTAGATTCTAGGTTGTAACTCAAAAATGGCTTGTTAAATCCTCCTCCCGCGCATGCGATCGAGTTACTCAAGGAGGATGAGCTATCTATAAAAAAGAACCATAGGGCAGACCAACACCGAAACCGCGGCCTACACCCAGGCCTAAACCTAGGGGATACCCTCCTAGACCAAGGCCTAGATTAGGAGATGATTCACAAACTGTGGTAGCGCCGAGACCTCCTAAACCACCAAGAGAACCTAAACCGCCGAGGCCGTAACCGAGACCTCCAAGACCTAGGGGGTATCCCCCGAGACCCAAAAGGTTAGGTGACGATTCGCAGACTGTAGTAGCTCCTAGTGAATTAAGGCCGCCCAAACCACCAAGGCCCATTCCTAGGCCACCGTAACCCATGCCCCCGTATCCCAGGCCTCCAAACCCTAGTAGATTCGGTGATGATTCACAAACAGTTGTGGCACCAAGGCCTCCTAAGCCACCGAGGCCTCCTAGCCCTAGACCACCATAGCCCAAACCTCCTAACCCGAGCCCGCCTATTCCGAGGCCGAAATTCGGTGATGACTCGCAGACAGTGGTAGCGCCTCCTAGCCCAAGGCCACCGTAGCCTAGACCTCCTAACCCTAGTCCGCCTAATCCTAGGCCTAAATTAGGTGATGATTCGCAGACAGTTGTAGCGCCTCCTAGCCCTAGACCGCCGTAGCCTAGACCTCCTAGGCCTAACCCCCCTAATCCTAGCCCTAGGTTAGGTGAAGACTCGCAAACAGTGGTTGCGCCACCAAGACCGCCTAGGCCTCCTAGCCCCAGACCGTAGCCTAGGCCGAAGTTAGGAGTGGATTCGCAGACAGTAGTGGCTCCTAGGGTAGGTATGCCGATGTTAGGGGCTGTTTCACAAACCGTCCCCATCCCTGGAAACAGGGGGTTAGCCCTGGCAAGGCACAGGAGTCCTAGAAATAAAAAATAAAAAATATATGCCTAGATATATGTAGGTGTTAGTATTTTATTGTATAAAAATTATGGAACGAAGAAAATAATCAGCCAAATAACCGTGTGCAAAGGCGAGCTTATGCTTGTGCAGGATCTCTGCCAATCAGTCTTTGAATGGATAAGTGTAACAATAAATTACTTGGGTTTCTTATCTCAAAAAAATAGGAACCCTTAGAAGTAAGTTTCATCACTCCGTGTCGGTCTGTCTGTCTGTCAAGACCTTAAATTAATAAGATAATAAGAAATAGTTACATAGTTACATAGGTATACACGCCCAAGTGGGCGGATAGTATTTTATTGTAAATTATCTCTGTGATCATTATTATGCGAAGCAATTCAATGGTGTGTGTGAAATTCCCAATCCGCACTGGGCCCGCGTGGGGACTATAGCCCAAACCCTACAATAAATGGAGGAGGCCTATGCCACTATAATTGCCACGATAATGTATAAAAAAAAAGACTACGTGTACTGAAATTAAAAGATAAAATAGGTAATAGGTTAATAAAAGGGCCACCTTTTTTTTTGTTATACACGGTGTATCAGATAGCCCCTAACAATAATCAACTAGGGTATATATTATATAACCATAGCTATAGAAGCTAAAAAAAATATTAAAAAAAAATTGGAGTAATTTTTTTTTATGTTTTCTATAGGAATAGGAACGATTACAGTTAATACTACCATTCCTATAGAAAATATAAAAAAAAATACTCCAATTTTTTTTTATATTTTTTTTAGCTTAGTTCTGTAGCTATGGTTATATACCCCAGTTGATTATTGTTAGGGGGTATCTGATACCCTGTATGTATAGGAAGGAAACGAGCAAGTGGATCACCTGATGGTAAGCGATCACCACTACCCATAGACACACCCGCAACCCCGGAGGGATCGCAGATGCGTTGCCAACCTAGAGGGCTAAGATGAAATGCCTCTTGTGCTCGTAATTTCCCCGGCTGTCTTATTCTCCACACCGGAACACAGCAGTGCAGGCACTGCTGCTTAGCGGCAGGATTAGCAAGTAAGATGGTGGTAGCGATCCGGGCGGACCTTGTACAAGGCCCTACCATCAGCATATTATATTTTATATTATTTTATGTGAGAGGTAATATTAAGAGTAACAAATTATACGCACCAATGAAGAAAAAGCAGGTCTTGGCAGCCATTTTGTAGCTTCTATCCCAATGTGATGTAATACTCGCACAGAACACTTTATATACGAAAAAGTAAGAAAAACTAATTTAGATTGTTTTGCTAGCATCTCTCATGGTTCACTGGTTGATACAACATTTGATAATTTTGCGAGTTAATTAAGAAAATGTTTGTATAATCAAGAGAATCAAGATTACTACCTACTCGGCGGCACAATTGATGCAAATCGCTTGAATACGTCATCACTACATAGTATAAAACAAAGTCGCTTTCTCTGTCCCTTCCCTATGTCCCTATGTATGCTTAAATCTTTAAAACTACCTACGCAACGGATTTTGATGCGGTTTTTTTAATAGATAGAGTAAATCAAGAGGAAGGTTTATATGTAAGTAAAATACATAATGGTTCAAAATATATAATGCTATTTTCTGTAAAACTATTAGCTAAATAAACTTTTTTGATATCGTAATCTATAGATTGGTTTAGGTTAGGTTAGGTTTGTTTTATAACAATCCTGTTAATTTGACACTTTCTGAGAAAATCGCATTATATATTTTGAACCATTATGTATTTTAACCCATTATGCATTTTGAACTTTATGTATTTTAATACGTACCCTTTCGGAGCCTATTAAATGCAAACAAACAAATCTTTCCTCTTCATAATATTAGTGTAGAAAAAGCAAATGGAGAAGTTTTCAAATTATGCAAATACTTGGTAACGTCTTGTTGTGAATCTCAATGGCAGTTAAAACGGTAAGTTTAGCGAGCTCTAGCTTTAGTGTTAATCCTTCTGTTAAGTGCAAGAAACTTTTACTCAAGCTTTTCACCCATTGCACTACAGCATTAAGAAGAGTCTACCACAGAGGTACTCCCGGAGTCACAGAATATATAATAGTACTAACGTACAGAATGGCCACGCTCCGCCCCGCACCGATTCGAGTTACCCCACCCCTCAAGCGCAGTCTGCCGGAAAGCTGCTGGCAACTAGTAGGGCTCGCAACGCGAGGTACGTTGGCCGCACGTCACAAGTTCGGGAACCTATCCTACCTACTTCATTTTATAAAACATTAGAAAATTAATGCTTTCCTGAAATTATCGCGATTAATACATGAAATAACTACAGAATCATTCGCTTAAGTTTGTTGTCGTATCTCTATTGTAATTGAAAATAATAATGCTTAAATACACAGACAGACACATTTTAAGTAAGTTTAAATAAATAGATACCTAACGATTAAGTACATTTATTTGCACACATCTAAGCCATGTCTTCATATAAGTACCTATATTTATGTCATTGGCAGTACTTATAGTACTAGGTTTTTGCGATAGACAGCCCTGTGTATCTTACGCACACATTGACGCGTGTACAGACGACGTCGTGCCTGTGTTCATTTCAGAACGCGGATTTTGTACGTCGTGGCCGCCGTGTGCCGGAGGACTTACCCCCACTATACCTTTTACCAGAACTTCAATATTTAAATACCTAATAAAAATGATTATTGATTAGACACACACTAAATTTGTTACTTTTCAAATATATGTTTTGTACGTGTTTATATTAAATCTTACATACATATTACGTACCTACATACATTCAAGCCATACGGATAGGCAGAGACTACTTTGTTCCAATGAACACAAAATATTTACCTTGCTACTCCGCTAATTACGCAAAGCAACGGAAAACGAACGAACAAAAAGAACGGTTAAGAGGCTGACAACACCTAATTTTGTTGAAATTGATGTTATTTAAACACTTTTTTAAGAAAAACTGCACACAAAAAAAAATACAAAAAAAATATAATGTTAATTTTCAACATATTTCAAACACGCTAGACGGGCTCGATACATAATTGAACAAAATCGGCTCGATAGAAAATAATTGCAAAGATTGGTCTTAAAATCATCATTAAACGGTTCTATGTCTTTATTTTTTCGACGTATGGGTCTGCAATTAAAAACATAAAGTCAACATATTCATACCTAAACGGCTAACGAGTCATATTTCACAAATAATCCATACTTTTGTTTATTTCTTATGATTTGTGTCTTATTTGCAAGATTTTAGACGCGCGCCAAGCTGCCGGAATAGTTTCTTCTCTTTCACTAACAGGCACGTGAACCGTATGTGTGAAGAGTGGCGCTGCTCCAGGTCATTTGCTGTTGACAGCGCCTTAAGTAGCGGAGTAGCAAGGTAAATATTTTGTGTTAATTGAAATGGAACTCCGCAAGGTAACGCCTGTTTCAATAAAATATTTACTTAGGCATTGTTCCACTTGCTACGATCCTGACATACCTCTTTCGCTTCATCCACATTCATCAATCTCTTCATACATGCTCGTCGGTTTCGGGTACTCCTGACGTGCCCTTTTTTCAAAACGTCTCCTATTTGGTCACGGAATCCGTCTAGGCCTTCCCCGCCCAACGCAACCATTCACACTCCCCATATTGATCCGTATATTAAATCTAAAATTAAAATAGTTAATTGGTACATAGGGTAACTTCCTGCTGCTACATTCCCCGAGCGGTACAACTTAGGGATCTTTAAAAAGCGAGCCTACCTGTTCCTGAAAGGGCCGGCAACGCACCTGTGATTCCCCACGTCTTGCAGGTGTCCCTGGGCGATGGTGATCACTTTCCATCAGGTGACCCGTCTGCTCGTTTTCCCCCTCTAATATATAAAAAAAAAAAGGGTATCGCAATAAAAAGATTTAATTACAATGAAACTACAAATATTATAAAGTATTGGTTTATCACATAATTTAATTAATTTAGGTACTTACAGAGATGTGATGATATTATTCGTACCTGAAAATTAAATAAAGAATAACAATTATTATTTATTTTTTAATTTATCCACTTATGTTTATGAATAAGGGTGCGACCAAACCGCCGCGTATACGCAGTGACGTGTCGTATACGTCACGTTTTCTCATAGTTTCTCCATATATTTTGTTGCGATTCCGTAACGTCACCGTTTTTTAAGAGGCGGTGTGGTCGCACCCTAAATAAATAAATAAAAATACTTAGTAGTCTTAATAAAGACAAGTTATTAACATAGGTCCCACTGCTGGGCACAGGTCTCCTCTCACAACGAGAGGGCCTGGGCTATGGTTACCACAGGGAACTTAACACACACCATTCATTTAAAGAAAGAAAGATAGAAAGAAGACATTTATTCATTTTGCAAGACACAAATATAAGAGCATGTACACACAATTCTATAGAAAAAAAACAACAAAAAAAAACGAGACATGAAAATTTGATCATCAGCGTTGTGTGTGTCTTCGCAAAAGTGAAACGGTCGCTGGCTCAGCATTACGCTGAGGCATTGCATTGCTTCGTAGTTGCGTGCAGGTTTCCTAACGACGTTTTCCTTCACTGAAAAGCTCATGGTAAATTTCCAATGAGATATCGCACATAAATTCCAAAAACTCAGAGGCGCGAGCCCGGGCTCGAACCCTCAACCCTCTGCTTGAGAGGCCACAGGTCAAACCACTAGGCTACCACTGCCACATCTTTTTCGTCGAGCACTACTCGACTTTTATACGTGTGTTATCCATATGTGCAACTATAATTTCTGCGTACCTTAGAAAAAGTAGAAATCCATTATTAAGCCACTAGCTTCTGCCCGCGGCTTCGTCTACGTAGAATTAGCAATTGGCATGTTTATGGCTATACCGCGGGAACTATGCTATTTACGGGGATAAAAAGTAGCCTATATTTTAATCTAGGGTAACCAGCTATCTTCGTTCCAAATTTTATCCAAATCCGTCCAGTCGTTTTAGCGTGAAGAAGTAACAAACATACACACTCACTCACATCGTCACTAACTTTCGCATTTATAATATTAGTAGGATTTTAATCGCGCATTTTTAATTAATCTCGAAAAGGATAATATTGTCATTTCATCGAGTAGCTATGATTTAATCGGAAATCGGACGCAACGAAGTTTGAAAACCTGAGTGTATATAAACATCGGCTTCGAAATTTTTAGGTGTAAATTTGACTACAGCTGTGAATATGGCGAATAAAACCAACGTGTTCACTTTTGTCATATCATATTTAATAATTTCGGGTAAGCTATTTTATTTTACATGTTAATAATTATCATCTTCATCATCTCCCTAGCGTTTTTCCCGGCATTTGCCACGGCTCAGTGAGCCTGGGGTCCGCTTTGACAACCTACATACATACATACATATCGTC
This sequence comes from Pandemis heparana, assembly GCA_963854515.1. Classification (NCBI taxonomy): domain Eukaryota; kingdom Metazoa; phylum Arthropoda; class Insecta; order Lepidoptera; family Tortricidae; genus Pandemis; species Pandemis heparana. The sequence continues at coordinate 1,140,699 of OY978033.1, forward strand.
ACGCCTCTTTCCCACAGGGGTAGGCAGAGACTACTTTGTTCCACTTGCCACGATCCTGACTAGGGATTGCAATCCCGCAGCTCATTCAATCCCGCGGGATTGATATGCGGGATTACTCAATCCCGCGGGATCCCGCGGGATCCCGCAACTTTGACATTATCTTATAAAATCAAATAGAAACTTTATAATTTTTGTGTAAAAACCAACTTCTATTAAACATTTCTTACATTAAGAGCGTTTATCCATACCGACCTGGCAACGTCGCGTTCCTAGTGCTCTCCACGACCACTTCACAGAAATGGAATAAAAGCTTAAAATGTGGTCTATACAAGTACATCGTTTTTAGGGTATCAATGTGTCCAACGCAAAAACTAATCGTGATGGACTTTTATTTTCGTATTAAAGGGATAAAATAATATAATATATCGTTTAATAAGAAAATAAAAGTCAATACATAAGTCAGTCATAAAATACACACAAAACAAAGTGCCCTACAGACACACATTTCAAACTTTCATTCAATTTCCGTGAAACAATCGCAAACCAAAAATGCGACGCCGCCAGCCCAATAGGAATAAACCTTCTTAAGCAACAGAAATTATTTCTTCGCTATTAATTAAGTATAAGTAATTAGTAATCTGTTTTTTTAGATTCATCTTTAAATGTTTGGCATAGTTTAATAGTTTTGTAGTTTTATATTTTTAATTCAGTCTTATTTAATGACTAATAATAATCAAATCACAACTTTCTTTTAGATGCTATTTATTACTATGTTATAAAACTATGGTGATAATACGCTCTTTATCGCTAGTTTGAGCACCAAATTTTTAATTTGCGGGATCCGCGGATCTGCGCTTTAATGGTGCGGGATCAAGCAGATTAATAAAAGCTGCGGGATCCCGCGGGAATGCGGGATCCCGCTTTGCGGGATTGCAATCCCTAATCCTGACATACCTCTTCCGCTTCATCCACATTCATCAATCTCTTCATACATGCTCGTCGGTTTCGGGTACTCTTGACCTGGCCTTTTTTCAAAACGTCCCAATTTTGACAACCTAATCCCAAGATTTGGCGTAGCCACTAGTTTTACAGAAGCGACTGCCATCTGCTAATTGTTACTATTTAGTGCGGCAAACTCTCCAATGGAAGGAAAAAGCCCGTCTTCGTATTCTCCGTTTATCTCGACGTATTATGACGACCGGATAGCTTAGTGGTTAGTGACCCTGACTGTGAAGCTAGAGGTCCCGGATTCGAATCCCGGTAGGGGCATGCATTTGTATGATGAATACGAATGTTTGTGCCCGAGTCATGGATGTTGTATGTATTTAAGTATGTATTTATCTACATTATATATGTATGTTTATCCGTTGCCTGGTACTTTGCTTAGTTTGGGACTGGGTCAGTTGGTGTAATTTGTCCCATGATATTTTACTAAACACTAATAGTCTCTAACCTAATATTATAAAGAGGAAAGATTTGTATTTTTGTGTGTGTGTATGTTTGTAATGAATAACTCAAAAACTACGGTTTCGATTTCAAAAATTCTATCACCATTGGAAAGCTACATTTACCCTGAGTGACATCTAACTAATATTATAAATTCGAAAGTATGGATGGATGGATGGATGGATGGATGTTTGTTTGTTACTCAATCACGCCAGAACGGCCCAACGGATCTGGATGAAATTTGGCACATAGATAGAGAAAAGTCTGGAATAGCACATAGGCTACTTTTTATCCCGGAAAATTGCGTAGTTCCCGCGGGATAGTGATAAACGAATTCTTTGCAGACGAATTCGCTGGCAACTGCTAGTAGGATATATTTATTGCTTGCTGCACCCGTTCAAAACCGGGATGGCCCGCTAGTTTATTTATATGTACTCGTACTTCAATTACTTCAATAGTAAGTAGGTAACAACCCTCATAACTCTCCAAAATCTACTTTCAGGTCCCACGGCATTAGCCAAGCCGATCATCGGAGATATCCTGAAGTTTGTCGGCAGCGCTCTGGAGCCATGTCCATGCCCCTTCAACCCTAGCAATTACTTCAGGAACTGCCCATATCCAGCGCCTTCCAGTCCTTATTCCCCCTGCTCTCCCAGCCCTTGCTCCTCTGCCTGCCCCTGCCCCCCTGTCTGCCCAAGCTCTTCTGTCTATCCTTGTGCCTGTTCTACCATGTCAACTCCATCGATCTCCGTGAAAATGCCATCACTATCCCTTGGATACCCCTGTGTCCCATGCAGTCCCTGCTTGTGTGATGATTCGTGTAAGTAGGTATTGATTACACACACACACACACACACACACACAGTAGACAGAGTCGAAGGTAAACAAGACCCAAAGACCACGCTTGCCATGATTTTGGGCGTATATTATAGTCGGAAAGTGGAATCAAAATAGTTTTTTTTTATATGAATAGGAAGGCAAACGAGCAAGTGGGTCACCTGATTGTGAGTGATCATCACTGGCCATAGACACCCGCAACCCCGGAGGGATCGCAGATGCGTTGCCAACCTAGAGGGCTAAGATAAAATGCCTCTTGTGCCCGTAATTTCCCCGGCTGTCTTACTCTCCACACCGGAACACAGCAGTGCAAGCACTACTGCTTAGCGGCAGGATTAGCGAGTAAGATGGTGGTAGCGATCCGGACGGACCTTGCACAAGGCCCTACCACCCGCAAAATAGTGATGAGTTGCCAGTCGCATCGCCTTTATAGGCGTCAAATCATGTTATCATGATTCCCAAGATTTTCACCCATTCCCTTGATTGGCTTTTACCATAATGTAGCAAAAAAAGATTTTGTTAAAAATATTTTTTTGACAAAAACTTATTTTTATTCATTTTTTATTTACAGGTTACGGAAGATATTAACCCAACCGGAGTACTGCCGTGGATTCTTTGGAACACAAAAATCTTCATGTTGAATCTTTACTTTAGAAACCGTTCGATATAAAATTGGACTTATACGCAAGGTTTCTCAATCAACCATTGCGACATCCACGGAAGACCGCGATTCTAAAATTAGACATGACAATAATTTGTTCATTAATCCGTGGGCCTTACCATGAGGTCTTAGGGTGCGACAACACCGCTGCGTATACGCAGTGACGTGTCGTTGGCGTTACGTTTTCTCACCGTTTCTTCATACATTTTGTTGCGCATACGCACCGGTGTGTTCGGACCTTTAGTGCTATTCAGTTCCGATTTTTTACGTGTTATTTTTGACACTTTTAGTATGGATCTGACAGCGAGCGATCCAACTTTAGTACGGAATTGAATCTGTGACGTACTCAGTTGCCTTAGTAACGGAAATAACTTTGTACTTGTATGTCTAAAATTTGCAACGCTATAAAATTGGTGAATTATAATGACCTAGTTTAAGCACACTTGAAATATTTAAATATACTAAAACGTTTCTCCATTACAATTTTGTTTCATTTATCCTAACATCTCAGGGCAAAAATCTAGGCAAAAAATAGGTATCATGTTATAGGCGAAGCGGAAAACGAATACAAGATGGCGGCGCTTAAAAAAGCAAATGGCCGCTTTGCAATTGTAATGTGTTAGGTAAGGCCTTTTAGGGGTCCGCGCTTAGTAGAAATATTATTTTATTCTACAAGTTTTTTGTTTCATTTAAATTGTGTAAACGTGTAGCTTTCAAGCTGGTCTGAGAGCAAAGAAAAAAACATAATTTGTACCAGCAGCATCTCTTCCCGCGCAGATGGTAAAAGTCCATCATCCAAATCTTAGCGATGCGGCTAGCAACCCATCACTATTTTGATTCCCCTTTCCAACTATACGCCCACAGTCATGCTAAACGTGGCCTTTATGTGTTGTTGCCTTAGGCTCTGTCTACCCCGTAAGGGATAAATACGTAATTTGCGTATGTGTAGGTATACATACATAATACAATGTAAAATACGTATCTAACACCAGCACGGACTTGCTTGTAGATAATGTAGGTAATCAACAAAAATCATGCACATTCCCTATTATTTAACCGACTTTAAAAAAGGAGGCCCTCAATTCGTTTGCTATTTAAAAAATAAAATGGCGCGAGTCGAATTAAATTAGAATAATATTTAAATTACGTCGATCATGTTTTTGATAAATATTTAACTATTGTCAACCGCATCTAACGAAGTTACAACAATTGCGTGCGGAAATGGAAAAAGAAAACAAAAAAAATCGTGTTTGACTTTTTCAAAGCTAGCTTTGAATCTGCGACTGCGATTTCAAAAACCTAACATCCCAAGAGCGCCACCTCTCGGCCCTAGTGAGCAGAAGATGTCCCACGGGAGTTTGTAATGGGGGCTATCGCGTGTGAGTTTGCCACTAGAGGCGCTAGTGTCGCGTGAGGTCCAATAGCGTTCACTTTTCACTGGTGTTGGCGGGTTTCGCGGCATAAATTATATTTTTTTTCATTTACCTGTTGAAAGTGATCTCCTTCGTGAAATCATCGCAAATATGGTTTATTTGGCGATGAATATGAACGCTTTGAAAGCGGATTTTTTCCGGACAAAACAGAACTGCCCAACATTGCGGCATAGCTACTCGATATGATGATAGTTATTTATAATTAATAAACTAAATAAGATTCAAGATTTAAAACTTTGTTTCGGCGCTGATCTTATAGCCGCATTTTGACAGCTACACCTGTGGACCTTAGTCAACAGTGGCGCCAACTGGTGTGCAAAAAAACGATAGTCCCCATATAACCGTTTTCATTTTTACCTGTCCTATTTGGTAAACAAAATTCTAACCTCAATATGCAAATTTTTGTAAAGAATAAGGTGTATTATGTTATCAAATAAACCTGAGGTAATATTTTGTACATAATTTTGCTGATATTTTATCTTCAGTTAATTTATTTACGATGAAATAGTTAAAAAATAACAAAAATGAGACGTTTTGAGGTTAGAATTTTGTTTACCAAATAGGACAGATAAGAATGAAAATGGTAGTGTCGTACAGATATTCAAACAGATCAGATGGCGCTTGACAAAAATTCGCATAGCATAAACCGGTTGTCTACAAAGTCTGTTTACGGACGATAGTTTTACGTGAACGATAAATGTAGCACGACTCTTGGGCCGATCGTGCCTTGGTCACGTGATTGGTCACTGATATACATAATACAGACACATACATATTTACGGTTTTCACAATTTTTCCTTTATCCGTGCTATGAGACGTTGCTTCATACCAAATTTGAATTTCAAATTTGAATTTTCAAATTTCAAACTTCAAATTTCAATTTTTTTATGATGAAATTTTCCTAGATCAAATTAGATCGTAAAATTTAATCCAAATCGTTACAGCATTTTCAAAGAAATCGATTAATTGTTGGTATAAGAATAGCTCGTGTAAAGTCAGTCGTTGGCTTAAAATGAAAAAAATATTATCATTTTGTTATCTTATTTTTTGTAATGCAAGAAGAGAACTGAGTTTGATTGATTTTAAATTTTATCGCAGTACAAATTAGGCTCTTGCGAAAAGTGAAAAAAAATTCATCATTAAAAAATTTAAATTTGAAATTGAAATTTCAAATTTCAAATTTCAAATTAACAACTTATTTAAGACTTTAAAAAAAATATATCAAAATCCACAGGTGACCATAGGGCTGGCTCTTTCCTCGGGCAACGCATAAGTATTGCTATCCAACGAGGAAACGCAGCCAGCATTATGGGCACCTTGCCCAATGACAACGATCTGGGCGATATTTGTAAATATAGGTATTTAGGTTTAGATTAAAGTAGTTTAAGGTTTTATATATAGGTATATGTTTTTAAATCTTGTAAATATGTATTTTGATTGAATAAATCACGATGTTTGTCCAATTTCAAATTTCAAATTTCAAAATTCAAATTTCAAATTAACAACTTATTTAAGACTTTAAAAAAAAATTATCAAAATCCACAGGTGACCATAGGGCTGGCTCTTTCCTCGGGCAACGCATAAGTATTGCTATCCAACGAGGAAACGCAGCCAGCATTATGGGCACCTTGCCCAATGACAACGATCTGGGCGATATTTGTAAATATAGGTATTTAGGTTTAGATTAAAGTAGTTTAAGGTTTTATATATAGGTATATGTTTTTAAATCTTGTAAATATGTATTTTGATTGAATAAATTTCAAATTTCAAATTTCAAATTTCAAATTTCAAATTTCAAATTTCAAATTTCAAATTTCAAATTTCAAATTTCAAATTTCAAATTTCAAATTTCAATTTCAAATTTCAATTTTTTAATGATGAAATTTTCCTTGATCAAATTAGATCGTAAAATTTAATCCAAATCGTTACAGCATTTTCAAAGAAATCGATTAAAAAATTGTTAGTATAAGAATAGCTCGTGTAAAGTCAGTCGTTGGCTTAAAATGAAAAAAATATTATCATTTTGTTATCTTATGTTTTGTAATGCAAGAAGAGAACTGAGTTTGATTGATTTTAAATTTTATCGCAGTACAAATTAGGCTCTTGTGAAAAGTGTGTATTTTAACTTACGTCTTTCAAGATTTAGACAATTGTTAAAATTCTTACTTGACGCTAGATATTTTGATTTACTTTCATTTACTTTAGTTCGGTTGGAAAGAGCGGATATTTTATTAAGAAGTAAGTTCATAAATAATAAAATAAGTATCTACGTACCTACTCGAAAATAAATAGCGAGTAAATTAATAAAACATTAATAATATTACTAATAGATGATTATAAATGAACAGAAATGCTTAGCTTGTAAAATAAAAACATTAATGTTTTATTAATGTTTTATTAATTACTTATTTAATTAAATAGAATTTCAATTTTACATTTGAAATTTACCATGAGCTTTTCGGCGAAGGAAAACATCGTGAGGAAACCGGACCAGTCCCAATAAGACTTAGTTACCCTTCTGGGTTGGAAGGTCAGATGGCAGTCGCTTCTGTAAAACTAGTGCCTGCGCCAAATCTTGGGATTAGGTTGTCAAAGCGGACCCTAGGCTCACTGAGCCGTGGCAAATGCCGGGAAAAACGCTAGGGAGATGATGAATTAAAGAGAATTTCAATAATATTTTAGGGGGTAATCTCTGGATTTACTGAACCGATTTTGAAATTTCTTTTACCTATAGAAATCCACATTGTTTGTGTCATAGCCTATATTTAATTCTGAGCGGACGAAGTCGCGGGCAGCAGCTAGTGACTTAAGGAGACTATTGCCTTCAAAACGTTGTCTTTGTCTTTTTCTTTGCGTGTGAGGAGTAAAGGAAATCACACACTTTTGCAAATTTTCGGTGTTTTTGTTGTTATTCGTGATGAGAAAGTCTATTGATTTACAAATGCTACGTTGTGTTTAAAGTACATCGGATTCATTATTTTTTAACACTTAAATATTTTCATAAGTCGTTGCCGTTCATAATATTTTTATAATTTTAGGAGCAGTAGAGAATGCAATCCAAAAACACCATTCGGTTGAACTTTACTTAAATACTGAACTTTTGCTGATACCTAAACGACGTTGCAAATGTTGTAACCTATAAGAGTTGATAATTCATATATATTTTTTTCAAATTTGTTGGCTTACCCGTTTAAGAGGAGTACATACATACATACATACATACATATCGTCACGCCTCTTTCCCACAGGGGTAGGCAGAGACTACTTTATTCCACTTGCTACGATCCTGACATACCTCTTTCGTTTCATCCACATTCATCAATCTCTTCATACATGCTCGTCGGTTTCGGGTACTCTTGAAGAGGAGTAGGCTTTAGAAAATACCTAATTTACAGCATTTGAAGGCGCTAGTCGCCTTAATGGTATAAATAACAGGACTTTGTTTTTTGTTAATTTGGTTATATCTTATTTTGTAGATGCAGTTGCTGTAAACGTATCTTAAATGCATTCCGCGACATGAACCAGCTACGAACAGGAGCCACAGCGCCATCTGTGTTTTGTGAGTTGCAATTGGTGTACAGTTAACAATACCGGTATGCTTAGTGTAAGTTTTCGGTCACAACATGCGTCTTGAACGCGTTCACGTAAACGTCTCAATTACTATGGAAAAATTGGCAGCGCCACTTGCGGATCAAAACGGCAAAAAACAGTTCTCATCTCTATTCTCTCTCTAGTATTTGACATTTTAACGCAAACGCGGTCGAGACGTGTTCTGTGACCGAAAACTTACACTAATCATACGTATGCTTACTGTAAGTTTTCGATAGCGAAATACGTCTCGATAACGTTTGCGTTAAACTGTCAAATACTATGAGAACTGTTTGTTGCCATTTCGTTCCGCTAGCGGCGCTGTCAAATTATCCCATAGTAATTGAGACGTTTAGGCGAACGTGTTCGATACGTTTTTCTTGTCAAAAACTTACGCTAGAGGCTCTGTATGCTTAGTGTAAGTTTTCGGTCACGACATGCGTCTCGAACGCGTTTGCGTTAAAATGTCAAATACTATGAGAACAGTTTGTTGCCGTTTCGATCCGCAAGTGGCGCTGCCAATTACTCTATAGTAATTGAGACGTTTACGTGAACGCGTTCGAGACGTTTTTATATGCGAAAACTTACACTAGAGGCTCAGTATCGTTTTCTCAAAATCTGTCTTTCGGAGTTACAGTGTATTGGATTCACAGGGTAGGTGAAAAACTTAAGGCGACATCAGCCGCGAAACTAGCGCCGCTTCGGAAATGTTGTTATATCTCCTAAATTAGATCAATTGTCAATAATTTCCGAAGGTTACATACTAGGGAAACACCTATAATTACGTATACAATTTGTCGTTTTGTATTAGGTACCTAGTTGTCCCAAAAAACTTGCACAACAAAAAGTGGCCGTTTCAGTTCAGAGCCTCTAGTGCAAGTTTTCGCGTATAAAAACGTCTCGAGCGCGTTCACGTAAACGTCTCAATTACTATGGAAAAATTGGCAGCGCCACTAGCGGATCGAAACGGCAACCAACTGTTCTCATAGTATTTGATATTTTAACGCAAACGTATTTTGTGACCGAAAACCTACACTAAGCATTCTGTGCTAGTTTTTTGGCTCTTATATACATAATGTTTGTGTGTCTTGCGAAAAATAATAAATGTGTTTCTTTCTTTAAAATTATGCATTTGTTGCTTGAAACACTATTCACGGATGGCAGTCATCGTTTAAAAATATTTCACGAAATCAGATTAGAAATGTGTTGAAAATCCACAATCCGGCGTTAATTTAATAACAGAGTTACGCAAAGAATTCAGCGAGATAAATTGTAAAAATACACAGTCACGATTGACTCGGAATTTTAACCACGGAAACAGGTACCTGTATATTTTACTAGCTGTTGCCAGCGACTTCGTCTGCAAAGAATTCGTTTATCGCTATCCCGCAGGAACTACGCAATTTTCCGGGATAAAATGTAGCCTATGTGCTATTCCAGACTTTTCTCTATCTATGTGCTAAATTTCATCCAGATCCGTTGGGCCGTTCTGGCGTGATTGAGTAACAAACAAACAAACATCCATCCATCCATCCATCCATACTTTCGCATTTATAATATTAGTTAGATTCTCAGGTCTACTGTTCCTTGGAGCTGTGAAAAAATCCAACTTCTAAGTCAACGCAATCAAAAGAAAAAGTCGTTTATGCCGCAAATTTTCGAAACTCGCAAGGGAATCAAAACTTGCAGGGCACTTCCCGTGAACTCAGAATCTTGAAATTTGGTATGAAGGTAGGTCTTATAGCACAGATTAAGGAATAATTGCGAAAATCGTAAATATGTATGTATATCTGTATATATCAGTGACCAATATAAAGTGACCCCACACTGCGTACATTTTGCTTTGGAGCAGGGCTCTGCTTACACTGGTTTATAGATATTTATAGATAATGATACGGAACCTTCGGTGCGCGAGTCCGACTCGCACTTGGCCGGTTTTTTTAAATCTACCAGCGCATTCGGAAAGACCATCATTGCCAAGAAGAATGCGCCGCAAGAAACTTGGCAGAAAGTCATTTTTTCAAAATAAAATAGATTTACAATGGTACTTAAATTCTACTTAACTTACCTACCTATAATACAATTAATACACTTTATAAAAAGCACAGAATAAATAATAGTACTATGCACAGATGTTGCACTCCTTTGATCTTGAAGAAAGCCGCCGATTTAATAGCCTACAGAATTAGATGGGTACCGCGTTCAATCTAAATCGCACCTTAACGCCAAGCGCGAGAGTCCTATGTTGTACTGCCTTTCGTTCAGAACATACCCCCGTACAAAGTGTTACTTATTTAATCCTTGGCTCCACCATATTGTATAAACATAAACTCTTAAAAACTTTAAAAGAAACTGTCGTCCGAAGTTAAAACGTTTCGGACAGTTTAGAGGCAAACTTCAGGGCTCTAAACTGAAGAGGGACACTTAAAGAATGGTCAAGCGCAAACGGGATATAGGATGCAAGAAATGTTATGGATAATTTTGTTTCTAAACGACATTGAAAATTAAAACACAGAAAAATCCGAAAAGTAAAGCTATGGCTGGGATTTGAACCCGGAACGCGTCACGGACACGGAATGCGAGGATCCGGGTTCGATTCCCAGCCAGCTTTTTTTTTACTTATCGTATTTTTCTATTTATGTTCTAATTTTCAGTGTTGTTTAGAAATTAAATTTCTACCGGTAAAACCGTAAAAGTAAACATAAAAAAATCAAATATCAAATGAATCAAGAAATTTATTTCTTATTATTATTATTTATTTATTTTTTCTTATTATAAGTTTTTTTTATGTTTTTTATGTTTTGTTGTTATTTTTCAGTGTCGTTTAGAAATCAAAAATATCAAGAAGTAAAATTCTAGATTCATTTGATAGGATAATTTTATCGTTATTAAACAAAAAATACATAAATAATTAAATAAATTATTAAATACTATGTCCAAAATTAACCTAAACCTAGCCTAATTTAAAACTTATTCTTTAATATATCAGAATGAGGTTGGGCTTGCCAGCATCGTCTATAACATGATTTCTAAAATTTTCGTCCATACCCTCGAACCCGAACATAAAATACAAATAAAACAAAAAGCTTGAGAGCAACATAATTTTTCAACTAAACACGGGCCCCTAAAAGGCCTAACCTAACACATTACAATTGCAAAGCGGCCATTTGCTTTTTACGCGCCGCCATCTTGTTTTCGGTTTCGCGCTTTTGCCGTAGGGTCCCCACGTTGTGTGAGTTTCCAGAACTTTCTTGAAAACTGTTGTTCGTAGCAGACTTTTGTTTAATCGCAATGAAGTACTAAACATTTCGCGGCTGGTACCATCTTACTCAACAATCCTGCCGCCAAGCAGCGACGCTTGCGCTGCCGTGTTCCGGCGTGAATATATATTCCGAAAAACTCAGAGGTGCGAGCCAGGGCTCGAACCCACGACCCTCTGCTTGAGAGGTCACAGGTCAAACGCTAGGTTACCACGGCTATTTTCCATAACAAATACTGAGGCCTTACCATAACGTCTTAATGCAATGCTGTCTACTATACTTCATTTAATTTTGAATGAGAAACCACAATAGCATTGCAATTCAAAGAGGGAACGCTGCTAGCATCTTCGGAACCTTGCCTAAGGGGTCTGGTTTGAATTTGTATCCTTAGTTTTCATTATTATTATTATTAAGTATTTGTATTATTAGTGGTATTTTTTTATATAGGTATTTTAAGTTTAGGCTAGTTTTATTTTTAAATAATAATAGCATTATATTGCGTCTGGTCAACTATTTCTTACCTAGTAAATAGTACAGTGCAATAGTTTGGCAGCCGCAAAATAAAATTGTTTTAATGTCACTTTATTTGCGTGTCGTCAATTGACAACATTTCATTTTTATAACACCTGAAAATGTATATATGGTTCGAAAGCGTTTTGCCTCCTGATCACTGCAATATGTTTATATAATTTTAATATCGCTTATTATAAAAAATTAAAATTAATTAAAAATATGTCCTAATTTTACCAAAACTACCACAGGATAGGTGAAACGCCTTTGCCTTTTTCACGAGAAAAAATAAGCGATCATAATTTTGTATTTTTGACAACTTCAAAGTACAAGGGGGGCAACTCTGAAATTCTATTTTCGAAATTCGTTGCATACTTTCACTCTCACTCTCAAGATAATGACTATTTGTGTGAGCGGAACAGCACGAAGCGAACCTCGAAAATCGAATATTGAAGAATAGGGCCTGACATTGACAATTTGAAATTAACGTCAGTTTTTTTTCTATAGAGAAAAGACAAAAGGATAAGTGTCTATTCTGTGATAGTATCGGAGTTACGCCCTTTTAGAATAAGCACAAATTAATAAATTAACTATAAATTAAATACAAACCCTAGCGAAAAAATTAAACTGTCAGCATGTTCATCTTTTCAAACAAAATACAGAGAACCATTAATATTATAGGCTCAGAAATATGAAATGTTGTCAATTGTTAATCTAGTAAGTACAAATTGTTAAGAGATCACAGTTCACGAACCGCAATATAATGTTGTTGTGGTTTCTCATCCTAAATTAAATGAAGTATAGAAGTGTCGAAAACTAATTTATTAATACGTTATGGCAGTCCTCGATGTTCAACGGAAACAATTGTCACCCCAGCGTGTCATATAATCGGCCAGGGCACATTGAAATTCATTCGCTTTTTATCACTTTAGCGACTCCCCACTGGCACTTGAACAAGTCTGTTTTAGACACTTCACAGTTTTATAGAAAAGGTTTAGAAGGGCTCGCAATGTCGATAGAGCGCTCGGATGATTCGGAATACTCATCTGCGAACTGTAACAATACAATATAATACAATACAAATACTCTTTATTGAACACCACAAATCAGTACAAAACAATACAGCTAAACAAAGAACAAAGTAATTCTACCAGACAACCATTTAGAGGGTGCATCCGTGCTGAGCTCGCAACGTCGCATTTTTGGTGATTTTATGCGATTATTTCACAGAAATTGAATGAAAGTACCAAATATCCCTCTGTAGTGCACTTCGTTTTTAGTGTATTAATGTGTCTGATGCAATAATTCATCGTGATGGACTTTTATTTTCTTATTAAACGAGATATAGTATTTTATCGCTTTAATACGAAAATAAAAGTCCATCACCATTAACCATTGCATTGGACACATGAATACACTAAAAACGAAGTGCACTACAGACGGATATTTGATACTTTCATTTAATTTCTGTGAAATAATCGCAAAAAATCACCAAAAATGCGACGTTGCGAGCTCAGCACGGATGCACCCTCTCAAGACAGATAAATAAGTTGGAGACAGTTTAAGTTGTAACTTGAACATTACAAAAAAAAACACCGGGTAGCACTCCGGAAGTACCAACAGAAGTGAAAACAGCAGCTTAGATTAGATTTTAATGTTGTATCCATGACGCTCAAGAAGCGTACCGTACTGGCCGCTTACAAAAGAAATGTACACACGTACTATCTATATTGACAGACCTCTAACAATGTGCTGATTCCCTAGTTACTAGGGCCTAGTACTTTTGCTTGTATTTATTTAAAGTATTTTGAGACTTAACCGCGTAAAAATTGCTATTAATAAGGTACTACCTCGACGTTTCGGCCACGATGCACGACGAAACACTTTAAATAAATAAGAGTGAAAATCGCGGTAGTTTAAAACATTATAATTTTGCTTGCTTTTAAAAAGATCATGCATTCCCTTTTCTCCAATAATTAAGTTCGTTCAGAATCAATAATTTCAAATAACCGCCGCCAATATCACTGTCAACTTTAAGAATAAATTCCTATCTGAATGTGACGCGTTTAAACACCTTCGGCCATTTTGTCCGCCATCTTGGATCGCGGGAACTTTTGCCGGCACAAATCATTTTTAGCTGCATTTTATGACCAAGTTTTTGCGTACGACATTGAAAGTTAATTTGGTTTAGTATTGTGGTAGTAAAGTTGGTAGCAGAGCGTGGAGGTAACAAAAGCTAAAAGGCCACGCTTAGCACGATGTCAAACTTATAAACCCCTCTTTTTGCGTTGGGGTTTAAAAAAGTACAAAACGGTAGCTTCCAAACAGCCACAACTTTGTCAACTGGTCAGAAACGTGTAGCGTTGCATAATTAAGTCCCCCCCCTCAAGCCCTCGCCCCACCATTTGTCAATTTTACCTAAAAATTAACAATTAAAATTCCTAAAGAGTATTGTGCATGGCGCCAGACAGCAACAGCCTGTTTAGTATTATTTGTAACGCGCGGCTACTTTAGTAAACAAAGTTGCTGATAGATCGCGCTTGCTGTTGGAAATAACTTTGCACCTAATTGACTAGACAACGTCAAATCACTGTTTATTATTTTTTATTTTAATAAATAATAGCAAATTGTCTTGTAACTGGTAATTTATGTAAATTTTTAAATCCATTTTAATTTTATATTCTTCCGATTTTTATTTAATATTATCATACTTATTGATTATATCATGATTGGTATTTATTTGTTCTTATCTTATTCAATATACAAACTATCTATCATAGTAATCTATATAATTAAAAATGAATCACCGACGTATGTATGTCGGCGCATATTTTCTGATCAACTGAACTAAATTAGATAATTATTCTTTTGTGTTCGATATTATCTGGACAAGGTTTATAAATATGAAACAAAATATTGGCTAAAAAATAATAGAATTAGAAAAGCGGCGAAGACGTGACCAGGTAGTATTATTATAAATGTGAATGTGACTTTGTTTGTTTGAAACGCTTTTACGCGTAAACTACTCAACTTTACTGATCGCGTTAAAATTTGCTATGGAGATAGTCTGAGACCTTGAGAAGGGCATAAAATAGTTTTATCTCGGAAACTTGCCTAGTGTCCCCGGACGCTTGAAAATCTAATTTTCTGCAGACGAAGTCGCTGGCAACAGCTAGTATCTCTAGTCCTACTAGTATTTTAAATGCGAAAGTTTGCGAGCATGGATATAATAATAATTATGTATGTATGAATGTTTGTCACTCTTTCACACCAAAACGGCTGAACAGATCTGTATAAAATTTGGAACATAGATACCTAGATTTGTCTGGAATAACATAGGCTACTTTTTTCTCCGGAAAATTGCGTAGTTCCCGCGATAAACGAATTATTCGCAGACAAAGTCGCAGGCAAACAGCTAGTCACCAAATAGTATAAAACAAAGTCACTTTCCGCTGTCTCTATCCCTATGTATGCTTAAATCTTTAAAAGTACGCAACGGATTTTAATGCGGTTTTTTCAATAGATAGAGTAAAGAAGAAGGTCTATATGTATAATTCTACGCAGACGAAGTTGCGGGCAGAAACTAGTACTTCATATAGTAATTCTACGACAAGCGAACAGACAGCGAAAGCTTAATAATTGCTATAGAACCTAAAAATGACCACTCCCATGTCATTAACCGCCGTTTTACCCACTAATTAGCCCAGTTGTCAAAACGCGTGAAATATTAAACAAAACATGGTCTCGTCGTTACGCATGACAAACTATGAGGTCATCAACTTAATGTCACTGTTTCATGTCATGATAAATACTTGGACATGAATGCTTTTTGATGAAGCAAATTTAAGAAGCCGTGGTAGCCTAGTGGTTTGACTTGTGGCCTCTCAAGCAGTGGGTCGTGGGTTTGAATCTCGGGCTCGCAACGCTGAGTTTTTCAGAATCTGATTGAAATTACATTTGAAATTTGCCACGAGCTTTTCTGTGAAGGAAAACATCGTGAAGAAACCTGCACACATCTATGAAGCAATTCAGTGGTATGTGTTCCTAATTCGCACTGGGCCTATGTGGGAAATATAGCCCAAGTCTTCTCATTCTGAGAGGAGGCTTGTGCCCAGCAGCGAGACGTTTATAGGCTGGAAATGATGATGATGATGATCAATAAGTATTGCGATATGATGAGCGTAAATTTGCGGTAGGGTCTTGTGCAAGGTCCGTCCGGATCGCTACCACCATCTTACTCGCTAATCCTACCGCTAAGCAGCAGTGCTTGCACTGTTGTGTTCCGATGTGGAAAGTAAGACAGCCGGGGAAATTACGAGCACAAGAGGCATTTCATCTTAGCCTTCTAGGTTGGCAACGCATCTGCGATCCCACCGGGGTTGCGGGTGTCTATGGGCAGTGGTAGTCACTTACCATCAGGTGACCCACTTGCTCGTTTGCCTTCATATAAAAAAAATATTATTTGTTCATTGAATTGGACCTCCGCGTGTAATGCCTGTAGGCTTATTGTCTAACTCGCTCGCAATCGCCATCGTGTTCATTTTGACAGTTCTTGTATGAATGTGACAGCTAACTGATTCCGATGCCAATTGTCAGCCCATACATGAACTGTCAAAATGAACACGATGGCGATTGCGAGCGAGTTAGACAATAAGCCTACTGATTTAATAGAATATTGCGAACTGTAAGAGACTGCTGACGATTAAATAAAATATATGGCATGAAATGAAATAAGATTTTCCAGAACAAGTTAAGACATGTATTGTATACGAATTATAATAAAAACGCAAGACAATTCAAGCCAAAGAAACCGACCCCACATAATGGGATACGACATTGAAGAAGAAAACACGCGTTCTTTTGTCACAGTGGTGAGGCTGCCCTCCCGGTCTCGGATATAAATCTTTTACATAAATAAACCCAGCTGGCCGTATTTTTCTTCAGAATTTATTACAGACTTTAAGAATTAAATTTCTGTGAAAAATTACGCTAAAGATTACGCAGTGTAAATTATAGTCGTTTACAGTTTTAATGTTGATTATTATTTACCAAGGTAAAGCAATGTGCAAGACATTCTTAAAATAGCAAGCATATTCTCAGAAATTTCCAGAAACTGTCACAAGAATTCATGGTAAGTTCCCATAGTGAAAGTTTCCAATGGGAACTTTTCAAAAACACATTACTTAATGCTATTTTAAAATATTTTTTATTAGACAATCAGTCGAAACAAATAATGATGTCAGGTGGACACTTTAACATATATGCATATACTATACTTCATTTAATTTAGGATGAGAAACCACAACAACATTAATTGCAGCTCGTGAACTGTAATCTCTTTACGATTTGCACTAGAGTAACAATTGACGCCACGCAAATAAAGTGGCATTAAAACAATTTTATTTTGCGGCTGCCAAACTATTGCACTGCACTATTTGCTAGGTAAGAAATAGTTGACCAGACGCAATATAATGTTATTGTGATTTCTCATTCTAAATTTAATGAAGTATAGCTTCTGCCCGCGACTTCGTCCGCGTAGCATTAGACTTAAGACCTGATGACATGTTTATCGCTATCCCGCAGGAACTATGCTATCTTCCGGGATAAAAAGTAGCCTGTTACAATCTAGGGTACCAGCTATCTTCGTTCCCAATTTTATCCAAATCCGTCCAGTCGTTTCAGCGTGAAGAAGGAAAAAACATACACACTCACTCACTCCCATCATCACATCGTCACATCGTCACAAACTTTCGCATTTATAATATTAAGTAGGATGTATAACTCTTTATTGAACATAAAACACATGAAAAAGATAAAACACAAATGCACAAAGGCAAGCTTATCCCTAAAAGGGATTTCTTCCAGTTAACAGTTTGGTTGGGTTAGTTCAACTATTACTTACTAGCTGTTGCCAGCGACTTCGTCCGCAAAGAATTCGTGTATCGCTATCCCGCGGGAACTACGCAATTTTCCGGGATAAAAAGTAGCCTATGTGCTATTCCAGACTTTTCTCTATCTATGTGCCAAATTTCATTCAGATCCGTTGGGCCGTTCTGACGTGATTGAGTGACAAACAAACATCCATCCATCCATACTTTCGCATTTGTAATATTAGTTAGATTCTGTGGTTCGACAAGCAAGAAGCGCTGTAAACATCATCTCCAGCCTATATACGTCCCACTGCTGGGCACAGGCCTCCTCTCAGTATGAGAGGGCTTGGGCTATAGTTCCCACGCGGGCCCAGTGCGGATTGGGAACTTCACACACACCATTGAATTGCTTCGCAGTTGTGTGTAGGTTTCCTCACGATGTTTTTCCTTCACCGAAAAGCTCATGGTAAATTTCAAATGAGATATCGCATATAAATTCCGAAAAACTCAGAGGTGCAAGCCCGGGACCCACGACCCTAGCTTGAGAGGCCACAGATCAAACCACTAGGCTACCACGGCTTTTTTACAACGGCTGTAAACATATTCTGTTTGTATTCATAATTGTTGTTATTTTTATATGTTACAGATATACTACTGGTATTGAACTATGCCAGCCCGGAGCCACTATGGCGCGCGCCTTGGTTACACCCAGAATATACGACACAGGCGAACCCGGTAGGCAAACTTATATAACTAGCATATATAAATAAATTTCATCTTTATCCCTGATTAACGGGAGCGGATCAGAATACATAAACTTTAAAATGTATAATGGGTTAAAATACATAATGGTTCAAAATATATAATGCTATTTTCTGTGAAACTATTAGCTAAATAACATACATACACATACATACATATCGTCACGCCTCTTTCCCACAGGGGTAGGCAGAGACTACTTTGTTCCACTTGCTACGATCCTGACATACCTCTTTCGCTTCATCCACATTCATCAATCTCTTCATACATGCTCGTCGGTTTCGGGTACTCTTGACCTGGCCTTTCTCCAAAACGTCCCCAATTTGATCACGGAACGTCCGCCTAGGCCTTCCCCTCCCAACGCACCCATTCACACTCCCCATATAAATCTGTTTAGTTAATCTTCTTTCATCCATCCTCTCTACGTGACCAAACCAACTAAGCATACTTTTTTCTATCCTAGTCACTATATCTTCTTTCACACCAGCACATTCCCTTATCACACTATTCCTTATTCTATCTTTCAGTGATACACCTTCCATACTTCTTAGCGTTAACGCTTCGCTTAGGTTAGGTTTGTTTTATAACAATTCTGTTAATTTGTCACTTTCTGAGAAAATCGCATTATATATTTTGAACCATTATGTATTTCAACCCATTATACATTTTGAACTTTATGTATTTTAATACGTACCCCTGATAAACAAAGCCTAACGTAACAAGATCAAAGGCCAAGTTTGATTGTGGGCGTATAGAAAAGGAGATTCAAAATTAGTGATGGGTTGCTAGCCGCTGATTTCCTCGAAATGCTGAGTTCGCTCTTTTTGCCACACCTATATACTTAGGTATATCACGAATAAATGTTTTCTTTCTTTCTTCCTTTTATTCTTGCTTTGTACAAATACAAATTCATTTATTTGGTCATCACAGGTAGATCTTGTACAGATGATAGGCATTATAAAATAATAATAAATAATAATAAATTTCTTTATTCGGGTAACTCGGGTTATTTGTTAGTTACATAGTTGCTTATTGCTAACGTTAGTAATTATAAAAGACATACACAAATTACTACTGCACATGACCGTTTGAAATGGCACGGCAGTGGGTCATGAATGGACAGTCTAGCCTATCCGAGATCATTTTTAGGATACTGTTGGTGCTGCCCCTCGCCCTTCGCACCAGAGAGGCGCACCTTTTGCGCATTGTTGCATAAAAGCAATCAACGTGTGCTTCGGCGAACATTCCCGATGCACTACAGAATCGAGGCAGACCCAGCAGTACCCTAAAAGCATTATTATATTGTACTCGGAGGGCGTTGTACGCAGCTTTCGAGTACCTGGCCCGCAGGCTGCATATATAAAAACTCGTGCAATATGCTCTAAAGAGCGTGAGTTTTAGCTGAACGGAACACCGAAAATGGAACAGCTATGATGTAACTTTCGGCGTACGCTAGTCTATACATAATAACGTAAAGCTAAATACAAATGTCACAATCCAATGCCAATTACTACTACAATTATAATTGAACAATAATTATTTAACAAAATTTAACCAACATTAATTTACATTTTTCATTGTAAAAAAAATAGGTACTTACTTTTGTTTTTTTATATCGAATTTCTCTTTAATGGCGTAATAAACGTTTTTTCTTTTTTTCTTTTCTCGATGGGCCTTTACGCGCGCGGGAAGAGAAGCAGCTAGTACTTACATCCTATGTTTTTCCTTTGCTCCCAGATCAGTATATATCATCATCATCATCATCATCATCATCTACAGCCTAAATAGGTCCCACTGCTGGGCACAGGCCTCTTACAATGAGAGGGCTTGGGCTATAGTTCCCACTCGGGCCCAGTGTGGATTGGGAACTTCACACACACCATTGAATTGCTTCGCAGATGTGTGCAGATTTTCCTCACCGAAAAGGTCATGGTTAATTTCAAATGTAATTTCGCACGTAAATTTCGGAAAACTCAGAGGTGCGAGCCCGGGATTCGAACCCACGAACCTCTGCTTGAGAGGCCACAGGCAGGTCAAACCACTAGGCTGCCAGGGCTTGTTTTATAAATATTGAATGTTAACGAATTGTTCTTTAATTTTAGGTCGACATGAAACATATGAAGCCCGAAGAACTGAAAGAATATGAAACTATCCTGGACACGGTAAAGGTAATCCATGTGGCTTGCTTCAATGAAGAAGTTTACGAGATAATACATAACATAAAGACAGACGACGAAAGAGATGTTCTAGTAGCATTCTACGTCTACAATGACCATGATTTCCACTACGTTGGAAGCTTCAGTGCGAATAGAGAAATTTTCAAAGCCGAAATAATCAAACACAATCATTATTTCGTTAGAAACTTCTACTATATGTACGTAGGTAATGGCAGAAGTTGGATTATTGATAAACTTATCATGATACCGCATGATAAAGCTGATATCATAGAGTTTTGTGATGACATAAATTGTAAATGTGAAATTGATGATTTTGATGATTCTACGAAAAAAAATGCAAATTTTGATACAACTGGTGCTGATTTTGATAAAGTTGGATTTGAAAGTGGCGCTGCAGCAGTTTATGGATCTACAGTATCAGTAGACAAGGCGAATGAAGTAAACAACAATAACATCGATGTTCTTAACAATGTTAAAGACGGTTCCAACGAAAGAAATCAATTTAGCACTGCCAATAATAACCTGTTTAAATTCCCACGCGTTTATAAAAATGTCAACACATATACCAATCCAAATGTCTGTCCGTACATCAATAGGTTAATGAAACCTTTTGATTCAAATGTGAAATATCTTCAAAATCAAAACAATTGTCCGTGTACCAAACTTTCAAATCTATTAGGTGTGAAACCTTGTAAATTTATGTCAAATTCATATCCATTTTCATGTAAATCTTTAGTTCCTAATATGGGTATTGCTACACCTAAATTAAATTCGATAACTAAACAGACTTTTCCATCTAACTCAATACAAAAAATATATCCACCACTACAGAACAGTAAATGGTATAATCCTTATTTGTATTATGCTACTCATAATATGAGACCTAACGTAGATCGAAATGTATATTTTAAACAAGACAATTATGTATCAAATGCCGAAAATTCAAATGTGATTTGTAATAATGCAGTAATAGACATAAATCGAGTAAATGATAATAAAAACAATTATCCACTCAATGTAGCCTCAAATAGTAAAGATGCATCAATAAATGAAGATAACGCACCAGTTACATTTAAAATTGAACTTAATGGCCAAGCCACAGCAATTTATGATGGACAAGTAAATGAAAAAGATAAAGATTCTCAATTTATATTTTCTGATGGTAAAACTAAACCTTTAAATAATAATGACAACAATAAAGTCTCCTTCCCAGGACAACAGGAGAATATTATAAATCAGAAACCATTTGTTATAGGCATTGATAATGGTATCGATATGTTTCTGCCTGAATCAAATGGAATATTTGCAAATAAAATTAAACTCAATCAGCAGCAAAGAACCAGTAAATTGTCATACCTTCAAAACGCTGGTCTAACGGCAAATAAAAATCAAAAGCTTGCTAAAGATGAAACTGACTCTGCTCCGAACATTTTGCTTTCAAATGTTAACCCGAATACGGATATAACAACTGAAATCGACAAGCAAAAAATAGGAGCTCCACAACTTAATTACGACAGAGAAATATCTGAAAATATTAGAACTAGATACAGTGATTATAAACCAGTACCGTGGTCCATAGCGCAATATCCCGATATCGGTCAAACTATAAAAGAAAATGAAGTTAAATACAATGATGACACAGTGCAAGGTAGTGCAATTACTGGTTATACAAACCAAAATATTGACGGAGAGAACAAAATAAAAACATTTGGTGCAGCGGAATATGAAAACGCTGAAATCGGTTCTAATATTAACCTATCTTCAGGATCTAGTAGAATGATAGCTACAAATTATAAGCAAAATTTCAACAACCCAGAGGTAATAATACCAGACTATAAGTCAAATAATAATGATAGAATACGACTTTACAATCAAAATTTGAATGCAGTAAATAACAATAAACCTAATGAAGCTTTCACTTATTCTTCACCAAAACAACGAATTAATGTTAATCCATTGATTACAAGTCCGTCAAAATTTAATATACCCCCACTTAACGCAAACATGAAAGTACTACAATTAAATGGTGAACTAATTAAAAATGGTATGAATCCAAAAACATCAATAGAATTTAAATTACCAAAATACAGAATACCTAATGATCGAACTGATGACTCTAACAATCTAAATGTATATAGGACTGACGCAGAGGCAGATAGTTTTCTAAATGGAATTAACGGTTTCATTTCACAAAATATGGAAAATCCAGCAAGCTACTATGGACATAGAGAATTTCCTAGGACTAGTTATAAACTTCCGAAAGGAACTAAAGAAAAAACCACACATATACCTATGAACATAAACTATGAGAAATATATTGGACTTAATTATCCAAACGCTGGCACTTTCTTGAATTTAGGACAATCTAATTCTGCAACAGTTATTCCAAACAAAATAGATGCATTAAAAATGTATCCAGACACATTTACACCGACATGGTCACAGCAAATCCCTCACAGTAATTTCGATCTCAACAATGATCCAAAAGTAAGATATGATGAATATACTTCAACATTTCCAAAAAATACTGGATTCAATATGGAGGTTAATGGAGCGCTTCCACAACTTTTGCCAAATATACAATGCAATGACAAGCCTACAAACCCTTCAACATATGACGAAAATAATACGCAAGTAAACGAAGCTGTACATAAACCACTTGATATAAATGCAGAGCCTGCCGTAACTGGCGTGTTAAAAGGAAACGGATACCCCTTGTGCCTTCAGCAAAAGAATTTTGGTCAAGACGGAAAATATAGAATCGAGCCTTATACTGGTAGTGAAAATAATGAAAATACAGGAAACATAGGTCTTATAAATGAAAATGAAAGGAATAATAAGCCTGCATATGCCAATCCAAGTAATACGCCAATTTATAATTCACAAATTAATATTGCTTATAACAAGCTAGATACATTGGACGATAACAAAGAATTTCTCAACAAATCACCAGAAAAAATATTGTATGTAGACCAACCAAATATAAAACCTCTATCGCAATTGAACACTAGTGAAAAAAAAGAGAAAGACATTTTAACGCAAGAGAATAAATCTATAGATTTACCCATAACACAACAACCAGGGCAAGGTTATCAATATCCTGATGATATTAGAACTGATTCTGGGATGGAAAATGTCTCTGATATTGGGCTTAAAATCAATGATGAAGCAAATGTATCTATCGCTATGAAGCAAATAAATCTATCTAATCAATCAGAACCAAACAAATATCCAGAGCTAAAGATAATATATAATGAAGATAAACAGAACTATTTACCAACTAAGCCAACACAATATGATGTAACAAATTTTCATAAAGACAGAGAAAGTGTAGTTCCTAACAGTCTCAGTTTAGATGAAAAACAACTTGATCACTCATTTATAAATAGAGACATTCTTAATTATAAAATGTCTGCTCCAGAAAGAAATCTTACACCAAGCCTTGGACAAGCAGATAGAATCATAGGCGTAAATAATATACCAAATCAAAACTATGCAACTGGTGATACTAAACCACTTATTTTTAACGAAAGAGATGACAGACAAACAACAAACATAGACAAATATGAATCAAATTACAAATCACGTTATGATGAAATACCAGCGTCTGAAAGTGAAGTTTCTACTAATTTCAGTTTAGATGTGATTCAACCTAATGACTCATTTATAAATAAAAATATCGGCACCAGCAGTACAATTGATAATTATAAAGTTTCTAATCCAGAAATAAACCTTACACCAATTTTTGGAGGTGCAAATGTAGCTAACGATATAAATAATATCCAAAATCAAGATTATGCAACTGGTGGTAATAATCCTGTTTCTTATAACCAAAGAGATGACAGACAAACGCCAAACAAAGGCAAATATGAATCCTATTATGTTCCCGATTCTAATAACAAATTACGTTATGATGAAACACCAGTTTCAGAAAGTGAAGTTCCTACCGATCTTAGTTTAGATGTCATTCAACCTAATGCGTCGCTTATGTATAAATATATTGGCGCAACTAGTAATACAGTTACTAATAATAATTACAAAATGTCTACTCCAGAAAAAAATCTTACACCAAGCCTACGAGAGGCAAATAAATTTAGCGATGAGAATAATACCCCAAATCAAGATTATTCAAGTGGTGATGGTAAACCTGTTTCTTATAACCAAAGAGATCACAGACAAACGTCAAACATAGAAAAATCAAATTACGTGTCACGTGACGATGAAATGCCAGTTACAGAAATAAATAGCAAATTTAGAAGAACAAACTCAAATATTGGTACTTTTGATAGCAAAATTAATAAAGTCTCGAAAGTGATGACTCCTCTTTTAGTAAATCAATTAGAAGAAAATCATTTATCATATTCAGATCAGCCAAAAACTGTAATCATGGCAAAGAACAAAAATGATGATAATTTTATCACATCTCAAGTGAATTTATATATCGGACAAAACGTTGTTTCTTCACAAATTACACCTAATCTACAAAATGATATTTCAATTGGAGAAAGAATGGCAAATCTGCCAACAAACCCAAAAACGACAAGTCAAAACCTTAACATATACCCACTTTCTAACAGAAAACCTGAACCAGAAGAAATGAAAAATATCATTTTGAATGTTCATGATGATATAGTAGCTAAAAAATCAATGTATACAGAAAATCCAACTAATTTATCACAAACAACACAACCGTATAAACTAGAAAATAATGATGATGCTTTTAATGGCTACCCTAATGATTTTTCAAGAATAAATGAAGAAATATCATTTTTAAATACAGGTTCAGTTCATCAGCCTAATATAAAATTCATGAGTGAAAACAATAATGGAATACCAGATTTCTGCAATTGCGCAATCTCTGACAAAACTGCAACAAATCAGTTCCAAGATACAAGCCGAGCGACAGATGAGTTAAAATTATATCAAAAACCAATCGTGTTCACAGGAACTAATGAGAATCCAGCAAAATTATACCAAAGCACAGAAAATAAGAACTTAAACAGTGATCAAGATTATAATGCAAATAATAATCTAAGTGAAGAAACATCTTATTACCCTACTCCATTCGTAATAAATTCAGGACCAGACAATTACATGAATAGCAATTTAGAGCCCACCTTAATATCAAATTATCAACCAACTCAATCAAACCCGAACACAAATCCAACACATGAATTTTCAGTATTTAATGAAAATAATAATGATGGAACAGCTCCATCTTACACATCAGTACTATCCTCAACACTGTCCTCAAATTCAGACTCTTCCCCACTATATGAAAATTCAATATCTGGTGACACCACGCCATCTACAGATATATCACACACTGACATAAACCCAACTCAAGGATTTTCGAATTTTTCGAATAATGATCGAACTACTCCATCTTACACCTCTAAACCATTATCAACTACATTCTCAAATTCAGACTCGTTCCCATTGTATAGAAATTCAATATTTGGTAGTGTAATACCACCAACTGATAATACATCACTGAACCCAAATCCAACCCAAGGATTTTCAGCATCTAATAAAAATAATGATGATGGAACAGACGTCCAAGATACAGGCCAAGTGACAGATGAATTAAAATTATATAAAAAACCAAACTTGTATTCAGAAACTAACGAGAATCCAACAAAATTATATCAAAGCACAGAGAATAACAACATAAACAGTGATCAAGCCTTTAATGCTAATAATAATCTGCGTAAAGAAACATATTATAACCCTACTCCACTCGTGATAAATTCAGAACCAGAAAAATACATGAATAGCTATGTAAAACCCACCTTATTAGTGTCCAATTATAAACAAACTCAATTAAACATGAACACAAATCCAACACAAGAATTTTCAGCATTCAGTGAAAATAATAATGATAGAACTAGTCCATCTTACACATCTGTACAATCCTCAACACTTTCCTCAAATACAGATTCTTTCTCACTACACAAAAATTCAACATCACCACCTACAAATGATATATCACCCAACACAAATCCAACTCAAGGATTTTCAGCATCTAATAAAAATAATGATGATGGAGCAGGGGTCCAAGATATAGGCCAAGTGACAGATGAATTAATATTATATCAAATACCAAACTTGTATACAGAAACTAGCGAGAATCCAACAAAATTATATCAAAGCACAGAGAATAACAACTTAAAAAGTGATCAAGCCTTTAATGCTAATAATAATCTACGTGAAAAAACATTTTATAACCCTACTTCACTCGCAATAAATTCAGGACAAGACAAATACATGAATAGCAATTTAAATCCCACCTTCTTAGCGTACAATCATAAACCAACTCAATCAAACATGAACACAAATCCAATACAAGAATTTTCAGCATCTAATGAGAATAATAATGATAGAACTACTCCATCTTACACTTCTAAACCATCCTCAACAACATTCTCAAATCCAGACTCCTTCCCATTATATAAAAATTCAATATTAGATAGCACAATGCCATCTACAGATAATATATCGTACACTAACACAAATATAGCACAAAAGTCTCCGGAATCTATTGAAAATAATAATTATAAAACTAGTGAATCTTACACTTCTATTCTGCCATCAACACCATTCTCAAATTCAAACTCCTTCCCAGTGTTTAGAAATTTAATATTCGGTAGTGTAATACCATCTACTGATAATACATCACCCAACCCAAATCCAACCCAAGGATTTTCAGCATCTAATAAAAATAATGATGCTGGAGCAGGAGTCCAAGATATAGGCAAACCAAACTTGTTTACAGGAAGTAATGATAATCCAACAAAATTATACCAAAGCACCGAAAACAACAACTTAAATGGTAATCAAGATTTTAATGCTAATAACAATTTACGGGAAGAAACAACTGTAAACTCTACTCCACTCGTAATAAATTCAGGACCAGAAAAATACATGAATAGCAATTTAAAACCCACCTTCTTGGTGTCCAATTATAAACCAACTCAATCAAACATGAACACAAATCCAACACAAGCATTTTCAGCATCTAATGAAAATAATAATGATAGAACTACTCCATCTTACACTTTTAGATCGTCCTCAAAACCATTCTCAAATTCAGACTACTGCCCATTTTATAAAAATTCAATATCTGGTAGCACAATGCCATCTACAGATATATCATCCATTAACACATATTTAACTCAAGGATTTTCAGCAACTGATGATAATAATGAAAGAACTAGTTCATCTTACTCAAATTCAAACTCCTTCTCATCATATAAAAATTCGATGTCTGATAGCACACTGCAATCTAAAGATAAAATATACGCTAACACAAACGCAACACAAAAATTTGCGGCATCTATTGGAAATAATAATGATAAAACTAGTCAATCTTACACTTCTACACAGCCGTCAACGTCATTCTCAAATCTGGACGCGTTTCCATTACTTACAAACTCAAAAATACCATCGTCTGTATCTAGTCTATTACCAAAACAACAATTGACGTTTGGTTCTAGCTCGCCTTCAAGAGAATCTTTACTAACTTCTGCATCATCTGTTAATAACATTAATTCACTCTCATCTCAAAGTCTTTTAAATCAACCAACAGTTCCACTTCCTCAAACTCAATCAACAATCCTAAATAATTTGAGAAGTAATTTGCTCAATTATATAAAATCAAATGTAAATATTCTAAATAGTGCAGCCATTAGTATACCATTAGGTGATATAGGGGTCACTAAATACGACGCAACGGAGAATACGAAATATTTCACTGTAAATACAGAAAACGATGACATTAATTTGAAAGCTTGGTATTCCAAACTGAAATTAATTAAAGCCAAAATAACTTTTGAAACTATTGATGGTGACGTACTTAATTTCATGCCAGTAGTTAATAATAATTCTAAATATTGTCCAGTCAAAGTGCAAGAGATAGCTAAAAACGCTATTAGTAAATTATATGGGGAACCAATAGTGATCCAAGGTTTTTCATTTGATGATCCATATGCAGTGGTTGATAATATAGACTCTGCGTGTGTTTATAATGGTAGCTATATTGTTTTGTGGCCTACATTTTGCTACCGTTTTTGAAGTATGGTTGTCGATGCAACGTGAAGAATATGAACTATATTTTTATTTCCTAAGACTAGTTATCAACGGGATATACAAGGTTTCTCAGTTTTTGTCCGGAATATTCCATTAGGTTGTCGAGATATTTAGACTAGACACCCCTGAAAAGACTAATCATTTAAATTTTTGATTCAAATTTTACTCCCACCCTTACGCGGTTCACTTTGAACATATCAATGTATGGAAACATTTGTGAACTATGATTCAAAAATGCTGAAAAACATTTACAGAGCTATTTAAATCATTCATCATCATTATATTTGGTAGAGATTGCTATTAAGCGATAAGACCGCCTATTTTATACTTTGTTTTTTGTTTCTGTATTGTATTGTAAATAGACTAACTTAACCGCCTCCTCAAATATTCCGGATCAATTTTAAGAGACGTCTTTCCTTATACTTTTTCATAGAAAGCTTTTGCTTGTTCCCTTTTCTTGTGTGGAAACGTTTTCGTATATTTAGATATTTTTCTTTACGTTAGAAGGTGATTTAAGTTTGTTAAACATATATGACTATTGAATAAAAATGTTAATAAAACCTAACTGTTTTAATTTACGTGAAACCGCTGCGCTAGCTCTGAGTTTTCCAAAAATTACGAGCGAAATTTCGTTTAAAGTGCACCATGAGTTTTTCGTTGACGGAAAACATTGTGAAGAAGCCCGCACACACCTGCGAAGTAATTCAATTCATAAAGCAAAGTCGGGTTATTTTCGCCATTTATATGTTAAAAACAGCTACATTGTTTTTAAAAAGTTCAATTCGACTCCTCTCCGAATATCAAAATCAATAACTTCATATAAAAAATATAAAAATTCCGGAAACTAAATGTTTCGTATACAACACCATCTCTGATGACGTGACAGAAACTGATTGTACGGCGAAACAAAATTTGCCGTGTCTGCTAGCATCCAATATTACAAGATAGCACCTGCATACTAGCCATAAACAAATAAGGTTGAACCACGGTTGAACGCTACAACCGAACAGTTATTTTTGAACTGGTCAACCAATCTCATTCACTCACTGCCCAGTGGCAAGTTGCTACCCTTTATCCAGTTAAGGGTCTTGTTAGATGGACATGTCGTGTAGAATTACGAACAAGTTCTTCACTAAAAAGGGTCAAGCCTACTTTGCACTTAAGCTTCATCTAGCTGTAAAATTTTGATGGTTTTAGTTGACTCACCGCAATGTATCGAAACTGGATGTGGCAGGAGATGAAAAATACCATCCCGGGACTGAGTCGTCAACGTAATAAAATGGGCAGTGGACGTATTGTTGTTGTGTATTGTTTATAAATGTCTGCGTTTTTTTTTTTATGTTTCTTTTCTATAAAATTGTGTGCATGCTATGAAATACCAAATGAATCAAGAAATTTATTTCTTGATTTTTTTTATGTTTACTTTTACGGTTTTACCGTTAGAAATTCAATTTCTAAATGACACTGAAAATTATAACACAATATAAAAATCCGAAAAGTAAAGCTATGGCCGGGAATCGAACCCAGGTCCTCGTCATTCCGTGACGCGTGCTATACCCCTACACCACCCATAGCAGGTACCCAGGTACCCAGGTAGGTAGTTAGGCAGGTTACCTGCTATGGGTGGTGTCGGGGTATAGCACGCGTCACGGAATGTCGAAGACCCGGGTTCGATTCCCGGCCATAGCTTTACTTTTCGGATTTTTATATTGTGTTATAATTTTCAGTGTCGTTTAGAAATTGTGTGCATGCTCTTATAAAATATTTGTGTGTCTTGCAAAATGAATAAATGTCTTCTTTCTTTCTTTCTTAATGGTCATAAAGTATAAAAAATGTCAAAACGTATAAAACAAAATGGTCAAAATGTTTTGGTGACAAATTGTTAAAATGTATGCGAGTTAGAATGTGTATATTTACGACAAAATGTCCATAGCATTAATTGACAACATTTCATATTTCTGAGCATTGCATATTAATGGTTCTCTGTATTTTATTTGAAAAGATGAACATGCTGACAGTTTACTTTTTTCGCTATGGCTTGTATTTAATTTATAATTAATTTATTAATTTGTGCTTATTCTAAAAGGGCGTAACTCCGATACTATCACAGAATACACACTTATCCCTTTGTCTTTCCTCTATAGAAAAAAAAACTGACGTAAATTTCAAATTGTCAATGTCAGGCCCTATTCTCCAATATTCGATTTTCGAGGTTCGCTTCGTGCTGTTCCGCTCATACTAATAGTCATTATCTTGAGAGTGAGAGAGAAGGTATGCAACGAACTTCGAAAATAGAATTTCAGAGTTGCCCCCCTTGTACTTTGAAGTTGTCAAAAATACAAAATTATGATCGCTTATTTTTTCTCGTGAAAAAAGCAAAGGCGTTTCACCTATCCTGTGGTAGTTTTGGTAAAATTAGGACATATTTTTAATTAATTTTTATTTTTTATAATAAGCGATATTAAAATTATATTAACATATTGCTGTGATCAGGAGGCAAAATGCTTTCGAACCATATATATATTTTCAGGTGTTATAAAAATGAAATGTTGTCAATTGTATCATGGTCAAAGAGTAAAATCGCAGTTTTAAATACACCGCAGTTTAGAAACCGAGGGTTGCTCGCCTCCTCTAGTCGTGGGCCCTACCAGATCAACTATCCTCGGTCCCCCACCAGTACTAGTACCACGCTGCCCGGCACTATGAGAAACCACAACAACATTATATTGCGTTTGGTCACCTATATCTTACAATAGGTCCGTCCAGATCGCTACCACAATCTTACTCGCTAGTCCTGCCGCAAAGCAGCAGTGCTTGCACTACTGTGTTCCGGTGTGGAGAGTAAGACAGCCGGGGAAATTACGGGCACAAGAGGCATTTCATCTAAGTCCTCTAGTTGGCAACGCATCTGCAATCCCTCCGGGGTTGCGGGTGTCTATGGGCAGTGGTGATCGCTTACCATCAGGTGACCCACTTGCTCGTTTGCTTTCCTATTCACATAAAAAATAAAAAAATAATAAAAAACAATACAATACAATACAATACAAATACTCTTAACCCTTTAACAACTAACCCTTAAACCCTAACCCTTAACCCTTTAACTCTTTTAGGTAATAATCTTACCTAGCAAATAGTACAGTGCAATAGTTTGACAGCCGCAAAATAAAATTGTTTTAATGTCATTTTATTTGCGCGTCGTCAATTGTTACTCTAAGTAAAAATTGTAAAGAGATTAAAGTTCACGAGCCGCAATAATAATGCTGTCGTTTCTCATTCTAAATTAAATGAAATCAATGCTTATTTTAATGACGGCATTGACTCGCCATGGCACAGAGCCGTCATCGGATAATGTAGCTTTAGTATGAGGTATGTATGTAAAAAAAGCCGTGGCAGCCTAGTGGCTTGACCTGTGGCCTCTCAAGCAGAGCGTCGTGGGTTCAAATCCCGGGCTCGCACCTCTGAGTTTTTCAAAATTTATGTGCGAAAATTACATTTGAAATTTGCCATGGGCTTTTCGGTGAAGGAAAACATCGTGAGGAAACCTGCACACATCTGCGAAGAGATTCAATGGTGTGTGTTAAGTTCCCAATCCGCACTGGGCGCGCGTGGGAACTATAGCCCAAACCCTATACACGGAGGAGGCCTATGCCATGAGGCACGCCGAATTCCGCGACAATTTAATAATAATAATAAAAAAAAACTACAACAACAACATGTACTTACGGAAATTGTAGCGAATTCGGAATAAAAAGGCTATACAAACATGTATATAAAAATAATTGAACTATTCCGTGATTCCAGTCCAGTATAACTCTATATCTGTGTCAATATGAACTACCTCTTGTTTTTATGTCGGTTTTTGCTGTTACATTGAGAGGAGCGCACTTACACTGAATCCTTTCTACAAAACACGCCCCGCAACGCTATAAACCAATGTAGGGTAGGCAGAGTAAACAGTTAGGATAATGAGGACACCCTTAGAGGCATTAGACGCAAAAATATTATACATCTGTCCTAAAGGGGTGCGTCCCTCGAGATATAACTACAAAATATCTAATTTCATAATAATAACGTTCACAAGATTAGATATAATGAACGTTAGCTATAACAACAAAAAGTATATTTTTGTAACGTATAAGGCTTAAATTATATAACGTGATTTTTATATAACTTCAATTTGTATAAGATTTATATGGGCTAATTTCTTTTAACATAACAAACATTTAACCTCCTAATGAAACTGCTGCAAGACATTGTTTAATTTTCAGCGAGCGAGCAAAGCGAGCGACCAAGACGGTACGGAGCGGAACCGACTCGCATAGGTTAGGTTCAAAGGCTAATGCGCATTAAGGTGTTAGTTATTTTTTTATAACCACCTAGAAAACCCCCTAATCACATAGCAAATTCAATAAACAACTGTGCATTATGCTTTTTGATGTTAGATTAATTTATTGACTAATATAATTATGTTATAAATCTAAGCTGTTAAGAACATTATATGTTTCTATCGTTAGGTATATCAATTGATATTATTAAAATTAGATATTTTAAGATTATACTTTTCGTTCATTATATCCAGTAAACGTTATACTAAACGAGTTTATATAAAGGGAGCGTATGTATTATGAACATTAGATAATAAGTTGTTATATCTCGTATTACTTACCCATCCTAAAGTTAGCCACCAAGAAGTTAACAAAGTTGCGAAATATTCTAGTGGAATGTTCGCAGTAATTTGAAATTAAAAATAAATTTAAAATAAATAAATAATAATAATAATAATATTTAGTAAATTTGTTGATTATTACATACCAGCTTCTGCCCGCGACTTTGTCCGCGTAAAATAAGCAACTGACATGTTTATCGCTATCCCGCGGGAACCATGCAATTTCCCGGGATAAAAAGTAGCTTATGTTTCAATCTAGGGTACCAGCTATCTCCTTTCCAAATTTTATCCAAATACGTTCAGTCGTTTCAGCGTGAAGAAGGAACAAACATACACACTCACTCACATCGTCACATCGTCAAACTTTCGCATTTATAATATTAGTAGGATATACATACATCTAACTTCTAACTAATATTATAAATGCGAAAGTATGGATGGATGTTTGTTTGTTAATCACGCCAGAACGGCCCAAGGGATCTGGATGAAATTCGGCACATAGATAGAGAAAAGTCTGGAATAGCACATAGACTACTTTTTATCCCGGAAAATTGCGTAGTTCCCGCGGGATAGCGATAAACGAATTCTTTGCAGACGAAGTCGCTGGCAACAGCTAGTGCATACAAAAATTTCGTATTTATCCCTAACGGGGTAGAGAGAGCCTAAGGTAAGATCTAAAGGCCACGTTTAGCATGGTTGTGGGCGTATAGGTGGAAGTAAGAATCAAATAACATGATTCCTAGGATTTTCGCCCAAGCGTAAGTTGGTAATTTTAGACCTGCAGTTTTCTATCGTATTTGGAATTCGACAAATTAGATTTTAAAAACGTATTGATCATAAAATTCAATTAAAAATTTCCTAGCACATTTTTCCCATGTGGCAACCTTTGTGTTTGGGTGTTGCCATAATAAACATAACCAATTGCGAATTGAGGTTTTATATGTCTAAACATGATAACGGCATTACAGGAAAAAAGGCCGATATTTCTCTAGGGAGAGAAAGGGATATAAAATAAATATGTGTACTGTATAACGTTAGTATGTACCTACTAGGCTTCCCTTCGTTTGATCGAATCGTTTTTTATATAATAATAATAATAATTTATTTATTTCGAGCCACTCGTGCTCATAGAATTCTGTTAGTTATAAAAGTCTTAAAGATATTGTTAGTAGACACAGAAAAATACTATAAACTAATCTAAACTAATCCCTCCTCAAGTGAAGAGATATCCACCTACCCAGCATTGGAGAGTCCCACTTGTCAGCCAACACACTCAGAATGCTATTACGACTGGCACGCCATCGACTCTGCATGGAGGCACAGCACTTCCTTATGATGGCGCAATATCCATACATACACACCGCCACGATTTTTTCTCGTAGGGGTAGATAGAGACCACTTTATTCCGCTTGTTAAATTCTGACATACCTCTTTCGCTTCATCTGCATTTATCAATCTCTTCATACGTTTCGTGTACTCTCGTCTTAGCCTTGTGTCAAAATGTTCCCAATTTGGTCACGGAACGTCCGTCTAGGGCTCCCCCTTTAATCTTCTTTCATCGTAATATCTTTTAAATTCTTTATAATTATGTATAGGTAGGTACATAAGTGTACTTAGTGTGTTAAATAGAATCAAATTATTTTACCTAAGTATATGGAAGCAAAAATTTTAATTTTAATGATTTAAGAAAAACACCGGGTAGCACTCCTTGAATAGGTATATCTACCGGCAGAAGTGAAAACTACACACACGCACACTCGCGCATAAACAAAAAAAATACACGAGATTTGAACTCTGAACCTGAGAGAACGCACTGTTATTCCACACCTTATACTACTAGGCCAAACGCACATATTCGTATTTCAAAATAAGCTCTTAGAGGATCTGATATCCTGGTACTTAAACCCTCCCTCCTTCTTACGCCTGACGCGAGTTTAACATTTTTTCCCATCCCAAAAAATGTTCAACGTCGCTAATGAAGCTTCCACTTATATAAAATCAGAGACCAGGGACAAGGAGAGTAAGTATTTCTAAACTAGTCGTATTTGGTTTGAAAAAAAAAAAAGTTTATGCCAATTTTCATGCGGCGCAACTTCCTGGCAATGACGGTCTTCCGAATGCTCTGGTAGTTTAAAAAATACATTTAAATAAAACAATTTATTCAAAGAAAAACAAATAATAACAAAAAAAACAGTCTGAACGTAAAAATAACTTAATCCGGCGCGCGCTTGGCCCCCATGGCCCTCATGGCCCCCATGGCCTCAAATATATAGCTAACTCCAAGCGACCTATACTTTCGGCGTTTGAAGTCTTCCGCCGAGGCCGCAGCAGAGCCTACAACATTTTGGGTCCTTGGAAGATGGGTCGGAGCAAGAGTATCAACACACGTTGCATCCCAAACTAAGGGCCGACCCATCCGCCAAGGAACCAGTGTCAGACCGTCGGGCCGTTTGCCATCATCTCTAGTCAAACCGTTAGGTTCTAACACGGCTGGCACTTTGATACTGACGAGGGCCCTACGGATGACGTCATTAATGTTGGCATGACGGGGTATACGACCAGCGCTTCTACTGCAAGATAGGCCGTGGTGCCCGAAGCTGTCGGTCATTTTCCCACATTGGCAGCAATGAGGGACGTTTGTTGGTGTCCCCACCCTGCGACTGGTGGCGAGGCGAAAGGTGGTGTTATCCAGCAGGGTACCTACAGTTGGTGAGGGTAGGGCTTGGAGCCAGAGGCCTGACTCCCACTCCGCAGTAGTAAGGAGACGAGCGCGCTCCGCCGGACCGGAAGCCGTATTTAATAGACTGTTCCGGACCAATTGGCAGAGTGGCTAATAAAACAGCCCTAGGCGTAGTGGCGTAACTACAACGTCAGGGGCCCGCGGCAAGTCCATCAGATGGGGCCCTTCACTATAAAGAAGTGCATCATCTTCCCTTCTGTGCTCAAGGCCAAGCCAGTTCGGGGCCCCGTAGAGCTGGGGACCCGTGGCATTTTGCCAGCCCTGCCACGCTATAGTTACGCCTAGCTAGGCAGCCTATTTGCAAAATAACCGATTTTGATTTTGAGAGATTGATGAATTTGGTTGAAAGGTTTGGTTGAAAGGAGGTATATCAGGATCGAAGCAAGTGGAACAACGTAGTCTCTGCCTACCAATGAGAAAGAGGCATATTCATATTCATATTCATATTCATACTCATACTCATATTCATATTCATATTCATATTCATTTATTGAGGCGTGACGGTATTGTATGACTTTTAATTTTTGAACCAAACATCGAACTTCCACCACTTCCACTTCTTCCACTTCCTCTCGCCCGGCCAAACATTATAATTGAGCTCCAATTAAACATCTCCCAACTCTCTCCAACTCTAAAATTGCATAAACTTGGCAAGATTCACGATTAAAGATTTTCTTATCTACTTCCTAACTTCTCGGGATTCGTATTCCCCATTGTGAGAGGGCACAGTTCTTTATTAAATTTACACAAAGAGAATAGTCATGACAACAATATCCGCGAAAAATTTGGAGAGCGGCTAGCAACCCATCACTAATGTGATTCCCGTTTCCACCTATACGCCCACAATGCTGCTTAATGTGCTAGGTCTTCTTACCTTAGGCTATGTCTACCTACGTGATTTAAGTATGTATGTAAGTAACTTAGATATACATATATTCGTATTCATTCATATTCATTTTTTTATTATATATTTTACTAGCTGTTGCCAGCGACTTCGTCTGCAAAGAATTCGTTTATCGGGAACTACGCAATTTTCCGGGATAAAAAGTAGCCTATGCGCTATTCCAGACTTTTCTCTATCTATGTGCCGAATTTCATCCAAATTCGTTGGGCCGTTCTGGAGTGATTGAGTAACAAACAAACATCCATCCATCCATCCATACTTTCGCATTTATAATATTAGTTAGAAGTTAGATGGTCTATCCGTGATCATGATGCATGCAACTGCGTCGAAAAATCTGCGTACAAAAATGAAAAATGAAAAAGTTTATCAAAAGCATCTGGCACATTCCATGTTTTTTCTTTGCTCTCAGAGCAGCGTGGCAGCTAAAATTTTAATTTAAATGATTTAAGATAAACAGGAACCTGTGTACGAGCATAAACTAGTCTTTATAAACGGAAGGCCAGGTCAAGAGTACCCGAAACCGACAAGCATGTATGAAGAGATTGATGAATGTGGATGAAGCGAAAGAGGTATGTCAGGATCGTAGCAAGTGGAACAAAGTGGTCTCTGTCTACCCCTGTGGGAAAGAGGCGTGACGGTATGTATGTATGTATAAACGGAATGTAATAATGTAATCTAAACCGTGTACTGCTAATAAATACGATTACATTCGTTACTGTTACAAACAAGTAAATTAATACGACTAACGCACGCAACTCTGAGTGGTAATTATTAAATTTTTTGTGCGGATTGGAAAATGACACCATACAGGCGACTATTATTTCACCACCATTATTATAAGAAAAACGGGACTTAAACACGTAAATAAAATAATAATAATAATGCGATTTTCTAAGATAGTGACAAATTAACAGGACTTTCATAAAACAAACCTAACCTAACCTAAACCAATTTATAATAATAATAATAATAATAATTTTTATTTGCATTAAGTGTTAGTTACAATGGTCTTATTATATGTCAAGCATTAAAATGTTCACTCACTTAGCTATCTATAATAGCATGCAAAATGTTAAGTTTACAATCTAGAAAATTTAATAATGTCAGGCTTATGAATAGTTATTATGTCAACAATGATAATGATGATTAAAATTAAAACATTTCAATGAGGAAAGCAATATTTAAACTACCAATTTTGTGTCATAGTCAAAATAATCTCTTACAGAATAAAAACACATGTTTGTCAACCACTGTTTCAACTCTTGTCTAAATTTAATAAACGGGGTAGTGGTTTGTCTCAAGCGTTGTGGTAAATGATTAAATATTTTTATAGTCATTACATAACAGTTTTTTGAGTACAATGCACTTTTGCATTTCGGTAACATGATTTTTGTAGGATCCCTTGGTCTCAGCGTTGGGTTTGCAAAGGGTTTCCTGAACCATTGTGAATAGGTAGCAACAAAAACACATGTCTCCAGGATGTATATGCAGGGCAAAGTCAATAAATGTAGCCTCTTGAAGAGAGGCCGACATGGTTCCAGAGGACCAACATCGCAAAGAGCTCTGATACATTTCTTTTGACTGATTAGCGCTTGCTGTATATCAGTGCAGTTTCCCCATATAATTACGCCATATCTAATAATTGACGCCACGTATCCATGGTAAGCTGTAAGTGCTGCCCTCTCACCAGCTATACGTCTCAATCGTCTTAACGCGTACGTGTATTTTTCCAGTCTGGAGCATACACTTTTAATGTGGGGTTTCCAATTGCAGAAACGATCAATGACAAAGCCTAAGAATTTAATTTCATCCACTTCTTCGATTGTTTGCTCTTTATATTTAATGTTCAGCTTTGGTCTTTGTACTATCTGGTTACTAAACTGTATACATTTGGTTTTGGAGACATTAACTGATAAATTATTACATTCCAACCAGTTACTTATAATATCAACAGTAGTGTTTATCTTATTAATATATGAACTATTTATTAAGTCACTAGAAACAATAACTGAAATGTCATCAGCAAACAATATAATTTTCTCGGAACAAATTTTCGGTAGATCGTTAATGTAGATTATAAAGAGCAAAGGACCTAACACACTGCCTTGTGGAACACCAGTCATGTTTGTCTCTTGGGAGGAAAAGTATTTTCTGACTGTTATAGATTACGATATCAAAAAAGTTAATTTTGTTAATAGTTTCAGAGAAAATAGCATTATATATTTTGGACCATTATATATTTTAAGCCATTATACATTTTAAACTTTATGTATTCTGATGCGCACCGGTTTTCCTAACTACCCGCACTTGATCTTTATTATAGTTCTTCACTAGGGCTGCTGAGTCACCTGTGCGTTATTCGCACTAGAAAATTCACGTGCACTCATTAAATAAATACAAATGTCAGCCATTACCTCCCATCCACAACTTCCCTTTAAAACCACTTCGAAATATTCAATTTTCAAAGCAAACCACTGACTCCGATGGGCGTCAATTTGCCATATAATTAACTCCCCCGGGCATTCTAAGTAACCTTTTCACAACTTCGACCCAAAACGTTGAAACCGCGTTCGTTTCTTGTTCAAATAGCAACTTTGTCGGCGAAGCAATTGAGTGTAAAATAGCATGGGGTTGTGGGTGGTTAACACGTTTTTTGTCGTGATGTTGTTAAGCAGTGCATGCAAGATTTCCGAACGCAGATATGCACGAATGGAACATAGGAAAAACATGGAGTCGAATGATTTAAATAATTTTATGAAATACTAGCTTTTGTCCGCGACGCGGTCTGCGCAGAACTCGCTTATCGCTATCCCGCGGGATCCATGCAATTTTCCGGGATAAAAACTATCCTTTATCCTTCCCCGGGATTCAAACTATCTATATACCAAATTTCAACTAAATCGGTCCAGCGGTTTAAGCGTGAAAAGGTAACAGTCAGACAGACACATAGACCGAGTTTTTTTATTTTATTTATTACTAGCTTT
This sequence comes from Pandemis heparana, assembly GCA_963854515.1. Classification (NCBI taxonomy): domain Eukaryota; kingdom Metazoa; phylum Arthropoda; class Insecta; order Lepidoptera; family Tortricidae; genus Pandemis; species Pandemis heparana. The sequence goes on from OY978033.1 coordinate 1,180,622, forward strand.
TTCCCGCGACTTCGTCCGCGTAGACTTAATTTATTGACAAATAGCTTTTGGCCACGGCTTCGCTTGTGTGTACCAGGAGTATTTCAATCCCGTTTTTTTCCCGTTCCCGTAAGAATTTCGTGAAATGCTCTCTTAATGCTCCCTACACTCCCCAAAGAACCCACTTGCGAAATTTCAGCTTTCTACGACCAGTAAAACGAAAAATCCCGTTTTTTCCCGTACCCGTGGGAATTTTGGAAATTCCTCTCTTAATAATGCTTTTTTATACTCTCCAAATAACCTAAATGCCGAATTTCAGCGTTCTACAACCAGTAAAACGAAAAGTTCCGTTTTCCCGTTCTCGTGGGAATTTTGAAAAATGATCTTTTATAGCTTCTCTACACTCTTCAAGCAACCTACATGCCAAGTTTCAGCTTTCTACGACCAATAAAACGAAAGATCCCGTTTTTTCCCGTTTCCGTGGGAATTTTGGAAAGTCCTCTCTTAATACTTCTCTACACTCCCCAAGCAACCTACATTTCGAATTTCAGCTTTCTACAACCAATAAAACGAAAAGTCCCGTTTTTCCCGTTCCCGTGGGAATTTCAGGAAATTGTCTCTTAGTGCTTCCCTACACTCATCAAGCAACCTACATGCAAAGTTTCAGCTTTCTACGACCAGTAAAACGAAAAATCCCGTTTTTCCCATTCCCGTGGGAATTTTGGAAAGTCCTCTCTATACTACCCAAGCAACCTACATGTCGAATTTCAGCTTTCTACAACCTGCACTGCAGTATAACAAAAAATCCCGCTTTTTCCCGTTCATTTCCGTCAGAATTTTGGGAAATCCTTTCGTAGTGCTCCCCTATACTCCCCAAGGAACCTGAAGGCCAAATTTCAGTTTTCTACGATCATTAAAACGAAAATTCGATCCCGTAGAACTGAATATAAATCTCGTTTTTTCCTTATCCTGTTGAAATTTTCGAAAATCCTTATAACTAATTTTTACTATTAAAATCACCTACCAAATCTATATCTATGCCAAATTTGAAGTCTAGTAATTATAGTTCATAGGATTTTGTTGAACTGAATATATAAATCCCGTTTTTTCCTTATCCCGTGAGAATTTCCAAAAATCCTGAAATTATTTTCTTAGTTTTGTAATCATCTACTTGTGTACGAAATTTGAAGTCTATATTTATTAAGTATAGTTACTGAGATAGGGTCACTCGGAAACGAATATAATAAATCCCGTTTTTTCCCGTTCCCGTGGAAATTTGTGTGTGTGTGTGTTTGTGTCAGGTAGGTATGTGTGTTGTTGTTTTCGTAATCAGTGACTCGATAAACCGTACAAACAATACTACCCACTATAATATAATAATAATAATACCCACGTTGATTTTCAGACTTTGTCACCCCCTATCCCCTTTTAGGGGTTGAATTTTCAAAAAACCTGAAACAGGTATTTATTCATTTATCGTTAGGATTACTCCTGTGAAGTTTCGAATAAAATAGACTAACTAATCTTGTTTCCCCATACAAACTTTGGACCCCCATTTAACCCCTTTAGAGGTCGAATTTTGAAAAATCCTTTCTTAGTGCACCCCTAGACCTTATAAGGAACCTACGTGCCAAATTTGGAATCTCTAGAACCAGCGGTTTGGGCTGTGCGTTGATATGTCAGTCAGTCAGTCAGTCAGTCAATCAGTCAGTCAGTCAGTCAGTCAGTCAGTCAGTCAGTTTCTTCTTTTATATATTTAGATTTCACATTTATAATAGTAGTAGGGATTTTAGCAAAGATATATATTTTGTCAGCCTAGCTGTACCCCGTGACTTTGTCTGTGAATTATCCATTTATCTCCATCCGCGGGATTTACGCAATTTTCCGGGATAAAAAGTAGCCTATGTATTATTCTAGACTGTAATCTATCTCAGTTCTGGCTGTTCTGGCGTGAAAGAGTAACAAACATCCATTCATCCATACTCACAAACTTTCTCATTAATAATATTAGTAGGATAGGACTAGCTTTTGCCCATGGCTTTGTCCGTGCATAATTAATATTAGCTCGTGTTTGCAACTTTAAATGTTCTAATGTTAGTTCCTCATCCCGCAGGAATTTTGAAAAGTCCTGAAATCACTCTTTAGCAGTTATAATTCCGTACTTACACGCCAAATTTCAAGGGTACGTATTAAAATACATAAAGTTTAAAATGTATAATGGGTTAAAATACATATTGGTTCAAAATATATAATGCTATTTTCTCAGAAAAGTGCAAATGAGAAAATCGCAAATTAACAAAATTGTTATAAACTAAACCTAACCTAACCTAAACCAATCTATAGATAGATTACACTATCAAAAAAGTACATCTAGCTAGTAGTTTCATAGAAAATGGCATTATATATTTTGAACCATTACGCATTTTAACCCATTATACATTTTAAATAGTTACGGAGGTAGGGCCCGTATGCATCGGACGTAAAAAAATATTTTTCAGAAATAAAATTGTGATTCTTCAAAAAAGGTCGACTCTATAGCCGCCTTAGTTCTGTTTCACATTTTCACAACTTTTTTCTAGCTTTTTTTTTCAGCGTTCGTGTCAGAATATTGAAATATAAGCACACCGGGTTTTCCATGTGGCATTTAAATTAAAAAACCTTAATTGTTGGGTTGGGAACTAAAATTGCCTGACGTGTGGTTAGGATGTTTAGCGGGAGTGATTAGATTTCTGAATAACACTGAACACCATTAACCGGGTGCGTCCCACGAGATATAACTACAAAATATCTAATTTCATAATAATAACGTTCACAAGATATAATGAACGTTAGCTATAACAGCAAAAAGCATAATTTTTTAACGTATAAGGCTTAAATTATATAACGTTATTTTTATATAACTTCAATTTGTATAAGATTTATATGGACTAATTTCTTTTAACATAACAAACATTTAACCTCCTAATGAAACTGCTGCAAGACATTGTTTAATTTTTAACGAGCGAGCGAAGCGAGCGAGCAAGACGGTACGGAGCGGAAGCGACTCAGATAGGTTAGGTTCAAAGGCTAATGCGGGAGTATAGCGCAGCGAAGCTATTTTTTTTATAACCACCTAGAAAACCCAATAACCACATAGCAAATTCAATAAATAACTGTGCATTATGCTTTTTGATGCTAGCTGTTATGAACATTATATGCTTTGATCGTTATTTCAATTGATATTATATATAAACAACGTTATACCTTACAAAATTAGATATTTTAAGATTATAATTTTCGTTCATTATATCCAGTAAACGTTATACTAAACGAGTTTATATAAAGTGAGCGTATATATTATGAACATTAGATAATAAGTTGTTATATCTCGTATTACTTACCCTTCATACACCCACCTAGAAAACCTCCTAACCACATAGCAAATTCAATAAACAACTGTGCATTATGCTTTTTGATGTTAGCTGTTATGAACATTATAGGCTTTGATCGTTATTTCAATTGATATTATATATAAACAACGTTATACCTTACAAAATTAGATATTTTAAGATTATAATTTTCGTTCATTATATCCTTTAAACGTTATACTAAACGAGTTTATATAAAGTGAGCGTATATATTATGAACATTAGATAATAAGTTGTTATATCTCGTATTACTTACCCCCATTAACCGATGCCCAGGGTGCACCGGACCAAGCACTGCGGATCCAAAAACTAACCCCAGCTCTTGATCACGCGCGGAGGTAACCCGACTCGCACCCCTATTCTATCCTAGTCATTTCTTCTAACTGTAAGGAGCTTACGTTTGACATTTTACTCATTAATTTGACATTTCCGTGACATTTGGCTGATGTAATAACACTGCAACTGACATTTGGTTCAGTTAAGTTTTAAGCGCGATAAAATAAAATCATGGGATATTAATAGACAGTACCTGGAAACCTAACTAGGTCTATTGGGTGTCCTTCCATTTGACCTAAAAATTATTGACAAAAGCATCATTTAACAAAATGATCATTTGACAAAATTTAAATATCTGATAATCCGTGAACTTTTTTAAAAATCGAAACCTTTATGCGTGGCACACATTAGGTTAGGTTAGGTTTGTTTTATAAGTTTTAATTTTTTTTACGGTTTATCAGATATTCAAAGTTTGTCAAATGATCATTTTGTCAATAATTTTTAGGTCAAACTTTAGTGAACCAGGTCTATTTCATGTAAATCGTTAGAACCGTTTCCGAGATTCAGATTATATAATACACTAGCTTCTGCCCGCGACTTCGTCTGCGTATTAATAATAATAATAATAATAAATGTTTATTTCAGGTAGTCACCCATAGAAATTACAGTTACAAAATTAGAAATTTACAATTATATTGAGATTATTTAAAATTGATATTTTATAATACATTACATTAATAATCAAGTACATTTATTTTTTGAATTCATGCAATACTTACATAATTTTATTGCCAGCATACTAAGGGCAATACATGATGTGTTTGCATGCACCACATATCGCCCTCAGTATGCTATTGTATTGTATTATACACCCCTCCTCTCGAATCACTCTATCTATGAAAAAAAACCGCATCAAAATCCGTTGCGTAGTTTTAAAGATCTAAGTATAATTAGGGACAGACAGATAGACAGACAGCCGAAAGCGACTTTGTCTTATACTATGTAATGATGATAAAAGAATTGCTCGTTAAAGAGCCTGTCCAACCAATCCTTAACTGTCAGTTATCTATGATTCCGTCTCTATTTATTACTACGAAACAGACAGAGACGTCATGATAGACAACTGACAGTTAAAGAGTATTGAGACAGGCCTTTAATTTTGAATTTTTTTTTTTTGGTTTTTATGGTTATTTTTGTACGGTTTTGGTTTATATATTGCACCAAATAAACTTTTTTTTCTTTCTTTCTTTCTAAAGGTATTATTAGATATAAATAAAAACTGAGAGGTATTAGCCGGGGATTCGAACCCACGACCCTTGAGCCGTGGGTCAATAGGCTGCCAGGTTACCACGGCTTACATATATTAGTTTTATCCCTATCGCTATTACGGATCGCGACCCCAGGTAACAAATAGCGACCCCGAAAACCCCGTCAGTCGTAGTCATACATTTCCTGGACCAATCCGGGTCCAATTAACCTCTGGCTATCCTAATAATATAATAAATGCAAAAGTTTGTGAGGATAGATGGATATGACGATTTGAGTGTGTATGTTTGTTCCTTCTTCACGCTGAAACGACTGGACGGATTTTGATAAAATTTGGAACGGATATAGCTGGTATCCTAAAGTAACACATAGGCTACTTTTTATCCCGGAAAATTGCATAGTTCCCGCGGGATAGCGCTAATCATGTCAGGTCGTAGGTGCCTAACGTAAGTCTGATTCTACGCCGACGAAGTCGCGGGCAGAAGCTAGTTTATTCATATAAATAAAAAAAAGAGGATTTATTTTCAGAAAAATGCCCATATTGTGGCGCGGGTACATACATATTAAAATCCATAAAGTTTAAAATGTATAATAGTTAGAATACATAATAGTTCAAAATATATAATGCGATTTACTCAGAAAATTGCTGTCTTTCTCTCTATCCAGCCTATATACGTCATGCTGGGCACAGGCCTCCTCTCAGAATGAGAGGGCTTGGGCTATAGTTCCCACGCGGGCCCAGTGCGGATTGGGAACTTCACACACTCCATTGAATTGCTTCGCAGAAAATTGCAAATTAACAAAATTGCTATAAACTAAACCTAACCTAACCTAAACCAATCTATAGATCACGGTATAAAAAAAATTAATATACTTAATAGTTTCACAGAAAATGGCACTATTATATTTTGAACTATTATGCATTTTAACCCATTATACATTTTAAACTTTATATATTCTGATCCGCTCCCTTGTGGCGCCTACACAATTTTGAAGTGAGCAGCACACTGGCGCAGTGAACAGTATGCTTAGTGTAAGTTTGCGGTCACAAAATACGTCTCGACCGCATTTGCGTTAAAATGTCAAATACTATGAGAAATTTTAGTTTCCGTTTCGATCCGCAAGTGGCGCTGCCAATTATTCCATAGTAATTGAGACGTTTACGTGAACGCGTTCGAGACGTTTTTGTACGCGAAAACTTACACTAGAGGCTCAGTAACGCATGCGCAGCGCAGTTTCCCATCTCTACCTTATGACACTCGATGGCTAACGCCGACAATAAATCACGCAGGGGGGCTACTCCGAAATTCGATTTTCGAACTTCGTATCACGCCGTCCCTTTCACTCTCAAGTTAATAACTATTAGTGAGAACATAACGGCACGAAACGAAATTCAGGACACAAATCTGAAATCTCATCAGTATCCGTCTTCCAAAGGTGCGCTGAGAATTTATTGGGGGGTACTCGGTTTTAAAATGTGGGGGGGAGAATGTAGCGGTCAGTTGCAAGCGGGTGCTAGGACTGAATGGTAGATCAAAACGGACGGGTGGTAGGGCCTTGTGCAAGGTCGCTACCACCATCTTACTCGCTAATCCTGCCGCTAAGCAGCAGTGCTTGCACTGCAGTCCGGTGTGGAGAGTAAGACAGCCGGGGAAATTACGAGCACAAGAGGCATTTCATCTTAGGCCTCTAGGTTGGCAACGCATCTGCGATCCCTCCGGGGTTGCGGGTGTCTATGGGCAGTGGTGATCACTTACCATCAGGTGACCCACTTGCTCGTTTCCCTTCCTATTCAAATAAAAAATAAAAATGTATAGTTAACTAGCTGTTGCCCGCAACTCCGTCTGCGCAGAAGTCGCTTATCGCCATCCCGCGGGAACTATGCTATTTTCCGGGATAAAAACTATTCTATGTTCTTCCTCGGGGCTAACACTATCTGTATATCAAATTTCAACTAAATCGGTCCAGCGATTTAGGCGTGTAAAGGTAACAGACAGACAGACAGACAGACAGACAGACAGACAGAGTTACTTTCACATTTATAATAATACTAGCTGTTGCCAGCGACTTCGTCTGCAAAGAATTCGTTTATCGCTATCCCGCGGGAACTAAGCAATTTTCCGGGATAAAAAGTAGCCTATGTGCTATTCCAGACTCTTCTCTATCTATGTGCCAAATTTCATTCAGATCCGTTGGGCCGTTCTGGCGTGATTGAGTAACAAACAAACATCCATCCATCCATCCATACTTTCGCATTTATAATATTAGTTAGATAGTTAGAAGTAGGGATTGAATTCCAGTCTAATGAACATAAAATATTCACTTGCTCTACTCCGCTACTCGCGTACAAGATAAGAAGATAACCAAGCTTGTGCGAAATATATATGTTTTGTATGAAAAACATATACCTATATATTTCGCATATGCTTGGTTATCTTGCACGTGAGTAACGGAGTGGCAAGGTAAACTTTTATTCATTGAAATGGACCTCCGCAAAGTAACGCCTGATTCAATAAAATAATACTAATTTTACACTTGTCAGATTCGAAGGTCGCATCATCCCTGGGTGAATTGTGATGAACAAGATTAACTTAGATTCACCTGATATAAGTCAGCTTGCTTTCTACGCCAGTAACTGTAACAAAACGAAAAATTAAACAAATATTTAAATACTACTACACACATACATAGGTACTATATACACATACATATAACGTACTATACCTTATTACTTCTGTATACCTTTTCTCAAAACTTAACTAACTTTAAATGTTAATTTAACATTTGTATTTTTTTTCTTCTTTCTTTTTTCTTTTTTTCCTTTTTTTTCTTTTTCTGTTTGATTGCTATATGTACCTTATGTGGTGCTGGTGTTCAGTAAAGAGTTATTGTATTGTATTGTATACTATATGTTGCCCGCAACTTCGTCTAATTACTGGTCGCTATATGTTCTATTACCATTAATAAAGATTTACAGCATTATTCATAAAAAGTTACAGGCTCGTTATAAGCTAATCAGTTCATCAAGACTCTGTTAAGTCTTCGGAAAGTTAGCGGACCGTAGACCCTACTTTATCTCTTTGCTAACTCATAAAATGGCCGCCACAAATGTGAACAGCTGATTTTGGCAAGAGCAAAACCATACGCAAGACAGTTTTTTTTGTTTTAAGTTTTTATTCCCTCCGGGAAAGGTAAAGGAAACTAGATCCACACTGCCTAGTCTGTCGTGTTCGCTGGTTTCCCGCTAATTCGCTGCCACTGCTGTCAATTTTTTTTTAATCACTAAAAGGCCATTTTTGGTCTATGATTTGTCAAGGTGACAACATAACGCGTCTAATCCATCCATCAGCAGCTCATTAGCTAACAGACTGCTAGCAAGCGTTTATGAATCATACTTTTTAACAACTGTCAAATAAGCTTAATCAGTCTGTTAACTAATAGACTGATCAAACCTCAACTAAGGATTTTTTTGTGAATAAGACTGTTACACTTCGACTTGTTATAATCAGCATCTCTCAGTCAGAACCACAATAACATCTGAATCTGACATCTCCGCGTCTCGAGCGCTTGGCGCCAGTGTCATTGACATCTGTCAACTGTCAACGTCACTGCCCTATCCAAGGAGTGCGTTCTGTGGGGTGCGAGTCGGGTTACCTCCGCGTGTGGTCAAGAGCTGCGGTTCGTTTTTGGATCCGTCCGGGGGGAAGAGCAGTGCTTGGTCCGGTGCACCCTGGGCTTCGGTTAATGATTTCCTGGCGGTCTCCGAGGGATATCATTGTCCGTTGGCTAAGAGCCCAACAGGGGGAAGGAGGGGGTCGTTTGACAGTGTTCTACCGTACAACGTTGCCGACATTTTTGTCACAAGATTTTTAAATATTTATTACTTTGACATTGGCGAAATCTTCGCATCGTTCGATGGAGCCATATTAATAAAAGAAGAAGAAGAATGCGTTCTCTTTAACAAAGTCTGTTTTCGTTGGGTAAGTAATACGAGATATACTAAACAACTTATCATCTAATGTTCATAATATATACGCTCACTTTATATAAACTCGTTTAGTATAACGTTTACTGGATATAATGAACGAAAATTATAATATCAAAATATCTAATTTTGTAAGGTATAACGTTGTTTATATATAATATCAATTGAAATAACGATCAAAGCATATAATGTTCATAACAGCTAACATCAAAAAGCATAATGCACAGTTGTTTATTGAATTTGCTATGTGGTTAGGGGGTTTTCAAGGTGGTTATAAAAAAAATAACTAACACCAAAGGCTAATGCGGGAGCTTCGCTTTAGCCTTTGAACCTAATCTATTCGAGTCGCTTGCGCTCCGTACCGTGTCTTGCAGCTGTTTCTGTTAGGTTAAATGTTTGTTATGTTAAAAGAAATTAGACCATATATAAATCTTATACAAATTGAAGTTACTTAAAAATAACGTTATATAATTTAAGCCTTATACGTTACAAAATAATACTTTTTGCTGTTATAGCTAACGTTCATTATATCTTGTGAACGTTATTATTATGAAATTAGATATTTTGTAGTTATATCTCGTGGGACGCACCCGTTTTCGTTTACCACAACGAAGGATCAGTTTTTAATTCTTAACCAACCACCTGTTAAAATATTCCAAGCACAAGCACAAGCTGGAGCGGCTGGATTAGCTGGTCTATTCGATAATTACTATATGGAAGCATCTCATTTGATTATGGAATGTAATATCTCGCACAGGCTTTGGCTGGGGCCTGCCTGGACTAATTGTATACAGGATTTGTGCCAGAATATTGGCAGTATAATAGTGTTGTTCTTAGTAGATTCCTAGAATGTTCGGTTAGACGCTAAACGCTTGCGGGTGGTAGGGCCTTGTGCAATTAAAAATCCGATTGCTTGCATGACTCTCCTTAGCGTCCAAAGTCCGAGGTCGGCTCAATAGGAGCACCTTTGGCAGCTAAGTAAAACTACCCTTTGCTGAGCTGCCCGTCTGGCAGCTCGCCCTCTCTCCGGTAAGCTGTAAAAGCCGTCTGAGGCTAACAGCAAAGTCCATTCGAAAAAAAAAAAAAAAAAAAAAGGCCTTGTGCAAGGTCCGTCCGGATCCACCACCATCTTACTCTCTAATCCCGCCGCTAAGCAGCAGTGCTTGCGCTGCTGTATTCCGGTGTGGAGAGTAAGACAGCCGGGGAAATTACGGGCACAAGAGGCATTTCATCTTAGCCCTCTAGGTTGGCAACGCATCTGCAATCCCTCCGGGTTTGCGGGTATCTTTGGGCAGTGGTGATCGCCTACCATCAGGTGACCCAGTTGCTCGTTTGCCTTCCTATTCACATAAAAAAAAACTATATTGAAATATAATATTCCGGTCTCTTGGTCGAACGTACGGAACTCGCGCGCGTTTCCAGTTTGCGGGCGATTTTCTACCATGAGATAATCACAAAGTTGTTTCTTTGTAGAAAAATTCGGCGCTCGGATTACTCTAAGTAATTTATGTTAACAAAATTTAAATTAATTTGAACGTGAAAGTTTCACAAAGACCAACTTAAAACGAGACCTGAAGTTGTCTTAATAAAAGCCCATACCGCGCTATCTGGCCCAAGTAGCATTACAAGCTGTATAGAAGCTGTATTTAGGTTCATGTTTATACTTAACGCTGTTTAATTAGGCTGTACAAAGGCTTGTATAAGCGCTTATACAGCCCATTAAAGTGCAAAATGAGATAGAAGAAAGAAGAAAAAAAGAAAGAGAGAAGACATTTATTCATTTTGCCAGACACACAAATGTAAATAAATAAATAAATAATAAATAAATATCTTGAGACAATTGACACCAATTGACCTAGTCCCAAACTAAGCAAAGCTTGTGATATGGGCACTAGACAACGGATAAACATACTTATATAGATAAATACATACTTAAATACATATTAAACATCCAAGACTCGAGAACAAACATTCGTATTTTTCATACAAATATCTGCCCCGACCGGGGATCGAACCCGGGACCTCAAGCTTCATAGTCAGGTTCTCTAACCACTAGGCCATCCGGTCGTCAAATGTAAGAGCATACACACGATTTTATAGAAAAGAAACAACAAAAAAACACAGACATGAAAATTAGATCATCAGCGTTGTGTGTCTTCGCAAAAGTGACAAGCTGTATAAAAAAAAATAAGCCGTATAATAGCTGTATAAGAGCTGTTATCTGGTGTAATACGAAACTAAAACACTACAGATAATGTCTTATAAATCACTTGTAGGAATAGAAGTTGCAAATATAGAGTTATTAAAAAAAAATCCAGAAAAATAAAACTATCGTTTGAGCGAAAACAGAATGTGCCAGTTGCTTCTCTTCCCGCGCAGATGGTTAAAGCCGATCGAGGGAATGGGCGAAAATCATAGGAATCATGTTACAGGCGATGCGGCTAGCAACCCATCACTATTTTAATTCCCCTTTCACGCCCACAATCATGCTAAACGTGGCCTTTAGGTCTTGTTACCTTAGGCTCTGTCTACACCGTAAGAGATAAAGACGTGATTTATGTATGTCTTCTTTTTACCGCTTATTGTGACTGTTACTGAGATCAATATTTTTTTATACTAATATTATAAATGCGAAAGTATGGATGGATGGATGGATGTTTGTTTGTTACTCAATCACGCCAGAACGGTCCGACGGATCTGGATGAAATTCGGCACATAGATAGAGAAAAGTCTGGAATAGCACATAGGCTACTTTTTATCCCGGAAAATTGCGTAGTTCCCGCGGGATAGCGATAAACGAATTATTTGCAGACGAAGTCGCTGGCAACAGCTAGTATATTATAAATGCGAAAGTTTGTGAGTGACGATGTGACGATGTGAGTGAGTGTGTATATTATGTTTGTTCCTTCTTCACGCTAAAACGAATGGACGGATTTGGGTAAAATTTGGTACGAAGCTAGCTGGTACCCTAGATTAAAACATAGGCTACTTTTTATCCCGGAAAATTGTATAGTTCCCGCGGGATAGCGATAAACATAATTATCAATTGCTAATTCTACGTGGACGAAGTCGCGGGCAGAAGCTAGTACATGCATACATACATAAATCACGTCTTAATCCCTTAGGGGGTAGGCAGAGCCTTCCCTACGGAACTCTACCGAATACCAGTACTCAATAATCTTCGTGATCTCATGCCAATCCAATCGCAATCTTATTACGTCGCCATAAAGCCCTTAATCAAATATTAATGCATAAGGGTTGAATCGATTTTGTACAAAGGAGTTATATATGCTGTAATATTGTTGTAGGAGAATAACCGTGGTGCAATAAGACAGGCCTGCGCTATACTTCATTTAATTTAGAATGAGAAACCACAATAGCATTATAATTGCGTCTGGTCAACTATTTCTTACCTAGCAAATAGTACAGCGCAGCCGCAAAATAAAATTGTTTTAATGTCACTTTATTTGCGTGTCGTCAATTGTTACTCTAGTGCAAATTGTTAAGAGATTACAGTTCACGAACCGCAATATAATGTTGTTGTGGTTTCTCATCCTAAATTAAATGAAGTATAGTAGGTTCATACAATAGATAACGTAACGGAATAGACGTGATTTAGGTACCTGAATCACATCTTTATCCTTTACGGGGTTGACAGAGCCTAAAGTAACAAGACCTAAAGGCCACGTCTAGAATGATTGTAGGCTCTATCTACCCCGTAAGGAATACAGACGGGATTTGAAAGATCAGTGAGATGAAAGTGAAGTCAGCAAAATGTATGGACAGCAAAAAGCTTATAATAAAAACATACATACATACATACATACATATCGTCACGCCTCTTTCCCACAGGGGTAGGCAGAGACTACTTTGTTCCACTTGCTACGATCCTGACATACCTCTTTCGCTTCATCCACATTCATCAATCTCTTCATACATGCTCGTCGGTTTCTGGTACTCTTGACCTGGCCTTTCTCCAAAACGTCCCCAATTTGATCACGGAACGTCCGTCTAGGCCTTCCCCTCCCAACGCACCCATTCACACTCCCCATATAAATCTGTTTAGTTAATCTTCTTTCATCCATCCTCTCTACGTGACCAAACCAACTAAGCATACTTTTTTCTATCTATCTATAATAAAAACATTTTTACAATAATTTGTCACAGGATATGTTTATATTTATATTTTTTATATTATGGGACACTTTACACCGATTGATCTAGTCCCAAACTAGGCAAAGCCTGTACTATGGCTACTAGACAACGGATAAACATATAGACACTTATACTTATAGATGACTAGCTGTTGCCAGCGACTTCGTCTGCAAAGAATTCGTTTATCGCTATCCTGCGGGAACTACGCAATTTTTCGGGATAAAAAGTAACCTATATGCTATTCCTGACTTTTCTCTATCTATGTGCCGAATTTCATCCAGATCCGTTGGGCCGTTCTGGCGTGATTGAGTAACAAACAAACATCCATCCATCCATCCAAACTTTCGCATTTCTAATATTAGTTAGATTGTCATCCAAGACTCGAGAACAATCATACCTATTCATCATACAAATATCTGCCCCGGCCGGGGATCGAACCCGGGACCCCAAACATCATAGTCAGGTTATAACCACTAGGCCATCCGGTCGTCAACAATATAGAGTAAGACATTCGCGGAGAAGTCAAATTTGCGCTTGACATCTTTTAATCACACGGCTTTTATCTTTTCCTTTATTAAAAACAAATATGGCCTTACCATGACGTCTCAATGCGACTCAATCTCGATTCACTGTTACGTTTCAGCTGTCATTTTTGACACTTCTAGTATGACTCACGTATAAAAGCCGAACGATGCCCCCGACATATGTTTCGGACTATTCAGTAGTCCTTCTTCAGAGAGTTATCCGTTTGTGTAATTATGTTTGAGTCTCACGGTAGTTTCATGTTGAAATCTTCTAGAATGGAACTGACAGCGAGCGATCCAACTTTGGTTCGGAATTGAATTGGATTAAGACGTCATGGTAAGGCCCCTGGTCACGACAGGCCAGTCTCATCGCGCCAAGGAGTATAGTGACGTATTGTAGACATAATAAAAATATTATAGCTTTTCTACATATAGAAGGACATACTTTTTATATCCTTACTTCTAATCTAACTAATATTATAAATGCGAAAGTATGGATGGATGGATGGATGTTTGTTTGTTACTCAATCACGCCAGAACGGCCCAACGGATCTGGGTGAAATTCGGCACGTAGATAAAGAAAAGTCTGGAATAGCACATAGGCTACTTTCTATCCCGGAAAATTGCGTAGTTCCCGCGGGATAGCGATAAACGAAGTCTTTGCAGACGAAGTCGCTGGCAGCAGCTAGTAATATTATAAATGCGAAAGTTTGTGAGGATGGATGGATGTGACGATGTGGGTGTGTATGTTCCTTCTTCACGCTAAAACGACTGGACGGATTTGGATAAAATTTGGAACGGAAATAGCTGGTACCCCAGATTAAAACATAGGCTGCTTTTTATCCCGAAAATGGCATAGTTCCCAGGAGATAGCCATAAACATGTCAATTGCTAATTCTACGCAGACGAAGCTAGTTATAGATACAATCGAAAGATTGGAAAATAGACCAAGTCAGAGAGAGAGGATGAAAGGGACAGAAACATTAAATTAAAATGTAAAAAATGTTTCTTGCACGGCTGGTCTGGGAGTAAAGAAAAAACATAGAATGTACCAGTTGCTTCTATTCCCGCGCGGATGGTAAAAGCCCATCGAGGAAAATCTAAAGAATCATGTTATAGGCGATGCTAGCAACCCATCAATTTTGATTTCCCTTTCCACCTATACGCCCACAATCATGCTTAACATGGCCTTTAGGTCTTGTTACCTTAGGCTCTATCTACCCCGTGATTGATAAAGACGTGTTTTATGTATGTACTAGCTTCTGCCCGCGACTTCGTCCTCGTAGAATTAGCAATTGACATGTTTATCGCTATCCCGCGGGAACTACGCAATTTTCCGGGATAAAAAGTAGCCTATGCGCTATTCCAGACTTTTCTCTATGTATGTGCCGAATTTCATCCAGATCCGTTGGGCCGTTCTGGCGTGATTGAGTAACAAACAAACATCCATCCATCCATACTTTCGCATTTATAATATTAGTTAGATAGTAGGATTATATTTCGAATCTTTACAACCATCGAGTAAAAAATTAACGTGTTGTCAATCCCTCCCGCTATAAAGTATGACTGGTTATCCCGTGGGATAATTACTCCATTTCTCACCTGGCATTACGGCCATTAAAAATACATTAGAGGTAAAAAAGGGTTTCGGAAAATTTTAATATAAGACGGGTTGTTGAATTCCAGGAGATTACGGGTAATTTGGCGCTTAGGGGTAATTCGATAGGGTAATTTTTTAAAGCTTGCAACCCAATTTTCGGCAGTTTTTACGGAAGGTAGGGTCTTGTGCAAGGTCCGTCCGGATCGCTACCACCATTTTACTCGCTAATCTAGTTAATCTTTTTTTAGTTAGCTAATTTGTATTATGGTTTGTCGAGGGTTATGTGATGCATTACAATATAAATATAAAACTATTGAAATTGATAATTAACTCACTGCAATAGCCAAATTAACGTTTGGCTTGACTCGTTTCGGTTTAATTGGTTTAATGCGATTGAACTGATCGAGTGTTGCCATACATACTTCCGTGTATTTGTCAGCTTTTTTGTGAAGTGTTTTCCACTGGCGTTCGTGTCGCCACAGTGTATGTGTTTTTTGTGTTTAGTTTTATAATTTTATCTGGGTCCCACTGAAAAACAGCGTTGCGGCTTGCGCAACATTATGCTGAGTGGGATCCATTTTACACCATATCGGTACTATTCCTTTGTATATTGTATTTCTCCTTTGTTTTATATCTCAGTGTATCGAATGTCTGTAAATAAATGTTTCTCTCTCTCTCTCTCTCCCTCTCTAATCTTGCCGCTAAGCAGCAGTGCTTGCACTGCTGTGTTCCGGTGTGGAGAGTAAGACAGCCGGGGAAATTGCGGGCACAAGAGGCATTTCATCTTAGCCCTCTAGGTTGGCAACGCATCTGCAATCCCTCCGGGGTTGCGGGTGTCTATGGGTAGTGGTGATCACTTGCCATCAGGTGACTCACTTGCTCGTTTGCCTTCCTATTCACATTTAAAAAAAAGTGATCCTCCTTCCTTTCTTTCCTTTTTCATTCATTCTTTCTTTCTTTTCTTTGATCCAGATCTATCCAGCATCCGGTGTGAAAGAGTAAGAAACATCACAAACTTTCGCATTTATAATATTAGTAGGATCTAGAGATCTACAGTCGTAGCACGTAGCACTGCTACGAGTGCTACGAAACCGCTACGCGACTAGGTTACCTGCAAAGTATTTTGACCTGTAAACTGTGAACGACTACAATAAAAACGTGCCGCTGTATTGAGGACGTAATTTTTTAAAGTTGGTTGAAAATAGTACATTACAGACCTAGGGCGGTGAATTCGTAATTGTCCCAGATCGCAGGTGTTTGTGGCCCGAACCGAAGGTGAGGGGCATAAATATGCGATCTGGGGCTTTACGAATTACCGCCCGTGGTTTGTATAAAGTTTTACGTCTTGCCTCGGCCAGGAAGTGAGATTTTCTGTCCGCGAAGCGGGCGTAAAATCCCAATTACGGCCAAGGATGACGTAAATAATCTAATCTAACTAATATTATAAATGCGAAAGTATGGATGGATGTTTGTTTGTTAATCACGCCAAAACGGCCCAACGAATCTGGATGAAATTCAGCACATAGATAGAAAAAAGTCTGGAATAGCTCATAGGCTACTTTTTATCCCGGAAAATTGCGTAGTTCAATTCAATCATTTATTCACCAGAACATATGGTATTTACATAGATGGTATTTTAAGTATCAGCCCCTTAATATATTCAGCCATTTGAGGCGCGTGAAGTGTTTTGACCCAACATTAAGTGGTAACATTCTAGATAAATTAATTTGATTATTACTCCCATTGAATCATACAAAAAAAAACAATTCCCGCGGGATAACAATGAACATTCTATTCTTTGCTCCATCACATGGCTCCCTTGTACAAATGTATATTTATTGTTTGTATTTTGTAAACCTTTATAATTTCTTCTTTTCATAGTTATTTTAAAATTTTCATTTTTGTAATTCTGTTTCTTTTGTTTTTGTCTTAAGAGTCATGTTTTGTTTGTGGAGAATAGTTTTTATCTATCTATCTATCTATCTAACATGTCGAAAATCGCAGCTGCCTAGAATCGCAAAGTATATAAATATTGCTTCAGTGTCACAGAGGTGCACTAAGGAGGGATTTCCAAAATTCCCACGGGATTTAATATCGCTTATTATAAAAAAAAAACCAATTGAATGTCAGAACAGGGGTGTTAAGTGCCTGTTCAAATATGCATAGCAATATATGACTTTTGTCATTAAATGAAGTCTACGCGGACGAAGTCGCAGGCAAAAGCTAGTGGAAAATATTTGTAAAAACTTCAGGATTTTTTTAAAGACCTTATTTATGTACTAGCTTCTCCCCGTGACTTCGTCCGTGTAAAATTAGACTTACGAACTGTTGATAGTATATTCTACAATAATTTACGTTGCTATTCTAGACACCTACAACGTTTAACATGTTTAACGCTATCCCGCGGGAACTGTGCAATTTTCCGGGATAAAAAGTAGCCTATGTTTTAATGTAGAGTACCAGCTATCTTCGTTCCAAATTTTATCCAAATCCGTCCAGTCGTTTTAGCGTGAAGAAGGAACAAACATACACACTCACTCACATCGTCACAAACTTTCGCATTTATAATATTAGTAAGATTACCAGGCCTTTAATATCAACATCTCGTCAATAGTTTCAGCTGTCACTTTTAGTATAAATCTGCCAGCGAGCGAACCTAAACTGAATCGCATTAAAACGTAATGGTAAGGCCCCTGTGCACTATTGCTAAGCAAACGAACTATAGCTCAAGCTATCTGGTTCCGAGAGGAGGCCTGTGCGCGACAGCGGGACGTATATAGGTTAGAAACGGTGATGATGATTTCTTTTGGGAATTGTATAAATTGTTATGAAAACATTTCAATGTAAAATGGACTAAGAATAAAACATATTACTAGGTTAGCTTTTACGTGTACATACTTATATGTTATCGATGAAAATGGGTAATATTTTCATATGTGTAATAATCGTTGAAATCCAACATATATTAATCTTAGCCTAAACACCTCTGAAGAGGTAGAGTCAGCAAAAACTCTAAATGAAGCGAAATATATCTACCTTAGTAAGAGAAACCGAAGCAATTTAATACCTAAAGAAAAAGACAGATATTTCTAATAATTAAAACACATACAACTCACCTACAACAGCTGAGTAAATCCAAGAAAAAAAAACAACAAAAATCCAAAATTCATTCACACGCCATCTTGAAAATTTCTTCGTTCGAAAACACGTTTAAAAACACAATTTAAACACTAAAAACTGATTAAAAACGCCACTGAATCAACCTTTAATATAATTATTGTGTTATTTTATTGTTTTTTACTTGATTTTCTTGTGTAATACAGGTTTTTTCGCGACGGAACGAGCGGCGTTCCCGCCGAAGCGCTTCCTCGAACTAAAAGCTTGGTTCGATAACGTAGACTACGTTAGACAGAGAAGGGAAAGAGTGAGGGAGAAAGCGTTTCACGGGCACGTATAGAGCCTTATTTACACGATGAAACATCGTGTCGTATTTGTGGGTAATAAGAACTTGTGAAAAGTCCGTCTAATTGAATAATATTTTATTTTATTGTCACTGTATTTTATTACAATTTTTTATTTATTTAGCTTGCGGGATTTGCGGGTGGTAGGGCCTTGTGCAAGGTCCGTCCGGATCGCTATCATCATCTTACTCGCTAATCCTGCCGCCAAGCAGTAGTGCTTGCGCTGCTGTGTTCCGGTGTGGAGAGTAAGACAGCCGGGGAAATTACGGGCACAAGAGGCATTGCATCTAAGTCCTTTAGGTTGGCAACGCATCTGCAATCCCTCCGGGGTTGCGGGTGTCTATGGGCAGTGGTTATCGCTTACCATCAGGTGACCCACTGGCTCGTTTCCTTCCTATTCACATTTTAAAAAAAAACTTGTAATGTACCTACAATATATGTATGTATGTAAGTATCTGAGTATGTTTGTTATTTTGAAGCATACTTGAGTTAGTCGGATGACATTACAATAATCTGGTAGTGGTGTTCTGCTGGTCAGCCAGGACCGTCTCCGCAGGAGGGAACTCTTCAACGGTTGGTCCGGTTGACTTGAAATTTGGTACACATATAGAAAGAAGACATTTATTCATTTTGCAAGACACACAAATATAAGAGCATGTACACACAATTTTATAGAAAAAAAAAACAACAATAAAAAAACCAGACATGAAAATTTGATCATCAGCGTTGTGTTGTGTCTTCGCAAAAGTGAAACGGTCGCTGGCTCAGCATTACGCTGAGGTGTTAGACACCTGCAGCACTGATTTTCAGCCAGAACCGTCTGTGACTCAAGAAACGATACACAGTGTAGATTAAATAAATTAATATACTACATAAACCATAAACTTTTAAGTAAGAAGTGAAGTAATAAATAGATAGAACCCGACTTATGTGTAACTATAAAATACATAAATTTATTAAATAATTTTCAATAAACAAAAAACGAAGTGTAAACAAAATTGTTCAAAAAAAACAAGCTGGCATACCAATGTGCAAAGTGCTGGAGGACTATGTAGGACGGATGCAAGTATAGTCAGCAAAAAGAGCTTGTACTTTTTGTTGACTGTACTAAATTTCTAAATGATACTGACAACTATACTTTACTTGCTCTCAACTCTCAGACATTTCAATTGAAGCTTGTGTACATTTTGCATGCCATAAGAGAATTGAGATTTAATGTGTATATTTTGCATGCTGTAATCCAGCTAAATGTGTGAACTTTTTAAAAAATATTGCGTAAGACCTTTTGTTAACCACATTTAATGCAAATAAATGATTATTATTAGTATTATTATACTCACAAGCAAAAATAACAGGGGCCCGATTTTTTAAGGCACATGTGTGAAAATACCACTCGAAAGTGATGAAAAATTGTGCTGAATTTGAAATACGAGTAGCTTAGATGATGCTCACGGCTCTCATTAATCATGTGGACTAGTCAAAAATTTGATTAGAGCCGTAGTTTTGAAGATATAAACAGATTTATACCACTTTCGAGTGATGTGCTTTCAAAAATCGGTCCCAAGGTCGCTTTTCATAAAACTGTATGAAAAGTCACTCGTTAATTTTGCTAAGCTCTGTCTACCCCGTCAGGGATAAAGACTTATGTATCACTAGCTTCTGCCCGCGACTTCGCCCGCGTAGAATTAGCAATTGGTATGTTTATCGCTATTCCGTGGGAACTATACAATTTTCCGGGATAAAAGTAGCCTATGTTTTAATCTAGGGTACCAGCTATCTTAGTTCCAAATTTTATCCAAATCCGTCCAGTCGTTTTAGCGTGAAGAAGGAACAAACATACACACTCACATCGTCACTCACAAACTTTCGCATTTATAATATTAGTAGGACTACATACTTGTAGTATAATACAAAGTCGCTTTCCCCTGTCTGTCTGTCCCTATGTATGCTGATATATCTTTAAAACTACGCAACGGATTTTGATGCGGTTTTTTAATAGATAGAGTGATTCAAAAGGAAGGCTTATAATGTATGACTGTATATTTCTACGCAGACGAAGTCGCGAGCATAACTAGCGACCCGCCCGGCTTCGCACTCTCTTGATTCACTCTATCTATTAAAAAAAACCGCATCAAAATCCGTTGCGTAGTTTTAAAGATTTAAGCATACATAGGGACATAGGGACATAGGGACAGAGAAAGCAACTTCGTTTTATACTATGTAGTGGTGATGAAGAGAAATATGATTGTGAGCTTGTGAGATTATAGTGGGCAATCTACTGAACTGATCTTGAGTATTCTTTTACCAATACAAGGCCACATTCGAAGTCGCGAGCAACAGCTAGTTACACCATTGAATTGACTCGCAGTGAGCGTTCCTCACGATGTTTTCCGTCTCCGAAAAGCTCATAATAAATTTCAAATGTAATTTTTGTAATTCGTAATTGTAACTTTGCACATAAATTCCGAAGAACTAGGCGATGCGAGCCCGGGCTCGAACCCACGACGCTCCGCTTGAGAGGCTACAGGTCAAACCACTAGGCTACCACGGCTCTAAGAAACCTTGCATAAATTACCATACCTTTCTGCCATACAATGTCGTTGTCAAACGCGTCGTTGTGTGAGTTTGCGGCTGCATTATTAAATAAGTGCATGAAGCAAGTTCGTGAGCGTCGCCGCGGGCTGCAACAGTACAAAGGACGTCTTCTAGGTTGAGCTGATAAGGCGCAGTTAGGCTTTAGGTGAGGTTTAAAAATAATTCGGAACATTTCATTGGGTTGAGTTACTTGGACTGAACGCCTCTACAGAGATTTATGATTAAAATTTTTGATGAAGAGAAAAAATGACCCGAAATTTTCATACATTTTTGTAGTGAAAACTTGTTTAGCGTCGTTGATTGAACACTGTTTGGGATTGGTAAGAATGTTAAACTCACGTCAGGCGTAAGACGGAGGGATTACAAATATGTAAAAAATATATTGGTGGCATTTTTTTTTGCTTGGCTCTTTAAAAAAGTGTTAAGTTATTTATTCAGACAACAAAGATCCAATTATTATTAGTAATCACTTATGACTATGTTAGTATTCATATTGGACAAGAGACATTGTATTTTTAATGAAATGTTGCGTCATGGAGCACTCATTTCTTACGGCTATCGTCTTCAGAAGGCTGTTATTGCTGCCACGAATTCTTGTCAAAAGCGATGCCATTTTTTTGCGCAGTACAGCATTGAAACTGTCCACGCGGGCTTCGGCAAACATGGCAGACGCACTGCAGAACCGCGGCAACCCTAACAGCGCCCTGAAGGCGTTGTTGTATTGGACGCGCAGGGAGCTGAGGGAGCGTTGCGTACAGCCCACCCACAGGGCACCCGAATACAGCGACGTGCAGTATGCTCTGAAGAGCGTTGTTTTGACTGCCGCTGTACACCGAGCAAACCTGCGTGCCAGCATGTTCGCCCGCACCAGTTTATGCCAGTAGGCTTATTGTCTAACTCGCTCGCAATCGCCATCGTGTTCATTTTGACAGTTCTTGTATGAATGTGACAGCTAGCTGATTCAGATGCCAATTGTCAGCCCATACATGAACTGTCAAAATGAACACGATGACGATTGCGAGCGAGTTAGACAAGCCTACAGGTTTTGGCCGTAAACACGATCGTACCTGTCAACTGGATTCAATACAATATCAATAGTCCCATGATATTCTTTTAAAAAATTAGAAATACCTACTCTGACTTCGTTATATATAATGGAACTTTGCAAACTTGTAAAGCGATATCCTCAGAAATTTCCTCCAAAGGACTTCAGAAGCGATAGGTTAAAGAATACATTTTCATTGGATGTTTATGTGCCTGTTGCCGGAACGGCTGGGTTCAGGAGATGTACTAAGGTTGTTGCAGCTAAAGCTTATAATGCCTTGCCAAACAAAATAAAGTCCTTGACATATTCCAAATTTGTGGTTGCTTTGAAAAAGCACCTGATTGAATTACGTCCTTATAACCTAGATGAATTTCATAATGTTAGTAAATTATTGGATAGTGTAAAATGACTAAGTACTGATTGAATATGAGTCTAAATAGATGGTTCTTGGTGTATAGTGTAAGAAATGACATTTAATAATACTATTGATATTGTATATTGAGGTTCTTGTATTGGCAATAATTATTGTAATATTTGATGTACTTAATGTTAATGTTTGTTTTGCTTATGACTAATATGTTTTTAGCTACACCCTATGGGTAAAATTGTACGTTTGCAATTTGATGCTAATAAATAAATA
This sequence comes from Pandemis heparana, assembly GCA_963854515.1. Classification (NCBI taxonomy): domain Eukaryota; kingdom Metazoa; phylum Arthropoda; class Insecta; order Lepidoptera; family Tortricidae; genus Pandemis; species Pandemis heparana. Next base: position 1,203,555 of record OY978033.1, read on the forward strand.
AATAAATAAATATTAATTATCAAATTAAAACTTTGAATAAACATACATCTGGCTATTCAACGCGGTAAGCCTGCCTGCCTCATGGGAACCATGGCGTCCACGGACGTTTTGGAGAGCTTTTTGACGTGACAACGTCTTATAAATTGGTTTGCCGGGTGACACTTCAAGAAACTGCGTTACGCTCCGCTCACGTTATGCGCTCACAATGAGAGCGAGTGAGAGGCACGCGTCCCTTCCACTCGGGCATGGTTAGCCCGCCTAAGAGCGAGAGAGACAGACATAAAAAGTGAAAGGCCACTCAAAGTCGTTGTCACGTAAAACTTTCGCCCGTATACCGACTTTACAGGCAACCAATTTTTTTTATTTATTAAGGTTTTTTTTACCTGGTTTTAGTTTAATTTTATATCTAACTAATATTATAAATGCGAAAGTATGGATGGATGGATGGATGTATGTTTGTTTGTTTGTTACTCAATCACGCCAGAACGGCCCAAGGAATCTGGATGAAATTCGGCACATAGAAAGAAAAAAGTCTGGAATAGCACATAGGCTACTTTTTATCCCGGAAAATTGCTCAGTTCCCGCGGGATAGCGACAAACTAATTCCTTGCAGACGAAGTCGCTGGCAACAGCTAGTTAGTTCATATGTTACATACATATTTAAAGCAGAACCTTAGCTGGTCGTATAGATAGAAAGGGGAATCAAAATAATGATGGGTTGACGCATCCTCTATAACATGATTTCTAAGATTTTCTCCCATTCCCTCGATGAGCTTTCACCATCTGCGCGGGAAGAGAAGCAACTGGTATTCTATGTTTTTTCTCGCTCCCATACCAGGGGAGTTGCCATGATGTCCTAATTCCGACTCATTTCAGGTTTTAGCTGTCACTTTTAGTATGAATCTGACAGCGAGCGAACCTAAACTGAATCGCATTAAGACGTCATGGTAACCACCCCAGCATCTAACTAATTATTATAAATGCGAAAGTATGGATGGAACGGCCCAAGGAATCTGGATGAAATTCGGCACATAGAGAAAAGTCTGGAATAGCAAATAGGCTACTTTTTATCCCGGAAAATTGCGTAGTTCCTGCGGGATAGCGATAAACGAATTCTTTGCAGACGAAGTCGCTGGCAACAGCTAGTAGAAGGTATAAAACAAGTAATATTTAGTCCCCGCTACGCCTTAACCCAGGTAACGTATTCTTAAGTTAACCGGTAACTTAAACCGCCGTTAACTGTGGTTTAACAAAGGCTTAGTAACGCTATTGTTACATGGAATAATACAATAGCGTCAAAAAGTATGTATGTAAAAAAAATTGTGGTACAAAAAAACGTAAAACATGTTTTTAGGGTTCCGTACCCAAAGGGTAAAAACGGGACCCTATTATGTACTAGACTTCGCTGTCCGTCCGTCCGTCCGTCTGTCTCCAGGCTGTATCTCAAGAACCGTAATAGCTAGACAGTTGAAATTTTCACAGATTGTGTATTTCTGTTGCCGCTATAACAACAAATACTAAAAACAAAATGATAATAATAATTAAGGGGGGCTACCATACAAAAAACGTGATATTTTATTCGATTTTAATTTGAAATGTATTTATTTTTCTTTAAATTTTTTATTATTTTTTTGCAGTGTTAGATCATTTTATATTTGTTGCTTATTTATATAGACGGACAGACATAAAAATATTCTGTTGTATTTATGAAAATTTAAACTGTCTAGCTATCACGGTTCATAAGATACAGCGCTGGTGACAGACGGCTAAAATATCACGTTTTTTGTATGGGAGCCCCCCTTCATTATTATTATTTTGATTTTAGTTTGTTCTTATAGCGGCAACAGAAATACACATTCTGTGAAAATTTTAACTGTCTAGCTATTACGATTAAAGATGCCACGAATATTCGGCAACTATTCGGTATTCGGCCTATTCGGCCACTTTTTTTGCTATTCGGTATTCGGCCGAATAGTGCGTACTATTCGGCCGAATACCGAATAGCAAATCATGTAAAAATAGACACGTTATTTTACTCAAAATTATGCATTTATTTCCAAATTACAACATTTTAGTACTTAAAATTAATCAGTGGTAAGTTGTGATGGATATAAACGAGGTTTTCAGCATTTTTTGGTAGCAAACGATTGCGCTTTTCATCGTAAACGTTACCAGCCTCAGAAAAACTTTGCTTGCACCCCGCCCTGCGCGCGCGCCGTCGGCGCCTGCCGCGCGAACGCAACGAGAAATACAGTAGGCTTATTGTCTAACTCGCTCGCAATCGCCATCGTGTTCATTTTGACAGTTCATGTATGGGCTGACAATTGGCATCGGAATCGGCTAGCTGTCACATTCATACAAGAACTGTCAAAGTGAACACGATGGCGATTGCGAGCGAGTTGACAATAAGCCTACTGGTTGTGACTTGTCTTATTCCAGCTAACGCGCCCCCACCAAGTATTCGGCGGCCGAATATTCGGCGCTTCGGCCGACAGCGTTGCCGAATATTCGGTATTCGGTATTCGGCCAATTCACTATTCGTGGCATCTCTAATTATGATTCTTGAGATAGAATAGAATAGAATATAATAGAATAGAATATAATAGAATAGAATAAATTTTATTGTATAAATGTGTAAAATACAATGTTGGAACTTAATAATTAGTACATGTTTCAACAGTTACCCTTTTCGGGCGTGTTTCGGGTATACAGCCTGGTGACAGACGGACAGACGGACGAACGGACGGACGGATGGACAGCGAAGTCTTAGTAATAGGGTCCCGTTTTTACTTTACAATGTAACTCACAATTTAACAAACTAAGCTTTCTAATTCGCAGACAGAGCCGCGAGAGTCAGCTAGTTTGGGACTACGATTTAAGTGTCAGGTGTTTGTTTAGTTTATAGCCCGGCTTTGCGCGGGATTTGGGCCTAATACCTTGTTAATTAAATGAGGATTTGACTTTGATTAGAGACAAACCTACATATATAACTGATACTACATTAGCTATACTCTATACTAGCTTCTGCCCGCGACTTCGTCCGCGTAGAATTAGCAATTGACATGTTTATCGTTATCCCGCGGGAACTATGCAATTTTTCGGAATAAAAAGTAGCCTATGTTTTAATCTAGGGTACCAGCTATCTGCGTTCCAAATTTTATCCAAATACGTCCAGTCGTTTCAGCGTGAAGAAGGAACAAACATACACGCTCACTCACGTCGTCACAAACTTTCGCGTTTTATAATATTAGTAGGATTCGAAGTGGGTTTAGTAATTTGCAAGTTGTAGAACATTTATTTATTTATTTATTTATTTATTTATATATTCATGACAAATTTGCACCTTAACAGCTAAAGCCAAAACGGCACAAACCTACAGATTAACACAAAATAGCTATATTTATTACTATCTACTAAACATATGAAATTAAACATCCTCAATATCAAGGATATTCTCAGAAATTTCCAGAAAATTTGACGAGAATTTATGGTATGTTCCCATGGAGTAAGTGTCCTATGGGAATAAAAAAAAAACTTCTCTTATTAATGACTAGCTTCTGCCCACGACTTCGTCCGCGTAGAATTAGCAATTGACATGTATATCGCTATACCGCGGGACCTATGCAATTTTTCGGAATAAAAAGTAGCCTATGTTTTAATTTAGGGTACCAGCTATCTCTGTTCCAAATTTTATCCAAATACGTCCAGTCGTTTCAGCGTGAAGAAGGAACAAACATACACACTCATTCATAAATCATTACATCGTCACAAACTTTCGCATTTATAATATTAGTAGGATAGGATTTTTATTACTAGAAGCCGTCCATAAAGTACGTAACGTCACATCAATTTGCTAGTTTCAAGACCCCCCTTACCCGCTAATCCTGCCGCTAAGCAGCAGTGCTTGCGCTGCTGTGTTCCGGTGTGGAGAGTAAGACAGCCGGGGAAATTACGGGCACAAGAGGCATTTCATCTAAGTCCTCTAGGTTGGCAACGCATCTGCAATCCCTCCGGGGTTGCGGGTGTTTATGGGCAGTGGTGATCGCTTACCATCAGGTGACCCAGTTGCTCGTCTGCCTTCCTATTCATATAAAAAAAAATATATAAAAATTAGATTACCAACCCTTACAACAATAAATTGAACAACAGGGTCTCGTGTTTTCAATCTGCGCGTGGCCGCCCTTTTTGCCATATTTTAAAATCAAATTACATAACACGCAGGACTTACGACGGGAGTTGCCTTTAGTGGTAGTGTCTGTATCTGTATGTTTCTGTCACTATCAAACTAAAATGCCTAAAAAAGTCACTATCTTTACCAATAACTATTAATGTAAATAAAATATCCTACTAATATTATAAATTATTATAAATGCGAAAGTTTGTGACGATGTGAGTGAGTGAGTTTGATCCTTCTTCACGCTAAAACGACTGGACAGATTTGGATAAAATTTGGAACGTTAATAGCTGGTACCCTAGATTGAAAAATTTTTATCCCGGAAAATTGCATAGTTCCCGCGGGATAGCGATAAACATGTCAATTGCTAATTCTACGCGGACGAAGTCGCGGGGCAGAAGCTAGTTGTAAATAAATACCATGGGACAAATTACACCAATTGACCCAGTCCCAAACTAATCAAAGCTTGTACTATGGGTACCAGGCAATGGAAAAACATACTTATATTATGTAGACAAAAATACATACTTAAATTCATACAACATCCATGACTTGGGCACAAACATTCGTATTCAGCATACACATGTCTGCCCCGACCGGGGATCGAACCCGGGACCTCAAGCTTCATAGTCAGGGTCACTAACCACTGGGCTATCCGGTCGTCAAACCATGTCTTTATTTACCATACAATACAACACGATCACTGTTCATTGAAGTACTCGGATGACCGAGCTTTGCTCGGTTTTTTTTTGGTACGTTCTGTAAACATGTAACCTAGCTTAGATTGATTTATAATCCCCGAAACCCTAATCAATCGCTATAGCTGTTTCCGAGATTCAGATGTACAACTACCTATACAATTTGTACGGAACCCTCGGTGCGTGAGTCCGACTCGCGCTTAGCCGGTCATTTTTTTTTTATTTGAATAGGAAGGCAAACGAGCAAGTGGGTCACCTGATGGTAAGCGATTACCACTGCCCATAGACACCCGCAACCCCGGAGGGATTGCAGATGCGTTGCCAACCTAGAGGACTTAGATGAAATGCCTCTTGTGCCCGTAATTTCCCCGGCTGTCTTACTCTCCACACCGGAACACAGCAGTGCAAGCACTGCTGCTTAGCGGCAGGATTAGCGAGTAAGATGGTGGTAGCGATCCGGACGGACCTTGCACAAGGCCCTACCACCCGCAATATTTTTAATAGATTTTAGTAATGGCAACTTTCGTTTTTCACACAGAGACAGGCCCGGAGCCTTTCATTTGCCCGAATTTCATATGCCATAATGATCATTTGCCATAACTATTTTTTCTCTGAAACCGTGATTTTTTCAGGAGCATTGAAATGGCAATCCTGTAGAACTCTATAGGTTGGGTTAGGTTTGTTTCATAACGATCCTGAACAATTAACAGTTAAAGAGAAAAAAGAGTTATGGCAAATGATCATTATGGCAAACAATACGTTTATGGCATATGAAATTCGGGCAAACGATAGAGACCCAGACAGGCCTGCCGTTGACGTCTCCAGTTGGTTTGATGTCCCTAACCACATCAGATATTAAAATAAAATCCTTTGATATTTACTACTGAGAGCAGTGGGAGTGTTAATTTAGAGGCCCGGAGATGAAATGTTTTTAACCTTTTTCGAGCGCAAGGGGAGTTGAAAGCTCTAATTCTATTCGCTACACCCAGAAACATTAATTAACGCTTATTAGGTACTGTACTTTGTTACGTTTTAAAAGTAATTGTTAATTATTTTCAATTATGTTTTCATTTTAATACTAATTAAGGCGACTAGCGCCTTCAAAATGTTGTCTTTGTCTATTTCTTTACGTGTGAGGAGTAAAGGAAACCTTACTTTTGCAAATTGTCGGTGTTTTTGTTGTTGTTCGTGATGAGAAAGTCTATTCATTAACAAATGCTACGTTGTGTTTAAAGTACATCGGATTCTTTATTTTTTAACATTTAAATATTTTCATAAGTCGTTACCGTTTAGGAGCAGTAGGGAATGCAAGCCAAAAAACACCATTCCGTTGAACTTTATTTAAATACAGAACTTTTGCTGATACCTAAACGACCTACGCTGCAAATCTAACTAATATTATAAATGCGAAAGTATGGATGGATGGATAGATGGATGGATGGATGGATGTATGTTTGTTTGTTACTCAATCACGCCAGAACGGCCCAACGGATCTGGATGAAATTCGGCACATAGGTAGAGAAAAGTCTAGAATAGCACATAGGCTACTTTTTATCCCGGAAAATTGCGTAGTTCCCGCGGGATAGCGATAAACGAATTCTTTGCAGACGAAGTCGCTGGCAACAGCTAGTAATATATATATATTTTTCAAGTTTTTTGGCTCAGCCGTTTAAGAGGAGTAGGCTTTAGAAAGTAATTTACAGCATTTGAAGTCACTAGTCGTCTTAGTTTAAGTCTTACAAGCATACCAGGAAGCTCTCTGTCCAACGCGGCTGTTAAAATGCTTAATAATTAAAGCGCTTTTAAGCCTTACAAAAAGGGCCCCAAAAAAGGGTGCAACCCTCACAAAAGATGACGGACAACTGCCAGGGAGGGATTTGGACAGTTTTTTATTAAAAAAAACCTACGTCAAGTTCACAATTTAAAATGTACAAGCTATAACTGTATACTTATACGTTATGTAGACATGAATCAAGCTTTTCAGTTTTTTTTTTATAAGCGTTTTTATTCCGAATTCGCTTCAATTTCAGTAAGTACCTGTTGTTGTTGTTAATGTCGTTTATTTATTAAATCGTCGCGTAATTCGGCGTGCCTCATGGCATAGGCCTCCTCCGTGTATTGGAGGGTTTTGGGCTATAGTTCCCACGCGCCCAGTGCGGATTGGGAACTTAACACACACCATTGAATTTCTTCGCAGATGTGTGCAGGTTTCCTCACGATGTTTTCCTTCACCGAAAAGCTTATGGCAAATTACAAATGTAATTTTCGCACATAAATTCCGAAAAACTCAGAGGTGCGAACCTGGGATTTGAACCCACGACGCTCTGCTTGAGAGGCCACAGGTCAAACCACTAGGCTACCACGGCTTTTTTTCTTTTCAGTTAGGTAATTTTAATTCCCCATAAATAAATTTATGTATTTTATAGTTACACATAAGTCGGGTTCTATCTATTTATTACTTCACTTCTTACTTAAAAGTTTATGGTTTATGTAGTATATTAATTTATTTAATCTACACTGTGTATCGTTTCTTGAGTCACAGACGGTTCTGGCTGAAAATCAGTGCTGCAGGTGTCTAACACCTCAGCGTAATGCTGAGCCAGCGACCGTTTCACTTTTGCGAAGACACAACACAACGCTGATGATCAAATTTTCATGTCTGGTTTTTTTATTGTTGTTTTTTTTTCTATAAAATTGTGTGTACATGCTCTTATATTTGTGTGTCTTGCAAAATGAATAAATGTCTTCTTTCTTTCTTTCTTTCTTTCTTCCATACATACATACAAAAAAAGTCTACATGTACTGAAATTGTAGATTATTCGGAATAAAAAGAGCTATATAATTATTATTATACACTAACTTCTGCCCGCGACTTCGTCTGCGTAGAATTACCAATGATTTGACATGTTTATCCTTATTTCGCGGGAACTATGCAATTTTCCGGGATAAAAAGCAGCCTATATGTTTTAATCTAGGGTACCAGCTGTCTTCGTCCCAATTTTTATCCAAATCCGTTTAGTCGTTTTAGCGCGAAGAAGGAACAAACATACACTCTCACTCACATCGTCACATCGTCACATCCTCACATCGTCACAAACTTTCGCATTTATAATATTAGTAGGATACATTATAGACACTAGACAGAGCTTAGGGAAACCAGACACAAAAGCCTCATTTAGCGTATCTGGGATCTTACGACTTACGATTACGACTCAATTCAGGTTTGTCATTTTTAGTATGGATCTGACAGTGAGCGAACCTAAACTGAATCGGTATATAATCGTTTACTCACGGTAGTTTCGTGTTGAAATTAAATAAATATCATTGCAATCGATTCCTAGTTCCGCCGAGAAACGTCCAGTTGATTCATCAAGAAAATATGGCTGGAAATTGTTAATTAATTATTAGACGACCGGATGGCCTAGTAGTTAGAGAACCTGCAGGCTTATTACGTAACTCGCTCGCGATCACCATCGTCTTCATTTTGACAGTTCATGTATGGGCTGACAATTGGCATCGGAATCAGCTAGCTGTCACATTCATACAAGAACTGTCAAAATGAACACGATGGCGATTGCGAGCGAGTTACGTAATAAGCTAGCTGACTATAAAGCTGCGGACCCGGGTTCGATCCCCTGTCGGGGCAGATATTTGTATGAAATCTATGTAAGTCTTGGATGTTTAATATGTAATTAGGTATGTATTTTTCTATATAAGTATGTTTATCCGTTGTGTAGTGTCCATTATTACAAGCTTTGCTTAGTTTGGGACTAGGTCAATTGGTGTCAATTGTCCCAAGATATTTATTTATTTGTTTAAATGACCCAAGTACGGCATGTCACGGTGACATTGTCACCCCTTGCCAATTAGGCAGGTACTTACCATCTCATCTGTCGCGTGTCGTAAATATCGTATTACGGAACCCCAGAATGTTAAGGTCATATTTAATTAGAGACGTACTAGGTACCTCTTAGAGTTGGAATAGGTTGGAATAATATTATGTCCACACAGCCTATCTCTATTCCGCTTAAGAGGCTGACAACACCTAATTTTGTTGAAATTGATGTTATTTAAACACTTTTTTAAGAAAAACTGCACACAAAAAAAATATAATGTTAATTTTCATCATATTTCAAACACGCTAGACGGGCTCGATACATAATTGAACAAAATCGGCTCGATAGAAAATAATTGCAAAGATTGGTCTTAAAATCATCATTAAACGGTTCTATGTCTTTATTTTTTCGACGTATGGGTCTGCAATTAAAAACATAAAGTCAACATATTCATACCTATACGGCTAACGCGTCATATTTCACAAATAATCCATACTTTTGTTTATTTCTTATGATTTGTGTCTTATTTGCAAGATTTTAGACGCGCGCCAAGTTTTTTTTTTTTTATGTGAATAGGAAGGCAAACGAGCAAGTGGGTCACCTGAAGTTGCCGGAATAGTTTCTTCTCTTTCACTAACAGGCACGTGAACCGTATGTGTGAAGAGTGGCGCTGCTCCAGGTCATTTGCTGTTGACAGCGCCTTAACTCGTGTTTCAATTTGGTAACTTACTAATTTTACATATAAACTAACTAAAATACCTACTCTATCTACAGTTTTTGTCTAATCATTATATAAAACTTTTTTTTTTTTTTTTTTTTTTTTTAAAACGTTTTAAATGTTGTTTATGGGTAAATATTGAAATATTTGACAATAACCACATTGACCCATGTTTAAAAAAAACTGATTTGCTGCCAATGCAAATAGTTTAGAAAAAATTCGGTAAAACTTTAAATAAAAATAAAAATTAAAATTAGTAAATATTCCTGGAAAAAACGTGACGTTTTCCTTTATGAACTGTACAAATGGCTGAATTAATTTTAGTCAATTTTTAATTTAATGCATTTTTTCTCATATACTTACTTATATTTTTTTTTTTACTTTCCTTGTAGTCGAAATGAAAAGTAGTGTTTAATTCGGGAAAAACCCCAATATCACACTCGAAATTACCTCGTGTGATATTGGTTCTTTTCCTCCCTCGTTGAACAATCTACTATTTGCTCCCAGAGGAGGGGTATCAAAGTGCAACATTTCTGTTCAAGGCTTCTAAAGTGTTATTTTGCAAATGCAATTTTTTGAAGTCGATATTTTTAGGGTTCCGTACCTCAAAAGGAAAAACGGAACCCTTATAGGATCACTTTGTTGTCCGTCCGTCCGTCTGTCAAGACCCTTTTTCTCAGGAACGCGTGGAGGTATCAAGCTGAAATTTATATCAAATACTCAGATCTACTGCCCCTTGGAGCTGTGAAAAATCAAACTTCTAAGCCAACGCAATCAAAATTTTCGACTCTCAAGGGAATCAAAACCTACAGGGTACTTCCCGTGAACGCAGAATCTTGAAATTTGGTATGAAGGTAGGTCTTATAACACAGATTAAGGAATAGTTGTGAAAACCGTAATGTATGTATGTCTGTATATATCAATTACCAATATAAAGTGACCGGTGGTCGTGGTGGTCGTGGTGGTCAGCACGGCGTTCGAATTTCAAAAACCTTTTCCACCCAAGAGGGGAAAAAGCACTTTTCCACGCAGATTTTTAAGGAGAAAGACAGCCCTTTCGAGCAAGTGAGGTGAAAAAGTTATTTGTATGTAAGGCTGCCAATTTTTTGTTTTTGTTTTATCCAAATCCGTCCAGTCGTTTCAGTGTGAAAAAGGAACAAACATTAACACCCACTCACTCACAATCGTCACAAACTTTCGCATTTATAATAGGTATTAGTAGGATTGGATTACAAACGGGTCATTGGCCTTCTAGCTCTATTAGTGTGTACTCTCTATACTCTGGTTTCTGTTATCTTTTACACTTGTTAAAAAGCCGTGGTAGCCTAGTGGTTTGACCTGTGGCCTCTCAAGCAGAGGGTCGTGGGCTCAAATCTCGGTCTAGCACCCCTGAGTTTTGCAAAATTACATTTGAAATTTACCATGAGCTTTTCGGGGAAGGAAAACATCGTGATAAATGCACACATCTCCGAATCAATTCAATGGTGTGTGAAGTTCTCAATCCGCACTGGGCCCGCGTGGGAACTATAGCCCAAGCCCATTGACTTACGATAAACAACTAGACTCCCAATCGCAAACAAAAGTGCCTCAAGAAACGTCCGAGCGGCGTTGTCTATGTCTTGTGTATGTCAACACATCAACTTACACAGATAACATTAACATATTCGTTCAAATTAACACCTTATTTCGTGGCAGTAATGTTTAATGTCAATTGCATAAGATCGTGAGAAGTAATAACACGACGCCACACGCTGAAAACCTGTCTGTCTCTTGTTCGCAAGCGTTTGAGATTACGGTGCGAAAGAGACATGTACATTGTTATCGAAGCGCGATCGAAACACGACTGAACCAAAACTCTGCACAATAGACGCGTCGTGCAGACTTTTGCTTCCGACAGTTTTTGAGCGTGATTGGGAGTCTAGTTGTTTATCGTACGTCAATGCCCAAGCCCTCTCAGAGGCCTGTGTCCAGCAGTGGAACGTATTGGCTGTAGATGATGATGATGATGCTTTTTTGTTTATAAAAGCGTTAAGATACATTGAAATACGCGTAGATATTTTCGTAGACATAGAATAAGGAATAGTGTGATAAGGGAACGTGCTGGTGTGAAAGAAGATATCTAGTGACTAGGATAGAAAAGAGTATGCTTAGTTGGTTTGGTCACGTAGAGAGGATGGGTGAAAGAAGATTAACTAAACAGATTTATATGGGGAGTGTGAATGGCTGCGTTGGGAGGGGAAGGCCTAGGCGGACGTTCCGTGATCAAATTGGGGACGTTTTGGAAAAAGGTCAGGTCAAGAGTACCCGAAACCGACGAGCATGTATGAAGAAATTGATGAATGTGGATGAAGCGAAAGAGGTATGTCAGGATCGTAGCAAGTGGAACAAAGTAGTCTCTGCCTACCCCTGTGGGAAAGAGGCGTGACGGTATGTATGTATGTATGTATTTTCGTAGACATTATGTAAATTTGTGACCGTAGGCAGTTTTGTCACTTCCTACGATATATTTATGGATTGGCCACCGGAATGACGTCACTCGACCTACGATGTACGTGTCTCTTCTCATTACCCTGGCGTATGATAAGTACTTATATAAAATTCAGTCGTACCATATGTTCATACGTTAAACGGTAAATGGGCCTTACCATGACGTCCTAATTCCGACTCAGTTCAAGTTTTAGCTGTCACTTTTAGTATGAATCTGACAGCGAGCGACCCCTATAAAGTAAGGCCCCTATAAAGCGTAAAAAGGAATTTTGAAAGTCGTCAACATACATAAAAAAAACATACCTAAAGTCGAACACAGAACCTCCTTATTTTGAACATTATGAAGAGGAAAGATTTGATTGTTTGCATTGAATAGGCTCCGAAACTACAGGACCGATTTGAAAAATTCTTTCACCAAGAATCCTACATTATCCCCGAATACATGCTATATTTTTTAACTCTGCGCGGACGGAATCACGGGCAAGAGCTTGTGTTATATATGTAAATGTTACTGAGCCTTTCAGACCTATAAAAGGAGGTGAAATTTATGGATGCTTACATTACATCTTCAGTCTTAATTCTGACAACGAAGTACATCAACAACCACCATGAAAGTTCAGGTAAGTTGGTTCAGCTACCACCATCTCAATAATTTTCTTCCTTGCTTCTTGCTAGCTCGCGTAACTCGCTCGCAATCGCCATCGTGTTCATTTCGACAGTTCTTGTATTGAATGTGACAGCTAGCTGATTCCGATGCCAATTGTCAGCCCATACGTGAACTGTCAAGATGAAGACGATTACGATTGCGAGCGAGTTACGTAATAAGTTAGCTAGTCTGGGAGTAAAGAAAAAACATAGAACGTATCAGTTGCTTCTCTTCCCGCGCAGATGGTAAAAGCCCATCGAGGGAATGGGCGAACATCTTAGGAATCATGTTATAGGCGATGCGGCTAGCAACCCATCACTATTTTGACTCCATTTTCCATCTATACGCCCACAATCTTGCTATATGTGGCTTGTAGGTCTCATCACCTTAGGCCCTGTCTACCCCGTAAGGGATTATAAAGCGTGATTTCAATTCTACTAAGTATCACGCTAAATGCGACCCTGTTACCTTGGCTTGTCCTCTTACCATATGCTCTATCAGGGGCGTAGCGTGCCTTGGTGGGGCCCCGTATAAAAAAATATTTGGAGGCCTTTATGAAGGGCATTTCTCACATTTATTTTTGCTTACGCACGTCGGGGGCCCCCGTGGCCCGGGGGCCCCGTATAATTGATACGGCAGATACGGCGGTAGCTACGCCCCTCTCTATCTACCTACCTAAGCGATAAAGACGTCTTTAATAATGTATGTAACTATGTCTGCTAGTAATAATGTTTCGACTTCCTCAGATTATCATTCTGCTGACCATTATCAGTTCTCTGGCCGCTCAAGACAATGGCCAAATCTACTGCGGAAGGCGTCTAGCCAGGACACTAGCCGTACTCTGTTCTGAAGACTACGTGAAGCGATCAGGATATTACCCTCTGAACTACGACTCTGAGTACCAGTACATTTCCCCATGGTTGGCAGAGAAAGCCCATGGTTTGACAGGCAGCAGGGGAAAGAGACAGGTGGTGTCAGAATGCTGTGAAAAAGCGTGTACGATAGACGAGATGATGACTTACTGCAGTAACTGATGACACCGGAATGATAAGGGACAGGGTAATGATATTTTGAATAAATGAGTGGTATTTTCTGAGTTTTTGTTGTTTCATTACTGGTTACTGAAACGTGTATTTACAGCTACAGCTCGCTACCCGGTTAGCACGACAGCACCCAAGTCGCGTCGCGCGCGATTTAGAGTACCCGTCTCTTTCTAGAACGAACAGTAAGAAAAAGACGGGCAATCTATCTCGCGCGCAACGCGACTCTTGTGCGCTGTCGTGCCAGACGTGCTGATGAGTACACCGCTTAAGGGTGTGACCAAACCGCCGCGTATACGCAGTGACGTGTCGTATGCGTCACGTTTTCTCACCGTTTCTTTATACTTTTTGTTGCGATTCCGTAACGTCACCGTTTTTTAAGCGGCGGTGTGGTCGCACCCTAATTGTAACGTTTATGTATACTCTCTAAAGTACGATAGTAGCGACTTCAATGTCACAATAATTTACATTGCGATGGTGGATGGTGGTGAAATAAAGAATTGCTCGGATCGCAGGAACTTGTCGCACGATCCAAAGGCGAGGGCGGTAAACATGCGACCTGAGGCTTTATTTATCACCGGCCGAGATGTGTACACAATTTTAAGTCTTCCCCCGGCTTTGAAGTGGAAATTTCTGCTCGCGTTGTGGGCGGTAACTAGCTCCTTATGACCCGGGGTAAATTTTATATTCTTCTGTTGCTTAGTATTATTATGTCATACATTTTTGAACTCGGGACTTCTTCCTCTTTCATTAATTTGGTAACCAATAAATAATTTATCAAAAATATTTTTGGACCCCCTTTTTCTTTTATATCTCAACTTCTAGGTGGAATTTCGAAAAAAACGAAACACGACATTTTAAGTTAGACCTCCAGCAATACAATAAAAAAACCGCATTCAGTTTGGTGCAGTAGTTTTTGCGTAGCGCGGTAACAAACATAAAGACAGACAGATAGACTGACAAAAATTCTAAAATGGTATTTTTGGCTTCCATAGCGCTTATAGAGGGCCCTTAATTTATTTTTTCTTTAATATCTCCCCACAGACATCTACCTGTTACAGTTTCATTGCGTTGCTTCTCTTCCCGCACAAATGGTAATGGGTGAAAATCTTAGGAATCATGTTTTAGTTAGTGTCCGACCGAAGTTTCGGTTTCGGTTTCGGTTTCGGCCAATTTCGGCCAAAAAAGTGATTTCGGCCGAAGTTTCGGTTTCGGCTACAATCCGGCCGAAACCTTCGGCTAGACCGAAATTACTTCGCAGCCTCTCGCATCGGGAGCGCTCGGCTTGATTCGGGCACGCTCGGCCGGGTAGGTATAGGTAATGCACAGGCGGCCCGTCCAGCTGGGACCAGCGATATTTTTTTTTATTTTGTTTAACAAAAAAAGTAACTGTTCTCATATAAGAAATCCTTGCAATAACCTTTTCCTTACGATTTGTACAGTAATTTTGAATATTTTGTTTGATATGATACATCTTCAAAAATTTCGGTTTCGGTTTCGGCCGAAATCAGAAAAAAACCGAATATTCGGTTTCGGTTTCGGCTAGAAATCGTGTTTCGGTCGGACACTAGTTTTAGTATGGATTTTGTACTATGTTATGTAACCCGCGACATTGTCTGCGCGGATTCTTTAATCTATGATCAACTGGGAATATTACACACTGAAATGATACAAGCGCTAATCAGAAATTATAAATTAAATTTATTCATTTATTTTTTAACTTTAACTTACATATGCTTATTACTTAAGTATTCTCTATTCCAATTTATTTTAATGCCTTCGTAAACAAACCAATTTCATCTAAATTACCACACAATCATTTATTGTATTCATGCAATGGGGACTGTCGTTTCTTTGCCCACCAGTTGGCGCCACTGTTGAATAAGGTCCAGAGGCAGAGCTGTCAAAGGCGACTCTATAAGATCGGCGCCGAAACAAAGTTTTGACTTGAATCTCATTAAGTTTATTAATTAAAAATAACTAGCTGTTGCCAGCGACTTCGTCTGCAAAGAATTCGTTTATCGCTATCCCGCGAGGACTACGCAATTTTCCGGGATAAAGAGTAGCCTATGTGCTATTCCAGACTTTTCTCTATCTATGTGCCGAATTTCATCCAGATCCGTTGGGCCGTTCTGGCGTGATTGAGTAACAAACAAACATCCATCCATGCATCCATCCATCCATACTTTCGCATTTATAATATTAGTTAGATTAGTAGGATTGGGAAGAAGAATTGGGAGAAGGTTACTGGAGACTATAAGTACCATCAGCCAAATATGTGGTCTACCACCCTAAGGTCCAAAATCCTTTGCACATCACAATATTATAATGTCGATAACACGCCTGTCAACTTGAAAGTTCGACTTTAGCGACTATTTTGTTTGATAGGAAGTTGGACGAAAATTGGCACTTCTTTAGAGCACTTCTTTGGTCGACCGTACCAGAAGAGGGAAAATGATGGGACACCTGATGTGACGCGACGAATTCTTTTTAAGCCTGCTGGAGAGAAAAGTGGAAGGGAGACGAGACAGAGGAAGGCCAAGATTAACGTATTTTGACCAGGTGAAGGAGAGTGGGTGCCGCGTCGTATCGGGAGGTCAAGAGGCTGGCTGAGGACCGAGCGGAGTGGCGATTACTCCACCGACAAGAGCCTGGCTCTTAAATACAAGAAGAGAGATGAAATTGGGGGACTTGTTTGTTTACAAAATCTTCAAAATGCGTGGGAATGGAGTATAGGTGCACTTATTATCCTTAATGCCAGATCTATCCACCGTGCAATGTAGATATGAACATCACAGTATCGTTCCCCTGTAGTTCATAGTTCAATTCTCCGTATAGTTCCCAATCGGTGTCATTTATCAGCACTAGGATGCCAGGTCTCACGGAATCACCCTGTAAAGGACACATTATGATTTTTTTTAAGCAGGTATGTGAAATAAGCAAATTTTGTAATGAATCCATTTTTGAATTAAAAAAATTGTTTTTTAATACACTACTTATTTAAATTGACACATTTGTATATAACCCTTCTAAGAATCGTCTTTTAAACTGCAGCATTAAAGAATATGGCGTAAATCACAGCGTGAATCGTAAAAAATACTTCAAACAATGCATGTTTTTTACAGTTTTTCGAGTCAGGTGTGATGTTACCTGTAAAAACAACTCTGGTCTTTCCCTCAACAGATTATCTTTGACCCATACAAGTAATTCCTTTATAGTCCATTTTTCGGTCTGGCAATCAGTGAAATACTTTTTCAGTGGTGGCAACTCCACTTCTCTCTTCTTGATTTTGTCGAATAGCAACTCTGCACCGCCTCCAAAGTGTAAGTTCAGCTTCAGTGTCTCTGACATTTTTGAAGATTCTGTAAAAAAAATTGTAGGGAAAAATTTACCACCGATTAAAAAAAAAATACAGTTAACTTACAAATTATATTTCTAAACGATTCTGAAAAGTAGGCGATAATTATAGCAACACAGTGCAATGCTGATTGCGTGATGGGCACCCTACCCAAAGGATACATTCATTAAAAATTTTGCTTTTATTTTTAAGTTTAGAATTGTAGTAAAAATAATATAATGATTTCCTCTTACCAGCCAATTTTTTTTTTTAAACTAGGACACGGAACAATCCGAAAAGTAAAGCTATGGGAATCAAACCAGGATCCTCATCAATCAGTATTGAATTAATTAATTAGAATTCAGCTGTTTTTCACCACTTTTGTGCGTCAATTTCTAGTAATATAATTATAGTCCTCTTATAGAACTATAGCTCTTGTAGAATAGGTACCATCGGTCAATTCCACTATTAAACCTATAAGAGTAAATGAGACATCAAGACAAACCAGAGTGGCATTACAAGGGCCTACAAATTCTAAAATATTGGGCTATCTCCACTCCAAATTCACAGATAGGTTCAATATACACCTACCTAGTACTAAATGGAATATCGAGGCGGCAAATGCCTTAATGATGACGTCGGGTTAAAGCAATAAAAATAAATACATAAAATCTCCAGTCACAAAAGTTTAAAATTGAGTCTAGAACAAACAAATCTATTTGTCATGAAAGAGAAACACTAACTATCGACTTAGAGATATAAAATTATGATGAATGTCCTTGTTTTCAGCTCAAACTTTAAGAAAATTTGTTGTTCTATGAGTCAATACGTTGTAAGCATTTCGTAGGTAGATTCGAAACAAGGATTCCACTAATCTATTAAAACAGAAAAAAAATAAGAAATTACCGTACTAGTAAAACCTAGCGGTTAAAACTATTTCAGTCGGAGTAATTATTAAAATACGACAACTTTTATCGAGAACATGTAATTGAGGTTATGTTATTGTTGACATTTTGTCAAATTAAACTAGGATTCGTGAAGATCGTTAATATAGCAGTGGCCGTCATAAAGTATTATAACAAAAAGTTTCACTTTTTTGTACCCTTGTAAATTATGAAGATAGTAAAATTTATTATAAAAGTTAAAAACTAAAGCAGATAAAAATTAAGCAGTGGACCAAAATTATTACACTAAGTTTGATAAAGCAAACACAGAATAAGTAAGTAATAGTTAATAATCTGTTTTTGTAAACGCACTCCGTAATGTCAAACCGTTAAAGTGTTTTTTAACAACTGCTCTAACATAAAGCCGCCCGCACCACAGAATAAATAATAGTACTAAAGTACCCGCACTCTGCAACTGTTGCCTGCAGATATATGCTCAAAATATTTTTTTGCACAAAATACAGAAGAAAATATCTTTTTTTATCATAACTAGAGAAAATAAAAGTATGTTTATCCAAATTACGTACTTGAGCAAACACTTTACTTAGCACGTCTCCTTTTACGTCAACGGAAAAACGCCCCAATTTGTTTCCGTTGTTGTTCATGGTTGCAGTCGACGAATTTTCAATTTCAAGTTTTTCCTAAAAGTTTTTAATATTAACGCAACTTATATTTTAATTGGTGCTCTGTTAAATTAACATTCTAAAATCTAATAGTTTTTTGCGGCCGCTTACAATGGCACCGCCGTTTGCTGCTTGCCGCATTTGTTATAGAATAGAGGGAAAATTAAAAAATTACAAACAAGGAGATTTTTATATTTCAACATACGAAAAGTTGACTGGATGCACTGTGAGTAATAAGCAAATACCTAATAAATTTAAAGGTTTATCAATCTCGTACCAACTAACACCCAAATTCTACGTTAGTAACATTAGTTTTTTCGTTTCAACTAATCTTTTTGCTTCTTTTGTTACAAGTCGGTTGTTGCGAGTCGGTTACAATTCAATGGGTTCCTTCCCATGTAGGGATAGCTGGAAACGAAGCGGTGGATCATGGATGGAGGGAGGGAGCCACAAGAGAGATCTCTCTCTAGGCAGATGTTATGCCTGGGGACCGAAGTCCAAAGGAAGAGAGTTGGGAGTTGTATATATGCATCCGTGTTGAGAAACTTCGTTAGCGCGATGTAGAACAATGTGACAGCTGTCACTGGAGCTGGCGCTAGCTACTCGTGCGTCGTAGTAGTTATGTAGCTATCAACCAGGTGGCGCTAGTGTCGCTACAAGCTGGCCAAAGCTGCTGTAATGGATGGTTCTGTAATAGATTCTAATCCTTTTTATGTTGAACTAATTCCCAGAATTAAAAGCACGTGTTTACAGAAATGGGAATACCACTTTGGGGAGCAGAGTGTTACAAGGGGTATAGGAATCTGGTACAGAACTATCCAAGCTAGGCCCTTGCGGGCACCTTGGTTTGACTCTGCCGGCCTTGCTAGAAAAGTTTTTTAGTCTCTGCTTTTAGAGTTCGTTCCCGACACATCCCTACTAAAAAGTTTTTATCTATGATGAGAATCAAACCTTCACCACTGTGTGAGGATTGCTTGAAAATCTATGACTTGTCCCATATGTTGTTAAGAGTGTGCCCGGAATTCAGACCTAAGAAGCAGAGTTTTAGGGGGTTTTGACCCCATGCATAACGGCCAGGTGAATTGCTGGCTAGCAGAGCCATTATCAGAGCCATTATAAGGCAATTCATTGGTTTGTCCCTCAAATAGGGAATTGTGTGGGCACCCATGAGGCTGACATGATCACCTGGAGTGATCAAAGCCTTGTCAAAAATCGGAATAAAAAAAAAAGTAGCTAAAATATTATAAAATTATTTAGATCGTCACAAGACTGACAACTTTTAACTACCATGTCAGCTAAATTTGTCTATAAATAAAAAACTAAGCTTAGTTGTATGGAAACAAATATAATTTCAATAATTTCATAATATATGCTATATTTACAGACGTTAACATCAACAAATAAAAAAATCTTTTTTTATAATCGTCATTTTCATTTTGGGTACACGTTTTTTTGAAAATGCCCATACCTCCTCTTGATTCACTCTATCTATTAAAAAAACCGCATCAAAATCCGTTGCTTAGTTTTCAAGATTTAAGCATACATAGGGACATAAGGACAGAGAAAGCGACTTTGTTTTATACTATGTAGTGATTGGAGGGACTTGTTTGTTTACAAAATCTTCAAAATGCGTGGGAATGGAATATAGGTGCACTTATTTTCCTTAATGCCAGATCTTTCCACGGTGCGATGTAAACATGAACATCACAGTATCGTTCTCCTGTAGTTCATAGTCCAATTCTCCGCATAGTTCCAAAGGGATGTCATTTATTTGCACGTCGATGTCAGGTCCCACGGAATCACCCTGTAAAGGGCACATTATAATTATTTTTAAGCAGGGATGTGAAAATAAGCAACTTTCGTAATGAATCCATTTTTGAATTAAAAAATTGTTTTTTTTTTTTAATTAACTACTTATTTAATTGACACATTTGTATATGTATAATTGCAAACTGTTGAATAAATATCTTTTATTATTATTATTATTATTATTATAACAAGGAAGCTGTTTGGGTTATTTCGTAATTATTTTATTTTATTTGATTAATGAAATTTTTCATTACATCATCAAAAATTTCTAAGAAAATGACAAAGAGGAGATGGCGGGACGACTTGTATGCATATCAAAAAGGGTGGCAGGAGCATGCATTTGACAGGGACGAGTGGCAGAAAGAAGTGGAGGCCTTTGCCCAGCAGTGGGACACTATAATAGGCTAATAAAAAAAATAAAAAATAAATGTCTACGGATATTTTTTATCCCTAGACAGTTTTGAACATTTCAATATACTTAGGCATATTACTACCGAGTCAATCTTACACAAAAGATCCACAGATGGGTCGAAGTGTATCCGTAAGGGCCCCTAATTAGTAAGATAAGACCGAGTCAATCTCAAGGCTTTAAGGCTTTTTAGATGTGTGTATTACAAAGATGCATGCAGTTTTTCGTATAAACCCTAATACATATTTTGAAAAACTATTTTAGCACAAAATTCTATTACTTCCATACTGGTCTGGGAGGAAATAACAAAGAATGTAACAGTTGCTTCACTGCCCGCGCAGATGGTAAAAGCCCATTGAAGGAATTAGGTGAATATCTCAGGAATCATGTTATATGCGATGCAGCTAGCAACCCTTCTAAGAATCATCTTTTAAACGGTTGCATTCAAGAATATGGCATAAATCGCGGCATGAATCATAAAAAATACTTCTTTACAGTTTTTCGAGTTAGGTATTACATGTTACCTGTAAAAACAACTCTGGTCTTTTCCTCAACAGATTTTCTTTGATCCATACAAGTAATTCCTTTACAGTCCATTTTTCGGTCATCCATCCATCAGCAGAATACCTTTTCAGAGGTGGCAACTCCACTTCTCTCTTCTTGATATTGTCGAATAGCAACTCTGCACCGCCTCCAAAGTGCAAGTTCAGTTTCAGTCTCTCTGACATTTTTGGAGATTCTGTAAAAAAAATTGTAGGGAAAAATTTACCACCAATTTTAAAAAAATTACAGTTAACTCGTTAGAAATTATATTTGTAAACGATTCTGAAAAGTAGGCAATAATTATAGCAACACAGTGCAATGCTGATTGCGTGATGGGCACCCTACCCAAAGGATACATTCATTAAAATTTTTGCTTTTATTTTTAAGTTTAGAATTGTAGTAAAAAAATTATAACAATTTCCTCTTACCAGCCAATTTTTTTTTTAAACTAGGACACGGAACAATCCGAATAGTAAAGCTATGGGAATCAAACCTGCATCCTCATCAATCAGTATTGAATTAATTAATTAGAATTCAGCTCAGTTTTTCACCACTTTTGTGCGTCAATTTCTAGTAATATAATTATAGTCCTCTTATAGAACTATAGCTCTTATAGAATAGGCACCATCGGTCAATTCCACTATTAAACCTATAAGAGTAAATGAGACATCAAGACAAACCAGAGTAGCATTACAAGGGCCTACAAATTCTAAAATATTGGGCTATCTCCATTCCAAATTCACAGATAGGTTCAATATACACCTACCTAGTACTAAATGGAATATCGAGGCGGCAAATGCCTTAATGATGACGTCGGGTTAAAGCAATAAAAATAAATACATAAAATCTCCAGTCACAAAAGTTTAAAATTGAGTCTAGAACAAACAAATCTATTTGTCATGAAAGAGAAACACTAACTATCGACTTAGAGATATAAAATTATGATGAATGTCCTTGTTTTCAGCTAAACTCAAGAAAATTTGTTGTTCTATGAGTCATTACGTTGTAAGCATTTAGTAGGCTAATGGTAGTTTCGAAACAAGGATTCCACTGATCTATTAAAATAGAAAAAAATAAGAAATTACCGTACCAGTAAAACCTAGCGGTTAAAGCGATTTCAGTCGAATTAATTATTAAAATAAAATACGACAAACTTTTATCGTGAACATGTAGTTGAGGTTATGTTATTGTTGACATTTTGTCAAATTAAACTAGCATTCGTGAAGATTGCTAACATAGTTAGCAGCGGCCGTCATAAAGTTTCACTTTTTCTGTACCCTTGTAAATTATGAAGATAGTAGAGAGATAGTAAAACTTATTATAATAGTTAAAAACTAAAGCAGATAAAAATTAAGCAGTGAACCAAAATTATTACACTAAGTTTGATAAAGCAAACTCACAGAATAAGTAATGGTTAATAATATATTTTTGTAAACGCACTCCGTAATGTCAAACCATTGAAGTGTTTTTCAACAACTGCTCTAAGATAAAGCCGCCCGCACTCTGTAACTGGCCTTATACTCCGAAATTCGATTTTCGAAGTTCGTTTCGTGCCGTTCCGCTCTCACTAACAGTTATTAATTTGAGAGTGAGAGGGACGGCGTAATACGAACTTCGAAAATCGGATTTCGGAGTTGCCCCCCTGTTGCCTGCAGATATACGCTCAAAATATTTTTTTGCAAAAAATACAGAAGAAGATATCTTTTTTTATCATAACTAGAGAAAATAAAAGTATTTTTATCCAAATTACGTACTTTAACAAACACTTTATCTTTTTTTAAACTTACTTAGCACGTCTCCTTTTACGTCAACGGAAAAACGCCCCAATTTGTTTCCGTTGTTGTTCATGGTTGCGAAAAAAGCGCGGGAACTTCTAGAAAGCGGCGGTCTTTTTGTTTGCTCCGAAATTTTATAATTGAAAAACCTTTGTAATTATTATAAATATTGTATTATAGTGTATATAACTTAATTATTTAAGGTTTGTGTATATAAGTAGCAGCTGGTGGGTGAGTTTTTCTTTGTTATAACCCCCGAGGGGGGTGTCGAGGATGGCGAAGAAGAGAAAAAAGGCTCGTCCTTCAGATGAGCCCAAAATTGACGGCGAGATTTCGGAGTCTTCCGACTCTGAGTTTGCGGATTCACTTGATACACAATCAGGTACTGATGCTGATAAATATGCTCCATACAGGGTAACAGACTACAGTCGTCGATACCCTGAGGATAGTCAAGCTGGATATGAGTTTGTTGTATTTATAGAAAGCTCTACTGAGCACGAAATTGGGACAAGAGATATGATGAGCTTAAGCAACCAGCTCTCGCGTGTTGTTAAGGGGATCAAATACCTAAAGAAAATTAATAAATTTAAAGTTGGGGTTGTTTTTGAGCGACCCAATCTTGCCAACACTTTTTTGGGTAACTCTACCTTTCTGCGGGAACAAAACTTGAAGGCCTCGATTCCTGCAGGAAGTACGGAGTTGACTGGAGTCATAAATTCAGTTCCGACCAGCATGTCGAACAAAAAAATATTTAATGAGCTTTCAAGCATCAAAAAGGTCATATGTGTGCGCCGAATCATGAGAAAAGTTAAGCTAGGAGATAAATTTGAGTTGCAGCCGACTCAATCGGTTGCAATAACTTTTTCGTCTTCTACGTCTTTGCCAGACTTTGTCTCGATAAAAATGTGGAGGTTTCCCGTGTTGCCCTATATCCCACCCGTCAAACAGTGCTATAAATGTCTGCGATACGGACACTTGGCAAAGTTTTGCAAAAATGCAGAACGATGCTCAATTTGCAGTGGAGCACACAATTTTAAAAGTTGCTCAATGACAGTGGATAAAGCTACCTGCGTGCATTGTTCAGGTAATCATCTATCTATCTCCGGCGAGTGTCCTATAAAAAAAAAGAAAATAGAGGAAAATAGAAATAAAGTTAGCCCCCCTTCTTTTGCAGACTTATTCAACAAAAAAAAATTTCCATCACTTAATAAACAAGAAAACAGTCAGGAATTGATAAATTTAATATTGTCCGATAAAACAGCCCTAAATTTATTAACAGAATCAATCATTAAAGTTATTACTTTAAACAAAACCAACAACACTAGTATTAGTTCTCAAATTATAACTGATACCATCAAAGAAACCATTCAGCATAAAGACAAAAAGGCTTCTTAATGTATCCAAACTTAAATATATTACAGTGGAATGCACAGAGTTTGTTAAGCAATAAATACGAATTCCAAAAGTTTCTTTATGATAATAATATACATATAGCTATTATTTGTGAAACATGGTTAAAACCCCATATTAATTTTACTATAAATGGGTACTCCATTGTCAGAAATGACTGTGGCAATGATCACAATGGAGTAGCCATTTTAGTTCACAATAGTCTAAGTTTTAAAAAAATACATTCCTATTTTGATAATTGTCTTCAAAATATTGTTGTCAGAGTACAAATCAATCGCCAACAAATTTCTATTGCAAGTTTTTACGTCCCAGGTAACTGCACTCCTAGTTTTGATATAAATAAGTTTAATAATTTAGTCCAGAACATCCCAAAACCTTTAATTATTGCAGGAGATTTTAATGCCCATCACACTTTTTGGGGCTGCAATTCTATTGATTCACGAGGTAGAGACATCATGGATTCCATTGACGAAAATGAGCTCGTACTTTTGAATGATGGACGGCCTACAACTGTAGGCACTCACACTTGGAGACCAAATGGTTTAGATTTGACAATGGTTTCTGCGCCATTAAATATGCGCTGCCAATGGGATGTCTATTCCCATCCGATTGGTGGATATCATTTGCCTACTTTGACGAAGGTTAATTTTGATTTCTCTTCATCTTCTTCAGGTACTGCCTTGGGTAATACAGATGTGATTCCTCCTCACCCAAACCTGAAATTAGTGGATTGGGTCTCGTATCAAAAATATAGTAATGAAATGTTAGTAGACTATTGTATAGATTCTTCAGATTTACTCGGTAGTTATAATAAATTTTGTTCAATAATTAGTAATGCGATCGAAAAGTCAATAGTTGGGGCTGCTAAATCAAGTGCAGCGCATTCTATTCATTCCGAGACTAATAAAAGGATTCCACTAGTTTGGTGGAATGAAAAATGTGCTAATGCTGTACATATTTGTAAACAGGCTTATATAAAATTCAAATCAAATCCTAATCTTAGTACCTTTGTTGAATTTAAACGTGCACAAGCACATAAAAAACTCATTTTAAAGCAGGAACGTAGGTATTCCTGGCAAAACTTTTGTTTATCAATCTGTAGGACGACACCAATGAACCAAGTGTGGACAAAGATGAGAAAATTTAATAAAACATATGTTCCTCGCAGCATTTTCTCCAGCTTTGACTGGGTCCCAAATTTTTTAAATAAATATACGCCAGATACAGTTCAACATGCTCATCCCAATATAAACACATCTTTGACTCCTACAAATTCCTTTTTAATTGACCTTTTTTCTATAGTTGAACTCAAAACTGCATTAAAATCAAGAAAAGATACTGCATGTGGTTTAGATTGGTTATCTTATAAAATGTTCAAGTTACTTAACCCTAGTAATTTATTGATATTTCTAGATTTATTGAATTTGCTATGGAATAATTCTCTTATTCCCATTCAATGGAAAACAGACTGTTTAGTGCCAGTTTTAAAGCCTGGCAAAGATCCAAACTTCGTTGATTCTTATCGCCCAATTACTTTGAGTTCTTGTGTAGGAAAATTTTTTGAGCAATTAATCAAACAGCGTCTTGAATTTTATATTGAGTCTAATCATATTTTACCTTCTAATCAGTTCGGTTTCCGTCGAGGTCGCTCAGCAAGAGAAAGTCTGAGCCATTTGTGTCTCGACATCCATGATGCTCTATCTCAAAATAACATAGTAGCTAGTATCTTTTTCGATATTGTAGGTGCTTTTAATAATGTGAATCTTCACTCGCTTTCCTCCATTTTATGTTCTCTGAACTTACCTGAAAAATTAATTAGTTGGATTTTCAATTTCTTGAGTGGACGAGAGTTATATGTTAAATATGGTAACAATAATATAATTGGTCCAAGGTACTCTTATAAAGGAGTTTCACAAGGTGGAATTTTAAGTCCTTTGCTATTTATTCTGTATATCCATAAATTAAATGTCATATTGGGTAATGAGGTGAGTAATTTGCAGTTTGCAGATGATCTTGTTATTTATTGTAGTGGTAATAGTCTGTCTACTGTTTCAGATACTCTCAATGTTGCTCTCCAAAGGTTGAAGGCTTTCTATGAAAGCCTGGACCTGGAGATCAGCATTGAAAAGAGTAAAGTTGTTGTTTTTTCAAAGAGGTCGTTTAGGTTGTCAAGTGTAAAATTAAAATATGAAAATAGTCTGCTGCCGGTTGACAACACAGCCAGGTTCCTGGGTGTTCTCTTCCAAAGCAACTATAAATTTAATAAATATATTGATTGCTTAACAACTCGTGCTATAAAAGCCTGTAATATATTAAAATCTCTGGCAGGAACATACTGGGGAGCTGACCCCAAAATGCTATTAATTTTATACAAATCAATAGTTAGAAGCCACTTTGAATATGCTTTTTTCTGCTTTTCTCATTTACCAAAACTAGTTGAAAAATTGGACAAAATTCAAAACAGGTGCTTACGTATAATTATGGGTGCAATGCGTTCTACCCCCATCATTTCAATGCAGGTGGAATGTAATGTGCCCCCTTTGCTGCTTAGGTTCAAATATCTTGTTTTCAAATTCATTTTGAAAATATGTTCCTTAAAAAAACATCCCCTCCTTCTCAAGTTGCAACATTCATTGGCTCGTAGTTCTGGCGCATCAAATTTTTTTCTTCTCCAACATCTCCCTGAAATCATTAAATTACAACAAGATAATAACTTGTATGAAAGTTCATTGCTGCCTTGTTATGGAAATTCTTTTCAGTCTAAGTTTTTTCCAATAAATGTAATTATAGATCCTAGTTTAAAATGTAAAGAAGATGTATATATGTTGTTAAATGAATGGTCTGGATATCATCAAATATATACTGATGGTTCCAAGACTTCAAGTGCTGTTTCAGCAGCCATTTACGATTTTCATGCTAAAAGGGGGCATGGGTATCGAATGCCTACAGTGGCCAGTGTTTTTACTGCAGAATGTTCAGCAATTTTGTCAGCTTTAGATTATATTGAAAGTCAGAGTAGTGACAGATGGTTAATTATTTCCGATAGCATGAGTGTTTTGAGAGCCTTAGACAATCCCAAATTCAACTCTGTAACTAATTACATAATACACAATATTAGAGAAAAAATTACAAACCTTAGTTTAAAAGGCAAGGACATAGTTCTGATGTGGACGCCTTCACACATTGGAGTTTATGGCAATGAGCAAGTTGACCATCTAGCAGGGGTAATAGCAAAAAACTTCCACGATCATGCTATCAAAAATATATTTGTTCCAGATTCTGATATTATGTCTATTGTTAGAAAAGGATTGTGTAGTGATTTTATAAATATCTGGCAGGAAATCACTCAAGTGAAGGGTAAATGGTATGCTGAAGTTAATGAAAGAGTTGGCATACCATGGTTCATAAAAGGGACTATGTATCACAGCAGAAAATTCTACACTATCATTTGTAGACTCAGGCTCGGACATTGTCGTTTTAATGCTCACCTATATCGAATTAATATTATACAGTCTTCCACTTGCAACTTCTGCAGTTCAGCCGACCAAACTTTACACCACATTTTCTTTGATTGCAATAGTTTTGTTCTTCCCAGACTCATTTTTATAGACCGCCTTTTGGAAATTTATAAACATGCTGAGGATATCCCGCGCTCCCTTCAGCAATTATTAAGAAACACCGAATGTTTCATACCTATTTATGACTTCGTTGTCTCCACACTTGGAGACATTTAACGCCTTGTGATATGACTTTGACTTTTAACGGATTGAAAATTTAAAATGATTTGACATTACACAGATTTTGACCTTAGGATTTGACAATGCTAATACAGACTTGGCGAGAGCCTTAAAGGATTTAGACCATTCACATGATATGAGTTACAATTGACTTTGGCTTCGGCCTTTTATATTTATTAATATTACTGACTTGGCGACAGCCTTAAAGGATTTAGATTATTCAACATGAGTTACAATTGACTTTGGCTTCGACCTTTTATGATACTACAGACTTGGCGATAGCCTTAAAGGATTTTTTTAGATCATTTAAATGAGGGTTACAATTGACTTCGGCTTCGGCCTTTTTATTAAGGAAAAAGAAAAAGATAACACCAGACTAGGCTGTATGGACGGAGTTTCCTTTGCCTTCCCCCCGAAAATGTAAGGGGGAGAATTAACCAAAAAAAATGTTCATGGTTGCAGTCGACGAATTTTCAATTTCGCGTTTTTCCTAAAAGTTTTTAATATTAACGCAACTTAGATTTTAATTGGTGCTCTGTTAAATTAACATTCTAAAATCGAAATAGTTTTTTGCGGCCGCTTACAATGGCACCGCAGTTTGCTGCCTGCCGCATTTGTTATAGAATAGAGGGGAAATTAAAAAATTACAAACAAGGAGATTTTTATATTTCAACATACGAAAAGTTGACTGGATGCACTGTGAGTAATAAGCAAATACCTAATAAATTTAAAGGTTTATCAATCTCATACCAACAAACACCCAAATTCTACGTTACTAACATTTGTTTTTTTCGTTTCAACTAATCTTTTTGCTTCTTTTGTTGAATTGTACGTCATTTATAAAATTCTGTGAAAATTAACGGTCAAACTTGCACAATTATGTGACTACGCAAAAGTGGGAAATTTAGGTACCTAATTACTGATACAAGTTATCATGTTTTGAGACAGTAATTCAATTTTGAAGTCTTTGTTTTGCTTGGAAAGTTGTCCAAGCCTGACTGTTCAATTATTTAAGTTACCTTAACTGTCAGTTATCTATGATTCCGTCTCTATTTATTATTAAGAAACAGACAGAGACGTCATCATAGATAACTGACAGTTAAGATAGCTGGAACTTACCAGGGAATGGTGGAACAGGCCCTTAAGTAAGTCCAAGAGACCTCAAGGAGGCTGGCATAATCACACAGCACATAAGCCTCATATACGATACTAGTGACCCGCCCCAGCTTTGCACGGTATATTATGCATGTATTATACACATATAAACCTTCCTCTTGATTCACTCTATCTATTAAAAAAAACAGCATCAAAATCCATTGCATAGTTTTAGAGATTTAAGCATACATAGGGACATAGGGACATAGGGACAGAGAAAGCTACTTTGTTTTATACTATATAGTGATGATATAAGTTTATATATGTATATATGGATATGTTTTTACTTCTTTTTTTTTGTTTTTGTAATGCTATATATCACGAATAAATGTTTTCTTTCTTTCTTTCCAAGACTTTTTTCTTTTATATAAATTTGAAGATTAAAAAAAGTCCTCACAAGTGGGGCGCCCCCCACTTGCTGGGAACCCCTGGGATAGACAGCCTAGGGCAACATGAGATAGCAATATACTTTATTCTCAGTTTGAGGAGTTGCCATGGGTCACAAAGTTCTGCCCCCACTGCGCCACCATGATGAAGAAACTTCACAAGTTTGTGAAGATGTGCCGAGCATCTTTTAATCAGCTTACAGATCATCTGAACACCGGGAGAAAGGTATAGCATTTGATCAACATTCCCAACTGAAAATAACATCAGGGTCTTTAAAAAGACCGCACTACTCTCTTTAAGTGCTGCAACAAACCTGCGACTCCTAGGGTTGCTGTATCAATGCCGTCTTCACCATAAGGGCACACGGGGCCCGTGCCCAGGGCCCCCATTCTCAGGGGGCCCCGAAGGACCAACAATTTCTCTCACACATGCTCAAAACATTTTTGTCGGGCACATTACACTTTTTTCACAAATCAGTAACCTTATTTTCCAAAAGGGCCCCAAATTCTTGTGTGCCCAAGGGCCTCAGCCTAATTTAAGATGGCCCTGTGTATCATACACACTTAAAATTGCTTAATAGGCATGTACAGATTGCCTTACTCACTATGTTTTCCATCACCGAGAAGCTAATGGTACAAATGTAATTTTGCAAATTTATTCCAATAAATTATCAAATCAATTAATACTAAGCCATGTAAATAATAAATAAAAATAAAAATAAAAAAGCCTTTTATTTCTGGTAACATTTTGACTTACATGCTAATCTTTTTAACTTTTTTAGTGGTGGACAAAGAAATTTAATAATATTATGATAATACAAATATAATTTATTCCACACCAGAACCCTCCTATGAGGTGAAGGCCTCTACCAGAGAAGTCCATGTAGTTCTCTCTTGGGCTCTCCAAGCCCAGTTTTTCCCCGATGCCTCTGCAATTTCGTCAGCTCAGCGAGCCAGTGGGCGACCTCTCTTCCTTTTCCCCTCTGGACCCTTCCATGCTGTTGTCTGGGATGTCCATCTCCCGTCGTGCAGTCTGGCGACATGGCCAGCCCATCTCCACTTAAGTTTTTTGGCCTGGCCAAGTGCATCTATGATCTTGGTTTTGTTTCTAATTTTTGAGCGGTTTATCTTCTGTATTTTTTTAATGTTCATCATGCTCCTCTCCATTCCTCTTTGGCACGTTGTTAGCAGTCTTTTGGCCTTATTTGAAAATTTCCAAAGCCATGTACTAACCCAATAATGTATGATGAGTCATGTAGTTGCTCGAAATAAGTAAATATTATTATTACTAATACCAAAACCGATACAATGATACCAATCATATTTTCAGGTAACTCAGCCATTTTTGCGAATATTTATGCAGGAGTGGAGGACATTCTATCATCCGGTTCAATTGACCAGTTGTCGGCCTCAACGGATGAGCATTGTTGACTGTGTCCATGTGCCCAAGCGGAGCAAGGCCAAACCGAAGCTCGATGAAGACTTCTATGTTAGGCATATGGCCGGTAAGTAAACTCCTACATTAAGTGCTTTTGTCTTTAGGGTTCCATATCTTAATGGAAAAAACACACACGCAAAAAGAAAAAAAGAATACACAAGATTTGAACTGCGGTCACCTGAGAGAACACACTGTCATTCCATACCTTATACCACTAGGCCAAACACACATATGTTAAAACAACGAAATCAACGTACAATTCTAAAGTCGAACGCGACTAGCTTCATTACATACATACATACATACATACATATCGTCACGCCTCTTTCCCACAGGTGTAGGCAGAGACTACTGTGTTCCACTTGCTACGATCCTGACATACCTCTTTCGCTTCATTCACATTCATCAATCTCTTCATACATGCTCGTCGGTTTCGGGTACTCTTGACCTGGCCTTTTTCCAAAACGTCCCCAATTTGATCATGGAACGTCCGCCTAGGCCTTCCCCTCCCAACGCACCCATTCACACTCGCCGTATAAATCTGTACATTCGTATTTCAAAATAAGCTCTTAGAGGATCCTGATATCCTGGTACTTAAACTGTCCCTCCGTCTTACGCCTGACGCGAGTTTATCATTTTTTAACCATCCCAAAAAGCGCCCAACGCCGCCAAAGAAGTTTCCACTTTAAAACAGAAACCTTATGCAATCACTTTGTGCGCCGCGCCGTCTCTCCGTCTGTCCAGACCCTTTTTCTCAAGAACTGATAGAGGTTTAAAGTTGAAATTAATTCCAAACACTTAGGTCTTGCGGAAGCTTAGAGCTGTGAAAAAATTAGTTCTTTAACTCAACTCAATAAAAGGATTGATTTTCTGTACAAATTGCTGTGCTTCCAAAAAATAGAAGGCACCTCCAGTTGTCCTTGAAATTCGAAATTTATTTCGAATCATTTCTTTTGCCTGTCTATGTATGTAACTAATATAAAATGACCTCGCACTTCTTACATGTTCAGGATTTTGCTAACACTAGATTTTATGTTTACTTGCCGAATTTGTACGGCACCCTCGGTGCGCGAGTCCGGCTCGCACTAGGCTGGTTTTAATAGAAATTTCTCATACCTCGCATGCGGGCCCTACGACCAATGAAACTGAGGCTTTAATCTGACATTTGCCTTTGCTAGACAGCGACAAAACATCTTTTTTTGCTATTTCAGTACCGAAAGATGAAGCTGCTGAAATAACTCAACCAAAACCCGAGAAACCCGATGATTATGTAGAGACACATGAGAAATGGACTCTACATTACATGGATTTAGAAAATAAGGAATATTTGGAAGCTCCAATAGACAATGTGGGAGAGTATATCGATGATTTCGCGCATTCACAAAGAAATGATGCTAATGATGCTAATGATGCACCAGTTTTGGAGAATGTAGAAACGGTAGCGGATAATGAGAGTTCTGGAGATACGGAGGTGTGTGAGGAGACTGCGGATGTGGAGGATTCGCGGGGTGATATGCAAAGTGATGGAAGTGTGGTGAGTTTTTATGAAACCCTGATGCCTTTTACGACACACCAGGAGTCTGTTTAACCGATACGAAAAATTCCAGTCGCCCCGAACCATAGTAGCATTTTACCGACAGCTACGCGAGCGGAAATTTCCACTTCCTGATCCCTGTTTCTCCGACGCGACAATAATCCTACTACTCCTACTAATATTATAAATGCGAAAGTTTGTGACGATGTGACGATGTGAGTGAGTGTGTATGTTTGTTCCTTCTTCACGCTAAAACGACTGGACGGATTTGGATAAAATTTGGAACGAAGATAGCTGGTACCCTAGATTGAAACATAGGCTACTTTTTATCCCGGAAAATTGCACAGTTCCCGAGGGATAGCGATAAACATGTCAATTGCTAATTCTACGCAGACGAAGTCGCTGGCAGAAGCTAGTATAATAATAAAACATCCATAATTTGTTAGTAATTGTAACCTTAAGGCGCTGTCAACAGCAAATGACCTTGAGCAGCGCGAGCAGCGTAACATACGGTTCGCGTGCCTGTTAGTGAAAGAGAAGAAACTATTCCGGCAGCTTGGCGCGCGACTAATATCTTGCAAATAAGGCACAAATAATAAGAAATAAAAAAAAGTATGGATTATTTGTGAAATATGATTCGTTAGCCGTTTAGGTATGAATATGTTGACGTCATGTTTTTAATTGCAGACCCATACGTCGAAAAAATAAAGACATAGAACCGTTTAATGATGATTTAAAGACCAATCTTTGCAATTATTTTCTATCGAGCCGATTTTTTCAATTATGTATCGAGTCCGTCCAGCGTCTTTGAAATATGATGAAAATTAACATATTTTTTTTGTATTTTTTTATGTGTAGTTTTTCTTAAAAAAGTGCTTAAATAACATCAATTTCAACAAAATTAGGTGTTGTTATTCTCTTAACGAGTGGGGGATTTTTACATTTTTAAATTTAGTTTCATTGATTTTATCGCAACAAATTGTCAGACGCAGGAGGACTTTGTTTTACAAATAATATGTCGCTTATATATTTTAGGCACTAGCAGATATCCCAGAAGATATAGTTGAAGAACAAAACGAGACAGATATAATAACAGAAAGAGACGAAAACATGACTTTGCAGGAGATAAAGGAAGAATTAGAAGCGGCCGATGTTTTGGAAGATAATGTTGGAGCGAGTGATACTAAGAAAAAAGGTGTAAAGAGAAAGAGTAAGTTAAATACAAACATTCATAAATCAAATCTTTATCACTTATAGGGTAGACGGAGCCTAAGGTAACAAGACAACATACATACATACCATCACGCCTCTTTCCCACAGAGGTAGGCAGAGACTACTTTGACACAAGACAATACAACAACAACAGCAACAACAAGACAAGGTTATGTTTATCATGATTGTGGTCGTATAGGAAAGGGGAATCTAAATAGTGATGGGTGCTAGCATCGCCTGTTACGTGATTCCTATGATTTTCGCCCATTCCCTCGATGGGTTTTTTTTTTTTTTTATATGTGAATAGAAAGGAAAACGAGCATGTGGGTCACCTGCTGGTAAGCGATCACCACTGCCCATAGACACCCGCAACCCCGGAGGGATCGCAGATGCGTTGCCAACCTAAAGGACTTAGATGAAATGCCTCTTGTGCCCGTAATTTCCCCGGCTGTCTTACTCGCCACACCGGAACACAGCAGTGCAAGCACTGCTGCTTAGCGGCAGGATTAGCGAGTAAGATGGTGG
This sequence comes from Pandemis heparana, assembly GCA_963854515.1. NCBI lineage: Eukaryota > Metazoa > Arthropoda > Insecta > Lepidoptera > Tortricidae > Pandemis > Pandemis heparana. The sequence continues at coordinate 1,237,991 of OY978033.1, forward strand.
TAGCGATCCGGACGGACCTTGCACAAGGCCCTACCACCCGCAAAAACATCTTTTAACATCTGTACCGCCCGACAAGTGATAAATTAAACTAATCTAAGTTACTAACATGTCTATCGCACACTAAACACTGAGCAGAGAGAGGGGGAAGCGTCAGTTCGAAATACTAGCGCTGTGTTAGAGTGAGAGAGGAAGAGCCTGCCTACCGCTGCCGTATGCGTCAAGGGAAGCCAGACAGACTGGCGCCGTAACGCGTTACGTTACGAAGCGTTATCCTCCTATCAGAAGTTATCACTCCAAAAACTTTGTATATGCTATGGTTAAGTTTAATGCTGTCAATATTATACAAGCTGGTCTGGGAGTAAAGAAAAAAAACTCAAAAAGGTTCTCTATTGATTTGCCGAAAATTTTATTGCCGAATTTCACTTCCCAACCAACGTTTGGCCGAATTTCATTTTGCCGAATCATCATGTGGCAACTTGTTAAAATGATTAGTTTCATTTCCCAACCTCACGTTTGCCAACAGCTCAACATTCGTTTTTTTTCTACATTGGATGGACACTTATTAAAATGTCATTTTTTTATATAGCCAAATGGTACTACATTGTGAGGATGGGCGTTAGGAGGCAACTGAATAGGCTGAGTTTAGAGTAAATACTGTCTTTAATATAATAGAGACTTACGCTTATATACTATTACATGATGGGAGAGTGTGAGTGTGGCACAGCTCACACTACAACATAACCATTAATAAAATATAACACATTCTAAGGTAAACTAAAGGACTTAGGACTTTTTATAAATTAAAACAAACATGACCAAGGGCCACCCCGCCGCACCTAAACTTAAATTAATCCAAATTAATCATAAGATTTTTTCGGCCTAGTGTACCTAACATTTGCCATATTATGAAAGATATTTCAAAAGTTTAAAATCAAAATGATATTCGTCTTCATAAAAATTCGGCCAAATGAGAGGTTGGCATTGGCATACAAAAATTTGCCAATAAATAGTTGTCAAAGTGAACACTCGGCGAAATGTTGGTTGCCAAATGAAATTCAATCAAAAAAAAAATCGGCGAAAATGCAGAACACCACTCAAAAAACATAGCATGTACCGTTGCTTCTAAGAAAATGTGCAAAATATCTTCTCCCTAGTATTTATCCCTGCATTTGCCACGGCTCAGTGAGCCTGGGGTCCGCTTTGACAACCTAATCCCAAGATTTGGCGTAGCCACTAGTTTTACAGAAGCGACTGCCATCTGACCTTCCAACCCAGAGGTAACTAAGCCTTATTGGGATCGGTCCGGTTTCCTCACGATGTTATTTATACCCTCATCGAGAAGCAAAAAAAAATTTCTAAACGACACTGAAAATTAGAACACATAGAAAAATCCGAAAAGTAAAGCTATGGCCGGGAATCGAACCCGGGTCCTCGTCATTCCGTGACGCGTGCTATACCCCTACACCACCCATAGCAGGTGAGTAAGCGTTCGAATTTTTCTATCTATTACTAACTGTCACGTGACCTTGTTACTATGCGATTATTTGTCGCGAAGCGTCATCTATTTGAATGATGTGTCTGTACGACACAATTACAAAGCAAATTAGCAAGCAAAAAAAATGAAATGTGCAAAATGAAATTTTTCTCAAACTATTCTAGATAAAGAAGCGAAAAGCAAACAGTACCAACGCCAGCTCCTGCAAGCGAAGCGTCTGAAGACCAACCAGGAACTGGAAGAGCATTTCAGCATCACGCAGTTCCTCAGCCCTGAGCAGCAGCAGGCGGAGTTCGAGCGGCGGAGGCAGGCGGAGGCGCGCCGCGAGGGCTGCCGCCAGTGCTCGCTCTGCCTCGCCTCGTACAAGGGGCTCCAGCGCATGGAGAGGCACGCGCTGAGGCACCAGGTCAGGGACACTACAGACACGACGGACACGAGAGACACGACTGACACGATGAGCAACGGACATCCAGACCTTTAAAACGTTATGAAAAAAAAAACGATGTGATGGGATGTTTTTGGTAGCTAGGTGCAAAGCTTTAAGGGGGTGATAGCCGAGGTATTTTTGAACATTTTTAGCTATACCTGTCATAGCCGAAATTAGATATACATATTTTTTTTTTAATTAAAAATTTAGAAATTTTAAGAAAATACCCAGAATTTGTCAATATTGCCCCAATGAGCGTTAATTTGTAAACAAAATCTTTTATTTCGGATAGTTGTGTGTATTGGACCGGACCAAATGAAATAATTTTTAAGTGTCTTCCTTGCCACAGATAGAAAAAGGAGGCATTCGGAATTACTAAAAATGTCTTAGGTTGGAACAGTCATTATTCTGAGCCATAAAAAAAAAAAAGTCTTTGAAATGTTCAAATATCTTTTAAAACATGCCTGTTCATTGTTTTTTCTTTCATGTAACTTACTACTTTAGTACCTACCTTTAACGTACTCCAAATACAATCGACAAACACTGAGATTCATGCACAAAGGTGGACTTATCCCTTTAAGGGAGGTCTTCCAGTCAACCTTTGAGTGGTTGAAGGGAGTATTATAAACCATTGTAATAGTTTTTATAAACCTTGTACCGCGGGTGCGGGGCGCGGGGTGGGGGCGGTGCGGGGGCGCCGCCCGCGCAGGCCTACCCCGCGCCCCGCAGCCGCGGCCAAGAGGATGAATGACGGCTAATCCTGCCGCTAAGCAGCACTGCTTGCACTGCTGTGTTCCGGTGTGGAGAGTAAGACAGCCGGGGAAATTACGGGCACAAGAGGCATTTCATCTTAGCCCTCTAGGTTGGCAACGCATCTGCAATCCCTCCGGGGTTGCGGGTGTCTATTGGCAGTGGTGATCGCTTACCATCAGGTGACTCACTTGCTCGTTTGCCATCCTATTTACATAAAAAAAACGAGGTTAACCGTTCGCTGTATATTTTGTAGCCCTCCGCGGGTGACTACGAGTGCGGTATATGTAAGATACGATGCAAGACTCCGAAACTATTTAGGACGCATAGGGATGCGAACCATACCACGAAGTTTGCCTGCAAGCGTTGCCCTTACATCACTTATAGCAAGTAGGTTTCTTATAACACTGTATTTATCTATTTAAGGCTTCAAAATGGGTCAAAATATATATGTAATGTTATTTTCTGTAAAACTATTAACTAAATTAACTTTTTTGATATCGTAATCTATAGACTGGTTTAGGTTAGTCAGGTTTGTTTTATAATAATCCTGTTAATTTGTCACTTTCTGAAAAAATCGCATTATATATTTTGAACCATTATGTATTTTAACCCATTATGCATTTTAAACTCTATGTATTTTAATACGTACTCTTCAAAATGTTGTCTTTGTCTTTTTCTTTACTTGTGAGGAGTAAAGAAAATCACACACTTTTTCAAATGTTTTTGTTGTTATTCGTGATGAGAAAGTCTATTGATTTACAAATGCAACGTTGTGTTTAAAGTGCATTGGATTATTTATTTTTTTACATTTCAATCATAGAAGAAAGAGATATAGTAGAAGTGGTATGTGAACGAGAGACGCGTGCCACCTTTATGCGGAAAATTGCACGCATGAACGTCAAATTGAAGTTGACGGTTCGAGTAGCAGAATTATTCAGCCAGAATCAGATTTTCTCGAATGTTCCGCTGTCATCAGTTAGATTTTCAATCACGTAAACCTAAATCCCATTCAGCAGAGTTCATTTTGCAACGCAGTTATTTTAACGACATCTGTTGTGCAATGGCAAAACTATTATTTAGACAACTGACATTTTCAGACTGTTATGATTTGACTTCTTCACGCTAGATGGTGTTTATATACCTGTGCAATGGACTTTAAGCAGTGTTCTGTGGGTGGAAAGTTCAAATTATAATACTGATTCAGAACTTATTACATTTTTGTAATAGAAAAGCTGCGACCAATACTTGCCAAGATTTCGTGGTATGAGTGAACTGTCGATGTCAAATTTTGGCGACACCGGATTCCCTAGCGAAAGCGACTTATCGCAATTCTACTATATCTCTTTATTCTGTGATTTAAATATTTTCATAAGTCGTTACTGTTTAGGAGCAGTAGGGAATGCAAGCCAAAAAATACCATTCGGTTGAACTTTATTTAAGAGGGTGCATCCGTGCCGAGCTCGCAACGTCGCATTTTTGGTGATTTTTTGCGATTATTTCACAGAAATTGAATGAAAGTATCAAATATCCGTCTGTAGTGCACTTCGTTTTTATTGTATTAATGTGTCTAATGCAATAATTCATCGTGATGTACTTTTATTTTCTTATTAAACGAGATATAGTATTTTATCCCTTTAATACGAAAATAAAAGTCCATCACCATTAATCATTGCATTGGACACATTAATACACTAAAAACGAAGTGCACTACAGACGGATATTTGATACTTTCATTCAATTTCTGTGAAATAATCGCAAAAAATCACCAAAAATGCGACGTTGCGAGCTCAGCACGGATGCACCCTCTTAAATACCGAACTTTGCTGATACCTAAACGACCTACGTTGCAAATGCTGTATAAGAGTTGATAATTCATGTATATCTTTTTCATATTTTTCGGTTCAGCCGTTTAAGAGGAGTACGCTTTCGAAACTAATTTACAGCATTTGAAGGTTCTAGTCGCATTAAGAACTCTATTTTAATACTTTCAACATGAAACTACTGTGAGACTCCAACATAATTACAACAACTGGATAACTCACGTATAAAAAGCCGAAAGAATGCTCCGACAAAAGTTTCGGACTATTCAGTAGTCCTTTCTCAGAGAGCGCTCGCCCCGGCGGCAGCGGAACGAACACTGCGCGCCAACGCTCTGCTCGCGCGGCTACTCGGCGCAGCTGACATCGGCGCACAACTACCCTCATTTTTATCGTCATTTTTATTTTTTGTCGGAGCATTCTTACGGCTACGTGAGTTATCCGGTTGTTGTAATTATGTAATTCTATTTTAATATTTTAAATCGAGTAATTTTCCGAAAATTTTCACTTGTATGCCTGAAAGTTTCACTTGTGTTTTGGTTTGGTATAAGCTGACGATTTTTTCTTACAGAGCGCAGGCGCTAAAGCATCACGGTTGGCACGAGGGTGTGGAGCACACGTGCCAACACTGCGGGGCTACTTTTAGGTAAAGGAATAGCTTAACGAGCCGCAGAAGACAGTATAACAAATAAATAATAAAAAAAAAATGAAAATATCTTGGGACAATCGACACCAATTGACCTAGTCCCAAACTAAGCAAAGCTTGTGATATGGGCACTAGACAATGGATAAACGTACTTATAATAGATAAATATAAAAAATATAATAATAAAGATAAAAATGGCGTGCTATGGGAGAAGCCTATGTCCAGCAGTGGACTGACACGGGCTGATGATGATGATGATGATGATAAAGAGTTTACATACATAGATACATAAAACAAACATCCAAGACTCGAGAACAAACATTCGTATTTTTCATACAAATAAATAAATTAAAAAATATATATACAGAGTGTTTGGTAGCCAGGTGCAAAGCTTTAAGGGGGTGATAGCTGAGGTATTTTTGAACATTGTGAGCCATACATGTCTTAGCTGAAATTTGATTTTTTTTTTAAATTGAAAATTTAGAATTTTTACGAAAATACCCAGAATTTGATAAAAACGAGTCAATATTGCACCAATGAGCGTTAATTTGTAAACAAAATCTTTTATTTCGGATAGTTTCATGTGTATTGGACCAAATGAAACAATTTTGAAGTGTCTGTCTTGCCACAGAAACAAAATGGAGGCATTCGAAATTACTAAAAATGTCTTATTTTGGAACAGAGTAATTTTTCAGTGCCATAAAAAAAAATAAAAAAAAATCCTGGAAATGTTCAAACACTTTTAAAAAAATGCCTGTTTATTGCTCTTTCTTTTAAGGTATCACTCATTCACATTGCTTGTTAAATCTGAGAGAAAAAGTAAAAACCAAACTCGGGGAGCACTCGCTAAGAATGCACTAGTATTGAAATTTTAAATATTTAATAATAAATAAAAAATAGATATTAAAATATATATTTTAAATAAATATTTAATAACAATTTTTTTTATATTTAATTAGTTAATTTATAATTAATTATTATTGTTTATAAATAAATTATTATTATTATTAATAAATATGCAGATATATAGATCAAGCTACACCAGATACGCCACTATTCTTTGATGGATAATATTCCAAAGACAAATAGGGGTCTGCTGGAATATACAGGAACAATTTTAAGTGACTGTTGTCTATGTGCGTATAATTTGATGTTTCCAGGAAGCACACAACGTATATGGGGCACTTGCGGCGCGCGCACCCGTCTTCGTTCATCTGCGGCGCGTGCGCGCGCAGCTTCGTGAGCGCGTACGGTCTCAACCTGCACATTAAAGCTGTGCACAAGGTACGGTTAGCATAAATAAATAAAATAAAATAAATTAACATAAAATGTTCATTAAAATGGACCTCCGCAAAGTAACGCCTGATTTAATAAAATATTTAAACTAAAATAAATAAATATTTTATTGAGTCAGGCGTTACTTTGCGGAGGTCCAAGTAAGTAACGAGGGTTTGCGGAGGTAAGTAGCGGAGTAGCAAGGTAAATATTTTTTGTTTCTAAAATACTGTACTATGTGTCTACTCTTGCTTAATACCTATGTCCTGTCAATCGTTCAAAGGTTAACTGGAAGAGATCCCTTTTAGGGATAAGTTCGCCTTTGTGCATTTGTGTTTTCCTGTATTGATCTTTTTCATGTGTTTTATGTACAATAAAGAGTTTTACATACATACATACATAAATAAATAAAACAAAAATTATTTATTTCAGTCCAGTTAGCCCATAAAAAAACATGTGAAAAATTGAAATTCAAAATTAAAATGAAAATGAAAAACTTTATTTTGCAAATAGGCCGCCAAGGGCTCTTTTACATGTCTTTTTTTGAATCTACTCTGTAATACTGTGTAATACTCTGATTGACAATTACATAATACTTAATACCTAATATTGACTTGTATAAATTATTTTATTATTATTATTATTAGTTATCTTTTTTATTTGTTTTTATTTGATATATTGTAAGTTAGTTGGTAAATTGATAAATCTGATAATTTGACATTGTATAATTGAGTCTTTGAATTTAAAAAAAATATCGATTTTTTTTATGTTTTTTAAAACTTTATAGCATATTATATAATATCTAATTCAAAGAAATCTTAAAATATTTTTTTTAAATTAATTATAAGCGATTCAAAATTGATGAAATTTGAAATATGACCACTTGACCGGGAACGGGCCATGATTGGTCGCCATGGCTGTGACGTCACAATGTTAAAGCAATTTCACGACAGTACTGGGTTAACGGCTGATTTCACTAAAAATATCCGAAATTTAATACAAAAAATATCTGCTGAAGTTTTTTTATGAAATAAGGTGGCAAACGAGCACGCGTATCACCTTATAGTAAGTAAATTTTTGTTTTAGTCATGTGTAGGTAGGTAATAAAAGCGTAATCCTGATAATGTTTCTGATTTATGTGAACTGGATTGATTTTACTGGACCTGAGATTTCACAATAAAGTACCTAAGTACAGTGAAAGATACTGAATCGCTTACCTACCACTGTGGAATTTTAACATACACCCTGCCAGAGATATTATTGCTAAATTGTACCTATTAGGTAGGTTACGTGATTCAGTTTCTTCGACCGTAGGTACGTAAATTTTAATGGCTAGATTTTGTGGTTGATAGGTATTTCTAGTTTTTTTTATAATCCCGTGGGATTGTATTATATATTCAATGGGAATTTTTGCGGGTGTAAGAGCCTAACCTTGTTCTAGGTAGGTACGTTCGGATCGCTAGGTACGGTTAACGTCAAAGATATCTTTACACTTTAGTACCTTGTCGTTGTAACTATATGTTTGAAGTTTCATATGAAGTTGTCAAAGTGCTTGGAGCGACAAGGCACTAAAGTGTAAATATATCTTTGACGTCGACTGTACCAGCATCTTAGTAATCCTGCCGCCAAGCAGCAATGCTTGCGCTGATGTGTTCCGGGTGAGGAGAGTAAAACAGCCCGATTTTGGCATATTTTTTTAAATCCAAGATGGCGGATGACATTTTGACACTATTGACACTTTGACACTAAAATATTGATGGGTGTCGTTTTTGAGTAATTTGGTGCTTCTGAGCCTGATTTTAACATACTTTTTTGGATTCAAGATGGCGGATGACATTTTGACACTTTGACACTAAAAATGTTTATGGGTATCGTTTTCGAGTAATTTGGTGCTTCTGAGCCTGATTTTGACATACTTTTTTGGATTCAAGATGGCGGATGACATTTTGACACTTTGACACTAAAAATGTTTATGGGTGTCGTTTTCGAGTAATTTGGTGGCTCTGAGCCCGGTGTTGGCATATTTTTTTGGATACAAGATGGCGGATGACATTTTGACACTTATGCCACTAAAAATGTTTATGGGTGTCGTTTTCGAGTAATTTTGTGGCTCTGAGCCAGATTTTGACATACTTTTTTGGATCCAAGATGGCGGATGACATTTTGACACTAAAAATGTTTATGGGTGTCGTTTTCGAGTAATTTTGTGGCTTTGAGCCCGATTTTGGCATAATTTTTTGGATCCAAGATGGCGGATGACATTTTGACACTATTGACATTTTGACACTAAAATATTGATGGGTGTCGTTTTTGAGTAATTTGGTGCTTCTGACCCTGATTTTGACATACTTTTTTGGATTCAAGATGGCGGATGACATTTTGACACTAAAAATGTTTATGGGTGTCGTTTCGAGTAATTTGGTGGCTCTGAACCCGGTTTTGGCATAATTTTTTGGATCCAAGATGGTGAATGACATTTTGACACTTATGCCACTAAAAATGTTTATGGGGGTCGTTTTCGAGTAACATTTTACACTTTTTTGTGTTTTTTGTGTCAGTAATGTCAAAATGTCATCCGCCATCTTGGATCCAAAAAGGTATGCCAAAACCGGGCTGAGAAGAACCAAATTACTCGAAAACGACACCCATAAACATTTTTAGTGTCAAAATGTCATCCGCCATCTTGGATCCAAAAAAGTATGTCAAAATCTGGCTCAGAGCCACAAAATTACTCGAAAACGACACCCATAAACATTTTTAGTGGCATAAGTGTCAAAATGTCATCCGCCACCTTGGATCCAAAAAATTATGCCAAAATCGGGCTCAGAGCCACAAAATTACTCGAAAACGACACACATAAACATTTTTAGTGGCATAAGTGTCAAAATGTCATCCGCCATCTTGGATCCAAAAAATTATGCCAAAATCGGGCTCAGAGCCACAAAATTACTCGAAAACGACACCCATAAACATTTTTAGTGTCAAAATGTCATCCGCCATCTTGGATCCAAAAAATTATGTCAAAATCTGGCTCAGAACCACAAAATTACTCGAAAACGACACCCATAAACACTTTTAGTGTCATAGTGTCAAAATGTCATCCGCCATCTTGAATCCAAAAAAGTATGTCAAAATCAGGCTCAGAAGCACCAAATTACTCAAAAACTACACCCATTAATATTTTAGTGTCAAAGTGTCAATAGTGTCAAAATGTCATTCGCCATCTTGAATCTAAAAAAATATGCCAAAATCGGGCTCAGAGCCATCAAATTACTCAAAAACGACACCCATAAACATTTTTAGTGTCATAGTGTCAAAATGACATCCGCCATCTTTGTGCTCGAAATTCCGGGTTTTCTTATGAAATTCTCCTGGGATAAAATCAACGGGATTTTGAACTGAAATCCCACGACTTATTTACTTATTCATATAAATAGTTACTACCAAAGTGTACTCATCACTATTCTCATCTAATTTTATTGTTTTAAATCCCGGTACCGTGGAAAGTTGGGATAGAAGCATGATAGAAGCATAGACAGTGCCATCCACAAAGACTCGTAGATGTATTAAAATTAACCTTTAACTACAAATTAATAAGAACCACGGTGGATGGCATCCATCGTGAATGACACCTACTATAGCCGGTACGTAAATCCAGATTATAAATTATAAAGTTCGTGTATGGCAAATTTTATCGAAATCTGTTTAGCCGTTTTAGCGTGAAAGAGTCACAAACCAATACGCTCTCACAAACAATAGCATTTTACAATAATAGTAGGATAATAACAGAATAGAGTAGATTAAAGTCAAAAAACGGTATCACCTGTATACTAACTACGAGTGGAAACTAACATTGTGACGTCACACGCGGCTCGGCCTTGTTCGGGAACTGTCGGTGTGTTTTCGGTGCGGTACTCGACGATCAATTTTCAAATCGGTATAACTCGTTAATTATAGCGAATAAAAAAAAACTAAAAATACTTTTCTCACAAAACTTATATATGATCTTTCCATTTATGACAAAAAAAAATTTGATTCAAAAACTCAATTATATTTTATTTTGAATTTATAATTTAATGAATAATTTAGACATTGTAATTTTATTTTATTTTTTTATGATCTAATGGGAGTAGTAATTAAATTTATTTATCTAGAATTTGACCACTTAATGTTGGGTCAAAACACTTCACGCGCCTCAAATGGCTGAATATATTAAGGGACTGATACTTAAAATACCATCCATGTAAATACCATATGTTCTGGTGAATAAATGATTGATTGATTGAATCTACCAGCGCATTAAAAAAAAATGTAATTAAAAAAAAAAAAAATTGAAATAAAAATAGAGCAGATGCACATGGACATGCAGATAAAGCAGAGGTAGAGCAGCCGCAACATCGATTAAGTATAATTTTAATCGAAAAACGCCATAATATCGATAAGCCTTAATCTAGTATCGATAAGCAGCAATACTAACGATAGTTTAGTTTATTTTATTATTTGTTCAATATAAAAAATAAATTTGTTTACATAAAATGTCAAGCAAAGATGATAACGTATTGAAGTCGTCAGAAAATCTAAATATATAAAAGAAGAAACTGACTGACTGACTGACTGACTGACTGACTGACTGACTGACTGACTGACTGACATATCAGCGCACAGCCCAAACCGCTGGTTCTAGAGATTCCAAATTTGGCACGTAGGTTCCTTATAAGGTCTAGGGGTGCACTAAGAAAGGATTTTTCAAAATTCGACCCCTAAAGGGGTTAAATGGGGGTCCAAAGTTTGTATGGGGAAACAAGATTAGTTAGACTATTTTACTCGAAACTTCACAGGAGTATTCCTAACGATAAATGAGTAAACACCTGTTTCAGGTTTTTTGAAAATTTAACCCCTAAAAGGGGGATAGGGGGTGACAAAGTCTGAAAATCAACGTGGGTATTATTATTATTATATTATAGTGGGTAGTATTGTTTGTACGGTTTATCGGGTCGCTGATTACGAAAACAACAACACACATACCTACCTGACACACAGGAACACACACACACACACACACACACACACACACACACACACACAAATTTCCACGGGAACGGGAAAAAACGTGATTTATCATATTCGATACCGAGTGACCCTATCTCTGTAACTATACTTTAATAAATATAGACTTCAAGTTTCGTATACAAGTAGATGATTACAAAACTAAGAAAATAATTTCAGGATTTTTGGAAATTCTCACGGGATAAAGAAAAAACGGGATATATATATTCAGTTCAACGAAATCCTATGAACTATAAATTACTACTCTTCAAATTTGGCATAGAAGTAGTTGATTATAATAGTAAAAAACAGTTTTAAGGATTTTCGAAAATTCCAACGGGATAACGAAAAAACGGGATTTATATTCAGTTCTACGGGATCGATTTTTCGTTTTAATGATCGCAGAAAACTGCAATTTGGCCTTCAGGTTCCTTGAGGAGTATAGGGGAGCATGAACGGGAAAAAACGGGTTTTTTTGTTACACTGCAGGTCGTAGAAAGTTGAAATTTGGCATGTAGGTTGCTTGGGGAGTGTAAGGAAGCATTAAGAGACAATTTTTCGAAATTCCCACGGGAACGGGAAAAACGGGACTTTTCGTTTTACTGGTTGTAGAAAGCTGAAATTCGACATGTACTTAGATTGCTTGGGGAGTGTAGAGCAGCATTTGGAGAGGACTTTCCAAAATTCCCACGGGAATGGGAAATGACGGGATTTTTTGTTTTACTGGTCGTAGAAAGCTGAAATTAGGCATGTAGGTTGCTTGATGAGTATCGGGAAGCAATAAGAGACAATTTCCTAAAATTCCCACGGGAACGGGAAAAACGGGACTTTTCGTTTTACTGGTTGTAGAAAGCTGAAATTCGACATGTACTTAGATTGCTTGGGGAGTGTAGAGCAGCATTTGGAGAGGACTTTCCAAAATTCCCACGGGAACGGGAAATGACGGGATTTTTTGTTTTACTGGTCGTAGAAAGCTGAAATTAGGCATGTAGGTTGCTTGATGAGTATCGGGAAGCAATAAGAGACAATTTCCTAAAATTCCCACGGGAACGGGAAAAAACGGGATTTTTCGTTTTACTGGTCGTAGTGTTTAGGACTTTATAAGGCAACTTTCTGGATTTTGGTATGGCTCCTCACTGAGTGCTGTCCTATGTGCTTTGGGGAGCCCTCTAGCGCCGCGGCCTGCGACCAGAACTGAAGCGACCGCCGCCGCGTGCACACCTATGCTATCCGTTCACCACCGTGCCTTGGTGTGAATGTAGATCCTGTGTTCTTCCGCCACTCTATCTGCTTTTACTTTCTCTCCCGCCGTGCTTTGGTGTGGACCTATCGACCTAACATATAAGACAGTTGTGTGGAGCGTGAGCTTTGAAGACCTAGGCAACACCTGCGCAGCAACGAGACCGGCTGCTGCTTAGGGGAAACCAGGCCGTTGGATTTCACAAGGTGAGCGAGCTGTCCATCTTCTTGATTGTTGCCTTTGAGGTCCCTTTCTACTTTCTCCTTTCTTTACCTATTGTCCACTGAGCTATCGAACCCCCTTTCCTGTACATAATTTGTGTTCCTTTCGCGAACCGGATATATTTAATCGAATTAAAGTGCCTACGGATAGTAATTAATTATTGAAAGAATAGCATTATTTCATAGTAAAGTAATCCTTACACTAGCCTATTGTGTAGTTAAAAACGTATGGTGCATCTTTACCTTTTAGTTTTTAGTGCTAAGTACAGCATTTATTAGTATAAATAAAAATATCGTGTGTAATAATTACAATATATTGCAACGGTGTTAACTAATTATTAGTTAAACAGGTAGATTCGCGTCGTATCGCATTCCTGAGCGGCCGGGCGAGCGCCCGCGCACTTGCATTGATGCGCTCTTATCTCTGTTAGATTTTAAACGTTATTAACTCGTGTCCGTATTCGGATTTAACAATTAAGTTTTGCTGAAGTATTGATTCGTGTCCGTATTCGAGTACAACCATTTTATAAGGTTTTGCTGGCGCATTGACTCGCGTCCGTATTCTGTTTGTGACAGTAAAGTTTTGTCAGAGTTTCTATCAAGTTTGGTAGTTCTTTTGAATTCTATTTTCTATAAACATATTAAAGTTAAACGTTAGTTCTTTTTCGTAGCCATTTAAAGAGAATAATCTTTTAATTCAAAATGCATGAAGTAGAAAAAACTAAACGTAATTTAGCTTTAAAACGTTTGAATGATGCATATCTTTGTGCAAAAAGATGCTCGGAACATCCGGACATGAAGCCACGTCTTAAGGTTCATTTGGAACGTATAGAAGGGCTAGAAAAAATGTTCGAAGAAAGTCACGTGACAATCGTGGCTTCATTGAAGGATGACCAAGAGATTGCCGATGCCGAGGAGTTAAGGCAAAGTTTTGACGAGACGCTAATGGAGATTATGGAAATAAAATTTAAGTTATTTCAAGGCGAGATTTCCTCCGTCTGTAATGCTATGCTTTCACCGCATGTCGCGCATCAGAATAGTGCCGCGGCTCATAGTCACATTCGCTTGCCAACAATACAAGTCCCAACATTCGAAGGTGGTTATAAACAGTGGGTTACATTTTATGATTTGTACCGTACTTTGGTACATGAAAAAAGTGAAATTTCAAAAATTGAAAAATTTCAATACCTTCTCTCGTCGCTAAGAGGAGAGCCTTTAACGCTTCTGTCAGCGTTTCCAATATCTGCTGATAACTATGATATGGCATTTGATACGTTACTGAAGCGTTATCAAAATAAACGCCAGCTAGCCTTTCTAGCGTGGCAGGCTATTGTCAATGTCAAAGTGCAGAATAACACTGCGCAAGCATTCAGAGCCTTGTTAGACACATTTCAAGAAAATTTAGCTATTTTACGGTCGTTGCAACTACCTGTCGAGAACTGGGACTTTGTCATTTTTTATATGTTGTTGTTTAAGTTGGACCCGTCGGTTCGTAAAGAGTTTGAGATGACTGTCACCTCGGAGGACATCCCGAGCTATCAGTCACTTGAGAGGTTTGTCGGAGATTATTGCACCGCCATGGAGCGCGCGGGCCCGGGTGCGGGTTCGATTCCCGGCGGGGCCGCGCGGTCAGCCGCGGCGGGGGCCGCACGCGCTGAGGGCGCGCCGCCGCCGCAACGCCGCTTTAAGCAAACGACTCTGGTGGGCAATCAGACGACTCCAGCTCCTTTACCGTCGCCTCCACCCTGTCAGTTTTGTTCGAAAAAACATTTTATAGCGCATTGTACGGACTTTAAGAATTTAACGATTGCAAATCGTTCGCAAGCTGTTAGTGATAGGCAGTTATGTTTTAATTGTCTGCGCGCGGGTCATATCGTGTCCAACTGTACCTCCAAAGGCTGTTGTCGGTCATGTGGCCACCGTCACCACTCGTTGTTGCATTTCAACAATAATGGGCCTCAAAATAATAATAACACTGAGAACAGAAACCAACATAATCCTGCTTTTACGTCAAATGCTCTCGGCGTTCAGGTACTGTCTAGCAATAATGACTCGAACAAAACTGTGCTGCTTTCCACTGCGCGCGTAGATATTTTAGATAAATGGCGCGCTTTTCACACTGTTCGTCTGTTGCTTGATTCCGGGAGTCAGGCGAATTATATAACTCAAAGTTTAGTAAATCGCTTGGGCCTGTCTGTATCGAAGAACGCTCCGTCTGTTTTCGGCTTAGGCAACGCGTCTACGCCGGTATTGGGTACCATCCAATGCACTGTCCGTCCCGCAGGCCATCAGGGCAACGAGATTTCTTTCGAGGCTATTGTAATAAACCGTATTTGTGACGACATGCCTTCTGTCACTGTGGAAACCGACTTTGTGGAAAAGTTAGGTTTTATAAAGTTAGCGGATCCTGACTTTCACTGTCCAGGTCCAATCGAACTTTTACTCGGGTCCGAACTTTGGAACGAGGTCTTTATTCAAGGAATGATTCCTGGCAGCAAGGATTCGCCGGTAGGATTAAATACTATCTTCGGCTGGGTATTTTTAGGTCGTGCTCGCTGTCTAGATAGTGTTCCCGCATTGTACTCTAGCCTTTCTTCTGTCCAAACTTTACATGTTTCTAAACATAACTTGGATGAAGATTTGAAGCGTTTGTGGGAGCTCGAAGATTTACCGTCAGCTGGTAACACTCTTTCACCAGATGAGGCGGCTTGTGAGGAGCACTTTCTCGCTACCCACAAGAGAGACACGTCGGGTAAATTTATCGTGGAGCTGCCATTCAAGGATGCTGAACCGACTTTCCGCAATATGCGATCGATCGCTGTGCGACGTTTTTATAAATTGGAAACGCGTTTATCTACTGATCCCTCTTTGCGCAAGTCTTACTGTGACTTCATGCAGGACTATCTCAGTAGCGGTCATATGACTGAAGTTCCTTCGCCTGATACTAAGGCGGCAGAGTCGAACTATATCCCGCACCACGGTGTATTAACGAGCAAACTGCGAGTCGTGTTTGACGCGTCGGCGAGAGATGGCGAGGGTTTGTCGTTGAACGATACACAGCATACTGGACCAAAGCTGCAAAAGAATATTTCGTCTATTCTCACACGCTTTCGCCTGCATACCGTTGTTTTCACGGCTGACGTTAAGCAGATGTATCGAAATATTTTGTTAGCAGATAAACATCGCGACTTTCAGCGCATTGTGTGGCGCTTTGATCCAGCCGAACCGCTTCGAGACTTTCGTCTTAACACTGTGACGTACGGTGTTTCGTCATCTCCGTATTTGGCTTTGCGAACCATCGAGCAATTGGCGGTAACTGAGGGTCACGCTTTTCCTCTTGCAGCCAAAGCTCTGACCACAGATACGTACGTGGACGATATACCAACAGGTGCCGCCTCCATCGATGAGGCTCTTGACTTGCAAGGTCAGCTCATATCTCTCATGTCAAAGGGTGGCTTCGAGCTGCGCAAGTGGGCGAGCAATCGTCGTGAGCTGTTGAATCACCTGCCACCTGAGCACTGTCTGCCTCAGGCTACCACATCATTTGATGCAGAGTCTCAAACCGTCACGAAGGTCCTTGGCTTAAATTGGGACTCGTCATCGGATAACTTCAAGTACAAGGTTAATCTATCTGTAGACAAATGTACAAAGAGAAAAATACTTTCTGAGCTTTCCCGTGTCTTTGATCCGTTGGGGTTGCTTTCTCCTGTCATCTTTCTGGCAAAATGTTTAATTCAGCGTCTATGGCTTCTCGGTCTTGATTGGGACGAAGAGCCCCCGATAGAAACTGTCAACGTCTGGCATCAATTCACCAGCCAGCTGAGTGATCTGACAGGTCTCGCTATCCCTCGCCAGATCACTCATCCCCGTGCCGTTGCCTATCAACTGCATGGGTTTGCCGACGCCTCTTTGTCTGGCTATGCTGCTGTCGTCTATCTGCGAGCCGAACTTGATGATGGTTCGTTCACAACCCATCTGGTCAGCGCCAAATCTCGCGTGGCGCCTACAAAACGGATAACTTTGCCTCGCCTCGAGCTATGTGCTGCCGTTTTGCTTTCGGATCTTGCGGATACTGTTCTCACTGACTTATCGTCAGTAATTGACATTCATTCTATACATGCCTGGTCCGACTCGACTATTACACTGTCTTGGATCGCATCCCATCCATCCAAATGGAAAATATTCATTGGCAATCGGGTGGCAAAGATTCAGCGGAAGTTACCTTCTGCAAGTTGGAACTATATAAGCACACACGATAACCCAGCTGATGCGGCCTCTAGAGGTTTGCTTCCTAACGCGCTGCTTGCCCATCCCCTTTGGTGGACGGGCCCTAACTTTCTTTCCCTACCGTATCAGCAATGGCCTCGATGTACCTCTCTTCCCATGTCATCTGACGTAACAACGGAATTACGTCAAGAAGAAAGGAAATCGACTCTCGTGGTAGCAAACGAGATCGATTCCATACAGCAGCTTCTACTCCGGTTCTCTTCCTTGAAGAGAATTTTGCGAGTGACTGCGACTGTGCTTAGGTTCCTGAGTCTTTTGCGTAAGCAGAGAACATATTCTGGTCCAATATGTGAACAAGAGTTATCAATGGCTCTCCTTTCCCTCGTGAGATTCTGTCAGGGATTTTGTTTCTCCGCAGAGATTAAAAATCTTCAGGGCAATAAGGCACTGCCAAAACCGCTTCGAAAGCTCTGTCTTTTTATGTCTACGGACAACGTTTTACGTGTTGGAGGAAGACTTCGGCACTCTGACTTGGACTATGAAGCCAAGCACCAGGCTCTATTACCATCAAATCATCGCCTCTCCGAGTTGATAATTGACGATGTTCATATTAAGTCATTGCATGCTGGTCCTCAAACGGTCCAGTTTCTTTTAGCCCAAAACTTTTGGATCCTCTCTGCTCGTCGAGCAATCGCCAAACGTCTGTCTGGTTGTGTCCGGTGCTTTCGGGCCAAGCCAGTGCCATCGCAACCTCTAATGGGTGACCTTCCCCGCGTTAGGGTAACTGCTGTCAAGGCCTTTCAACGCGTTGGTTGTGACTACGCTGGTCCTTTCCATGTAGTTCTTGGTCGCCGTCGCCGTGGCGTGCGATCTGAAAAGGTCTATCTCTGTCTTTTTGTCTGTCTTTGGAGCAAGGCTCTGCATCTAGAGATTGCTAATGATTTGTCGTCTGAGTCTTTTCTCGCCGCTCTACGGCGCTTTATTGCTCGCAGAGGTCGGTGCTCTCTCATTTTAAGCGACTGCGGTACTAACTTTGTAGGTGCGAAAAATCTGTTGTCCTCTACGATGGAAACTGCTGCAGCCGGTGAGGCAATCGAGTTTAAAACTATCCCACCTTCTTCGCCTCACTTCGGAGGCGTTTGGGAGGCCGGGGTCCGTTCTGCTAAGAGTCATTTGTCCAGGGTAATTGGGAATCATCTGCTGACTCTGGAGGAGTTCCATACTCTTATAGCTCAGATAGAGGCAGTCTTGAACTCCCGTCCTCTTTGTGCGATTAGCAATGATCCAAATGATTTCTCCGTCCTGACACCGGGTCACTTTCTGACACTATCTCCATTGACTTCTATCCCTGATAGCGAGGGAAGTCAGAAAACGTCTCTGACGAACCGCTGGCAGCTACTCCAGCGACTGCACTCGGATTTTTGGAATCGTTGGCACAGAGACTATCTAAACACCTTGAACCAGAGAACAAAGTGGACAGAAAATAACCGTCCTGTCCGCATTGGTGATCTCGTTCTTATAAAGGATGATAATCTGCGGCCGTTACTGTGGTCGGTAGCCCGTGTTACCAACGTTCATCCTGGTTCCGATGGAGTTGTCCGAGTTGCAACTGTCCGCGTAGGCAGTAGTGATTTCAGGCCGAAAGAATTTAAACGACCGGTGGTGAAATTATGCGTCCTCCCTGTCGGGGAGGAATAAAGTTGTGAGCTTTTCGCTATACGTAGTTTTTAAGTGTTTACCTAGCATTCTCTTGCAATTTTTTACTGTCACGCGTTACTTTATTGTGCGGCTATCAGTATTTCTATCAGCTACGACTTTTTGTAATATACTATGCTATCTACTGTAGAAGAATGCTATTCTGTCTGTCTATCTGTATAAATCTATTTCTCTCTTTACTTTATTGTGCTACGGTAACAGAATGCTTCCTACCATGTCCTTCTTTTTCTTTTTAACCCTCCCGTCCATTCCTTACGTCCTTCCGTTCCTTTATCCACTGGAAATTTTGAATTTCGCAGGGGGGGGGAGTATGTTTAGGACTTTATAAGGCAACTTTCTGGATTTTGGTATGGCTCCTCACTGAGTGCTGTCCTATGTGCTTTGGGGAGCCCTCTAGCGCCGCGGCCTGCGACCAGAACTGAAGCGACCGCCGCCGCGTGCACACCTATGCTATCCGTTCACCACCGTGCCTTGGTGTGAATGTAGATCCTGTGTTCTTCCGCCACTCTATCTGCTTTTACTTTCTCTCCCGCCGTGCTTTGGTGTGGACCTATCGACCTAACATATAAGACAGTTGTGTGGAGCGTGAGCTTTGAAGACCTAGGCAACACCTGCGCAGCAACGAGACCGGCTGCTGCTTAGGGGAAACCAGGCCGTTGGATTTCACAAGGTGAGCGAGCTGTCCATCTTCTTGATTGTTGCCTTTGAGGTCCCTTTCTACTTTCTCCTTTCTTTACCTATTGTCCACTGAGCTATCGAACCCCCTTTCCTGTACACGTAGAATGCTGAAACTTGGCATGTAAGTTGCTTGACGAGTGTAGAGAAGCTACAAGAGATAATTTTGCAAAATTGTAAAACGGGACTTTTCGTTTTACTGGTTGTAGAACGCTGAAATTCGGCATTTAGGTTGTTTGGAGAGTGTAGAATCAATAAATGAGTCTACGCGGACGAAGTCGCGGGAAAAAGCTAGTTAATAAAATAAAAAAACCGGCCAAGTGCGACTCGGACTCGCGCACTAAGAGTTCCGTAACATTATCTATAAATATCTAAAAACCAGTGTAAGCAGAGCCCTGCTCCAACGCAAAATGTACGCAGTGTGGGGTCATATATATTAGTCATTGATATATACAGACATACATACATATTTACGGTTTTCTCAATTTTTCTTTTATCTGTGCTATGAGACGTTGCTTCGTTCGTACCAAATTTCAAGATTCTGAGTTCATGGGAAGTACCCTGTGGGTTTTGATTCCCTTGTGAGTTTCGAAAATTTGCGGAAAACGGCTGTGTCTTTTGATTGAGTTGCCTAAGAAGTTTTATTTTTTCACAGCTTCAAGGGACAGTAGACTTGAGTATTTGATATAAATTTCAGCTTGATACCTCCACGCGTTCTTGAGAAAATGGGTCTTAACAGACGGACGAACGGACGCACAGACGGACAACAAAGTGACCCTATAAGGGTTCCGTTTTTCCTTTTGAGGTACGGAACCCTAAAAAGAATACTAAATGTCACAAAAATAAAGAAATAAGACGATTTTTCCCCAAACGTACGATTGTCTGTTTCAGGAGATAGATAAGTTAGAAGAAGACAGCACGAAGTGTGAAGAGTGCGACGTGACGTTCGTCTCGCACAAGATGTATATCCGGCACGTCCTCATTACAGACAAACATAAAGAAATTGCTAAGGATATGTAAGTATAATTTTAAACTGGCTGATCTCATATTAACAATAATAACAGTACATGAAGTATTTTCATTCTTACCTGTCCTATTTGGTAAACAAAATTCTAACCTCAATGTGCAAATTTTTGTAAAGAATAAGGTGTATTATGTTATCAAACAAACCTGAGGCAATATTTTGTACATAATTGATAACATTTCATTTTTATAACACCTGAAAATGTATATATGGTTCGAAAGCATTTTGCCTCCTGATCACTGTAATATGTTTATATAATTTTAATATCGCTTATTATAAAAAATAAAAATTAATTAAAAATATGTCCTAATTCTACCAAAACTACCACAGGATAGGTGAAACGCCTTTGCTTTTTTCACGAGAAAAAATAAGCGATCATAATTTTGTATTTTTGACAGCTTCAAAGTACAAGGGGGGCAACTCTGTAATTCTATTTTCGAAGTTCGTTGCATACCTCTTCTATCTCACTCTCAAGATAATGACTATTAGTATGAGCGGAACAGCACGAAGCGAACCTCGAAAATCGAATATTGGAGAATAGGGCCTGACATTGACAATTTGAAATTAATGTCAGTTTTTTTTCTATAGAGAAAAGACAAAGGGATAAGTGTGTATTCTGTGATAGTACCGGAGTTACGCCCTTTTAGAATAAGCACAAATTAATAAATTAATTATAAATTAAATACAAGCCCTAGCGAAAAAATTAAACT
The DNA here is from genome assembly GCA_963854515.1 of Pandemis heparana. NCBI lineage: Eukaryota > Metazoa > Arthropoda > Insecta > Lepidoptera > Tortricidae > Pandemis > Pandemis heparana. The sequence goes on from OY978033.1 coordinate 1,259,263, forward strand.
GTCAGCATGTTCATCTTTTCAAACAAAATACAGAGAACCATTAAAATTATAGGCTCAGAAATATGAAATGTTGTCAATTTTGCTGATATTTAATCTCCAGTTCCTTTATTCACGATGAAATTGTTAAAAAATATCAAAAATGAGACGTTTTGAGGTTAGAATTTTGTTTACCAAATAGGACAGGTAAGAATGAAAATACCTTACATACATATATACTAGTGATATATGTATATAACGAATGTCATATTTTGGACATTAGCGAACGCGAATGCGAATATTCAGTTTTTGTTAAAATTGGGCGCCATTTTTCTATGGCTTGGTGACCTTGGTGGCAGTCCCGTTCGAACGAAGTGCGTTCCGTTTGGTTTTTGTTTCGAGAATAGCCGAGTTGATACGAACGCGTCCGATTGAAGTGTCATTCCGCTCAGTGTTGCCAGATGGGGCTATTTAATTTGGCGCCAAGCCAATGGGGCTATCTCCCTTACCGGGCGGCGATAATTATATAATTAAACAGCTATATTAGGTACCCAAAAATCGCAGTAATTTCGCGAATGCGAATGCGATAATGCAGAAATATGCGAATATTCGCGAATGCGAAAGCGAATATTCGTTACATCACAAATCTAATCTAACTGATATAAATGCGAAAGTATGGATGGATGGATGTTTGTTTGTTTGTTTGTTACTCAATCACGCCAGAACGGCCCAACGAATCTGGATGAAATTCGGCACATAGATAGAGAAAAGTCTGGAATAGCACATAGGCTACTTTTTATCCCGTAAAATTCCCGCTCGATAGCGATAAACGAATTCTTTGCAGACGAAGTCGCAGGCAACAGCTAGTACAGCATTAAAATCTAATCTAAGCTGCTGTTTTCACTTCTGCCGGCGCTCCCGGAGACTACCCAACGCTTTTTTTTATTTTTTTATTCAAACTTGTAGCCTGGGCTGCCGCAAGTGCGGAGAGCAGTTCGCCAGCAAAGAGCTGATGCAGCAGCACACGCACTACAGGGAGAGGAGGGTCCGGAGGGCGGAGGCGCCCAAGAGGAGCATCAAGTGCGAGGAGGTCAGTTCACTTTTATAATTATGACTTTTTATAGGGTGCAAGGCAGAATAAATAAAGTTTAAAATGTATAATGGGTTAAAATGCATAATGGTTCACAATATATAATGGTATTTTCTGTCAATCTGTTAACTAAATGAACTTTTTTGGTATCGTAATCTACAGATTGGTTTAGGTTAGGTTAGATTTGTTTTATAACAATCCTGTTAATTTGTCACTTTCTGAGAAAATCGCATTATATATTTTAAACCATTATGTATTTTAACCCATTATGCATTTTAAACTTTTATGTATTTTAATACGTTACCCCTTTTTATATAGCCTCTATTGTCTGCTACAAGCCGTTTATTAATAATTAAGTAATTAGGTTTGGCAACAATATATTATTCACGCCACTGCTCGGAAATGTGGCGAAAGATGGTCTGTTCTTGGTCCCCAAAACAATCAATAGTTGTACAGTTGCATGAGCAGGCCTTTCATGAATTTAAACGGGACAACAATAATATTGTTGGCCTGTTCCAGTGAGCAAGTCGACCAATCACATCGCTCCGCTGCACTGATTCGACCAATCAGAACGCGACTTGTGCTACGTATGTAATTAAATTGGCCAGTGAGAAGTCGTTTTATTTTTTAATAATATTCATCCCTTCACGTATAGGCAAAGGAATCATATTCCATACAGCGGAGCCATATATGTATGTCTGTTTTTAATGGTTTTTAATGTGATAATTTCAAACTTATTACAAGACTATTTCCTTTCGAGGGTCTCCGCTACGTGTCGGCTCGCGAACTGACTCGTCCATCTATTGCATACTTTCTGTCCTCTACAACAATGTACAGGTGGCGGCACGTAAGTCTAACGTGGAGTACGCCCGCCCGCGTCCCCTGCACACCCCCGCGATACCTTATTTTCGACTACTGCGCATTAACGGTCATCGCTAGACATACGTGCTGACACTTGTACTATACAGGGTGTTTGGTAGCCAGATGCAAAGCTTTAAGGGTAAATTTCAATACTAGTGCATTCTTAGCGAGTGCTCCCCGAGTTTGGTTTTTACTTTTTCTCTCAGATTTAGCAAGCAATGTGAATGAGTGATACCTTAAAAGAAAGAGGAATAAACAGGCATGTTTTTAAAAATGTTTGAACATTGCCAGGTTTTTTTTTTGGCACTGAAAATTGACTGTGTTCCAAAATAAGACATTTTTAGTAATTTCGAATGCCTCCATTTTGTTTCTGTGGTAAGACAGACACTTAAATATTGTTTCATTTGGTCCAATACACATGAAACTATCCGAAATAAAAGATTTTGTTTACAAATCAACGCTCATTGGTGCAATATTGACTCGTTTCTATCAAATTCTGGGTGTTTTCATAAAATTTCTAAATTTTCAATTAAAAAAAAAAATATCAAATTTCGGCTAAGACATGTATGGCTCAAAATGTTCAAAAATACCTCGGCTATCACCCCCTTAAAGCTTTGCACCTGGCTACCAAACACCCTGTAGAATGAATGTACCATAGTATGTGTGCCCTTACAGGGCGTCATGGACCGACTTGAATATATTATAACATCTTTAACTATAATGTACATGACATAAACAAGGTTCTCTATCGTTTGCCCGAATTTCATTTGCCATAATGATCATTTGCCATAACTCTTTTTTCTCTTTATATGTTAATTATTCAGGATTGTTATGAAACAAACCTAACCTAACCTATAGAGTTCTACAGGATTGCCATTACAATGCTCCTGAAAAAATTACGGTTTCAGAGAAAACAAGGGTTATGGCAAATGATCATTATGGCAAACATTACATTATGGCATATGAAATTCGGGCAAAAGAGGGGCACCATATAAATAATGAATAAATGAATATGAATATGAATATGTGTTTGTTGGGCCGTGGCGCAGTGCGGGGAGGTGTTCTCGCACCCCAACGGCGTGTACCAGCACCACCTGCGCGCGCACCCCGACCTGCCGTACCGGTTCGCCGTGAGACGGCACTACCTGTGCGAGCAGTGCGGCAAGACTTACAAGGTAATTAAACAAATTGCTAAAATAATACCAAACATTTTTAGGGTTCCGTAGCCAAATGACGTCCGTCCGTATGTCACAGCCACTTTTCTCCGAAACTATAAAAGCTATACTGTTGAAACTTGGTGAGTAGATGTATTCTGTGAACCGCATTAAGATTTTCACACAAATAAAAAATTTTGGGGATTTCCCAGACTTAGAACTGAAACTGAATTTTTTTTTTTCATCAAACCCATACGTGTGGGGTATCTATGGATAGGTCTTCAAAAATGATACTGAGGTTCCTAATATCATTTTTTTCTAAACTGAATAGTTTGCGCGAGAGACACTTCCAAAGTAAAAAAATATATGTTGTACATTACCATACAAACTTCCACCCAAAATTGGTTTGAACGGTAGTAAGCAGTTTTTTTTTTATTTAATATTTGTCTGTCTATATAAGTAACCAACATAAAGTGACCTCACACTGCCTACATTTTGCTTAAAAGCAGGGCTCTGCTAACACTGGATTTTATAAAAACGTAGCGAATTTGTACGGAACCCTCAGTGCGCGAGTCCGACTCGCACTTGGCCGGTTTTTTAAAGAAAGTATTGTTTCTTTATCATAAAACTAGCTTCTGCCCGCGACTTCGTCCGCGTAGAATTAGCAATTGACATGTTTATCGCTATCCCTCGGGAACTGTGCAATTTTCCGGGATAAAAAGTAGCCTATGTTTCAATCTAGGGTACCAGATAACTTCGTTCCAAATTTTATCCAAATCCGTCCAGTCGTTTTAGCGTGAAGAAGGAACAAACATACACACTCACTCATATCCTCACAAACTTTCTCATTTATAATATTAGTAGGATCCACCTACTCACTCACATCGTCACAAACTTTCGCATTTATAATACTAGCTGTTACCAGCGACTTCGTCTGCAAAGAATTCGTTTATCGCTATCCCGCGGTAACTACGCAATTTTCTGGGATAAAAAGTAGCCTATGTGCTATTCCAGACTTTTCTCTATTTATCTGCCGAATTTCATCCAGATCCGTTGGGCCGTTCTGGCGTGATTGAGTAACAAACAAACATCCATCCATCCATACTTTCGCATTTATAATATTAGTTAGATTAGATTAGTAGGATTATGCCACAGACATACTACATTCAGTCTGAGTGAAAAACATGAAAAATTAAAACAAAAAAAAACCGTGGGCGTCGCGGGACCCGACAGAAGTGATAACTTAAAACTAATCTAAGTTACTAACAGTATATGTCTATCGCACACTAAGCACTGAGCAGAGAGAAGGAAGCGTCTGTCCGAAATACTAGCGCTGTGTTAGAGAGCGATTAAGAGCCTGCCTACCGCTGCCGTATGATCAAGCACAGAATATATAATAGTACTAGTAGTGTATAATTGGGGGACCTGGATCAAACGAGATCCAGGATCCCCCAATCATACGTTATATTGATTACTGATCATGAATCAATACATTAATATATGTCAATCGAATTATCTGTTGAGCATATAATTACAGTACAATCCGATAATCAAATACTAGTTCAATCAAAAACTACTTCAATTAAATTCTATTTCTAATAGGTACACTCTGATATCGTTGGTTATGGAGCAAACATATATATTAAGTCACCATTTTTATACAATCATATTATCATTCAAATACTTACGATATTAAATTCTTTGTTAGCAATAGAGAAAATGCAAGCTAGTGCATTCGTGATAATGGCGTGTTGTTTGACGAATCATTGAGACGTAGTATAAACAACGGCTCAGGTGAGACCGAGTTTTTAAGCTGTCATCTTTCACTAGCGATGCTATAATATGAAACAGGGATTCAATTTTGTTATTTTTTTATTTAATCAATAATTCTTTGTTTATAAATTTATTGTAAGAAGAGAATACTTAATGTAAGGTTTCGATATGTTTCACTATAAATTGCTTAATATAATTCAATAATCTGATTTTGACGTACGAAACGGGTAAGATATTAAATAGGTAATATGTTATCATTATTGTGTAACATCAGTGATGCATATTTCATGAGAAACCGTTGTCCATTCTACTAGGTATTCAATTTGGATTGAAAGCTCAATCAGAAAAGTATCCAACCTACCCTAGAGCAGAATCCGCTGCACACCACTGTGCAACAGACCTACCTCGCTCACCAGTTACTATGCTGACTATGTTATATTACGTGTCTTACGCAGAAACTTATTTATTTTATTTGATTCTTGAATAGTAATTTAATTACGTAATTCTAAATTGAAGTCTAAATTTATTTATTCAGCGTTCAGACTCGTAATTATATAAGATTATTAACGCTATAGTTAAGTATCTGAATTATTATAAATAAAACATATCATATTACATTAACTCCTTTATTTTTAATAAGTAGACAATATAGTAGTACATTATTATACTTAACTAACACATTTTAGTTATTCTCAAATCCATATCATCCTGAATTTTACTTATGATATCTTTAGTTGCGCTATATACGTCATCAAATAATATACCCTTCACAACATATTGGGCGCAGATTTCTGCTTCACAAGTACACATTGAATGTTCAGATTTCGGTGCGTTCTCGGCGTCATAAATTTCTATTTTAATTATTTTTGTCGCACGTTTTACAGTTCTTTTTATGTATGAAGAATATGGTAGTTCGGTTCTGGTTCTCTTGCGAGAAGCGCCATCATGAGTGGTAGATCTTTGTTCTGCTCCATGCGTAGCACGCTGATCCGCTGGTACAAAATTAAAGAGATCTTCTGTATCCTGTAAAGAAAAGACATTCAAAATTTTTGAATCAAATAATTGTCAGTAACATTGGCGTTTGATAACAATTAATCGTAATTTATCGATAATTAACAAAAGAATTCTTATCATGACTAAACGACATTAAAATTTATAAATCGAGTATTACAATAAAGCTTGCATTGGATTACTATATAAATAAATATCAGAGACAATTGATGTCGATTAACCTGAGTCTAAAGTAAGGTAAGCTTACGTTATAGGTGCTGGCCAACGAATAAACATACTTATATAGATAGATATATACTTAAATACTAAACACTTTACTTATATATTAAACACTCGAAGCTCAAGAACAAACTTTCATATTTTTCATACATAATATCTGTCTCAAGCTTTGTCGCCTGATTCTCTAACCACTCAGCTATCCAGTCGTCGGTATGGATATTGATTATTATTAAATAATAACAAGTATAATAAAATAGGTACACACTCACCGACATTACTGAACTGCTCACCAGTGTATTGCAAAAATACTAATCGTTAAAATGTTCTAATTTCTTGTTATTTATATTATTTTTTAAGTATAAAAAAGAAACCATAAGGTTTAATATCGCATAGTAAAATCGTTTTATCGTTAATATGAGACCTAACCATATATCAAAGATGTCTATGCTAAATGAGTCTCAATGATTTGCAATGTCGACATTTGCATCCACATACACTGAATTTGGAGGTAAGTATGTCTGTTTGTTGATCTCGTATATGAAAACTAACAAACGTTTTTTTATTTTATTTCGCACAATAGGTTATATAAACTAAAACCAATTGTGAAGTTAGTGAATCAGTTAGTAAATCCGTATCGGCCAAGCAAAACCACAGTATTAAACTATACAAAATCATCGCTTCCCATTTAAGACTAAGCGTTAACGCAGAAGTTTAAGATTACACCGCTTAAAAGGGTTACTGCTGATACATGATGAGACCTATTTTAAAGTCACGCGGATACTTTCCGTATAAGGAAGATATTCACGTGGATTAGAGAGTACTTAAGCGGTTGATACCGAATCTAGTGCATCATTCATCTCCTCTGCAAAGTAAAGAACCAGCCATCACCTCATCTCCTAAGCTGAAGGATCATCATCAAAAAAAATGTAAGTGTCTATCTTATTAACTAAATGTATTTATTAAATTATGCAAGCATCATTACGATTGAATAGTCGAGTCGTTTGTAACATAACACCGACTATAAAGCGAGGTTGCGGATTTCTGGACTGATGGATATTTATTTATTATTTATCTATTCGAATAGATACCTAGAAAAGTTAATTACTTTTCTAGCTTCAATTATGCTGTCTAATAATTTAAATGTTGATGTTTTTATACATTGGAGTCATTAATATTATCAATAAAATTATTCGTCATTCGAATAGTAGTGTAAATATTGGAATTTGATAGAGTTATGCTAACTAATTCTGGCTTCAATATAAATGATGCTGTTTATTGAATAGAGTAATTTAACTTAATATCATCAATAAAATTATGAGTCATTCGAATAGCGGTAAAGAATAATAGTTTAATGATGCTATGTTATTATGCGTCATTCTTATAGTAGTGCAAAATTTTATAATTTCGGGGAGGGCTGCGCTAGTAAATTGTATGAAACAAGACGAATGACGATACTTTTTAAATATACCTCTATCTTATTTAAATACTTACTATAAAACGAAAAGTAGGGTCAAATATTATAGATAACTTAAATACTGTAGTTAAAATGTTTTAATATTTATTTCAGGTCGAAGATTTATAGCTCTAACAATGCTGAAACACTATTTCCGTCGGAAGACGAGTCAGCGATGCAGGCCGAATCGAGTGAGATAAGAAAGAGGAAGCATAGCAAAACGTAAGTATTCAATTTATCTTTTGATTCGACTCGATACTAAAGATTATTCTGTGTTATTGAATGATGTTGTTTAAGTTTAATCAGACCCAATCAATATTTTAATTACTTTCATTGAATATCCTCTAATGTAGTCAAGTCTCTGCAAAAATTTTATTAGCTCGATTTAATTTAACGATCGTTTTTTATTTTTTCAGATTGAAACATTCATCTAAAGCTGTAGTTTCTTCGTCAAGCTCTGAAGATGAAGCTGCGAGACCGGCTGAATCGAGTGAAAAAAAGAAAAAGCACGCAAAGTCACCGCAATCATCTTCAAGTGCTTCAAAAAAGAAGATCAAAATTAATCCTGTACCTGCGAAACCACACCACGCAACTGCTGCGGAGCTTTTTGGAAGCGGTAGCGAGGATGAGAAGCAGTCCTCGAGTATCACCCCTGCACCTGGTAAAGGTAAATTACAGTCTTGTATCACGCGAAGACTAGCCAATGGGTTTTCACGACAGGAGAATCATTCAAAAACAGGTTCACACTTTATTGAACTAAAAGTTTACAAGTGCGACGAGATTAAAAACGTGTTACCTGTTAATAGATGGCGGCAAGCCATAGTCAGCATAAAAACTCAGACGGATGATAATACTACAGCTTGGCAGCACTTATCAAACTTTATTACATCGACTCGTAAGGAATATAGAACTTGTACTCCGACATTTGTTAGCAACGCCTATAACGAATCGATTACAGCTTTCCGATTATAAAACAGCGCTACACACCAAAAAAAATTTTAGACGAAAAATGAATCTGATTAAATCCATTAAACATGTTTTATATTCACAGGAAGTAAACAAAGTAGTTTTAAACAGTAATGATGACAAGAGGCAAATATTAGCTGGTAACATAGAAACGCTCCCCTGGGGTCACTGTAATACAATTTTTTAATAGATATACGAAATACCTTGTACGTATTTGAAAAGATTTCTTTAAGTATATAAGTAGTTAATTATATTATCATATTGAAGATATGATATTAATAAAAAAAAACAGTCTTATATAAAAGGTTATTATATTTTTAAATGTAATTTAGAGCTATGTATTGGTTTTTCTTTTTAAGAAATCGTAAAATTGTATTCGTGTGATGTGTGTTTAGAAGTATAATTATGCTTTGTTTATATTGAGCTTAAAAAAGGAATAAATATATTTCAGCATGAATGAAAAAGTTTTTATATATGCAACCAAATCAAATCAAATAAATTATTAAATGTATCTCTTTCTTTTGATCGTCATTTTAAGCAACGATCTAGACTAGACCCAAGATAATTAAATAAAGAAAAACCAAGCAAAGTCACTACAATCATCTTCAAGTGCTTCAAAAAAGGTCAAAATTAATCCCATAGCTGTGAAACCACACCGCACAACTGCTACGGAGCTTTTTGGAAGCGATAGCGAGGATGAGAAGCGATCCTCGAGTATCATCCCCACGTCTAGTAAATTACGGTCTTATATCACGCGAAGACTAGCCAAGGGGTTTTCACGACAGGAGAATCATTCAAAAACAGGTTCGCACTTTATTGAACTAAAAGTTTACAAGTGCTCCGAGATTCAAAACATGTTACCTGTTAATAGATGGCGACAAGCCATAGTTAATATAAAAACTCAGACGGATGATAATACTACAGCTTGGCAGCACTTATCAGACTTTATTACATTGACTCGTAGGGAATATAGAACTTGTACTCCGATATTTATTAGCAACTACTATTAATGTTTTATTTTTATGTTTTCTTTTTATTCTTATTGTATTTAATGATCACGAAATTGGTATGTTATTCATGATTAGTGCATTATAGAGCGGGTTTACCAACATAGTGTTAATATTAATTTATACCTTTATTATTAACTATGTATAAAATATGTATGTATGTATGTAAACTCTTTATTGTGCAAAATAAAGAAGACAAAAATAAAAAATATTTTATTGTATCAAAAACAATGTAAAAAAAAAATACACAAAAAGAAAACAATTTGTCGAATAATCCATCCCGCGACATACCCAGCACAAAGGTGCCCCCTCACCCTCGCAGCATTACCACGCTGTACTATGTATTAGATAAATCTATGACTAAATACTATCAATAAAATCATATTTTTGTTTACAGCTCCGCCTACTTACCTCGACTCATTCAGCAATGTTTTTATGCGATGTGATCATTGTCAGATTGAGATGGCTATAAATAAATACAGATTTCATTTAAGAACAAATTTGCACAAATCAAATTGTTCATCGGAAACCGCTTGTAAACATATTGAAATAATTGGCACAACAGTTAGAAACAGAATTGCTACATATCGCTTAAACCTTCCTAGGAAATCAAATGCCTTACACTCTAGACTTTCCTATGCGGGATTCGAAGTGATATTTTATACCTTATTAAATCCGCATTATTGAAACATGATTGCGTTAAAATGAACAGCGAGCTGTTTGTTCATTTTACATTACCGAATTCATGTAACCACTAGCTTTAGTCTTTTAACACAAAATATAGTATCGTATTTAAAAGCACAAATTTGAATGAATTATAATTATATGACTATGATTGAGAACTTAAAAAAATATACTTATAGGTACTATAATAGGCAGATAGACTAGGTCCACTTCTGCCAAGCTTATCACACATAAATATAACAGTGGGGCGGACTGAGGCACCGACTTCAACATATAAATAATTAGATAGCACTTACCGAAAAATAATTTTAATTTGACATTTTTAAAGTAGCGAATTGAAGGCGGTTCTATTTTTTATTTTAAATTTTTTTTTGTACAACATTTACTACGAATAAATATTTCATTTCATTTCATATCATATGATAGAAGATTTTGGTCGTGTAAATCTTGTAATAGAACTAAACGGATTAAATATACATGTATTAAAATAGTGTAAATTAATATTATATCTATTAACTGCTTGTTGCTCGTTATTATAGTCTACACTCCAGTCTGATATACTATACTTCCTAATCCTAGCACAAATGTCAATGTTTAATTCACTAAATACACGAGCTTGCGGGTCAGGATCGCCTTTAAACACTTCATCTAGGAAATAGTTCCTCATTTCCAGAACCTCATGCGATACGGAATATTTCCGGCTGCTGACTAGCAAGCTCTGTCAGATGCTCCTTCCATCGATTGTGTCCGTAGTCAGCGGTGATGTTGAACCGAGTAACGTATGCATTTCGCATACTCAACTCCATCCATGCCACAGTACTTTGCGAGATATCCTCATACCCTCGGCCTATGTAATGATAGGCCTCGCAGGTTAATTTCAGCAGGTGATGATGCTCCTCGCAATACCTATTCCGTAGTTGGGTGTAATTGAGGCACGGTCTGCCATAAGTGTTAGCCTCACACTTTCTTAAGTCTTTAAATTTCAAGCTATCTAACCGCTTGTTAATATAACACTTAATGGGAAATATAAACGACATCGTTACACTGTTTAATAGTCTGTCTTTGTTATACACTCCCGTGATCAGCGCTGGACGGTGCTGAATGATAAATATGGACAGGTTTATCATAGAGAGCATAATGCACACATAAACCTTATTTTCGTTTCCAATTGCTCTTGTCTGTAATATAACACATCCCCATTTAAGTTTTACACGTTCCTCGATCCATCGTCATCGAAAATTATATATGATGTCTAGAATTATGTAACTCCTGCTTTATAAGCGAAATATGCGATTCGGACGTGGAGTTAATAAATAAAGTTTATTTTATCACTTTCAAATGTTTTTATTCGATTTAACACAAAATACGTACAAAAGTCCACCTTTTAGTGTAAACGGTAAATAATCAATATTGATCGATTTGACAACACTTTGGGTAATAGTTCACTTTACAGTGTAAACTGTATGTAAAAGTTCAATTCACAATTTAATTATAATGTTTGAAAGTTCAGGTCCGAACCGTCTGAATAATATTTTAGATCTGACTTATCTTTTACTCTCGAACTGTGCATCGGAGCCGTCGCGAGGCGAGCTATCTAAAGGAATTCGCAACGTAGCGTCTGCAGCGCCTCCGGTACGTCGCCAGTGCACAGAGATTAAGTATTCTTAGAACCTATACAGTTAAACGAATTCTTATAATCTAGTTAACTTTACGTGAAGTGTCTTAATAATATAACAAGCGTAGTAATCTTCTCATTTAACATAACAGCCTACTGTGCAAGCGTTAGATCTGTTGAAAATAGGACTCTTATCTATTAAGAAATAGCATCAAAATCCGTTTCATAGTTTTAAAGATCTAATCATACATAGTTGATAGTTGCTAACGAATGCGGGTAATAACCTTTACGCATAGCTTTATTTAATACTAGCTGATGCCCGCGACTTCGTCTGCAAAGAATTCGTTTATCACTATCCCGCGGGAACTACACAATTTTCCAGGATAAAAAGTAGCCTATGTGTTATTCCAGACCATAATTTATCTCTGTTCCAAATTTCATCCAGATCCGTTAAGCCGTACTGGCGTGAAAGAGTAACAAACATCCATACATCCATACATCCATACTTACAAACTTTCGCCTTTATAATAGTAGTAGGAAGTACATAGTTAATAATATTCATAATACACATACAGATTCTGTACTCTTTACATGCAGCAATGACGAAGCTTGCCAAATGCTGGCAAACGTCTCTATTAATCATCGATCGGGGTTTTAATTGTTACTATAGATTGACGCCATCTGTTAACCGGTAACACCTTCTCAATCTCACTGCTCTTATATATTTTTTAGGTCTATGTAATGTGATCCGGTTTTGAGGGATGGGTCTGTCGTGAATTCGAACTCGAACCCGATGATATAGGTTTTGAAGTAGGTAAATAGGATTGATGTAGGTTTTTATACAACCCGATTTCATGTTTGTATTATACGCCTTCAGCATAGAAATCATTCAGTATTTATTAGAAAACTTTTCATTTAAAACAATGTGATCAATAACAAGTGAGTACTTATAGAATATTATTCGGAATCTATCGAGCTAAGTTCTAAAGTTACACTATACATCATTTAAATTAAACATTTACGTTTTGATGCTTCTTGCGTGCTTGCTTTTTTTATTTTCGCGCGTCTCAAGAGGTATCGCCGATTCGGGCTCAGACCCGGATTAATTGATTGATTGTTGGATTGATTGACTGATTCATGGATTCGAATATTGTTCCGAGTATGGTTCTACATGAAACTTATGTATAAAATAAAAAGTTTTAAAGAATACTTATATGATTTCATACTCAAGAACTGTACTGAACTCGGTAAGAGTATCGGAGGGGAGGAGGTAGTCAGAAACAGGAACCAAACCGTGGGTCACAGGAACTCTGAGTTATGCTTTAAATAATGTTCAAATCATGTGTGTATACAAAATACTATCTAATTTTCATTTGTGCATCGTATACATAAACGTTAATAGCATGCTGGAAAATAACTTCTAGCTTCATATACATATTGGTCAATATCCGCTACCATCTTTTCGTATTAGAATAAACTACATAAAACTAGTCTTCACTCGCGAGTTTGCTGGCTCACAAGAAGTATGGAAAAAATAACATTAATGTGTCGTACAGACAGACGAGTATTATCTTTGCAGCATAGTTGTAAACACAGTCGGTGTTATCTTACTGCCGACGCAGCATAATTATTTTTTCTTATAAGGAATGTTAGCTCTCTTTGAAATAAATTAGCGATTTTGAACTCTGACGACCAGCATTCCGATTAATATAAATTATAAAAAAATTCACTGAAATAATTCATAACTTATTTTCTAAGCGAGCGGTTCTCTATCACTGAAAATGTTGGTAAGTAAAGTGAAACAATTTAACTTTTTCTAGTGAATAAGCTATAATTATTATTTCCATTTCTCAATTAAATATTAGTCATAATTATTACTAAAGGCTCCAACTATGTAATTTCCAGATAAAAAGTATTCTACGTCTTAATCGAACCATAAACTCTCTTATACATAAAACTCACATTAATATTATTGCTTATTCGGGTTTTCACGATACGGAAGATCATCTCTTCAATTTTATTCCATCGAGTCAGCCGCGAGAACATTCGGCCGAACCACGAATGATGGGATTAGCTCGTAAAAGAAAACCAGAAATTCTATGCTTTACTCATACATCAAAAAACCAAACCGAGGTGTCGCTACTAAAATAATCAGAATAGAAATATTTGATGCTGATAAATTTGATCACAGTGATCAAATCTGTAAGTGCGAAGTCGGATTGTGTGCTCAATACTCGGTAAAACGTCTTGACGGATGATACTTACCAGACTGTGCGAAATATTATCAATAGAATTGAGGAGTCTCTATCAGCGGACTCCTATAATAGTTATACGTTATTGTAATGGCGAAGTATTCTATAAATACTGTACTGCGATCTTTCGAACGACGAAGTTGAATGTTGAATACATGTTTTGAATAGATGATTGTTAGTATGAACGATCTCTCGAATAAAGAAATTGAATGACGAATACTAATTTGAATGATGATTGGCGCATCTTAATTTCTTCTGATTGTGATCTTATATTTAATTTTGAAGAATTGCATAAAATGTTTAATAATGTCGGCAATCCGTATATTAAATGTATTAAACAAAAAAAAGGTATGCTTTAAAAAATTTAAGCGTATTAGACAGTTATACATAGAATATAACAATCTTATTAATAGTTAAATAAATGGTTTTAATTATTATTGCAGCATTTTATTTCAATATTGAAAGTTCATAAATAAAACAAGACTAGTATTTGTGATCGATGGTGTTTGTGGCGGTTCTGGCTCAGAGTGTATTAGAACTAGAATTTAATTGAAGTTAAGTAGTTTTTGATTGAACTAGCTTTTGATTATCGGATTGTACTGTAATTATATGCTCAACAGATAATTCGATTGGCATGTATAAATGTATTGATTCACGATCAGTGATCATTATAATGTATAATTGGAGGGGTCCTGGATCTCGTATGCTTTTAAATACAATACTATATTTTGTGTTAAAAGACTTAAGCTGCTGGTTACATGAATTCGAACGATTAACATTATGAATAAAATAATTTCGTAATAGCCTGTAGATCAGCAGTACTTGCTTACGAACGTGAGGGAGTACAGGTTCTGTACTCTTTACATGCAGCAACGACGAAGTTTGCCAAATGCTGGTAAGCTTCTGTATTAATCATCGATCAGGGTTTTAATTGTTACTATAGATTGATGCCATCAGATTCAGATTCAGATTCAGATTCATACATTTATACCTAAAGAAATAGCAATTATTTGCAAAAAAGGTGTCATTGTGTTGTTGATTAAACCGCCTTATCCATTTTATAATTTAACTAAGAAAGAACGGTTGCAAGCCTCATGGATAGAGAGAAACAGAGGAATATTACGGTATGAGGGCTATGTGTCATACTTCAATTATAAGAGTTTGATATTTAACTTTTGTAAAAATAAGCGTATTTATACAAAAGGTACTGAAAAAGTGGTAGAAGATAATAGAAAGTGACAATGTATACAATTTAGAAGACTTTAATTGTCCTAATTTAAAAACACTTAGTGAGAAATATTTGATTTCTTCCGACATTTATAATTGTATTAACCGTATCCAAAACATGTGCTTTTAAAAATGTATCTTGTTTAAATAAGTGGTGTGTAGATAATAATATTTTTATGTAAATAAATTAACAATCATATTATATATTTGTGTAATACCAATATTTGTCAACGTAACAGCTTTATAATAAGTATATAATCAAAATGAATATCAGCATAGGAGATATCGCCGAGGCTATCATTGATAAATGTTAGCTTCATGGTCGTCATGATGTCAAAATATTAAACGCTGAGCACTATTCTGGTGTGCTAATAACTCAGAGTTATTATAAAACTAAACGTTCACGAATCTTTTACACAGGATTACGAGTAGCAGCTCGAGTAATTAAAATAGATAAATGTTATATAGACTTGCTACCAATCTAATTGGAAGTTTCTAAATCATTACGCTGAGTGGTTACAGAAACCTGAGCATGTTATGTATAGAAATAGTAGTGTTGTGAAGGATATGATGGTGTTCTATTTATTCGCTGCGGATAATAATAAACAATTTGATTATAATGTTTGTGTCTTTAAAAATGTATGTTGTATAAATAAATTATGTAATACTTAATCCTTGTTTACTTTCTTCCTAATGTTAGGAATAAACCTAAAGATATAATTTGATTTTATTACCGTCTGCGAAATTCGAGCATAATAATTATCGTTTATTATACGAACAATACGCTAGACTTCAACAGTCGTATCACAACCGTCATAGTCTAGAACTGCTTCTTGTTTTCGAAGAAACTAATATGAATTCAAATACTTACGTAATTAACATTGTGTGATTGAAAACGGGGAGCGCTGTTTTACAATGTAAGCTAAAGCTTGGTTGTTTAGCTAGTGCTTTATTTATTTATACAAACAATACGCTAGGCTTCAATCAGTAGTATCCCCCACCGTTATTGTGTAGAACTGCTTCTTGTTTGCGAAGAAAGTATCATGAATTCAAATACTTACATAGTCGACGTGCAAGGCTTCAAGGTGAAGGAGAATAATTTTATAATAAAGGAATTTGCCTTCGCTGCAGAAAATTATGCGCAAAATAGTTTAATATAATCACCGTACCCGTATTCTAAGTTAACAGATGAAGAACGAAAACAGGTGCGGTGCATGAGGAAAAACTGTGGCATAACATGGAGTGAAGGAAATATTGACTATCCAGATTTCAAAGGATATGCTGAGTATTTGTTATTAATATAATATCAGTGCATTTTATTTCACTATTCAAAGTTCATAAATAAAACAAGACTAGTATTTGTGATCGATGGTGTTTGTGGCGGTTCTGGCTCAGAGTGTATTAGAACTAGAATTTAATTGAAGTAGTTTTTGATTGAACTAGCACTTGATTATCGGATTGTACTGTAATTATATGCTCAACAGATAATTCGATTGACATGTATTAATGTATTGATTCATGATCAGTAATCATTATAACGTATGATTGGGGGATCCTGGATCTCGTTTGATCCAGGTCCCCCAATTATACACTACTAGTACTAACGTACAGAATGGCCACGCTCCGCCCCGCACCGATTCGAGTTACCCCACCCCTCAAGCGCAGTCTGCCGGAAAGCTGCTGGCAACTAGTAGGGCTCGCAACGCGATGTATGTCGGCCGCACGTCACTAAGTTCGGGAACCTGCCCTACCTACTTCATTTTATAAAACATTAGAAAATTAATGCTTTCTGAAATTGTCGCGATTAATAACTACAGAATCATTCGCTTAAGTTTGTTGTCGTACATCTATTGTAATTGAAAATAATAATGCTTAAATACACAGACAGACACATTTTAAGTAAGTTTAAATAAATAGATAACGATTAAGTACATTTATTTGCACACATCTACGCCATATCTTCAGTATAAGTATTTATGTCATTGGTAGTACTTATAGTACTAGGTTTTTGCGACAGACAGCCCTGTGTATCTTACGCACACATTGACGCGTGTACAGACGACGTCGTGCCTGTGTTCATTTCAGAACGCGGATTTTGTACGTCGTGGCCGCCGTGTGGCGTCAAGGGAAGCCAGACTGGCCCCGTTACGCGTTACGTTACGAAGCGTTACTCTCACATAAGTTATCACTTCAAAAACTTCTTTTCAGTCCCCAGGCCTCCTTCAGCAACACTCTCTGATACATAAGGGCCTCCGTCCACCGCCGGCCAAGAAGCAACAGGGCAGGAACTCCTGTAGGATATGCGGGAAGACTTACAGCAAACTCAGCGGACTGTTCAGACATAAACTGGTAAGCTACAATAATTTACTGATTGAATGACCTAACCTAAAGAAAACACCGGGTAGTACTCCGGGAGTGCCGGCAGAAGTTAAAACAGCAGCTTAGATTAGATTTTATTGTTGTAACCTCCATGACGCTCAAGACGTTTCTGGGGTGTCAAGGTCACCAGTTATATAAAAAAAAACATTTATTTCGGACAGAATCTATAAAGGTTAGAGGTATGACGTCATCAAATTGGCCGCCGCCGCGTTTTGAAAAACTAAAATTACACCCAACTTATGCAACGCACGTATACATGTGGGGTATCAAATGAAAGCTAGTTAAATATACTATATTTGTGCTTGAACTGTAATTGCATTAATGTTAACGTTTAAGAGCTATTAATAGAAAAATGATAATCATGGAAAAAGTATTACGCACTTTTATTTTTTGCACCAAAACTAAAGACTCCAGACTATAATAGCGTACTACAATTATGAAAACAAATTATTAAGCTTTACATTACAATTCAAAATTTGAAAATCGGATATAAAATGTCCAAGTTATGGTTCAAAACTATGCATCGCCAATAGCATGATTCCTATACCTCGGTAGGCTTTTACCGCGCGGGAAGAGAAGCAACTGGTAAATTCTATGTTTTTTCTTTACACCCATGCCAGCATGGAAGCAATTCGCATTAATATTAATTAGTAATTGCTAATTGTGCTAGCTGTAGACTATACAGTATGTTCTCTATTTTAGACGCACCAAGGCGTCCGCCGGCACAAGTGCCACATATGCGAGAAGGCGTTCACAGACACGTCTAACTTGAAGCAACACGTGCAAGGTGTGCACCTCAATATAAGAAGAGTACGGAAACGATAATAAACTATAATAATAATAATAATTTTTATTTATTGACAATACTCTACAAAATCAAAATGAAGTCCCTGACCTCCGAGCTAGGTTGACACCTGTGTTACGGAAGTCAGTGTCCTCTCCCATTCAGACGATACAATATTGCCTTATATACAGAGATGCGATTTATTTGAAATACTTCTATTTAAAATGCAAATACAAAATGCAAAATACCTATTTTGTATTTTGCATTTAAATGACTTTTAGTAAAAAGCATTTTGTATTTTATTTGAAATACCTTTTGAGATGTATTTTGCATTTTTAATATTCATTTCAAAATGCAAAATACTTTGTGATTAAGTTTAGCCAACATTACAAGTCAAAGAAAATGAAATGAATGAATGACGCTTGTTTTGCCGAATTTGACCGATAGAGGCGCCTGCTAATTATTATTATTAATAACATAACAGAATTTATTGATACGCGTACTGATAAATATGACCAAAATGTCATGCATAAGGTGCCATTTGGCTCGGCATTGTATCTCTATTCTATTTCTCAGGATAAATACCTAAACTAAATAAAAATATCATTCGATTTGGTCAAAAGGTATTTTATTTTGAAAATACCTATTTTGCATTTAGCATTTGAAATACAAAACGCAAAACTATTTGGTATTTTGCATTTGAAATAGTTAATCTGAAAAGTATTTCATTGCATTTTGTATTTAAATGCTTTTTTAAAACCATTTTGTACATCTCTGCTTATATAACTAGATGTGTGTGTGTGTGTGTTACAACAACGACTCTTAAGACAATAGTGCCTCAGACTCCTCATAATTCAGTATCAGTAACCATGCTTTTAGTTTATTTTTACATTCGTAGGTAGGTAGAGAATACATATTTATCATTTTATTCATTTTATTGCATATCAAGTACACTCTGATCTTGCTTCAAAATGTCCGAAGGGCAAACCGGGCAGAAATAGGAGCCCCGCGAGAGCGAGGTTCCGTCGACCTTATGGTAAAGTGTAATTCGTCATCTAACTAATATTATAAATGCGAAAGTATGGATAGATGGATGGATGGATGTCTGTTTGTTACTCAATCACGCCAGAACGGTCTATTGGATCTGGATGAAATTCGGCACATAGGTAGAGAATAGTCTGGAATAGCACATAGGCTACTTTTTATCCCGGAAAATTTCGTAGTTCCCGCGGGATAGCGATAAACGAATTCTTTGCAGACGAAGTCGCTGGCAACAGCTAGTTTTTTATAAAAGTGGGAGATAACAGAGGGACCACGGGTAGCGACCCACCAATTTCACCATTTTTGGAGTAAAGCAATTAAAAAAGCAAAGTCATTAAATTTATTTTGTTCTAAATAATAAAGACTTGTCATTCACTATTTGACAAACTCCCCTAAAGTTTGCGAGTTTTGCGATATGGCGCTATTGTCTTGCACAGAGCCAATAGTTCTTTGTACATTGTATCCGAACGATAGTAGAAACAGAAACATCGAAATGGTAGAAAGGTATGTCACTCTTATGGCAACACTAAGCCTAACGTCAAGTCAAAGGTGCATTTTGTTTGTTTATTTTGGGCCCTTGATCGGTAATACATTGAAAGAAAGAGATGTCCTTATACAAGATTACCTATGTGTAGGCGAGACGCAATTATCCTTTTTGTCCCTTTCTCGCGAATGCGGTATTTTTTGTTGGCCACACTATAACTGTGGCAGACATAACCAAACCTGTGAGCGGAAGTGATCGGTGAGAATAAAACAACCTTTTGGGTTTTTAAGTGAAAAGAGTTCATTTAGTATGTTTTTGAGGCGTTAAATTAACGTTCCGCTATGGTGAATTGTAGTGTTCTTGGCTGCAAAAGCCGGAGTGAACGAAAAGATGATAACATAACCTTCCATTCGTAAGTATTCACATTTTGCTTATATTATGGTATTCAAGCCGTGATAAATGACAGAAATAAACAATTTACGGCCTTTTACATCATTACTGTGCTTTTCTTCTCTACGCCGGATACGTTTAGACGGAAATTATTTGTCTTATATTTATATATCGAAAGCACTGGTACTGGTTGTCGTAATTTCTATCATTTTTCACTGTTCTTCTGTATAGGTGGCGGCAAATAAGTAAAACGTGGAGGGGATATGCCCAGTATGAAAAACAACATCATTTTCATACTGCGCATATCCCCTCCACGTTTTACTTATTTGCCGCCACTTGTACGTGGATATTTTTTTCGGATCCAAAAATATCTGACTTGCGGTTGTTGAATTATTTGCCTTCTGTATTCTCACTCATGCTGATAGTCATTAATTATGTCATCGTTGGGTTCTTCTTGTGGGTTCTTCGGTCTCAAAAATTTCGCCAGATTTTCTTTCTGAACTCATGATTAAATCTGATCATGTTGTCGAAGAAAAATTCGCGATTTCGCTGACGGATTGTCTGAGGTTATATCGGAATGGCGTTTTCATCCGCGAGTTAAAACTGTTAAAATACATTTCCCTATTCCGGCACATATCTTGGCGTCTGAGCGCACAACCAGATGAATTTAAGTAAAATAAATAAATAATTATCTTGGGACAAATTACACCAATTGACCCAGTCCCAAACTAAGCAGAGCTTGTGCTATGGGTACCAGGCAACGGATAAACATACTTATATAATGTACGTAAATAAATACTTAAATACATACAGCATCCAACAACAGTGGATATAAAAACGTATGTATATAGAGAAATAAAAAGAGTGGTGTTTGGTACAAAGTCTTTAAACATAAGATGAGTTGACAGTGACAATAACGTCATAAACATATTATAAAATTGTTCGCTTAGGTCTAAAGAGGTTGCGTTCAGACTCCAACAAAATCACCTGTTATTGGTAAACATTGTGGACAGAATCAACCACACACTTGTCATTTAAACTGACACTGCCCAAGCCTGACGCGCGCCATAAACAATGATATATTAGTAGCCATAAAGGGAGAATAGAACATGGTGACTTTTAACTGAATAATTCTAATTTTACTTAGGTGTATCCGGCTAAACTATGTAGGGAGCTGAAATACATACATTAGCCAGATCATTGATTAGCAGCGTGATTTCTGACAGTTCAATTAGTTGATTAGGATAATAATGATTTGGTGTTGCCAGATTTATTTTATCCGACAAACTGAGTTATTTAAATAATGTGTGCTTGTGAACTTAGCGAATAAAAATATGTCATATGAAATTAGTTGCTTTATATTTGTAATCTTTAGGATAGGAATGTAGCAAATTTAAATAATCCTCAAGCCCAAAAATAAAAGCAGTATTTTGAAAAAATGTTGTATTTTAGAATGTGTTGGTTATTGTTTTTACACCCTGGCCATGGATTAAATAATATTAAGGGTCTGCTTCACCACTCCTTAACAGTCAGTTATGTATGATGACGTCTCTGTCTGTTTCATAGTAATAAATAGAGACGGAATCATAGATAACTGACAGTTAAAGAGTGGTGAAACAGGCCCTTAACCTTTTTTTTTTTTTTTTCTAGGTACCCAGCTGATACTGCAGTCAGGGAGTCGTGGATCAAGGCTGCGGGCCGCACAGATTGGCAACCAACAAAATATACGCGTGTCTGCTCAAGGCATTTCGAGGCACATTGCTTTAGGAATAACAAAATCTTTACTACTTTGACGCCAGGATCAATTCCCAAACTGTTCTTGCCTGTAAGTTTTTCAAGTTAAAAATAATTTGTTTTTATTTTTATTTCAAACACTAAGGCGCGGCGTGCAGCTCCCGTGTGTGCCGCGCCTAACCCACAAAATGCTGCTTGAATCTGTGGTACAGGATGACATTTGTAGCTAAAAGAAGCAACGGCTAAGTGGCGCCGTCTGTAGATTGTTCGTGTCACTAAACCATACATGGGGAATTTCATTAAAATTACTATTAATTTCTCATATAACATTCAGTAGTGTTGTTGATTCGAAGTAGAAATAACCCAATAATTCCAAAAATCTGAGAGAAAATATATATTATGGTCATATTTATTGAAATTCCCCATGTATGGTTTAGTAACACGAACAATCTACAGACGGCGCCACTTAGCCGTTGCTTCTTTTAGCTACAAATGTCATCGTGTACCACAGATTCAAGCAGATATTTTTTTTTTAATTTGATATGCGTTGGCGTACTGCTTAACTGCCGTATAAGGGCCGCCGAGTGACTGAGTAAAATGTTTTTATTTTTATAAAATATATGGCTCGACGGAAATATCTGAAACTTTTTTCCGTAGCTAAGGATGGTTATTCCTATCAATAGAAAAATCACCTTTAAAATAATCATCCATTCCCTATTGTGTGTATGCTCTATTTGTGTGTTTTTCAAAGGATAATAAATGTCTTGTTTCTTTCTTTCTATCTTCTAGTCGCAGAATGATGAACCAACTCCTGATTTTGGAGAGTGTTCTGAAGAAGGAGCAAGTGAGGAGGTGGTAGCTTGCCGCGTGTGCCTCGCTGTGGACGGCCGCCTGAGCGCTATAAGCAGCAGCATGGAAGACATGCTGGCAACCCTCACTGGGGTAGCGGTAAGCACATGGGAATAACCGATTATCCTACTATTCCTACTAATATTATAAATGCGAAAGTTTGTGACGATGTGACGATGTGAGTGAGTGAGTGTGTATGTTTGTTCCTTCTTCACGCTAAAACGACTGGACGGATTTGGATAAAATTTGGACCGAAGATAGCTTGTACCCTAGATTAAAACATAGGCTACTTTTAACAAACAAGTATATAGAGGGCAGTGTGAATAGATGTATTGGGAGGGGAAGGCCTGGACGGACGTTCCGTGACCAAATTGGGGAACGTTTTGGAAAAAGGCCAGGTCAAGAGTACCCGAAACCGACGAGCATGTATGAAGATATTGATAAATGTGGATGAATCGAAAGATGTTGTCAGGAACATAGCATTAAGTGGAACAAAGTTAGTCTCTGCTTACCCCTGTGGGAAGGAGGCGTGACTGTATGTATGTATGTATGGATTTTATAGCATTTATTACCACTACTAGCTTCTGCCCGCGACTTCGTCTGCGTAGAATTAGCAATTGACATGTTTATGGCTATCCCCCGGGAACTATGCTATTTTCCGGGATAAAAAGTAGCCTATATTTTAATCTTGGGTATCAGATATCTTCGTTCCAAATTTTATCCAAATCCGTCCAGTCGTTTTAGCGTGAAGAAGGAACAAACATACACACTCAGTCACATCGTCACATTACTAAACCTTTTGCTGAAAGAAAAAAAAAAATGTTATTAGTTGTCAGAGGAAGATGGTTTCCCGCGTCACCTGTGCGCGTATTGCCGCGCGCGGCTGTCACAGTGCGCTGGCTTCCGTGACAGCTGTCAGCGGAGCACCGCGCAGCTGCAGACCTTGGCAGAGAGGGGACCGGTGCGTTGACAGTTTAAAAAAAAAATGAAAATATCTTGGGACAGTTGACACCAATAATTGACCTAGCCCAAAACTAAGCAAAGCTTGTGATATGGGCACTAGACAACGGATAAACATACTTATATAGATAAATAGATACTTAAATACATATTAAACATGCAAGACTCGAGAACAAACATTAGTATTTTCATACAAATATCTGCCCCGACCGGGGATCGAATACGGGACCTCAAGCTTCATAGTCAGGTTCTCTAACCACTAGGCCATCCGGTCGTCGTTTAGTTTTCTTTCACTGCTACTACTCAATGAACTTGGGTGTATAATAGCAGTCAGTATATTCATAACTGTTATTTTTCACAGCTAACTATGAAGACTATTAAAGCTTTCAGTCAGGAGTCGCAAATCCACAACCTGACTTCGAACGAAGTCTTCCAATTCGGAACACATGAGTTTATAGTTTTAACACCTCTTATAAAGACTGAAGTTGATGATTTACATGAAGAAATTGATTATACGGATGTTGAATATTTAGATTTCAAAGAAATTAACACAGATGATGAATTTTTAGATAACAAAGACAAAAAAAATGATGCTGATCAATTAAACAAGGTAAAATTTGATTTACCAATAGAAATACAAGATGAACACAAATATGAGGAATTTAGAACGGAAATTGCAACATGTATTAAAGCTGAAATGGAAACCGATAGTTCAGACATAGATGATTACATAGAAATTCGAGTGGAAAATGATACTAGAGACGCGGATACGGATGCAACAAAAGAAATGATCACTACAGTAAAAAGTAAAAGAAAAAGTGTGACATTGAAAGGTGATACGGCTAAAAAATGTGAAAATAAAAAATCGAAAATATATTTAGTTACCACTGACGTTACTGATACATCTGAAGAGCCAAGTATTTTGAGGAAAGAAAATGGAAAGAAATCAACCGAAGCAGTGATGGAAAATACTGATAAAAAACAACTTTTGAGGAAAGAACAGAAGCACGAGGGAGAGAAGACCAGCAGCAACGCGCCCACGTTCAGCTGCGACCTGTGCGGGAAAAGCTACCAAAGGCAATCCTTTTTATTCATGCATAAAAGGAGCCACGATTCGGCCAAAAAGTCAGAAGAAACAGTCGCAGCATTGAGAAAAGGTAGGTAAACGTAGAAATTCAAATAAGAATCCCTAAGCCAATGATTTCCCTACTGACAAAGACACTGGTGTAGTCAACGGCATTAATATATGTAATATGTATGTTACCAAGACGTTAAAATGTAGCAACATATTTTACATACATACATATCGTCACGCCTCTTTCCCACAGGGGTAGGCAGAGACTACTTTGTTCCACTTGCTACGATCCTGACATACCTCTTTAACATCATCCACATTCATCAATCTCTTCATACATGCTCGTCCGTTTCGGGTACTCTTGACCTGGCCTTTTTCCAAAACGTCCCCAATTTGATCACGGAACGTCCGCCTAGGCCTTCCCCTCCCAACGCACCCATTCACACTCCCCATATAAATCTGTTTAGTTAATCTTCTTTCCATCCTCTCTACGAGAATCAACCAAACAATCAGTCAATCTCTTTCAACATATTTTTTTATTTATTAAAATGAACCTCCACAGCAACGCCTGCTTTGATCGAGTTTTGTTAATTTTAAAAGTTTGTTCTGATAAAATTTTACAAGTTTAGTGTGAATCGCGTACATAGTAACCGGCTGTAAAGATTGCACATTGGTCTGCTCGGCTAGTATCGGCTTCGTAGAGCGTTCTCTCGCTCTTACTTACGTGACGCCTAGGGATTGCAATCCGGATAATCCGAAATAACCATATAAATCCGGATTTTTGTCGCCTTTTACAAATTCGGATTTTTAGCATCAAAATCCGGTTTTTTCGGATTTCAATTACAGTTGACAAAGTTGACATTTAACCAGGATTTCCTATTGAATTTCGTTTCATTTCATTCATTCATGCGTTCGTTTCGTTCCCCGCCACGTAGCATATCTATACCTCACCTCTCCGCGCTTTATTGGCTACCTCATACCTAGCTTTAGATCTAGCTAGTCTGCTGGTCCGGTAGTACTGTACTGCAGACACTGCACTACGGGACTGATTAAACGCGGATTATCAAGATTTTTGCAGTTTTATTTTATATATTCTTAGGGAAATTTTAAAAGCAATAAAATTGAACACCATTAGGTTTTCAAAAAACATGTAATGTAATTACATGAAAATTTCAAAATATTAATAATGATCCGAAAAAACCGGATAATTCGGATTTGTACAAGTTGATAATTTGTAAATCCGGATTTGAGAAAAAACCGGATTTTGCAATCCTTAGTGACGCCTATTGTCTCTTTCCGAGGACCGAAGTGCAATATCTATGGCCGAATATTGTACTGGCTTCTATTTTATAATAAAATACGAGACAGAGGACAAGAGACTGAAAATTTTAGAATACATTGCTAGCTTAAGAACTTACTTCTAGCAAGTTCTTCTTCTTCTTCTTTTATTTGTGGCGTTACAAGTCGTTATAGCGACGACAACTTCGCCAATGTCAGGGTAAAATTTTATTATAAAATCTTGTGACAAAATCAACAAAATGTCAGCAACGTTGTACGGTAATATGGTCAAAGACCCCCCTCCCCCCCTGTCGGGCTCTTAGCCAACGGTCAATGATATCCCTCAGATACTGCCAGAAAATTATTAGCCGTTGCCCAGGGTGCACCGGACCAAGCACTGCTCTTCCCCCCGGACGAATCCAGAAACGAACAGCAGCTCCTGACCACACGTGGAGGTAACCCGACACGCACCCCTTCTAGCAAGTTTCACATCGGCTACGCAATATTATAGTGAAATGTCACTGTCACCTGTCGCCTGTCTGGTTTATGTAAAGTCTATTTATTCATATTAGATACTAAATTGACAATTGCAAATGTCAAATTGTGAAATAATGATACCAGCTTTTATTGTTTAGTGGTGTACTCGAAACCATCGACAATGTTTGTGGTCTGGATACAAGAGGTTTGGTCATGTTATATGTTATATTTTAAGAAAGAAATACCATTGTATCATAATCAAGCCAATTTAAATGTTTATTAGTTTATTACACTAGCTTATACATACAAAAATCTATACTAAATTTAATTTAACGTCAACTTTCGATAGTGGTGGCACATCACTATTTTTGAATTGCAAAAAACAGGCAACACAGGTAATGTCATTTTAGTATCTAGTATGAATAAATATACTTTAAATCGGAGCCTGCTCTGATTGAATTTAAATTTTTATAGAAGTGCTGGGTAGATAACACTACAAGAACGATCTAGGGAAAAACTAGTGTTAGAACTGAAATTCGCCTTTGTGAGCAGTGAGAAGGTGTCAAAGAAGGCGCGTCTGGCTGTTCACAGAGGGGTGCTCGTTCCAACACTAATGTACGGTAGCGAAAGTTGGGTATGGCAAAAGAAGCATGAAAGTAGAATAAATGCAGTAGAAATGAGAGCGTTAAGAAGTATGGAAGGTGTATCACTGAAAGATAGAATAAGGAATAGTGTGATAAGGGAACGTGCTGGTGTGAAAGAAGATATAGTGACTAGGATAGAGAAAAGTATGCTTAGTTGGTTTGGTCACGTAGAGAGGATGGATGAAAGAAGATTAACTAAACAGATTTATATGGGAAGTGTGAATGGGTGCGTTGGGAGGGGAAGGCCTAGACGGACGTTCCGTGATCAAATTGGGGACGTTTTGGAAAAAGGTCAGGTCAAGAGTACCCGAAACCGACGAGCATGTATGAAGAGATTGATGAATGTGGATGAAGCGAAAGAGGTATGTCGGGATCGTAGCAAGTGGAACAAAGTAGTCTCTGCCTACCCCTGTGGGAAAGAGGCGTGACGATATGTATGTATGTAGAACTGAAATTCTGCACATGCATACACATAAATTTAAAATTAAATTTCCAGAATCCAATTCAGCTTTTGAGAAAGAATATAATTTTGAAATAAAGGTTTTGAGTAAAGAGGAGCAGAAGCAGAAAATAATAGACAGAATAAAGGATAACAAGTCTCTGTACAGCTGCGACTTGTGCGGGAGAAAGCAGGCCACAGAACAAACTTTAATGGTGCACAAAACTAAGTACCATAATCCGGTAAGTAAATAAAATTTTACACATACACACATACACATACAACCCGTCACGCCTCTTTCCCACAGGGGTAGTCAGAGACTACTTTGATCCACTTGCTACGTTCCTGACATACCTCTCGCTTCATCCACATTCATCAATCTCTTCATACATGCTCGTCGGTTTCGGGTACTCTTGACCTGACCTTTTTCCAAAACGTCCCAAAATTTTACTCTATTTTAAAATTTACGTTTTGTGGAATTGTCCACAAAAAATTCCCATTGTTCCGCTTAGACAACCACTTGGTAACTATTTATCATGATGACAACCAGAAAGTATATTATGGATATCTATAAATATTTCAATTTCGGTTTGGGGACGTTCAAGTATTACCTAAGCGCTTAAGGGGGGCGGGGGGGTGTTTGCTTTGCTTATTTTTGATGACATGGTGGGTGGGGGGGGGGTCTTTGCTTTGCTTATTTTTGATGACATGGTGGGTGGGGGGGTCGATATCGTGATTACGTCAGCAGTTACGTTAGGTATGTTTATCTGTTGTCTAGTGCCCATATCACAAGCTTTGCTTAGTTTGGGACTAGGTCAATTGTCCCAAGATATTTATTTATTTTTATTTAGTTATTATTTACTTTTTTACACAAATGGCAGCCCACAAATTTATAAAAAACAGAATACATTAAAAGAAAATGCATATAGGTACCAATGATTACGTAAGCATGGGAGGGGGATGCAAGAGGTTTGCTTACTTTTACTTACTTGAATGTCTCCTATGACGATAGTTAAAAAAATCCTCATTCGCAACCAGTTGCCTAAGTTTTGGTCATAGCTGGGCACCGTTAATCAAATAGTTAACTTCGTTAATCGTTAATCCGCTACAAAAAAAGTTAGCTTCGTTAAACGTTAAAGCGTTACATTTCGGAAGAATTAACGCAAGTTAACGTTAATCGTTAATCCGTTAATATATTATGTAAAATTGCCTTTTTATATCGTTGCGTTAGTGAACTTATAAAACCTGTTGGTTTAGGTTCTGCGCTAAGTAATGAAATGATCAAACGAAACAAATCTCTTCGCAGTTTCCTCACTCGCACGCACCGGCAAAATATATCTAGTTTTAGTTTAGTTTTGTTTTTATTTCACACGCTGCCACGCGCCGCCCGGCACTTGTCGTTTCATACTTGTCTGAACCTGTTTTTCGTGCCGCGCCGCGGTGCCGTGCGGTAAATAGTAAGCATAGGATTAACGATTAACGGACTTCTGCATATTAACGGAAGTTAACGTGTCCGTTAACATTTTTAAAAGTTAACTTAAAAGTTAATCCGTTAATCAAAATGTTAACTTCGTTAATTAACGATTAACGGATTAACGAGTTAATGCCCAGCTATGGTTTTGGTAACTGTTGACTATGATTGTAATTGCTACGAGTATGTTTAAATATTTATGTTCAATGATTTTATACACAACCAGCGACCTGCCTCGGAGTTTCACGAGTGCAATATAGACGCTGCCACAATTATCGTCGGAGGATTTTGTTTTATAATATTTAGGGCCTGTCTCACCACTCCTTAACCGTCAGTTATCTACTATTCCGTCTCTATTTATTACTACGAAACAGACAGAGACATCTGTATATATAAAACTGTTCCGTTACTAAGTGACTGACAGACAACGCACAGCCTAAACCACTGGACCTAGAAACTTGAAATTTGGCACACATATACCTTGAGTATCCCAGAGGAGCACTAAGAAGGGATTTTTCGAAATTCCCACGGGATATGGAATAAATGAGGCTTATATGTTTTTTAGTAAAACTGTAATAACTAGACTCTTCAAATTCAGCACACATGTAGATGATCGTAACACTAAAAAACTAATTTCAGGATTTTTTGATATTCCCACGGGATAAGGAAAAAATGGGATTTATATGATCGATTCAGAGTGACTGATTGACAACGCACAGCTTAAATCGCTGGACTTAGGAACTTGGAATTTGGCAGACGTATATCTTGAGTATCCCAAAAGAGCACTAAGAAGGATTTTTTTTTAAATTCCCACGGAATAGGGAATAAATGAGGCTCATATATTTCTCAGTAACAGTAATAACTAGACTCTTCAAATTCGGCACACATGTAGATGATTGTAACACTAAAAAACTAATTTCAGGATTTTTCGATATTCCCACGGGATAAGAAAAAAATGAGATTTATATGTTCCATTCAGAGTGACTGACAGACAACGCACAGCCTAAACCACTGGACCTAGGAACTTGAAATTTGGCAGACGTATATCTTGACTATCCCAACTCAAAGGAGCACTAAGAAGGGATTTTTTTAAAAAGGCCACGAGTTAGGAGTTAAATGAGATTTATATATTTCTCAGTACATAACTGTTAACTAGACTCTTTAATTTTGGCACACCTGTAGATGATTATAGGACTAAAACATGTTCTCCGGGAAAATGCGAAATTCCCGCGGGACAGAATAAGTGCATTCAACTTCGGGGCTGTTTCTAAAAATCTAAATATAAAAGAAGAAACTGACTGACTGACATATCAACGCACAACCTAAACCGCTGGTTCTAGAGATAAAAAATTTGGCATGTAGGTTCCTTATCTAGGGGTGCATTAAGAAAACATTTTTTTTACTTCGACCCCTAAAGGGGTTAAATGGGGGTCCAAAGTTTGTATGGGGAAACAAGATTAGACTATTTTATTCGAAACTTCGCAGGAGTATTCCTGACGATAAATGAGGGTAAACACCTCTTTCAGGTTTTTTGAAAATTCAACCCCTAATAGGGGGAAATGTGGTGACAAAGTCTGAAAATCAACATGGGTATTTGTTTGTACGGTTTATCGGGTCGCTGATTACGAAAACAAAAACAGACGTACCTATTTTTGGAAATTTCCACGGAAACGGGAAAAAACGGGATTTATATATTCGATTTCGTGTGACCCTAACTACGTAACTATAATAACGAGACTCTTCAAATTTCGTACACAAGTAGGTGATTACATAACTAAGAAAGTAATTTCCACGGGATAAGGAAAAAACGGAATTTTTATACAGTTCTACAGGATCTGGTCGTAGAAAACTGAAATTACAGAAGTATTACAGACACTACAAAAGGATTTCCCGAAATTCTGACGGAAACGAACGAGAAAAAACGGGATTTTTAATTATACTGGTCTTAGAAAGTTGAAATTTAGCATGTAGGTTGCTTAATCAGTGTAGGGAAGCATTAAGATACAATTTCCCGAAACGGGAAAACGGGACTATTCGTTTTACTGGTTGTGGAAAGCTGAAATTCGGCATGTAGATTGCTTGATGATTGCTCTTGCATTAAGAGAGCATTTCCCGAAATTCTTACGGGAACGGGAAAAACGGGACTTTTCGTTTTACTGGTTGTAGAAAGCTAAAATTCAGCATGTAGATTGCTTGGAGTGTAGTGGAGCATTAAGAGAGGACTTTCCAAAATTCTCACGGGAACGGGGAAAAACGGGATTTTTCGTTTTACAGGTCGTAGAAAGCTGAAATTTGGCAAGTGGGTTGCTTGGGGAGTGTACGGTAGCATTAAGAGAGCATTTACCGAAATTCTTACGGGAACGGGATTTAAATAGGTACTA
Source organism: Pandemis heparana (assembly GCA_963854515.1). NCBI lineage: Eukaryota > Metazoa > Arthropoda > Insecta > Lepidoptera > Tortricidae > Pandemis > Pandemis heparana. The sequence continues at coordinate 1,290,937 of OY978033.1, forward strand.
CTGGTACCTACAAGCGAGAGAAGCCGCGGGCAAAAGCTATTTGAAAATAAATGAAGTCTACGCGGACGAAGTCGCGGGCAAAAGCTAGTCTTCATAGATAACTAACATTTAAGAGGGTGCATCCGTGCTGAGCTCGCAACGTCGCATTTTTGGTAATTTTTTAGGATTATTTCACAGAAATTGAATGAAAGTATCAAATATCCGTCTGTAGTGCACTTCATCTTTAGTGTATTAATGTGTCGAATGCGAATTCATGGTGATGGACTTTTATTTTCTTATTAAACGAGATATAGTATTTTATCCCTTTAATACGAAAGTAAAAGTCCATCACGATTAATCATTGCATTGGACACATTAATACACTAAAGATGAAGTGAACTACAGACGGATATTTGATACTTTCATTCAATTTCTGTGAAATAATCGCAAAAAAATCATCAAAAATGCGACGTTGCGAGCTCAGTACGGATGCACGGAGATACAAGGAGTGGTGAGACAGGCCCTTAGTGATTCTGTTTGTATTATACTTCATTTAATTTAGGATGAGAAACCACAACAACATTATATTGCGGCTCGTGAATTGTAATCTCTTTGCAATTTGTACTAGAGTAACAATTGACGACACGCAAATAAAGTGACATTAAAACAATTTTATTTTGCGGCTGCCAAACTATTGCATTGTACTGTTTGCTAGGTAAGAAATAGTTAAACAGACGCAATATAATGCTATTGTGGTTTCTCATTCGAAATTAAATGAAGTATAGTGTTTGGATACTCGTTTACTCTTGTTTGTTAACTCTTAAATATTGTATTGTTATGGGTATCTGCCATAGCTGGGCATTAACTCGTTAATCCGTTAATCGTTAATTAACGAAGTTAACATTTTGATTAACGGATTAACTTTTAAGTTAACTTTTAAAAATGTTAACGGACACGTTAACTTCCGTTAATATGCAGAAGTCCGTTAATCGTTAATCCTATTCCTACTATTTACCGCACGGCACCGCGCCGCGGCGCGGAAAACAGGTTCAGACAAGTATGAAACGACAAGTGCCGGGCGGCGCGTGGCAGCGAGTGAAATAAAAACAAAACTAAACTAAAACTGTGAAGAGATATGTTTCGTTTGATCATTTCATTACTTAGCGCAGAACCTAACCTAACCCAACAGGTTCTATAAGTTCACTAACGCAACGATATAAAAATGCAATTTTACATATATTAACGGATTAACGATTAAAGTTAACTTGCGTTAATTCTTCCGAAATGTAACGCTTTAACGTTTAACGAAGCTAACTTTTTTTGTAGCGGATTAACGATTAACGAAGTTAACTATTTGATTAACGGTGCCCAGCTATGGTATCTGCTGTGATTCATAGGTTGATTGTTATGTTGTTACGTTTTTCATTGGATGCTTAAATTAATCTTATCCTAAAACACTTTTTAATTGCTGATAAGAGAATTGTTAAGTCTGTAAATTGTCAGTTTTAATATATGTATATTTTACGGTTGTTTTGAGTGGCGCATAACAAAGATGTCGTGTTTTGTTCAGAGCTTTCTATTTGAGTGCGACGTGTGTCACTACCGGTTTCGTACCTTTCGCTATCTGTGCACACACAACCTGGATGACCACCAACGCGGACACCGTGCAGACTTCGCTTGTAAAGAGTGTGGCGAGGTTTACCACAACAGGTACGACAGCCAATCTAACTAATATTATAAATGCGAAAGTATGGATTGATGGATGGATGTGTGGATGGATGGATGTATGGATGTTTGTTTGTTTGTTACTCAATCACGCCAGAACGGCCCAACGGATCTGGATGAAATTCGGCACATAGATAGAGAAAAGTCTGGAATAGCACATAGGCTACTTTTTATCCCGGAAAATTGCGTAGTTCCCGCGGGATAGCGATAAACGAATTCTTTGCAGACGAAGTCGCTGGCAACAGCTAGTGATATCATAAACTCTAGATGCTCCGCCACGTATAAAATCACTGCCAAAACTTGTCCCAAAAGTACATGCCAAAAATATGAAAGTCGCAAATGCCTATGATATTTCAACCACATTTTAAAATATTCGAAATATGACTATATAACACAAACATTACAGTTTTATTTCAAATGCACGTGTCCGGAATATACGACATTATTAAAATTTAAACTGACAACACGTCGTAAATCATATTGACAGCTCCATAGGGCCAGAGAGTGCTTAATGACAGATTCTAAGCACTCTCTGCTCGGGACGAGTTTTGAGCGCTCGTAGTGAATCTAGGGTTTATAATATCATTGACGACAACTTATTCGATTTTTTTTAAATCTTTATTTAAAAGCTTAGATCATTTAAATGAACATTCCAGCTCCAAAGGCATATTACAAAAAGCAACATCAACCACAAAATAACAATCTTTAGCGTAAAAAAACAACTAAAATTATTTATAAAAAAACCCATACTTACTTCGCATTTATAATATTAGTTTTTTTTTAATTTATTTATTATTTTGTCATGCTTATACAACATTTTTTTTGCAAGTCCATCCATGACATACATACATACCGTCACGCCTCTTTCCCACAGGGGTAGGCAGAGACTACTTTGTTCCACTTGCTACGATCCTGACATACCTGTTTCGCTTCATCCACATTCATCAATCTCTTCATACATGCTCGTCGGTTTCGGGTACTCTTGACCTGACCTTTTTCCAAAACGTCCCCAATTTGATCACGAAACGTCTGTACTACCATATTCAATTGCAAATAAACATTACTTACTTACAGATGGCAAGCAAAAGCACATTACTTCACGCACAGAGGCAAAATATTATTGCAAAAAAGAGTACTCTCATCCCGAACCTGTCAATGTCCACATCCACATCAAAACGGGGCGTCCCGGCGAGTGCGAGTGGGAGGGCTGCGGCGAGTGCGGGGAGAGCTACCGCGCGGGGAGGGGGCTTATGCGGCACAAGAGGCTGGCCCACAGAGCGGTACGTACAGACAGTTGGCATTTAATTTATTAAATCAGGCTTTATTTTACGGAGGTCCATTTCAATCTTACTAGAGTCGTCGCAAAATAAAAGGCCAGTTTTGACATTTGTCTTCCCGACGTAACTAGTGATGTAACCATACGACTCGGTACTCGATACTCACGATAAATCGATTCAAGTTTGCATGAGTATTTGATCGATTTGAATATCTATTGTAAAGTGCATTGTATTAGTTCTGATTAGAAAATTTAACTTAAATTGATATTGTAGGTATTTTGAAATGATACAATGTTACGAAAGGTCAATTTTCTTTCATTTAATATTTTTGTTACAATAACATTCACTCAATCACAAAATAAAATCGAGAAAAAGAGAATCTTCAGTCAATCTTTTTCTTCAGATGATGAAGGCGAGCCATTCTATAGAAATCAGTGTTGCCATTGTTTACGGCTTTGAAGCTCCAACGTCATAATTTTCAGAAAAGATCACTACACAGCTGGTGAAATTAAGTAATTAATTGGTCTAGATAAAATAAATAAAACCGGGCAAGTGCGAGTCGGCCTTAAAAAAATATCTTGATCGATTTATTTTTTCCTTAACCGATTATTAATAGTCTGTGGACAATATGAAAAAATCGTTATGCACAGCACTTAGCTGAGTGAGCGATACGACCTTCAGAACATTTCGATCGGTAAAAAATAGAGAACTTCATGGGCGTGAACTGTCAAAACGGGCCTTTTAAATTGCGACGACTTTAATATTATAAATGCGAAAGTTTGTGACGATGTGAGTGAGTGTGCCATTTCTAATAGTGATGCACCAGTTTCGATTTTTCTATTTTCTCGCTAAGATAATATAATGACTTGCGTTCATTCAGGTCTTATAACATTTAGTAAAGTTAATCATAATATAAGACAAAGCGTTTGTTTTATTTTTGGTAATATAGCTCCATCGATACTATCGATGATTCCGCCAATGTCAAAGTTGAAGAAGGCACTTTTAGTTTTTTTAATCAGCCGTTGTTCGGTAGCTTCGGCGTGCGACATTAAATATTACATAAAATATGAACAACAAATTTCCTTCCATTCAGTTCTGTTAACGTCATCTGTTTGTTTACCGATATTCCTAGTCGTGATTATCCATATACCCACTCCTTAGTCGATACCAGCCTAACGAAGTAACTTTTGCAGTACGTCAACGTGTAAGTTTAGACGAAATTATTTCCATCAAATATGATAAATAAATGAGCTTTTCGGTGAAGGAAAACATCGTGAGGAAACCTGCACACAACTGCGAAGCAATTCAATGGTGTGTGTGAAGTTCCCAATCCGCACTGGGCCCGCGTGGGAATAATAGCCCAAGCCCTCTCATTCTGAGAGGAGGCCTGTGCCCAGCAGTGGGACGTATATAGGCTGGAGAGAGAGAGAGATGATAAATAAAAATACTTAATGATTTCATTATATTCTTATTCAAATCTTTATTGCTACTAGCGACCCGCCCCGGCTTCGCACGGCATATTATGCCTGTATTATACATATAAACCTTCCTCTTGAATCACTCTTATCCATTAAAAAAAACCGCATCAAAATCCGTTGCGTAGTTTTAAAGATTTAAGCATACATAGTGACATAGGGACAACAAGCGACTTTGTTTTATACTATGTAGTGATTATATTATGACGTGCTAGACTAAGTTTCGCCTCTAAACGTTTCAAACGTGACCGAACCTCATTACAAGGTTATATAAAATTAACTGTCACTAGAAGTGTCATAGGGATCAAGATTCGCCGCGGGGAGTATGTATATAAAAAAATAAAAGTTGACAGTAAAAAATTTTTGTTTTATTAAAAAGGGTGGATAAACTTTCTTGTCATACGTTGCTATGGTTACATTCTCCTGGGTCACTCTTTGAACCGTAAGTTTATCGGTTTACATTTTGTAAAACATGTGTTTTTGCGGTAGTTGTAGGCCTCTTTTATAATTGGTCGTCTACTAAGCATGTTAGTGTAAAGAGACACAACATTTCTTCTAACAAACTGTACTACTTTTGTCCCCTCGCTGATGGGACAGAATACAACAAGAAATTTAGTGGTGGCAATAACGGCTGTTTTGCAATAATTAATAACAGTGTTGTGTTATTCTTAAATAGCTGTTACTGTAAACTGTTGTCTGTTGTCCTGTTATATTGCTGTTTTACAAAACGATAATGAACTTATTATTAAGTAAATAATTGTTATACTTATTTCGCCGCGATCGCAGCGTAATAAAAACGTACGGGAACAAAAGCAAAACAACGCTGTTACCTTGTTTGTTATTGTACTGACTGACAACAAACAGCAACAGCTAATAATGATACCAAAAGTCAGTTATTTGAACTGCGATTGCGATGCGAGCTCGCGCGTATAGCGCGATCTCACGCACACACCTACTTGATTTATTGCGCATTCGCGTGCGCTTCTATGCCAAGTGCGGCAACAGTGCGCGTATAAACAACGTTGACAACAGACAACGAATAATGATAACAGGATAGTTGACGATTCGATAATGTGTTGTTCGTTGCGTGCAAATAATGCATTACGTTATCTGCTGTTGTAATAACGACCACCAACTAAAGAAATTGTTGATCCACCCAAAAAATTAATTAAAGTTCGTTTCAATACTTACGTTTTTGAAGTTCATATCAAAAATGTTAAAATACCACGTTTCCCTTAACTTGACCCTCAATTGCTTTCAGAACGACCAACCAGACACCGACTTTGTATGTAAAGATTGCGATGTCACGTTTCTGAGTGCGGAAGCGCTTGAGAAGCACTCTGAGTGGAGCTCTGAGTGTGCGCACGCGGCGCTGTGGGCGTGTACCGCGTGCGGGGACAGCTGCGGCAGCGAGGCCGGGCTGGCGGCAAAACACCCGCCAAACCAGCTTTACTGCAAAGAGGTATACATACTCCAACATGAAACTACCGTGAAACTCAAACATAATTACAACAAACCGGATAACTCACGTATGAAAGCCGAAGGAATGCACCGACAATTGTTTCGGACTATTCCGTAGTCCTTCATCAGAGAGCGCTCGCCCCGGCGGTGTTCGTTTCGCTGCCTTCATACCAAATTTCAAGATTCTGCGTTCACGGGAAGTACCCTGTAGGTTATGATTCCCTTGAGAGCTGCGGAAATTTGCGGCATAAACGGCTGTATCTTTTGATTGCGTTGGCTTAGAAGTTTGATTTTTTCACAGCTCCAAGAGGCAGTGGACTTGAGTATTTGATATAAATTTCAGCTTGATACCTCCACGCGTTCCTGAGAAAAAAGGTCTTGACAGACGGACGGACGGACAACAAAGTGATCCTATAAGGGTTCCGTTTTTTCTTTTTAAAGTACGGAACCCTAAAAATCAACAAAATGCAACGTTGCCAGCTCAGTAGGAATGCACCCTCTTAAGGTCGCATTGACAGCTATAGTTTATTCGTTGACAGGTACATTTGCGGTTGCAAAAAAGTGCTATATATGCGGCAAACAGTTGAACATATTGTCGATATACGAACACATACGCTTCCTGCACAAGGAACAGCGCCCTGTGCGGAAACGGATCCGGAAGAAGAAGCCAGTACAATCAGCATCACAAGTTGAACAGTGTAACAGCTCAAAATGATCTATACGCCTTTTTATTACCTTCGTGATAGTCTAGTGTGTAGATCATTTTGAGCTCTTCGAATGTTTATAAAAAAAAAAAATTGTTATTGAGCAATGGAGTTTTATTTTTGTAACCCTTGTATGTTTAACTAAGGTATTTCCATTCTTAACTGTCCTATTTGGTAAACAAAATTCTAACCTCAAAAATTGCATAGTTCCCGCGGGATAGCGATGAGAACATGTCGAAAAACGCAGCTGCCTAGAGTCGCAACGTACGTATATAAATATTGCTTCAGTATCACAGAGGTGCACTAAGGAGGGATTTTCAAATTTCCCACGGGATTTCATATCGCTTATTATAAAAAAAATACCAATATGTCAGAATAAGGGTGTTAAGTGCCTGTTCAAATATGCACAGCAATATGTATGTGACTTTTGTCAATAAATGAAGTCTTCGCGGACGAAGTCGCGGGCAAAAGCTAGTACCTACAATATGATTCTTAAGATTATTAAGATTTTTCGCCCAAAAAGTATCTCCTGAAAATTTTATTATTAATACAAGCTGTTTTTGAGAACTGGGGCCTTACCATGACGTCCTAATTCAGACTCAGTTCAAGTTTTAGCTGTCACTTTTAGTATGAATCTGACAGCGAGCGAACCTAAACTGAAACGCATTAAGACGTCATGGTAAGGCCCCTGTACTTTTTGGGGTCGCTACCCGTGGTCCTACTGTTATAAAATATGACGAATCACACAACCATAAATAAGGTCGACGCTCTCGCGGGGCTCCTATTTCTGCCCGGTTTGCCCTTCGGGCATTTGAAGATACCTAACGAACCTAACCTAATTTTACTATCTCTAGTGAGGATTTTTTTAACAGTCAGATCACGGGTAAAGGTGCGACTACACCGCCGCTTAAAAAACGGTGACGTTACGGAATCGCAACAAAATGTATGAAGAAACGGTGAGAAAACGTGACGCATACGACACGTCACTGCGTAAACGCGGCGGTTTGGTCGCACCCTAATGCCTTACTTTTTGCTCACTGTACTTGCATTGTCATCTGTCTTACATTTATGTAAGTACAAAAGAAAAATCTTAGGAAAATGGAAAGTTTGAAAGTGAGAAAATTCTGGAAAACTGGAAATCAATGCAGCCAAATCATTTGACGACGCGGTTGGCCTAATTGGTAGTGATCCTGTCTGCGAAGCAAGCGTCCTGAGTTCGAATCCTGGTAAGGGCATATATTTGTGTGATGAGCACGAATATTTGTTCCTGAGTTATGGATGTTTCTATCTATATAAGTATGTATTTCTCTATATAAGTATGTATATCGTTGTCTAGTACCCATTACACAAGCCTTACTAGCGAGCGCTTACTTTGGGACTAGGTCAATTTGTGTGAATTGTTCCCAAATATTTATTTATTTATTGAAATCTAAATAATGAAACAAGTGTGTGTAGATGCTTTTATTGGTCAGGTAACAGTTTAGGCAGCGCCTCGATAGTGGCTTGCAGCTCCCGCGGCATGGCCGAAATGCGCGCGCTGATGAAGAACCGTAGAGTGGTGCGCAACGAGGCGGGGAACGACGGCGAGGGCAGCACCGTCGCCAGGACCGAATAGCAGCCCGGGAGGTGCCAGCGGATAGGCGCCTTTTCTTCCGACTAAAAACAAGGAAAATAATAATAAATATATTTCCAGTTTTGCCATTAGCTCCATTTTAAACTGAGAGAATTCAGCACGATTATCCAGGAAGCTCATGTTTTTACCGAACATAAAATTAAGTAAGTATATGACATCAGACATATTTTGACAAATAAATGTCAATTTAGTACCTAACTATTATTATAGAGTTCAACAACCAAATGAAACCTTTTTTAAGGCAATTGGCTTCACATTATATATACCTGTGAATGAATAGGTATATTGTTTTCACCAAATATTAGGTATATCAAATTTTAGACGTGTAAATATTAATGTGTAGTGCCAGCCCTAGTATTTTCAATAAATTTTCACCACTGATAACGGGGTCTGTATTACGACTACATAAATGAGTGGATCAACATTTTCTTGTCACTCGTTGCTATGGTTACATTCTCCTGGGTCACTCTTTGAACCGTAAGTTTATGGGTTTACATTTTGTAAAACGTGTTTTTGCGGTAGTTCTATGCCTCTTTTATAATTGGTCATCTACTAAGCATGTTAGTGTAAAGAGACAACATTTCTTCTAACAAACTGTACTAGGTTTGTCTCCTGGCTGATGGGACAGAATAACAACAAGAAATTGTTGATCCACTCAAATAACAAATAACCAATTTAACCCTATATAAGGCCTCATTTATTGGAGCATACTACCACAGATTCAAAAGCAGCTATCGAATGCATACCTGACAAAGGATATTTTCATAGCTAGTCGTGTTTTCAATAATTACAATGGAAATTGTAGCGTATATTGAATACAATAAGGTTGAAATTCTAACACAATGCATATGGTCGCTAGATCACCTCTGCCTTAGTGATAAAACCGGCCAAGTACGACTCAAAGACTCAGACACCGAGGGTTCCGTAAAAATTCGGCAGGTGACTATAAAATCAAGTGTTAGTAGCGCCATTCTGTTATAAGTAGTATCCCCAACTTGTTTCTGGGATTTTGTTTCTTTTCGGATTCCTACTCAGAATCGCGAGCACTGTCGAACCTGATAGGAGCTAAAGATCGTCCTGAAAATTCCATAAATTTACTGGCCTAAAATTTCGTTCCATTCCGTTACCGCCATACAAATTTGTATGAAGGAAGTAGTGATGTAACGAATATTCGCATTCGCATTCGCGAAATTACTGCGAATGTTTTGAGAATATGAAAAAAAATTGAGGGCACCTGATAGTTGTTTTACTATGTAATTATCGCCGCCCGGCAAGGGAGATAGCCCCATTGGCTTGGCGCTAAATTAAATAGCCCCATCTGGCAACACTGAGCGGAATGACACTTCAATCGGATGCGTTCGTATCAACTCTGGCCTTATACTCCGAAATTCGATTTTCGAAGTTCGTTTCGTACCGTTCCGCTCTCACTAATAGTTATTAATTTGAGAGTGAGACGGACGGTATGATACGAACTTCGAAAATCGAATTTCAGAGTAGCCCCCCTGCTATTATCGGAACAAAAAATAAACGGATCGCACTTCGAACGGGACTTCCACCAAGGTCACCAAGCCATAAACAAATGGCGCCAAATTTTGTCAAAAACTGAATATTCGCATTCGCATTCGCGTTCGCGAATTTCCAGAATATGACATTCGTTACATCACTAGAATGAAGTAACGGAATGGAAAAGGCAATTTTGGGCCGTTTCTTTTTCTCCTATCAGGATCGATGGTGCTCGTGTTTCTGAGTAGGAATCCGAAAAAAAAGAAACAAAATCCCAGAAAAAATTGGGGATACAACTTTTAAGAAAAATATATTTAAAAAAAAAAAATATTTATATGAAATTAAATATTGCAATTTTAGTACTTTTATAATTTTGACAGTTTTATTTTTTATTTAGTCATAGTAAATTTAATAGTTGATAATTGAAATGTAATATTTAATTATTCTTTTCCAATATTGTACACCATTAATTAATATGGTAGATTACGGTCATGTACCAACAAAATTGTATTTACATCTTTCTGTACCCGTTTTCATGCAATAAATGAATTATGAATTATTATGAATTAAGATAATGGCCTAGTAGAGCCCTGCCTTTAGCCGACAATTGGCATTGTTCATTTTTTTTAAGCGGTGGTTTTAACACCTTTATTTGATAGAATGGACTATTTCAAGGAACTAATTTGAATATTATGCTTCTACGTAGCTTTGTTTATTAATAATAAATATTTTTTCGCTGTTTGATAATTTGTTAATTTCGGTAGGATCCCAATCGCCTTCATACAAAAATATAAAAAAAACGGTTTTGTCTATGGTTTTGTCTATATGTCAACGTCATAGATCTGTGAATGTGTGTGTGAATTTAACGTCAAACTCACGTTTAATGTCAACAAATGTTCGCGTGTTCGAAATCTTTCCGTTCGTTGGTGTTGTTATTGTTTCCTGTGCTGTTTTTGCTTTTTCGTTTCACTTCTGCACATCTTTCCTGACTCCTACTTACATTAAAATGGTCTTCGCAACAATACATCGTGTAAACTTTGAAATATTCCACATTAGCTTGCGTACACTATTCGTTCCGCAAACCTTCTCTGATTTTCACAATAATTTTGTTGGGGCTATTCGGGGGCTAGTTAGAGGCATTGTTGCATCCCGGCAGAAAACATTTTTTTATAAATATCCATTGTTTGTAACTGTTTTATACTTTGAATTTGCTTTTATTTCTAATGTTTGTAGGTTAAGTCAGAATGTAATGTTATGATGTAGATGTGACAGTGACAGCATGACAGATACCGTAGCTAAACTTTTTTTTTTCATTTTTGTGGCAAACATTTAATGCCCGATTCTTACGCAAAACCCGGTCGTTAGATCAAACAAAGGTCAAAAGTACTTTTACAAAAATATTTGCAATCGTAAAGTATTTTTGAAATCGGACAAGATAAATCGGTTATTTGATGGTTTTCCTCCAAATGGTTTTCGAATTGGAGCATACTAAAAAAAATGAACAATGCCAATTGACAACATTTCATTTTTATAACACCTGAAAATGTATATATGGTTCGAAAGCATTTTGCCTCCTGATCACTGCAATATGTTTATATAATTTTAATATCGCTTATTATAAAAAATAAAAATTAATTAAAAATATGTCCTAATTTTACCAAAACTACCACAGGATAGGTGAAACGCCTTTGCTTTTTTCACGAGAAAAAATAAGCGATCATAATTTTGTATTTTTGACAACTTCAAAGTACTAGGGGGGCAACTCTGAAATTCTGTTTTCGAAGTTCGTTGCATACTTTCTCTCTCACTCTCAAGATAATGACTATAAGTATGAGCGAAACAGCACAAAGCGAACCTCGAAAATCGAATATTGGAGAGCCTGACATTGACAATTTGAAATTGACGTCAGTTTTTTTTTAAAGAGAAAAGACAAAAGGATAAGTGTCTATGCTGCGATAGTATCGGAGTTACGCCCTTTTAGAATAAGCACAAATTAATAAATTAATTATAAATTAAATACAAGCCCTAGCGAAAAAATTTAACTGTCAGCATGTTCATCTTTTCAAACAAAATACAGAGAACCATTAATATTATAGGCTCAGAAATATGAAATGTTGTCAATTAGTTACCTTGATGAGCGCGAGCCCCCTGAGCAGCCTCTCGGCGAGCGGCCAGGACTGCGCGGGGCGCCGCGCCGCCGCCGCCAGCGTGCGCGTGAGCAGCGCCTCCGCGGCGCAGCGCGCTGCTGCGTGCGACAGCGACAGACCCGCCACGGATAGCGTGTAGTTCACGTACTGAGTGAGGAGCTCGTCCGGGTCTTGCGTTGACTACAATAAATATACATTGTTGATTTGATGACGGCCGGACAGCCTTTACTTCATTTAAATTAGGATGAGAAACCACAACAACATTCTAATGCGGCTCGTGAGCTGTAATCTCTTTATAATTTGTACTAGAGTAACAATTGACGACACGCAAATAAAGTGGCATTAAAACAATTTTATTTTGCGGCTGCCAAACTATTGCACTTTACTGTTTGCTAGGCAAGAAATAGTTGACTAGACGCAATATAATGTTATTGTGGTTTCTCATTCTAAAATAAATGAAGTATAGTGGTTAGTGACCCCGACTATGAAACTAGAGGTAGAGTTCGAATCCCGGTAGGGGCATGCATTTGTATGATGAATACGAATGTTTGTACCCGAGTCATGGATGTTGTATGTATTTAAGTATGTATTTATCTACATTATATAAGTATGTTTATCCGTTGCCCGGTACGCATAGTACAAGCTTTGCATAGTTTGGGACTGGGTCAATTGGTGTGATTTGTCTCAAGATATTATTTATTTATTTATTGTTTGTTGGTTTGCAATTTTACAGTTGTGCTCGCTTTGAGAATGATCCCGTAGCAGGGGGTGTACACTCCGCAGTTTAGGTACGATCAACCGGCGCTCCTGCCGGGCAGGATAATGGCAGTAGGTTGCCGCTCGCCTCGCACGCTGGCGTCGCGCGTTATTTGTGTACCTAGTTACCTAGCAACGAACAATGACTACTGCAACCCTAATAAGTTCGCGGTGACGTCCATGATTGAAACTGTTAAACTAAAAGAAGCGCTCTCGCGTAGTAATACGGTTTATTTTTGCATGAATGCTTTGCGCGAAATGTGTGTGGGGCTGTAGGCTATTATAGCTGTAGGTAAATATAACAGGAGCGAGCTAGATTGTGCTTTATGTGTACGCGGCTAGAGTTTTTATTTATTTAATCGACCCCAGAGAGAGAGCCTTATGTGCGTTAGTACTATCACACAATAAGTAATAGTACTATACTAAAGTACAGAAGGCTCACTCTCTGAAGCCGATTAAATAGATAAAAACTCTTGCCGCGAACAAATAAAGCACAATCTAGTTCGTTTTGCGTGATTGTTGGCGTATAAGAGAAATCAAAATAGTGATGGGTTGCTAGCCGCATCGCCTATAAATGACCCTGCAGCGATGTACTGACCTCTATGTGCGCCTCTATGACGTCAGCAGCGTTGTTTCCGAGCCTCTCAAAGTTCTCCAACGTGGGCTCTTTTAGGAACTGCTCCACTTCGCTTTTTATTTCATCAGCACCTAAAATAATTACAAAAACACATTTTTCATTTCACACGAGCCGGCCGGCTAGCACGAGAGCGCTATATGGACTATACATACATACAGTCACGCCTCTTTCCCATAGGGGTAGGCAGAGACTACTTTGTTCCACTTGCTACGATCCTGACATACCTCTTTCGCTTCATCCACATTCATCAAATGGACAAACGGATATTGGACTATACTTCATTTAATTTAGAATGAGAAACCACAAAATTATATTGCGGCTCGTGAACTGTAATCTCTTTACAATTTGTACTAGAGTAACAATTGGCGACACGCAAATATAGTGACATTAAAACAATTTTATTTTGCGGCTGCCAAACTATTGCACTGTACTGTTTGCTAGGTAAGAAATAGTTGACCAGACGCAATATGTTTGGTTTCTAATTCTAAATTAAACGAAGCATAACCGTCTTTTTCTATAAAGAACAGTAAGATAAAGACGGGCGTATCTTGCACGCTCACGTGCTAGAACAGGCACGAAGAATTGAACGAGTGAATGGTCTAATTAATTTAAATGCAAATGTGACTGTTACTCTTTCACACGTAAACTACTCAACCAATAGTGATAAAATTTGGTAAGGAGATAGTTTTCGACTTGAATTCTTCGTCATTCTGGCTTGCAACGTTATTCTTGGCAATGAACTCTCTGAAAGCGCTAGCAGTTTCAAAAAAGCCATAAGAGCCCTTGATTTTGAAGGCCTCGCGTGCACTCGGCCTTCTAACGCATACTCGTCCGGCAAACGGCCTCTGCGCTCGCTTACCCGATACGTCGAGGGTGATGTTGCTGTAGTGAGTCCCGTCGTTGATGCCAGCTATGGTGGTGTCAGCGCTGTGCTGAGCGTCCTCTGTGGCGCTGTCCTCTGTGTGCTCGCCCTCTGACTCTTCCGATTCTGTTGCTGTTGGTAAATAGTTATTTGTGTCACAAGGGAGCAAAATGATGTATTTAAGGCGCAAATTCATATGTTAACGCCCAAGATGAATATAATAATAATAATTTATTTCAGTCAATTTTTTACAATCTAACTTATCTAACTAATATTATAAATGCGAAAGTATGGATGGATGGATGTTTGTTTGTTACTCAATCACGCCAGAACGGCCCAACGGATCTGGATGAAATTCGGCACATAGATAGAGAAAAGTTTGGAATAGCACATAGGCTACTTTTTATCCCGGAAAATTGCGTAGTTTCTGCGGGATAGCGATAAACGAATTCTTTGCAGACGAAGTGGCTGATAACAGCTAGTTATATATAATTTTGCTCCCGAGTGGCTCATACGATTTTTCACACCGAACATTAAAAAAACTTGAAAAATAATTCTAAATATAAGTAAAGATCTACCAGCATAGAAATAGTTATTTGTTATGCAAGGCTGTAAAGTTTTTGTTTGGCGCGAGTGTCTGTATTGAAACCCGAGCAAGCGAAGGACTCTATGATTGAACCACGAGCGAAGCGAGTGGTTCAAAAGAAGAATCCTGTGCGTCGCGAGGGTTTCAAGGCACGAGACACTAAACAAACTTTGCTGCCGAGCGAAACACACAATTTTTCACCTCACTACAGCGAGAAAAATGGTGGATGGAAGAATTTCAAATTTGTAATTACTTGAGTATATGAGTAGGCGGTGAGGTGGTGGTGGTGGCGGTCAGCGCGGCGTTCGAATTTCAAAAACCTTTTCCACCCAAGAGGGGAAATAGTTATTTGTGTCACAAGGGAGCAAAATCAGGTATTTACGGCGAGGGCGCTACATTGAATCCAGAATGTAGCGAAGGATTCTACAATACTAAAGTAGAATCCAAAGCGTAATGAGGGATTCAAGTGTTAACGCCCAAGATGAAAATAATTTTGCTCTCGAGTGGCTCATACAACTTTTCACACCAAACATTAAAAAAAATTAAAAACTAATTCTAAATATAATTAAAGAGCTACCAGCATAGAAAATGGCGTGGTTTTACAATTATCAACTTCAAAAAATTGCATTTGCAAAAAAACACTGAAAAGCCTTGAACAGAAAAGTTGCACTTTGATCCCTCCTGGCAGGGAGCAAAGCTTACTTTTCTGAATGAGAGGTGTGAAAAAGCCCTTTTCCACGCAGATTTTTAAGGAGAAAGACAGCCCTTTCAAACAAGTGAGGTGAAAATACAATTATCAACTTCAAAAAATTGCATTTGGAAAAAAACACTTAGAAAAGCCTTGAACAGAAAAGTTGCACTTTGATCCCTCTCGACAGGGAGCAAAACTTTACTTTTCTGAATGAGAGGTGTAAAAAGGCCATACTTAATATTTCTCGAGAAGGAAGAGAAGGTAGGCAGAAGTCTATAATACCTTCGTCATCATCATCATCTTCATCATCGTCATCATCGTCGTCGCCCTCGTCGTCGCTGAGTTCCCCGGCCGTGCCCAGTTGTTCCAGCATACTCTTTTTACTCGCGGCATTGCCTGCGCACAAACCGGCATCTCAATTGAACAGAACAGGTAACCGCGAACGGAAACGAAATCCTTTTCGTTCTCGGGCGAGTGCACAATACCAAATTCCGGTCCCTGTTTGTGAGTGTTAAGTATTCCGACGTTGATTGTGGGTCGGATTTAAGGGAGGCCCCGGGGCCTCCACAAAAGTGGAGCCCTCGGAAAAAAATCAAATTCAGACTATTAAAAGCAAACGTTTTGCGGGTGGTAGGACCTTGTGCAAAGTCCGTCCGGATCGCTACCACCATCTTACTCGCTAATCCTGCCGCTAAGCAGCAGTGCTTGCACTGCTGTGTTCCGGTGTGGAGAGTAAGACAGCCGGGGAAATTACAGGCACAAGAGGCATTTCATCTAAGTCCTCTAGGTTGGCAACGCATCTGCAATCCCTCCGGGGTTGCGGGCGTCTATGGGCAGTGGTGATTGCTTACAATCAGGTGACCCACTTGCTCGTTTGCCTTCCTATTCATATTAAAAAAAAAAAAACTTGCGAAGGAAAATAATTTGGGGCGAGGGGTCCTCGACACCTTTGTTGCCCAGAGGCCTCCAGACCTCTAAATCCGGCATTGGATTGTGAAAGGGTTCTACAGCGGCCTAGGGCTCAGTTAAGAGAGTAAAGCACTGACCTAGACTGTTCCCGGCTAGCACGACGCGTGACAGCCTGTCAGAGCTGTCAGGCAAATCTGTAATGGCGTCCACAAGTTCTTTGCAAGCTTCGCGGCCGATCTCGTTGTGACTTAGGTCCAGGCACTGAAACAAAAAGGGATGGCATGAAATAGTAGATTGATAAACAAGGGTTGAAATATACCCATTTCACATGAGATAGTTCGAGGGTCAAATGGGTAATTTCATCCGAGTTGAACACTCTACTTTTCATTTCGAATATGAGGAAATTAAAAGAAGGTATTATGAAAAATTTCACTAACATCGGTCGCACTTAATATTTGTTACGTTTGTCATTCTCTTCCCGCTCTTTTTTCTACTACGCGATTGACGCGCATTGCGCATTTCTTCTGCCAGCTAGTTTTTTTTTTAAACTTGCGGACACGGAGGTCGCTATCAATTAATTGTCGACTTAAATATTTCAAGCTAAAAAAATTACCGAACGTAATAATTTCTACTAATTCTCGTATACGCTTGCATAATAAGCTTATATATAGCGGGAATGTTATTTTAAGATTATTTTGCCATTTACAATTAAAAATTATCAGTGGCCTAAAGAATACAAACAGTACGGGTTATGATGATATTGGTACAAAAGAAGTAAAATCTAGTGCGAAAATAATTGCTAAGCCTCTAGCACACATATTAAATCTAATGTTTGAACAAGGCAAATTTCCGTGTCATTTCAAAATATCAAAGATAAAACCAAAATTCAAAAAAGGTGATCTAAAAAGTATGTCTAACTACCGCCCTATTGCTCTGCTGCCAATTTTTTCTAAGCTAGCAGAACGCTTGATCTATGACCGCATCTACACTTTCCTGGAAAAATTCAACGTCCTTGTAAATGAGCAAAACGGGTTTAGAAAGAATAGATCGACACAGTTGGCGGTATTCGATACACTTCATCACATCATGAATGGCATAAATGATAAGCAACATGTAGCAGCTATATTCATGGATATGACAAAAGCTTTTGACTATGTAGACCATGATCACCTCTTGACCAAATTATATTCTTATGGAATACGTGGAGTGGCTTTTGACTTGTTGAAATCTTACTTGGAAAACCGTAAACAATTTTGTGAAATAAGTACTACTGACCCTAAAACGAAAAACAGAGTCCTAAGCAAATCAAAATTAAAACATGTAAAATACGGCGTGCCTCAAGGAAGCATACTTGGACCTTTGCTTTTCCTTATCTACATAAATGATTTATCGACTCATGTCCCACACCCGACTGTCCTTTTTGCAGACGATTGTACGATGATCATTAAGTCCTCAAATCTAGATTCTCTTGAAAAAGAAATATGTTCTAGTCTGAACCGTGTCGAAGAATGGCTAAAAGAAAACAACCTTATTTTAAATGTTGCTAAAACGAAAATTGTACAATTTTGTCACCCACAAGCACGACATTCTAAAATCAAAACTAATTTCAAAAATGAAAATGTCGAAGTGGTTGATCAAATTAAATTCTTAGGTATTTATCTTGACAAAAACTGTAACTGGAACCAGAATGTAGAAAAACTATGTTCAAAAATAAACAGTTTTGTCTATCCTCTTAGGCGGTTAGCCAAATTAGCAAGTAAGGAGGCTGCGATTACAGCGTTTCATGGCCATGTTCAGTCTCTTATCAGATATAGCATAATATTTTGGGGTAACTCAAGCAACTGGCGTGATGTCTTTGGAATGCAAAAAAAATGTATTCGTGCTATAGTAGGTTTACAGTCATGGGAAAGTTGTAAACCTTTCTTTAAAAACTTAGGAATATTACCAGTTCCCTCTCTATACATTCTGGAATGCCTATTGTTTGTTAAAAAATATACCAGCCGCTTTAATAAACGCCAAATTAATCTCGCACTAAATTTGCGCCAGAGAAGTGGCTATTCAGCTCCGCGATCTAGATGTGCCTTATTTAGAAAGAGCATATTTCGCATGGCAATCAAGTTATTTAACAAGTTACCAGAATCTGTCCAATCGTTGCCAGATCGAATTTTTTACAAGAAAATTAGGCAAAAGTTGAAAGAAAAATACTATTATGACACACAAGAATTTTTAAATGACTCAGAAATGTAATAATACCTGTGACTAGTGACGCAACAATAAGAAGCCTAATCCATTTTTTAGATTTTGACATAACTTAAGTAACCTGATTTCCTTGCATGTGATTTAATTTCTATTTGATTCGATTAATTTATTTGTGTTAATTTGTAATATAATTTTATTTGTCAGGCCGATTATATTCGTAAAACTGTATTTGATGTGACCTAAATTGACTATATTTTATTTTATTTTATTTGATCTTCTGTATTAATTTTAATTTAATTTATTCTGTAAAGCTTATTATAATTCTTTTTTTACAACTAATTGTGCATGCGTAGTTCTGCTGTGGTTGTCGTTTGGTGCAACCCTCCTAAATATTTGTACGCCTAAAATGGCAAAAAGTGGAGAAACTCATTTTATTATGTCACCTATACTTGTACCACCTACTTTTATCAAATAAATGATTGATTGATTGATTGATTGATTGAAAGAAACTATTAGTATAGATGATTATATATAAAACATAGATTACATGGCTGTATACGTATTTCCATTGATATGTACCTCATTTGGATTAGCTAGAACAAAAAAAAATTACTTTTAACCCAAGGGTCGCGATGAGTCACTTTCAACCCTATATCCAGATAATCAATGACCCCCTTTCAAAGTATGAGAGATGAAAAATCATTAATAAGCTTCCGAAGAATATATTCATGACCGAGGATGTTCATGATTTTAAAAAACAACTTTTTTACTTTTTGGCGGATAAGGCCTACTATTCAATAGAGGAGTATATGCATGATAGTTTAATCTAACTAATATTATAAATGCGAAAGTATGGATGCATGGATGGATGTTTGTTTGTTACTCAATCACACCAGAATGGCTCAACGGATCTGGATGAAATTCGGCACTTAGATAGAGAAAAGTCTGGAATAGCACATAGGCTGCTTTTTATCCCGCAAAATTGCGTAGTTCCCGCGGGATAGCGATAAACGAATTCTTTGCAGACGAAGTCGCTGGCAACAGCTAGTATGTTTAATATGTTTTTAGACGGTATATCGGTTTAGTGCATGACGTGAATGTACCTGCCTGCAAGATATTTGCACGCCCTTGGGCGCAGCATAGTGATACAAATCTACAATTATTTAACCTGTTTGACAAATAAATTATTTGTAAATAAATAAATAAAATAAATAAATATCTTGGGACAATTGACACCCACTGACCTAGTCCCAAACTAAGCAAAGCTTGTGATATGGGCACTAGACAACGGATAAACATACTTATATAGATAAATACATACTTAAATACATATCAAACATCCAAGACTTGAGAACAAACATTCGTATTTTTCATACAAATATCTGCCCTGACCGGGGATCGAACCCGGGACCTCAAGCTTCATAGTCAGGTATTTGTATTTGTATTTTATCAAATCTATACATACATGGATCAACTCCCTTATTCATAAACGCTCTATAAGCTTCTGCTAACTTAGCAATCGTTTGTCCTTATCTGTGAAAGGTAAATGTCAAAGTGACAGATAAGGACAAACGATTGTTGAGTTAGCAGATGCCTAGAGAGCTTATGAATAAGGGGGCAAGTCTATATCCCTTACGGGGTAGACAAAACCTAAGGTATCAAGAGCTAAAGGCCACGTTCAGCGTGAATGTGGGGGTATTGGAAAGGGGAATCAAAATAGTGATAAGTTGCTAGCCGCATCGTTATGCCTCATAAAAAATCACATTTCTGTTTGTTAACCAGTTAATTAACTAATCTTCACTACACAGTATAATACAGTTGATTTCCGCTTTCTGTACCTATCAATGCTTAGAGCTTTAAAACTACGCAACGGATTTTGATTCAAGAGGTGGGCAGAAGTTAGTTTAAGTATAGAAGCCTCGCGTGCTCTCGGCCTTTTCACGCTACTCGTCCGGCAATCAGCATCCTGCATGCTAGCTTACCTCTATAAGCAGTTCGTTGTCTTTGAAGGCTTTCGCTAGTGTTTTCGCCCCTTTACTCTTCAGTAGGCAGTCTCCAAAGTTGATAGCTTTCAGATTTTTTAACCTAAAAAATAACAAAAACATCAATTTATTCACGCAAAGGTTGACTGGAAGAGATCCCTTAAATGGATAAGTCCGCCTTTGTGCATGTATTTTAGTGTTTGTCAATTGTTTTTGTCTAGTTTACATATATATACATACATTTATAGACAAGAGATAAATTAAGACTATCACCATCCACCATCATAGACTCTAGGTTGGCAACGCATCTGCAATCCCTACGGGGTTGCGGGTGTCTATGGGCAGTGGTGATCGCTTACCATCAGGTGACCCACTTGCTGGTTTCCCTTCCTATTGACATAAAAAAAAACCCAAATCAAATGAATAAAGAAAGAAAGAATACAAAATATCAAATGAATCAAGAAATTTTTTATTTCTTAATTTTTATGTTTACTTTTACGGTTTTACCGTTAGAAATTTAATTTCTAAACGACACTGAAAATTAGAACACATAGAAAAATCCGAAAAGTAAAGCTATGGCCGGGAATCGAACCCGGGTCCTCGTCATTCCGTGACGCGTGCTATACCCCTACACCACCCATAGCAGGTTACCCATAGCAGGTTACCTGCTATGGGTGGTGTAGGGGTATAGCACGCGTCACGGAATGACGAGGACCCGGGTTCGATTCCCGGCCATAGCTTTACTTTTCGGATTTTTCTATGTGTTCTAATTTTCAGTGTCGTTTAGAAAAGAAAGAATACATTTAATTCCTTTTTGCAAGACACACAAATATACACGCAACTTCATAGAAAAGGAAAAAAAGTGCCGGCAGAAATGAAAACTACACACACGCACACTCGCGCAAGAAGAAAAAAAAGAATAAGAAAAAAAAACTTTTTGTCTACACGAGATTCGAACTGGTGACCTGAGAGAACGCAGTGTTATTCCACCCCTTATACCACTAGGCCAACCGCACATACACTTCAAGAACCGAACGCGACTCTAGCTTCATTCGTATTTCAAAACAAGCTCTTAGAGGATCAGATATACTAGTACTTAAACTCTCCCTCCGTCTTACGCCTGACGTGAGTTTAACATTTTTTACCCATCCCAAAAGTGCTCAACACCGGTAAAGATGTTTTCACTTCAAAAACACATACATGAAAAATAGAGGTGCCTAGATTTCAAACCCTTACTTACCTCGGTAGGTATATACCTCTATAGCCGTGGTAGCCTACTGGTTTGACCTGTGGCCTCTCAAGCAGAGGGTCGCGGGTTCGAATCCCGGGCTCGCACCTCTGAGTTTTTCAGAATGTGCGAAATTACATTTGAAATTTACTACGAGCTTTTCGGTGAAGGAAAACATAGTGATGCAACCGGACCAATCCCAATAAGGCTTAGTTACCCTGGGTTGGAAGGTCAGATGGCAGTCGCTTCTGTTTATTAACGTTTATTAACGACGCGGTTGGCCTAGTTGGTAGTGACCCTGCCTGCGAAGCAAGCGTCCCGGGTTCGAATCCTGGTAAAGGCATATATTTGTGTGATGAGCACGAATATTTGTTCCTGAGTTATGGATGTTTTCTATCTATATAAGTATGTATTTCTCTATATAAGTATGTATATCGTTGTCTAGTACCCATAACACAAGCCTTGCTAGTGCTTACTTTGGGACTAGGTCAATTTGTGTTAATTGTTCCCTAATATTTATATTTATACTAGCTGACCCGGCGAACTTCGTACCGCCTAACAGTCAATGAATGTCGTGTTACCTTTTAGCTGAACTAATTTAGGCTTTGATGAACGTATACAAAATAAAAATACAGATAGATATAACTTATAGCTTTTTATAGTTAGTTTAAATTTAGTTTTTAATTTAATCTTAGTTTAATTTGTTTTTTGTAAATATTTATTGGTTGAAATAAAATGCCGTATTTGATATTTCTAATGATAGATATAAAAAAGTATTTTATTATGATAAATAATACATACAAAAAGAGAAAATAAAAATAAAGTTATGAACGCACGCGTAAATGTTAACCATTTGTCATTATTTCTGAACGCATGCATAAATGTCAATCACAGTATTTGACAGGTACGAAACAAAGGGAACATAATTAAATGGAAAATGATTCATTTTCATAATTATGTATTCGTCAAGTTTTCATTATTTTTAAAATGTATTCTGCTATTCAGGGCGGAGACAAATCCAACGAAACAAAAACCATGAAAATTGATCCAGCCGATCTCGAGTTATAAGTGTTGTAACAAACCCGTCTTTGTTTTATATATATAGATTATTTATATTTATATTCTGTAAAAACTAGTGCCTACGCCAAATCTTGGGATTAGGTTGTCAAAGCGGACCCCAGACTCACTGAGACGTGGCAAATGCCGGGAAAAACGCTAGGGAAATGATGATTTACCTCGGTAGGGCTTCGGCGACGGCGGCGGCGCCCTTCGGTCCGATAGTGTTGTCGTTGAGATTAAGACAACTCAGCTGAGGGTTCTCTTTGAAGGCGTCCGACAGCGCCGTTATGCCAACGTGGTAAATACCGTTCTGTGGCATCGCCACTTCTTCTAGCGATCCCATTTTCTGTAACAACACACTAACTATGTATCTATACAATACAATACAATAACTCTTTATTGAACACCACATACAGGGTGTATCAGATACCCCCTAACAATAATCCACTGGGGTATATAACCATAGCTATAGAAACTAAAAAAAATATTAAACAAAAATTGGAGTAAACTTTTTTCTATAGGAATGGTAGTATTAACTGTAATCATTCCTATAGAAAAAATATTAAAAAAAAAAACCTCAAAATTTTTTTTAAATATTTTTTTTAGCTTCTATAGCTATGATTATATACCCCAGTGGACTATGAACACAAAATATTTACCTTGCTACTCCGCTACTTACGTGCAAGATAACCAAGCTTGTGCGAAATATATACGTTTTGCATGCAAGCCCTCCCACCACTACTGCCACACAAAACGCACACAAATCCCACAAACTTAATTAATCCTATCACCACACAAACACTGACGCGCGTTTCGATCCCTCTACGGGATCATTCTCAAAGTCAAAATGAAAAAAAAAAATCCCGAAATCCCGATCCCGTAAAGGGATCGAAACGCGCGTCAGTGTTTGTGTGGTGATAGGATTAATTAAGTTTGTGGGATTTGTGTGCGTTTTGTGTGGCAGTAGTGGTGGGAGGGCTTGCATGCAAAACGTATATATTTCGCACAAGCTTGGTTATCTTGCACGTAAGTAGCGGAGTAGCAAGGTAAATATTTTGTGTTCATTGAAATGGACCTCCGCAAAGTAACGCCTGATTCAATAAAATATCCAGTGGATTATTGTTAGGGGGTGTCTGATAAACCCTGTATAACAATCAAAACAGAAAAAATATATACAGAAGTAATAAGGTAACAATAGGCGGGCTTATCGCTACATAGATCTCTACCAGGCAACCATAACGGACTGGAAAGAACAGATCCGAGCAGGTGGTGCAATTTCGAATATATAACAACACTATATAACATTAAAACATATTAATACTAGTCTGCAAAGAATTGGTATATTCGCTATCCCTCGGGAATATCCCGGAATAAAAAGTAGCCTATGTGCTATTCTAGACTTTTCTCTATGCGCCGAATTTCGTTTCGTTCGTTTCGGTCAAGCATGAAGTATGCGTTTTGCAACTTTTATGTGTTCCTCTAAATATGCCGCCGAGTATATTTACAGGTACAAAAAGATGTACAAGGGCGAACTTATTACTTACTTTTTTTTACTTTTTCTGTGTGTCTACTCTTGCTTAATACCTATGTCCTGTCAATCGTTCAAAGGTTAACTGGAAGAGATCCCTTTAGGGATAAGTTCGCCTTTGTGCATTCGTGTTTTCCTGTATTCATCTTTTTCATGTGTTTTATGTACAATAAAGAGTTTTACATACATACATACATACATACTTATCTCTCGAAGGTATCTCTTTCAGTTAATTTTTGATCGATTGACAGGACAACAGAAACCAGAGCAGACAACAAAAGAAGCAAAATAACGAAATAAGTTTTTCAAAAACTTCATTTTTAATCAAACCTTTGCTGAATGTACTTTTTTAAAGGTATTTCAAAACCGGTTCTGATCCCTGCTTAATACCAAACATACCTTAAACACTTGCGCCAGGGCAGTAGCGCCATCATTTTCCAGCCGATTCCTGCCCGCTATAAACACCCGCAACTTCGGAGGCCTGGACGAGAGCGCTTTCGCCAAAAGCCGGGCTCCGGTGATGCCCAAACCGTTGTTGTTCAGACGGAGCTCCTGACAAACAGACATTGAAATATATGAAAATGTCAAATGAATCAAGAAATTTATTCCTTGATTTTTTGTTTACTTTACGGTTTTACCGTTAGAAATTTAATTTCTAAACGACACTGAAAATTAGAACACATAGAAAAATTCCGAAAAGCAAAGCTATGGCCGTGAATCGAACCCGGATCCTCGTCATTCCGTGACGCGTGCTATACCTCTACACCACCCATAGCAGGTAAAAGTAAAGCTATGGCCGGGAATCGAACCCGGGTCCCTGCTATGGGTGGTGTAGGGGTATAGCACGTGTCACGGAAATACGAGGACCCGGGTTCGATTCCCGGCCATAGCTTTACTTTTCGGATTTTTCTATGTGTTCTAATTTTCAGTGTCGTTTAGAAAATTGAAATATATAATTACACAAAAACGGTCGAAACGTGTTAGTAGCGAGAGTCCGCTTGATGGAGGCCGCTCAATCGATCTTTGCTTTACGGTGCTCTTTGGAGGCCTAGTTCAGCAGTAGTCTTTTGGCTAATCATCATAATCCCTAGCGTTTTTCCTGGCATTTGCCACGGCTCAGTGAGCCTGGGGTCCGCTTTGACAAGCTAATCTCAAGATTTGGCGTAGGCACTAGTTTTTACAGAAGCGACTGCCATCTGACCTTCCAACCCAGAAGGGTAAGGGCCTTATTGGGATTGGTCCGATTCCTTCACCGAAAAGCTCGTGGTAAACTTCAAATGTAATTTCGCAAATAAATTCCGAAAAACTCAGAGATGCGAGCCCGGGATTCGAACCCGCGAGTCCCGCGACCCTCTGCTTGAGGCCCCAGGTCAAACCACTAGGCTACCACGGCTTAGTAGTCTTTTGTCTAGTGATAATGTTAAAATCTACTTTCATATTCATATCATTTATTCATTGTTTATGTCATGTACATATAGTTAAAAATGTGTGTGATGTGTGTGTGACTTTTAGCCGAGGCATCTCCTCCTCTGGCGTTCTTGAGTGGAGACCGAGATTCAGCAAGCGCAGTGTGGGACTGTGACACTCCTCAGCAAGATGGAGCGACGATTTGCATTGTGTGGACAGCCATCAACTGAAGTGCCGCTGACACTGAATAAATCATCTGAATGTGACCGGTATAAGCATGCTAGAGAGAAGTACCTGGAGAACCTAAACATGCATAATGGTGGAGTAAACGTTTTGCTGGCTTGCCCTTCGTCGGACAAAGCTCTTAGGATATATAAATTAGTGCAGAATGCCTTCATAACCAGAGCATATGGCTCTGGGGGAAGGGATGCTGCATGAATGTTGATCTCCGATCCTCTTGAGTCCTCCCCTGAGGCTGACATAGTCACCCCTGTGTAGTAAAGCCTCTTTAAAATATATGATTAAAAAAAAAACATCTGTAATAGATGTAGAGGCCTAGATGATAATGATAAGCCAGGCACCAACCTCCAGTTCAGAGCAGACGTCGCTCTGCAGCAGCTTGGCGAGCCCCTCCACGCCTATGGGACCGAACGCGTTGTCGCTCAGGTCCAACACCTTGAGCCGGGCGCCTGCCGCTATCATGCCGTCGCCTAGGGCTTTCTGGTAACAAGGTAGACACACAGCCTATCAGCACAGAATCCTACTACATCTAACTATATCTAACTAATATTATAAATGCGCATAGCTGGCAACAGCTAGTAATATTATAAATGTGAAAATTTGTGATGATGTGACGATGTGAGCGAGTGAGTGTGTATGTTTGTTCCTTCTTCATGCTAAAACGACTAGACGGATTTGGTTAAAATTTGGAACGAAGATAGCTGTTACCCTAGATTAAAACATAGGCTACTTTTTATCCCGAAAAATAGCACAGTTCCCGGGGGATAGCCATAAACATGTCAATTGTTAATTCTAGGCAGACGAAGTCGCGGGCAGAAGCTAGTAAGTAATAGTACTAATGTACAGAAGGCTCTCTCTCTGGAGTTGATAAAATAAATAAAAACTCTAGCCGCGTACACATAACGCACAATCTAGCTCACTCCTGTTATATTTACCTGCAGCAATAATAGCCTACAGCCCCACTCCATTACATTTTTTCTCCCTTTAGATGACGCAAGCCCTAATCTGAAAATCTCTACTCACCAAAGCAGGTGGTATCTCGGTCTTCATACGTCCGGTGAACATATCCGACCAGCGAGCCACCTTGAGCTCCGGATGGGACTCCAGGGCTCTCGCGATGGCCTCGGCCGCGGCCACGCCGAGCGTGTTGCCCGTTAGTGTGAGATAGTAGAGGTCCGGGCATGCTGATATAGCTGCTATAATGTCTTTAGCTGTAATGAAATGAAATGAAATTATTTATTTCAGATAAAAATTAATTAAATAATCCATATCCATATAATATAATGTTAGTAACAATAAGACTTAATATTTAGGTTAGTAAAACATGAAATGCTCGTTGGATTTAACATGTACGGACATCCAATGAGCAATAATAGGACTATCGGTCCTCGCTGCCACCACCTTCAGGAGAGAGTTGGAGCTGCGCCGCACGCGCTCCCACAGGGACGCCACGCGCTTGCGCAGCACAGCCTGGAAGCCGCTCGTGTTCCACGCAGCGAACATCCCCGATGCGCTGCAGCGCCAGGGCAGCCCCAACAATCCCCTGAAGGCGTTGTTGTACTGGACGCGCAGAGCATTGTAGGTTTTATTGGTGTAATTGCTCCACAGGCTGCACGTGTACAAAGTTTGGCAGTAAGTTTTGAAGAGAGTGATTTTCACCTCTCGAGAGCAGCGTGCAAACCTGCGTGAAAGCATATTTCCCCTAACTGACAATGCTCTGCGCTCCCTTTCCAAGTCGACATCATCCTTTAGGGTGTCTGTGACCCAATGACCCAAATATTTAAATTTAGTGACCACCTGAAGAGGAGAACCGCTAAGAACGATTGGCGGAATTGGGTACGTCTTAGTGCCAGATTTGAAGACTAGTATCTCACTCTTTTTGACATTATATTTGAGTCCATGGGACACAGCAAATCTATCGCAAATAGCGAGCGATGTAATGAAAATTCAAATTTTTTTGTAAAGTGAAAACTTCTTTACGGCGTTGAGCACTTTTTCATAGACGTAAGACGGAGAGATAGTTTAAGTACCAGGATATCAGATTCTCTAAGAGCTTATTTTGAAATAATCTAACTTAATATTATAAATGCGAAAGTATGGATGGATGGATGGATGGATGTTTGTTTGTTACTCAATCACACCAGAACGGCCCAATGGATCTGGATGAAATTTGGCACATAGATAGAGAAAAGTCTGGAATAGCACATAGGCTACATTTTATCCCGGAAAATTGTGTAGTTCCCGCGGGATAGCGATAAACAAATTCTTTGCAGACGAAGTCGCTGGCAACAGCTAGTGAATTAATAATTCGCATAGCTCATGGCAAGTTCCAAATGTAATCCAACAGTCTCCAAAGAAAATGCCAACTAACATTATAAATGAAAAAGTAACTTGAAATTTGGTATACAGATGTACGAGTCCCGAGAAAGAATGCAGGATAGTTTTTATCCCAGAAAATTGCAGTTCCCGCGGGATAGCGATTCTGTGCAGACGGAGTCGCAGGCAACAGCTAGTTAGAAATTTAATTTCTAAACGACACTGAAAATTAAGACACGTAGAAAAATCCGAAAAGTAAAGCTATGGCCGGGAATCGAACCCGTGTCCTCGTCATTCCGTGACGCGTGCTATACCCCTACACCCATAGCAGGTGAGTAAGCCTTCGAATTTTTCTATCTGTTACCAACTGTCACGTGACTTTGTTACGATGCGAATATTTGTCGCTAAGCGTCCTCTGTTTGAATGATGTGTCTGTACGACACAATTACAAACTCCCGTGGAACATGTACTGCTCACCAGGGACGAGAGAAGGCGCTGTTTTTCAAATGATAGGAAATATCAAATGAATCAAGAAATTTTACTTCTTGTTTTTTAATGTTTACTTTTTACATTTTACCGTTAGAAATTTAATTTCTAAACGACACTGAAAATTAGAACACAGAAAAATCCGAAAAGTAAAGCTATGTGGCCGGGAATCGAACCCGTGTCCTCGTCATTCCGTGACGCGCACACACACAGCAGCAGTGCAGTGGGTAACACCTAATTACCCATATATCCATACATATTTATGAGGGGCAATTTTTTTGCCCCTGAGCATATAATAGGTAAACAAACATTTTCTTCATAACTTAAGCTATTATTACAGTATCAAATGATAAGAAAGCATGATCAATAGAACAATAAATGAATATGAATATGATCGTAAATGGAACCATAACAATGAAGTTAGAAGCAAACTTTCATGTCGGTGTAGGTATAGTAAGTATACAATCCAATTTATTAGCTTTTCAGTTCAAAGATTTTTACATATTTTGTCAACTTAAAAAGCCTTGTCTCTGTATGCATAAGCTATTGAAATTTCGCTTCGGAATTCTACAATCTTATAACGTAAGGTAGATTTCAGATACGCGCCAGAATTAAATAAATTAAAACAATAAAACACGTGATACAACGAAAAGAGGTTAGGATGCAAACAATAAAGCAAATATGGTATTTAAAAACGTATATTCAAGGCATGGGATATGCTTCGATGTGCCTCGGAAAAGTAAATAGACCACAAATCAAATAATATAAACTGACGCCGACTTACCATCATTTTCGGTGTCTAATTTTAGAGACTTCCCGGTAAAATCGACACCACTTTGAGTTTTATTTGTTTCATTTAAAGCTGTAGCGAAAGTTTTCAAGTCAAATGTAGCCATTTCGCCTTTGATTATCAATAAATAAGTTAAAAATCAATAAAATAATGGTAGCAATACACGCAAATTCATTTAACGGATATTTTTTAATTTTTTTGACAAGTTGACAGGGAGCCGATAATGTACGCTGGGGAATGCGCGGCCAGTATTTCGCGACCCATAAATTTTGGATTCGGATTATCGTGTCGTACATTATTTAGTTGAGCATTATTCGGCTGTACAAGTCTCTGCACAGCTGGTTAATGTACGACCTGTTTATGTACGACGAGACAATCGGAATCCAATCGAATCAAATGACCATAGACAATTTTTTTTTCTATCATCATTGTCAAACGGCCTAGTGCGGTATTCTATCGATATTGGCGTGCTCACTTTTATTTACAATTTATTTAGTCCTTTTTTTTAGCTTTTTCCGTATAGAAAAGAAAAAGAGAACTGAGCACATACAGCTACCTCTAATCTAAAAAATAAATAAGTAAGTCGTGTCTTTGTCAGGTTTATCCAGGTACGTAAAACAAAAGTAAACAAATGTATCGTATTTTTCATTCGGTTCATAAATAAGTACATGGAAAAACAGAACTGGTTTTTTTTTTTTTTTAAAGTACTATGAGACACGTAAAATAAAATACATATAACGTACGGTACGGAGGTAGATTTTAAGATGTTTGGTTTAAAACTTATAAATAAAACTAGCTGTTGCCAGCGACTTCGTCTGCAAAGATTTCTTTTATCGCTATCCCGCGGGAACTAAGCAATTTTCCGGGATAAAAAGTAGCCTATGTGCTATTCCAGACTTTTCTCTATCAATGTGCCGAATTTCATCCAGATCCGTTGGGCCGTTCTGGCGTGATTGAGTAACAAACAAACATCCATCCATCCATCCATCTATCTATCCATCCATCCATACTTTTGCATTTATAATATTAGTTAGATAAAAAAAGAGAAACGAGGTAAAATGAAATCTGTAATCGAATTACTTAAACCCTGCAAGGAAAACCAATGATATATTACTCTTTTTATATATACAATATCATTGAGGAAAACTGGAAAACAGATTGTTTAGAAATAAAACCACAATACCGTGCTTTATGGCTTTACATGCACATTTCGATACTTCTCGGGCCGTGGGCCGTGTGTGAGTTCACTTAATTAATAATACGCTCCTACAATTCTTAGTGACGTGTTGGTGGTCAAGGAGGAGGTGAGGTGAGTGACTTTTTGACACTTGAAACTGATAGTGGAGGAGCGTCGTTTCTACAAATATTCATGCACACAATATCTGGAACACGTGTGGGGGGGTTACTTTACACTTAAAATGAAAGTTTGCAAAGAGTCCTTCAAGTATGTGGGACAGGATCTAGGCTTAGTAGAAAAATTCATGCACGCAGTATACTTATTATCTTTCTGTGAGGTAACTTTTTGGGTGCTTCATTACATCATTTTCGTTCAGTTTTTTTTTTCAGTCAGTTTCATGCTATTAATTGTTAACTTACTTTGTGTTCATAATGGAAAAAACGATACTTTTGTTCACACAGTTTTTTTTTTATATTAAAGCCAACAAATGGACATGCGGTCCACCTGATGCTAAGTGATCACCGCCACTATTAAACACCTACAGTACCATAAGGACTGCTGGTGCGTTGCCGACCTTGCAAATAGTGGTACTCGACTTTTATAGTTATAGGCCCCCATGTTATATTATAACAAGTAGGGAAAACCTCAGCCGCCTCAAATTCATTGTGGAACTACTTAATTGTCTTATGGGACGGCTTAGGTCTTTTCGATTTTAGGTAAGAAAAGCGTTTTCAGTTGATTTTCTTCAAAAATACTGACAGATTTAGGCAATGTAGAGCGCTGTAAAGCACTTAGAGAGATAGGGTAACGTGGGAAATGAGCAATAGGTAGGTAGTAAGTAGGTAATATAGTAATAATAATAAGTGAGCCACGGCCCACGATGGACCAGAGGACAGCAGATTCGTTGGCAAGCCGGATTGATGTACACATTTAAGTACCTAATACCTACTAGTTAGCTGTTGCCCGCGATTTCGTCAAATAGGTACCTTTACAAAATAAGTACCAGTTGCTTCTCTTCCCGCCCAGATGGTAAAAGCCCATCGATCGAGGGAATGGGCGAAAATCTTAGGAATCATTATAGGTATTTTCAGCAGTGCGGCTAGCAACCCATCATTGTTATGATTCCCCTCTTGCACCTACCTATACGCCCACAATCATGCTAAACGTTGGCCTTGCTACCCCGTAAGGGATATAGACGTGATTTGTGTGCGTAATACCGAGAGAGAAGAAGAAATCGTCAGTGAATTAAATGGATTAACGGATAGGTAGGTACATACCTAGGCAGTTTACACGATGGAAACTTCACAAAGGATGTTTTTTATCCCGGCAAAACTGCTAAGTTAAACGTAGGTACCCGCGGGATAACGATTTTAAACGAATTCTTATATAGGTATTTGTGGGTTCACGTGTTTGTGCAAATGAGGCTTAAAATCAGGCTAGTTTTTAGGGTTCTGAACCCAATGGGTAAAAACGGGACCCAATTACTAAGACTTCGCAGTCTATCTGTTACCAGGCTGTACCTATCTCAGGAACCAACCGTGATAACTAGACAGGTGAAATTTTTGATAATGATGTACTTACTTACCTATCTCTTTTGCCGCTATAACAAAAAGTAGCTACTAGAAATATAACTTTTTATGTCTCTCTGTCTATGTAAGTAACTAATATAAACTGATCTCACACTGCCTACATATTCCTTGAGAGTAGTGCTCTTCTAAGACTGGATTTTATATGCACTTGCTGAATTTGTACGGAACCCTCAGTTCGTGAGTCCGACTCGCCCTTGGTCAGTTTTTATATTTTAGTAAACTTCATAAACTGAGCAACGGTGGGGATTTGAGCATCCCAGAGCAGATCGACGTTGCGCTCGTACCATCGGGCCCCGAAGATGCGTCTAAGCGTGCGGTTTTGAAGAACCTGTAGAGAATAAAGAGAGAGACGTGAGCGAAAACTACACTAGCATAAGTAAATTAAGTAAATACTGGACGGATACAAGTCTTGTAGAGGGTGGACTTTTTTCTTTCTTTCTAACTAACTGACTAAGTATTGCTGTTACTGTTAGGTTAGCCTGAGACGGCTTTTACAGCTTACCGGAGAGAGGGCGAGCCGCCAGCCGGGCAGCTCAGCAAGGGGAGCACGCACGGGCGATCATCGCATCCGCGGGGAGAACCAATGGGAAGCCAGGAAGGAATCGTGTATTGTTGAGAGGGGATAGTGTGTGTGTAAGTTCGTGTTACTGTATAGTGTGAACTAAATGATGCATTTATTTATACTTAAATCTTAATATCTAATTACAATTGGCACATAAATCAACCAGTAAAATAATCAAACAAATTAACAATAGGATTAAATAATAAACTAAACAAAAACAAAACAATCTACTTCTATGTAACTATATCCTACTTCCTACTAATATTATAAATGCGAAAGTTTGTGAGAATGTAGGTATGGATGTTTGTTACTCTTTCACGCCAGAACGGCTTAACGGATCTGTATAAAATT
Organism: Pandemis heparana; assembly: GCA_963854515.1. Classification (NCBI taxonomy): domain Eukaryota; kingdom Metazoa; phylum Arthropoda; class Insecta; order Lepidoptera; family Tortricidae; genus Pandemis; species Pandemis heparana. Next base: position 1,324,196 of record OY978033.1, read on the forward strand.
TGGAACAAAGATAGATGGTCTGGAATAACACATACCTAGGCTACTTTTTATTCCGGAAAATTGCGTAGTTCCCGCAGGATAGCGATAAACGAATTCATTGCAGACGAAATCGCGGGCAACAGCTAGTTTACCTACTATCAAGGATTTTATTTCGTGTGATGAAGAGATATATAATCACTAAGTTCATGGCCAAAGGCCAATGTTCTTAATAAATAGGTAGATATTGTATAGTACGGGGTCATCCGTAAATTAGGTACCTAAGTACCAACGTCACACTTTTAGGGGGGGCTCTAGAAATCATGAAATTGGTGTAACGTACTTTATGGAAGGCCCCTACAAAAATAATAAGTATAAAAAATCCTATACTTGTCTTTAAAGTATTATTAATATTCACTAATTCTGCCACCAAGCGTGCGCCTTTGAGTAAGACAGCGCGTGAAATTACTGGCACATGAGGTACGAGTACGTAAGTACTTACCTATTCCATCTTATAGCCCTCTATCGAGATCTGCAATCCTATGGCATTGCATTGCATGTGTCCATTGATGGTGGTATTTACCTACTACCAGGTGATCCACTTGCTCGTCTGCCACTTCATAAAAAACTGTGCAAAAAGTAATGATATGCTATCAAAAACAAAGTTCAATATAACGAAGAACTAAGCAGAAAATCCTACAATTTCTCTTAGGCTGTAATTCAAGTCAAGTTCAAGATTTAACGTTTTATACTAAAGAATCAAAATTTTTGAAAAGTAACAGGCACATTATATTTAATTTTAATATACTCGAAGTACCTAGGTACCTAACAAACAAACTCACATTCGCGATTACAATACATATTAGTTTACTCTTTCACGCTAGAGCGGCTGAACACATCTCGATGAAATTTGGCACAAAGATACTTAGATAGATTAGGTACAGTCACCAGCATAAATATGTGATCATTTTTGTACCTTGTCGCTTTCAGTCGTTACATGATTTCGTATGGCTTTTCAAACATGACTTTAAAGTGACAAGGTACAAAAGTGATCACTTATTTATGCTGGTGACTGTACCTATAATCTGGAATAGAACATAAGCTATAAGTATTTTAGTTCGGAAAAATTTCGCAATTCCTAGTAGGTACCTAAGATAGCCGGTGAAATTACTGGCGCATTTAGCCCTCTGGGCTGGCAACGCATCTGAAATCCTTTAGTGTTGCGGGTGTCCAGGGGTAGTGTTGCTCACTTACCATCAGGTGACTCACTTGCTCGTTTTCCTTCCTTGTAGTCCTACTAATATTATAAATGCGAAAGTTTGTGACGATGTGATGATGTGACGATGTGAGTGAGTGTGTATGTTTGTTCCTTCTTCACGCTAAAACGACTGGACGGATTTGGATAAATTTTGGAACGAAGATAGCTGGTACCCTAGATTGAAACAAAGGCTACTTTTTATCCCGGAAAATTGCATAGTTCCCGGGCGGGGGATAGCGATAAACATGTCAATTGCTAATTCTACGCGGACGAAGTCGCGGGCAGAAGCTAGTAGATAATAAAAGTTAGGTAAAACACTCAAACCTCTTTATTTTCTATCTAATGGAAATTTCGCAAAATCCTGAATAGTTGAATAGTTTTTTATACGATAAGGGTTTTATATGATAAGGCAAACTAGCAAGTGGGTCACCTGATGGCAAGCGAGCACCACCACCCATTGACACCCGTAACACTAGATGATTGCAGATGCGTTGCCCGTCTAGAGGGCTAAGATCAGTGCTAGGATAGAATACCTCTTGTGTCAGCTTCTGTGTGCCAGTAATTTCACCGTTTGTCTTACTCCACGTTTTTCAGCTCAGTACAGCGATGTTATAATTATACCCTACTTGTGGGTAACTATGCCAAATTTGAAGACTACTTACCTAGTAATTTAGTTACAAACGGATAGGAATTAAAAAAAAAGTTTATTTTTCAAATAGGACGCCAGGGGCTCTTTTACATGTCTTTTTTAGGGTTCCGTACCCAAAGAGTAAAAACCTAAGAGTTAGAAACCCTATTCGTGAGGCTCCGCTCTGTCTGCCCGTCCGTCCGTCACCAGGCTGTCTCATGAACCGTGATAGCTAGACAGTTGAAATTTTCACAGATGAATGTACTTAGGTATTTCTGTTGCCGCTATAACAACAAATACTAAAAACCAGAATAATGTATGTATATATCAGTGACTACAGTGACCAATAAAAGTGACCCCATACTGCGTACATTTTGCTTTGGAACAGGGCTCTGCTTACAGTGCAATGGGTTATTGATATTAATAGATAAACTAGCTGTTGCCAGCGACTTCGTCTGCAAAGAATTCGTTTAGCGCTGTCCCGCGGGAACAACGCAATTTTCCGGGATAAAAAGTAGCCTATGTGCTATTCAAGACTTTTCTCTATCTATGTGCCGAATTTCATCCAGATCCGTTGGGCCGTTCTGCCGTGATTGAGTAACAAAGAAACATCCATCCATCCATCCATCCATACTTTCGCATTTATAATATTAGTTAGATATGGTACGGAACCCTTCGTGCGCGAGTCCGACTCGCACTTGGCAGATTTGTTTTAAACTACTATCATTGCCAAGATGAATGCGTCGCAAGAAACTTGGCAGTCATTTTTTTCAGAAAGAATATAGGTACTTATCGAAGTAAATGTATACCTACTTACCTAGTACCTAAGATAGCAGTTAAGATTCCTTGCATGCCAAATTTCAAGACTAAAAATATAACCTACATAGGTAGACAGAGAAACCTACACTTTACAGTGAACATATTGTTACCTATATTTAGGTACCTACTTCCCTTAAATCCCTGTTATTCCCTATACCGTGGAAATGTTGAAAAAACAATTTTTAGTGCACCTTTGATACCTACTCAATGAATACCTACACATAAGTAGATACCTACATACATAGATTTGTGGTAATAGATCATCGAGGAAATAAACAGGTAGGTAGGTACTTAGGCGAAAATCTAAGGAATCACTGGTTATAGGCGATGCGGCTAGCAACCCATCACTATTTTGATTTTTTGATTTCCTTTTCCACCTATACGCCCACAACCATGCTAAACGTGGCCTTTAAGGTCCTGTTACCTTATGCTCTGTCTACCCCGTTAGGGATAACAACGTGATTTATGTATATGCTGTTGCCAGCGACTTCGTCTGCCAAGAATTCGTTTATCGCTATCCCGCGAGAACTACGCAATTTTCCGGGATAAAAAGTAGCCTATAGATGTGCTATTCCAGACTTTTCTCTATCTATGTGCCGAATTTCATCCAGATCCGTTGGGCCGTTCTGGCGTGATTGAGTAACAAACAAACAAATATCCATCCATCCATACTTTCGTATTTATAATATTAGTTAGATAGTTAGATTAGTTAGACAAGTAAGTAGGTACCTACTTATATTGTGTCTGCCAAATTTCAAGTCTGTTGGTTTAATAGAGTGGTACTGGTATTAGTAATCAATCTGTGTATTGTACCTATTGGAATTTCTTCATTTGTCCCATTTCAGATACCTACCGAATCGTCTGTTCAGACTGAGGCGAGTAAAATAACTCCAAAAGGGAGAACCACGTGCCCTTGAAAACAGCGACTTGCAATCGTCCGAAACTCCGAATTGGTCGGCCGTTTTGCATTTCCACGAATCGAGCCCCCGCCTGGCCCCCGCGCCGCGGAACACGAGGCGAACGACCCTTGTTGTACTGTAAACCTAACTACTTACACGAATATTTTGAACGATTTTTGAAAGTACGTACGTGTAGTTTAACTTCCAATAGGTAGTGAAAAATACGAGTAGGGGCAAAAGAAAATTACAGCTCTATAATCTGTATCTGTAGATACATAAAACTGTTCCGTTAGGTACTACAGTGACTGACAGACAACGCACAGCCTAAACCACTGGACCTAGAAACTTGAAATTTGGCACGCATATACCTTGAGTAGGTATCCCAGAGGAGCACTAAGAAGGGATTTTTCGAAATTCCCACGGGATATAGCATAAATGATGCTTCTCAGTAATTGTAATAACTACTCTTCAAATTCGGCACACAGTCGCCCCCGGAGAATAAAATCGTATTAGGTACTATGTTACGACAATTTTATTGTTTTTGCATTTTTGGCTTCTCCGTAACGTAATGCATCTAAGTAGTGCTTTTTTTTTCGTCTCATTTGTTTTCGCCATTAATACCGTAAAAATAGTTTAGTTTAGATTAGCAAACTATAAACCAAAATTCGGTAAAACATGGTTGCGATAGTTATCCTTGTAACAAAATGATTTCGCGGTTTTTCGTAAATAACCTTTACCATTATATTCGGGTGCAACTTAATAGCGGCACTTTGAGTAAGTGCCTGTAACACTGTTAAAAAAATGAATTAAAACATACAAACACCCTTAAAATCACCATTCATTTGATATATTACACGTTGGTAGTACGCAAGATATAAAGCAGAACCGGTTTTTTTATTTTTCCTGTAGATTACTTTTTTTTATGTGAATAGGAATGCAAACGAGCAAGCGGGTCACCTGATGGTAAGCGATTACCACTGCCCATAGACACCCGCAACCCCGGAGGGATTCCAGATGCGTTGCCAACCTAGAAGACTTAGATGAAATGCCTCTTGTGCCCGTGCTTACTCTCCACACCGGAACACAGCACTGCTGCTTAGCGGCAGGATTAGCGAGTACTTTTTCCTATACTTAACCATTTTATTCTGCGAGGACGACGACATGGTAGGTGATTGTAACACTCTAAAACATGATCTCTGGGAAAATGCAAAATTCCCGCGGGACAGATAAGCGCATTCAACTTCGGAGCTGTTTTTAAAAATTATTTCACTAATAGAAAGCCACAGTTTGTCTATAAAGTCGTGTCATTAAAAAGTGGCAATACTGTAGTGTCGTCCCTTTCTAATCTATAGGTAGGTAACTATAAGAAAACGGGACGACACTACAGTATTGCCACTTTTAATGCCACGACTTTATATGCAAACTTTACACTGATTCTGATTGACATTTAAGAATTTTTAAAATACCTAGGTCAAAACAGTTATTTCTATTTTCTATCCCGCGGGAACGTCTATAATACTGCATATCCGTGGTCGTCAAATTGCGGCCCGTGGCAAAGTAAATTGTTTCAAATAACGAAATAAGCTGAATATAAATGTATAAGTGTGCAAAGGCTCTTGGAGCGCCTTCACATACCTACTATTAGGCACCGAAGTGCTTAAACTATTAAATAAAATTGATTTTTATCTTTTAGCACTTTTAATCATTATCGTGACATCGACTAGAAAATACAGACTGACTGACATATAAAACAAAATTCGAAAAAGAATATAAAAACAATAAAAAACCATAAAAATCTATAAAAAAGGTTGGCTGTCGCCAACACCCAACACCTACTCTGCGGCCCGGCCCTGGAACTCACACTGTCATAGGTATGTGGCCCTTGGCCAGTAAAGTGTGACGACCGCTGCTCTATATCAATCAAAAAGTGTAGCTTTCTATAAGTGAAAGACTTTTTTAATCCACGCGTACGAAGTTGCGGGCAAAAGCTAGTTATACATTATAATCTTGTCAACTAAGTACAGACCTACCTACTTACTTAGTATAAAAAACTTGTAAGTTGTACTTGAGTACAGGTGGCGGCAAATAAGTAAAACGTAGAGGGGATATGCGCAGTATGAAAATGATGTTGTTTTTCATACTGTGCATATCCCCTCCACGTTTTACTTATTTGTCGCCACCTGTAAAATCATTCATAATATCATAGGTACCTACAACCTACAAGCCTGCCCGTATCGAGATTCGAACCCGGAACCTCTAGTCAATAATCACTAGGCTATCCGGTCGTCAATCGTCATTCGTCGTCACTATTTGTAAATTTCTATTCTACATAAAATGTTGATAAACAGTCGAAGAGCTCTATCTAAGTGATCTACACACCACACCCCTTACTGCCTTGGAAATAGGCGTGCGTTTGTAGATCATTTTGAGTTCTTCGAGTGTTTATCAACTTCTGATGCAGCTAGGTACCTAATTAGGTACGTCTTGTGTACCTATACCTACATAGATTAGCTTTCTATGAAATTAACAAGTCGCTAAGTCGAACTTTCAAGTTGACAGCTAAGTACTTACGTCTTATCGACATCGTTTCTTATGCTTATGACGTCCAAAGGATTTTCAATCTCAGGGTGGCAGACCACATAGGTAGCTATTTGGCAGACGGTTATACATATTATATTATAGACAGACTAAGTATAAAATCTCTTCAGAGAAATAAACGGATCAATCATGTATGAAAGTCAAGTTAGCTCGATTTGAAACAACACTGCTAATCTATGGATGGGTAGGTTTTACACTATGGATTCATGTAGGTAGGTACGTATTCGTTCGCACACGCAGAAGCCGCTACAAGCACCTTAACGACGGACCGGACCCTACCGCGTGCAGAACAGACAGCTAAATGTTCCCGTTGCAGCTACCTAACTGACAAATCAACATATCAATAAATCGATTGAACTGAAACCGGCCTACACTACAATATCGCCGACGCAGAGCAAGATACACATAACATAGGTACTGCTACAACTGCAACTACAAGCACCAGCAACAATCAAACTAAAACAAAACACATCAAATAACTTGAAATAACAAAACGCAGGAAACAACAACCCAACACCTACAAGCGACATCAGAAAAACTCGCCAAGGCCGCACCATCCGCCTGCCGAATGGGGAATCCTGTAGGTAGGTGATAAGATTGACGTTGACGTTGTTTCAAAGAAACGCGACCATCAAAAATGGTCGATGCTCTGAAAAGAACAGTTTGCTTTTCGATCTTCGTTTTTCAAGATCAGCAGCACTAATCATCATCTTCAACAAGCTCGAAGCAATCTTCGTTCGTCGTGTTCCCTCCCATTCCCATAATAGTAAGTAACGGAGCGCACGCAGCGAAGTCCGGAGCAACCACGGAGTAACAGCGTGTTGATACTTCGACGGCCGCGCGCAGAAAAGAACGAATTTTCGCCAGGGTTGCCAGATGTCAGCTAACTCAATTCGCCTAATTTTGACTACCGAGTAGCCTAAATCGCCTTATAGGTTTTTTTTTTTCAAGTAGCCTAATTCGCCTAACATTTTGAGCTAAGCAGCCTAGCCAGGTAAAGAAGAAATGTAAAAATATACAAGGTAAAGCAATCAATCAAAAAGATTCTGTGAAAGCAAGAATGCAAAAAATTTCGTATCCAAAAAAAGTCGTAACTTTTCTATATTTTGGCTGATTTGTTGTCTTTAAAATTCATTCCGCAAGGGAATAAGCGAAGGTTTTGCACCATACAGCCATTTTATTTTAAATGCATAATTACGTTTCGTTACAAGCCTTTTTGGAATTATGAAGGAATGATTCTATAAATTTGGGTAATCCTGAAATAGCCTAAATCGCCCGTAAATGTTTTCCTAGGTAGCCTAAATGGCTACTGGTAGCCGAACGAATTTTTTGGTCGCCATTTGACCCCCTAAGGTAGCCTAAATGGCCATAAGTCGCCTAATCTGGCACCACTGATTTTCGCCGCGTCCTATTTTATAGGCGAGCCGCGCGCGCCGCATGAGAGCGTGCGCGAGAGTGAGACAACCGCATCGAAATTATTACTCACACACTGCCGACACGGTATTGGTCGGATTCGACTCGCTTGAGATCCGCGCTCCTAGCTATTAAGTGTACCATGTAAATATTCCATAGTCTAGTCTTAAGTTTTTCGTAAAGTAAATAAATTCATTTTCATTCGCTCGCAGGGGTGGTGGCGACCTTCGGGCTCGGGCCGATTATCGGCGTCATATTCTTTGCAGTCGCTATCCTTGCGCAGTATTCTCGACGCCCCGTACTACGTTTGAAGTCGCTGAAAGGGGCATCGCCCCGAACAGCATCCCCGCCCTCCTTTACAGAGGACGAGATGAAACCCCAGGGAGAAAATTCGTCCATCTTATCTACTCCTTCTAGCTACAACTTAAAATAAGAAGTTTTAATATAACAACACTATCCATACTAAACTAGAACACACACTTCCTAAAAATCTACCCTAAGGGTTTTTCATTCAGTGCGGCGCACGATTTCATAGGTATTTCATACCTCTGTGCGGCAGGTACCAGGTAATAGGGTCGTTCTCTCATTTCGTGCAAATCGCCTTTAATCGAATATTGTGAAAAATGTAATTGATTTTACGTGATGTTATTATTGCCATCTTGTCACATAGTTGGTACGGTATTGTTATCTTCAAAAACTGATACTAATAACTATGACGTTTTTATTTTATTAATATAAAATATCTATTTTTTTCATTCACCTCGGGGCCTAAAGTCTGTTGATGTGATTTTGATCACAGTTTTAGAAAAACATACTGAAAACAGAGGTTTTATTTAACATTTAATCAAACACTAGTTGATTATAGATTCCAAAGGTAAAATATGAGAGGCTATAAGCCAACCAGAATAAAAATAGACGTTCCTAAATGTTTGTCACCAGCAGTTCCATCATTACCCGCGCGAGAAATGAATTCATATATATTTTGATGTACGAACAAGCTTTTGAATACCTACCGCCAACTAAAACATCGTTCGTTGGTCAGTCGAGCGCGAGCCACCCCGAGCGACGCGTATACGCAGCTCTCTATAGAAATAGCTACATTCTCTCGTGAGTCGAACGAGATTGTCACGTTTTCAGTTTCATCACCATCCAGCTATACAATCGGTAAGTACTTAAAAGAATTAAGTATGCTCTTTCTAATTTGTTGCGTTTGTAAACTATCTAATAGTTGGGAAGTTTAGTAAATTCAATGTCAATTACAAAATGAGTTAGTTGAGAAAAACTCTCAATATTTCATTAATATCCGTGTCATTACCTTCTTTTCCTTCCAAATTTGAAAAGGAGGGTAATGAATTATTTAAGGTGGTAATGATTTAATCGAAATTGAGGGGCATGGTCATGAATAGTTCGAAAAGGCAATGAATACATGGCATAGTTCTAACTGTAGCTTCAATGAAAACAACATTTTATATCTTCTATGTTTTTAAAAATAATACAATTTTAACATGGCTCGTAAACATTGACTCATGAACACAGTGATATGATAATATCAAAAATAGTGATAAAAATGAAACAGTTTAACCCCCGATGCATTGGATTATATACAGGGTGTATCAGATACCCCCTAACAATAATTCACTGGGGTATATAACCATAGCTATAGAAGATAAAAAAAATATTTTGAAAAAAATTTGAGTACTTTTTTTATATTTCCTATAGGAATGATTATAGTTAGTACTGCCATTCTTATAGAAAATATATAAAAAAAAATTACTCCAATTTTTTTCAAAATATTTTTTTTAGCTTGTATAGCTATGGTTATATACACCAGTGGATTATTGTTAGGGGTTATCTGATACACCATGTATATTTTAGGTGTATTATTGATGAATTTATATTTATAATCACGCATTTTTTGAGGTATACATATAATCATGCTCAAATAAGGTGATATACATATACTATCATTTGAATCAAGAATTTTTACTTCTTGATTTTTTTTTGTTTACTTTTACGGTTTTACCGTCAGAAATTAAAGGTGATATATAAATATATTTAAATTTACTTATATCAAAAGTATTTTTTTAATGCAGCTTATAATTATGGCTAAGCCAAAGAAGAAACAGTCTAAAAAAGATAAGTTAGCTAAAGATCGGCAACGCAAGAGAGAAAAATATGGAATTATAAATAGTAACCCACAATTATAATGAGTTACAAAAATAGATACAATGAGGAGACTTTTCGTCAAACTGTAAATGTTAAAACACGAATTCAAAAATTGCGATAGAAGCACTTAAAAGAGGTGAAACAGCTTAAAACTGTAATAATACAATTAAAAGAAAGAATAAACATAAACAAAATAAACAATAATCGGCAGAAAAAGATGTAAAGAAGGTTTAATCAAGGTCAGAAATACTTAAACCAATATACTGCAATACTACCAATGAAAAATGTTTAGAAAGACATTGCTCATAAGATAATTAACTGTCAAGAGTTTAGTAACGAAGAAAAAATCAATTATTATCAATGGCTAACAGAGAAACAAAAATACAAAGGAAAAGATGGCAAAAAAAAAAACAACAACGAATGCTACAATTAAAAAGAAATAGAGGACAATCCACGGAATATAATTCAAAGTTTTGAAGAAGTTATACTGCCAAAGTTTTTGGTTCACACCAAAAACATTGTTGCACAGTATGCCTCGATTAAAGAACTAAAAAAAGATTCGAAAAAGACGAGATTCTCATACATATCGATTTTTAGCGAGAAATACTGCTTTCTGAAATTCAGACGGAGGTAGTAGTAGTAAGCAGAAGGCAAGGGCTGCGAAAGGTAAATGTGAAAGTGACAGATAAGGACAAAGGATTGCTAAGTTAACAGAAGCCTACAGATATAGTGCGAAGTGATTTTCAATTACATTTCGTTGAATCCCACGCGGTTTTCAACTTTAACGACAATGGCATAAGGTTCTTATTTATAAAACAATTTAATCTGACAGCTGCATTGTATACACGACTTTAATAACATATCACTAAAGTTGAAAATCGAATAAAATTTAACAAAATGTCATGGAAAATCATTTTGCACTACACCTGTACTCAGCGTTTATGAATAAGGGGGATAAAACCTATAAGATAACGTCTTCCGAGGGTCATATGTATGTGCCTTCATTGATAATATTTATATTGGATTTCTATGTCACATTTCTGATGAATAAATGAATAAAAACACATCGTTTTGTCATTACCATCCTAAGGTGAAATCACCTTCCTGTACTTATTTCATTTCCTTCCACTAGCAAATCATTACCATCTTTGCTAATTTCATTTCCAGCGCGTACTTCATTACCAGTGATCATATTTTATAGAAAGTAATGAACTAATTAAGGTGCCTTTCACATACACATATTCAATATATGTTCAAAAACACATAAAATCTTTCAATTGTACCATTTCAAGAAAAAATATTTTTTCGAGAGAATACCACCAATTTGCACGAAATGAGAGAACGACCCAATAGCAGCTGACTGAATTACTACGTGTATGACGGAGGCAAATATAGAGACTTGCTTCCTGCTTAAAGATTAGCTCACCTACGTATTAAAAAAATTGATTAGGTCCCTAACGCACTGTGTAATCTGAGTAACTATATCTAACTAATATTAGGTATAAATGCGAAACTATGGATGGATGTTTGTTTGTTACTCAATCACGCCAGAACGGCCCAACGGATCTGTAGGCTTATTGTCTAACTCGCTCGCAATCACCATCGCGTTCATTTTGACAGTTCTTGTATGAATGTGACAGTTAGCTGATTCCGATGCCAATTGTCAGCCCATACATGAACTGTCAAAATGAACACGATGGCGATTGCGAGCGAGTTAGACAATAAGCCTACTGGATGAAATTCGGCGCATAGATAGAGAAAAGTCCGGAATAGTCTGCTGTGTTCCGGTGTGGAGAGTAAGACAGCCGGGGAAATTACGGGCACAAGAGGCATTTCATCTTAGCCCTCTAGGTTGGCAACGCATCTGCAATCCCTCCGGGGGTTGCGGGTGTCTATGGGCAGTGGTGATCGCTTACCATCAGGTGACCCACTTGCTCGTTTGCCTTCCTATTCGCATAAAAAAAAAATAGCACATAGGCTACATTTTATCCCGTAAAATTGCGTAGTTCCCGCGAGCTAGCGATAAACGAATTCTTTGCAGACGAAGAAGCTGGCAACAGCTAGTAACTTCATACATTCGATCGTTGTTTGATCTTTCGAGTCTCCAAAATTGCAGGATTCGTAGCCGCAACGAGGGTAGAGCGAGCACATTTTGAGTATCGAGTATCGCATTTCGAGTGTTGTTCAAGTATCGATGCAAAACGCCGCGGGTGGATTACGAAAAAAATAATCTATAAGAACTGCAAATTTAGTGCGGCTGTACTTATGCCGAGTTAATCCTTATTAGTAAATTATAAATGCGAAAGTAAGGGTGCGACCACACCGCCGCTTAAAAAACGGTGACGTTACGGAATCGCAACAAAATGTATGAAGAAACGGTGAGAAAACGTGACGCATAAGACACGTCACTGCGTATACGCGGCGGTTTGGTCGCACCCTTACTCTGTCTCTGTCTGTTAGGTACGCTCTCACGCCTAAACCACTGAACCGATTTTAGTGAAATTTGGTACAGAGATAGTTTTAATCCCGCCGGGGTAGAACAAATGATAGTTTTTATCCTGGAAGATTGCATAGTTCCCGTGGGATAGCGATAAGCGAATTCTACGCAGATGGAGTCACGGGCAACCGCTAGTTTTTAATTAGTTTAGGTATTTATTGAAAGAAATAAGTAACAGTTAAGTAGTAACAATTAAATAAAAGCCTGATTTATATTGCCATTGATCAATTTACAATGCTATGGTTTTATAAGTAGGTAACGTTACTGATGCTGATGTCGCGTTTCTCAACTACCGTTAGCCAGGCTCTACCTACTATTTTTCTAAAGTAAAAAATAACGGAGACCCAATTAGATTGAGAGTAAATGTAGTAACTATACATTTAGTTTGATTTTCGGCTGGCTCGCCTCGCCGGAGCCAGCAAGCCTCAAAGGTGAGCTATGTGTCGCTACTCTGTTGATGAATATTTTAACTTCAGGACTAATAATGGATACAGTAACATTGGTTGTTTATGTGACAAATAATTTAAGATAGAATTAAAATATTTCTGAATCTGCTCGTGTTCTTCAGCAAATTCAGAAATTCCATATTTTTGCATGCTCAATAATCGTATATCAGAAGTGGTGCTGGGGAATGATGATGATGATGATGACAGCATCGCCCTCAGTGCCGCGGCTGCCGAGCCCCCGGCGCCCCGCGCCCGCGACGACCGCTCGCCTGCAGGGACGAGCCGCCCACAAGAGTTCTCTCATTCGTGTGGCCACGCGTTGTGTGCCCATTGTAGGGGGGGCATCACCGTTTCAGCATTCCCATCGAGATGCCCCTTTTATCGGGAACAATTTACGAACGACATAGCTTTTTACCTGCTATAATGCATTGTGGAAAAGTTGGGGAGAGGCCTTTGCTCAGCAGTGGGACACAATAGGCTGATGATAATAATAATAATAATGCATTCAATGAAGGTAAACAGCCATGTTGTTCCCAATTTGAAAGATGTGCATAATGTGCTACATTTCTACTTTCAAAAAAAAATTCTAATTCAAAATTATTTATTTGTAAGAATACAGTATATGTACAGTACAGTGGTCTTAAATGATAAAGTAGTCCTTGTATTCAGCATGCAAGCAAGCGTACAAATATTTAAACATATTTTAAACTAACACGGGTAGGTATTTAATTAAAATGGTCAACAATATTGATAAAAATAAAATAATAACAATTATAGATAATAATGATAATGATAATAGCAATGTCAACTTAATGTAAAAAACAATAATAATTATGTAATGAATAATGAATAATGTCAATTTTGTCTATAATTTAAGTAGTTAGTCCTTGACACTGTAAAAACATTTCTCCAATAACCATCTCGTCAAATTACGCTTGAACATTTTTCCTGATAACGTTTTCAGCTCATCCGGCAAATGATTATAAATTTCTATGCACATATTGTACGCATTTCTTTTGTAAATCACTTTACGACAGCGGGGTTTATACAAGAGGGACATAATGCATGCCCTTGTCGGTCTCTGTATGATTTCAGCACGTTTTTTAAAGTAAGTATTCTGGATGGGAGTCGACAAAAACACACATATCCCTAATGTATAAATACGGTAAAGGTAAAATATTTAACTTTCTAAATAGTGGGACACAGCTATCATCCCTCCAAGCATTACTTATTACCCTCAAGCACTTTTTTTGAATTTTAAATATCCTTCCAAAATCTACAGAGTTCCCCCACAATATCAAGCCATAACCAAGCTCAGAGGACACATATTCCATTTCCATAGTAAACTTAATTATTCTTCTGTTGCTTATTATTACTGTGTGTTGGCTACTTACGAGTACATTGAAGCACCAATATCATAAAGATTTGTGAGATTCAGTGAGTCATCATAGATAACTGACACTTAAGATAACTGGAACTTAATACAGAGTAGTGAAACAGGCCCTTACTCTTTATTAATCATTGTTGAAGATATTGCTTCAGGTGAATAAATACGACTTGCTTTGAATAAATTTGTAATAAAATAAGAAAGACAGATATTAGGAACATGAATTAAGCACACGTCCTTAGACCTCGGTCGTCTGTCGGCAAGTGGCGGAGCAGAGCGGAGCGGCGTGGGCGGAGGCCCGCGGTCGCTTGATGCGAAAACATAAACAATCATGATTTTAAGTTAACTTTTAATATCACTTATAGAATAACTAGCTTTTGCCCGCGACTTCGTCCGTGTAGACTTCATTTATTGACAAGTCTCATATTGCTATGCATATTTGAACAGGCACTTAACACCCCACATCTGACATTTCATTGGATTTTTTTTTATAATAAACGATGTTAATTCCGTGGGAATTTTGTAAATCCCTCCTTAGTGCACCTCTATGATATGAATCAATATTTATATACGTTGCGACTCTAGGCAGCTGCGATTTTCGACATGTTCATCGCTATCCCGCGGGAACTATGCACTTTTCCGGGATAAAAAGTAGCCTATAACCTGGCCGGTGACTTTCTCAACAGAAATTTGAAGTTTCCAACAAAATCCGTTCAGCCGTTTTTACGTGATGCGCGCACAAATATACAGACAAACAGATAAACAGACAAAAATTCTAAAAACTATTGGAACGTGTTCTGTTATCGATTCTAAGTATCCCCAGCCTATTTTTTTTTTTTTATATCTTCCATGTACAACTTTCGACCCTCTTCAGCTTTATTGTATGTATAGATATTAGATAATGACACTTTAGTGATATGTATTTGTGTAGACTGAGATACAGATAGAGATGACAACATTTCATTTTTATAACACCTGAAAATGTATATATGGTTCGAAAGCATTTTGCCTCCTGATCACTGCAATATGTTTATATAATTTTAATATCGCTTATTATATAAATAAAAATTAATTAAAAATATGTCCTAATTTTACCAAAACTACCACAGGATAGGTGAAACGCCTTTGCTTTTTTCACGAGAAAAAATAAGCGATCATGATTTTGTATTTTTGACAACTTCAAAGTACAAGAGGGGCAACTCTGAAATTCTATTTTCGAAGTTCGTTGCATACCTTCTCTCTCACTCTCAAGATAATGACTATTAGTATGAGCGGAACAGCACGAAGCGAACCTCGAAAATCGAATATTGGAGAATAGGCCCTGACATGGACAATTTGAAATTGACGTCAGTTTTTTTTTCTATAGAGAAAAGACAAAGGGATAAGTGTTTATTCTGTGATAGTATCGGAGTTACGCCCTTTTAGAATAAGCACAAATTAATAAATTAATTATAAATTAAATACAAGCCCTAGCGAAAAAATTTAACTGTCAGCATGTTCATATTTTCAAACAAAATACAGAGAACCATTAAAACTATAGGCTCAGAAATATGAAATGTTGTCAATTTATTTGCATAAACATGACTGATTAAATATAATTTAGAAACCACCATACAAAAATTGTTAATATAGACATTGTAATGAAAAAAAAAGTAGTTTAAATGTAAATAAATGCTAAAAAATAATAAAATATTTCTTTTAAAGACCTTGTTTTATTAACTCGAACACAGCCATGATACTAAACTATCTCTAAATAAATGTACTTAATCGACAGCCTATGTAAGTTACAATACTTTCTTTATGAGCACAGATTTTAATACTATACATACTATGTACTATACTATACGATGATTTGTGACACCAATAAAGCTAGAGGTTCAGGTTCATAACTGTTTCTGTTATGAACAAGTGTGGGCCCACTTTTTCTTCATTTTTCCACTTGGTAGGTTACTTCTTCATACTCTTCTTGGTGTTTGCTTGTTGGCGATGGAAGGGGCGGGGGAGCAGCAGCCCCCGCACTGTAATTGCGCTACTGTCTAGTCTAGACGGCCAAGTTTCCTCAGTAGTTATGATCGCGCTGCTGTCTCACGATGGCTGCTTGGCGACCTAAAAAAATGTTTTAATTAGTGACAACAAACAAACTCAGCAGTCACACACCAACGACTTGTTCGCGATCATCCGGCAGCGAACAGCGTGCAGCGTCGCTGATACAGAGACTAAAGTCGTCACAATTTAAAAGGCCCGTTTTGACAGTTCACGCCCATGAAGTTCTCTATTTTTTACCGATCGAAATGTTCTGAAGGTAATTGTATTTTTCATTGATGGGTATCGCTCACTCAGCTAAGTGCTGTGCATAACGATTTTTTCATATTGTCCACAGACTATTAAAAATCGGTTAAGGAAAAAATAAACCGATCTAGATAATTTTTTTTAAGGCCAACTCGCACTTGGCCTTTATTTGTATTTTATTTAGACCCATTAATTACTGCATTTCACCAGATGTGTAGTGATCTTTACTGAAAATTATGACCTTGGAGCTCAAAGCCTTAAACAATGACAACACTGATTTCAATAGAATGGCTCGTCTTCATCATCTGAAGAAAATGATTGACTGAAGATTCACTTTCTAATCAGAACTTTAATCCAATGCCACTTTACGATACATATTTAAATCGATCAAATACTCATGCAAACTTGAATCGATTTATCGTGAGTATCGAGTACCGAGTCGTACGGTGACTTCACTAGTTACGTCGGAAAGACAAATGTCAAAACGGGCCTTTTATTTTGCGACGACTCTAAAGGGTACGATTACTTGGAGTTAACGCTTGACAGATGGGCGTGCCTTCAGTCAATTTTCAACTTTGACGTCATACAAATAAAATAGTTTTTATATAATCTGTAAACGTGGATAGCGGTATACTAAAAATGGCTTTATGTATATGATATCAAATTGAAAATTGACTGAAGGCACGCCATCTGTCAAGTGTTAACTCGAATTAATCAAACTGTAAAAGCTTCGCGAAAGCATTAATAGTCAAGATATTTAGATGGGCCAGTACCAAGACACTGGAACAAGCTGCTGTGTTTGTGTAGTGAACAAGGAACTCTTATAGTTTCGCTATGTTCGTCCGTCTGTCTGTCTGTAAATAGTAAAATAAAATCTAGAATAATTTTTTTTTTGGGTTGCTCCCCTACACATAGTGGGATGTTTTTTTTTGTCTCTCATTTTTTCCCATAGTGTGGGAGTGTGGGGTGTCGTTGAAGTCGTTTAAAAATCAACAATAACATGCCGTTGTATATATTTTTAGAATTACAAATTCTAAAAGTATTTTCGAAACATACCACTTTTAGGCTCGTCCGGAGATGAGACGGTTAGTATTCCTTATTTGATAAATTTACGTCAAAAGCTGCTTAATTAAAACCGGTCTACAGGATTACCATTTGGTACAGGTACTTTAGATCAAAACAACGGCTGATCTTAGACTTTAATAACCCCTTCAGATGTGCAGGAAGTGCTTTATTAGTAGTGAAATGGTGCATTACCTCGGATTTGTCCTTCATTAAGTAAGTCTCCCTAGTGTTTCTAGTGCAATCGTCTGTGGACTTCACTAAGCACCTCGCCCCTCCAGCTGGGCGCGTCGCTGTGAGTCAGCTGCAGCGGTTGCCGCACGCGTGGCTTGTTTCTTGGGATGCGGCCGTCATATTCCCCACTATTCTTGATCCGCTGTGCAATTCTTGATGTCTTTGTCCTGAAACGTCATAACACATGCAACATCTTGTAAACCTTGCATAATATATTGAAGTTAATGTGACCAAGACGCTTGTGCCATAGTTCTGCGGAAATTCCTGCTGCAACATTGGCCCTCGTTGTTCCCTGGCTAGCTTCCAGAGAGTACACTTTTGACGAAGACTTTTTAACTTGGACACATATATTTAAAAAGAAAGAAAGAAAGAAAAAAATGTTTATTACCACAACCACAAAAAACGTAAAAACACAAAAACAAACATAAAAAGCTTAGTGGTAAATGGTTCGGTGGTGGTGGATTTAACTAAACCATCCCAACATACACATACAACAACATTCATATCGTTCCTTTCCAATGCCCCACATAAAATTTGTTATCCGCAACGCCCGTGACTTTTACGACCCCCGGGCCATCAAGCTTGTTTATACTGCCCTGGTCAGGAGCAAGCTTGAGGCAGCATCTATTGTGTGGAACCCTCACGAAGTCACTCATGCATTGCTCATCGAAAAAATCCCGAAGACTTTTCTGCGAAATCTTTATAAAAAAAAAGTTACGCCGGGTACTATCCTTTCCGATACCCAACAAAGTTTCTGCTTGGCACCTTGGGGCTTAGTTCTCTGGAGGCGAGGCGTAATTATGGGCTCTTGACCAGCGCTTGTCGAATATTGCGTGGAGATTCTGACTGTCCGGAGTTGGTGGCGCTGTTAGTACGCCTATCAGCGCCCCCGCTGTACCAAACCAACCCAGCTTCAATTTGCGCCCCCGCAACCGTGCTTTGCTGGCAGTTCCCAAGGCGCGCACTGTGTCACACAGGAATTCACCACTTGTTTGCGCCATGCGTCAGTGAAGCCTTGCTTCAGCACCTGACTGTTATATATTTGCTAGTAGCTGGAGTATTATATGCAGTGAGTGTATGAAGTTCTGTGAGGCGAAGGATGACCGTCCGTCTTCACTTAATTGTTTGTAAATGTTAATGCTGTTTTCTGTTTATTTTCTATACTACGTCTTATACATGTTGTACTGCTATAATTAGTATGTGTATGAATTTCACAGTGCCTTGGCTTGTCTGTAATGCTGTGTAATTATTTCAATAAATAAATAAAATAAATAAAAAATGTTAGCCATCCTTTGCAATTCCTCCTCCGAGTATGCTAACAACACTTGCTCATCCTTAGTCCACAGTCATTCTCTTTAGTTTTAATTATTCAGGCACGTATCCATGAATAGGTTGAACAGTGACACAACACAACACTAAACCATTCAGTGTACGCCGCGTTTATCCTCACACAAGCACTAGACATAGAGAGATTTTAGTGCTCGTACCAGATCACTGGCCACCCCATGCATGGATAACGCTGACCACAAGTACCACAACTCATTCCTCATCACCCTGTCATAAGCCTTACAAGACAAACTCAACATCTTTAGGGTGACAGCACCAGTAATGGGCACGGACAGTAACTCTTATTTAAAAGACACTAAGGCATAGTAATTTATTTTACAACCATCAATTTAAAACCATATCATCTTTAAATTAAGAACGAAGTGTTCATTACTGGTGCATGTCAGCTTAAAGTGTCCAACACTGGTGCCGTCACCCTGCTTAACATTATAAATGTTAAAGTAATTCTGTCTGTCTTTCTGTTACGCTTTCACGTCTAAACCACTGAACCGGTTTTAATGAAATTTTGTACAGCGATAGTTTCAGTCCCGAGGAAGGACATAGGATAGTTTTTATTCCAGAAAATCGCATAGTTCCCGCGGGATAGCGATTAGTAAATTCTGCGCAACAGCTAGTTGGCTATAAAGACAGCGGACGATATTGTCCCCCGACCCTCACAGAAATTTTATAATCATCTGAGACAGTGAAGCTGTATACAGATTATGCGCGGCAGCCGCGCCAGCCAGTGTTCGCGTGAACATTGGCTCGCGCGGCAAATGTTCGATGGAATTTAGGTAAACCGCGGCGGCCGCGCGAGGCAAGCGATCCAGCTCGAACAGCGCGTGGCGCGCGCGCCAATTATTTCTAAACCATAAACACGCGTGGTCGTGCGGCAGTCGCGTTTATTGTGATCCATCACATCATTGCAATAATTTTAAACGAAAAAGGCGTTGGTGGGTGAAGAAAAGATATTTGTTTTATAATGTGGTATACAACTAATGGCGGACATGAGACATGAAGTCGTGGAAAACACCATAAAAAACTCAACCAATCTTCCTACTAATTTCCGTCCACGCATCATGCCTTAGTGCCTTGTTGTGGTGTAAAAGCGATTTGCTGTTCCACAGCAAATTATAACTTCATAAAATTGAATTAACTCGCGACAGTTCTTGTCGTTAAATCCATAATTTAAGCAAAACGTTCGTCGCAACACTTCAACCGTCCAAACTGCGCGCGCGGCAGCGACTGAAGTTCCTTTGATGCGGGCTCAAAAACCGACAGCGCTCGGATCGCCGCGCGGCGCGTTCGAGCGCGGCGATGTTCGAGTGATTGCCGCGCGTAATCTGTACGCGGCTTTACAGCCGTCGTTTTACTGTGACGGTATTTGCATCATGAATGCAGAAACCAAATTGGACTTTGGTCTCACCAAGCCTTGGTAGCCTGCTTGGTGCCCTGATCGCGTACATAAGTCATACACGAATACGAAGGACACACAGGAATGTAAGTCGTCTAAAATACAGCACTCATTACCGAGAATACCGAAGAGATTTATAGACTGTACTAGCTGTTGGCCGCGACTTCGTCTGCAATAAATTCGTTTATTGCTATCCCGCGGGAATTTTCCAGGATAAAAAGTAGCATATGTGCTATTCCAGACTTTTCTCTATCTATGTGCCGAATTTAATCCAGATTCGTTGGGCCGGTCTGGCGTGATTGAGTAACAAACAAACATCCATCCATCTATCCATCCATACTTTCGCATTTATAATATTAGTTAGATAGTTAGCTTTAAGACATAGCGTACCAATTAGCAACGGTGGGTGTGATCACTTCCTTGTCTTGGCTCGAGCTTGGCTCTAACTGCTTACAATCGGCCAAGTCCCGACGCGACTTCAAGTCGGACGAATTGCTGTGTGCTTATATGCGATGGAAGGGGCGCGGGCGCGGGGGAGCTCCCGCACTCTGGTTGCTCTGTCCAGACGGCCAAGTTTCTTCAGTTGTTATATCGCGCTGTCTCTCGATGCCTGCTTGAACATCTAAAACAAATAGTCTTAATTAGTGATGCAACAAATACAAACATGTTTTTTTTTTTTACATAGAACCACCTTCAAATGTAGCCTAAATCCGCCTATAGATTTCCTTGGTATGTTAGCCTAGTGGCTTAACCAGACCAGTGGCCTCTCAAGCAGAGGGTCGTGAGTTCGAATCCCAGGCTCGTACCTCAATACAATTATAATTTATTTATTTGTCAAACATAGGTGTACAGAAAAGGTGTTACATTAAATATAGAGTCGTCCATGTTTTGCCCGATACGGCGTACCTACAAATATATTTCCCCTGAGTTTTTGTGTTCGGAATTTATCTGCGATATCTCATTTGCCATTTATCATGAGCTTTTCGGTGAAGGAAAACATCGTGAGGAAACCTACACACAACTGCGAAGCAATGGTGTGTGAAGTTCCCAATCCGCACTGGTTCCCTCTTCGCGGCACTTGTGCAATGCAGGTTTGGGAATTCTCGCATCCCGCCCTTCCACGCTGATGGCGCTTGTATTTTTTATACAGGTTATCTCCTCGTGACCCCCCCCCCATCTTGAAAAAAACAGCAGCTTGGTGCGGAGTTCTCACCGCGCGTATCTGCCTTGCACATGGCTGGCTTTTTTGTTAACAAGTATTTTGGAGAACAAAATAATTTTATTTACCTTGCATTCCCTCTCTCTGCCAAAGTACTCTTACTATGAGGATGCTCCCACGGTTCAAAACGCGTCAGTGTTTTGTGTGGTGTAGTTCAGTTTGTGGGGTTTGTCTGTTTTTCGACGAGGACATCAGAAAAGTAGATGCCCATGCTGTGGCTGGTGTGGCCACTGCGACGTTTATACCGGAAGCACAGCTGTCGAGCCGTCATTGCACTGAAAACAAAAATAAAGTGTTAGCTTAGCTTATAGGCAAGTGTTGGTATTTTCGCACTGAAAAAGTAGGAGAAGTACCTAAGGACAGATTGCGTCTCAAGCTTTAAGACTGACTGACCGACATTGGTGAACAAACTAATATAATATAGTAAAGACAACTAGATGTTCACAGAATTTCATTAATTAGAATTAAGTTAATGTGTCGTTAAGTAGTTTGATTTGATAGACAGACAGAAGGATGGATAAACAGATGGAAAGTCAGATAGACAGACACTCAAACAGCAGAGGCTTTGCTGTTTTCAACAACACACACACAGGGACCTTTTAGAAATGAAACTAAAGTATTGTATCATACCGGTTTTTTCTCGGCATAACATCCTCAGCTAGAGGCAGGGGCGGCAGCCGGAGGGCCAGCCTGCCAGCGCTCATGGTGGTCAGTTCGAGTGTGATGTGTCCAATGTCAGCCATAGCTGGAAATTATAATAATTTCATTCAATATCTTATTAGTGCCACTCATTCGCCAATAAAGCGAATTTGTCTAGTCCAGCCCCATGGGTATGGGTTGCGGCCCACCAGGCCTTTGTGATTGGCTCACCTGCCGCTACAAATTTATTGTATGGTATTTATTTACATGTACATGATTTTGCTTGTGGCTCACGACACCATGACTGGAACGTGTTAGCCCTATAAAAAAGAGGTTGACTACCTCTGGTCTAGTCAGTAATGAGTCGGTATCAAAATTAAAATCACATTCAAACATTTTTACACTAAGTAAAACATTTAGGTATACATTTGAAGCTAAAGGTCCCGAATTCGAATCCCGGCAGGGGCAGACAGTTGTATGATGAATACGAATGTTTGTGCCAGAGTCATGGATGTTGTATATATTTAAGTATATATTTATCTACATTACATTATATAAGTATGTTTGTCCATTGCCTGGTACCCATAGTACAAGCTTTTCTTAGTTTGGGGCTGGGTCAATTGGCGTAATTAATTTGCCTCAAGATATTTATTTATTATTATTTTAAGTGGCAGTGGGCTGGTCACATTAGCCAAAGAACCGACAACCAATGGGCTACACGAGTTCTTGAGTGGAGACCGCCGATCGGCAAGCATAGTGTAGGACGCCGTCAGATTAGGTGGAGCAATGATCTTCACAGAGTGGCTGTCGTCCAAGTGCTCCCCCTATCCAAGGAGCGTCAAGTATTACACCTTCAAGCACAAGCTGAAAGTTCCAATCCAAAAATCCTTAAAATAGTCCTCCCCTAATTTATGTCCAGCAGTAGATTGTACTACACACATACAAACAGCCTGACCAGAAATATAAAAACCCTGCATTGGTGTCGCCATTGTATCTTTCATACAGTAACACATAGTATAGTCCATACAGAAATTAGTTCCGAATTTTTCCGCAATATGGCGAAGTTTTTTTATATTTCTGGTCAGGCTTTAGATACATACACAAATCAAGTTTATATCCCTTACTGGGTAGACATAGCCTACGGTAACAAGACCTAAAGGCCACATTTAGCTTATTTAGGATGAGTATAGGGCTGATGATAATGATGAAAACATTATCTCTAGCTAATGTAACTTAAGTTAAGAGCCACAAGTTGCATAAAGGAAGGCAAACAAGCAAGTGGGTTACCTGATGCTCAGCTAGCACCACCACTGGTACTTTTGGGATTAAGAATAAATTTATACCTACTTTCTCTTTAAAATGGCCTTATCTCTGTAGCTAAAATGCAAGATTGCTGTCATAGAGACATTATAACTGTGTGTGTGTGTGTGTGTGTGTGTGTGTGTGTGTGTGTGTGTTAAATGATAATTAATGATATGTTTGTTTGTTACTTTTTCAAAAAAATTGCAGGAAGATTTTAAATGGAGTTTGGCACATAGATAGTCCATCATTTTTACAAACCATTTTTTTGCAGACAAAGCCACAGGCAAAAGCTAGTATGTAATAGAGTAGAATGATACTGTGAGAGTACATTATTAACCAAGTTAGTAAAACTAGTATGTACTTATATTATATCATTATAAAACATTAGTATGGGTGGTTAGAAATTATAGGTACTATCTGCTTTTAATGGTAATAAGCAGTGGTTTATTTGAGAGAGTTTATTTTTATTATGCATTCACCAAAGACAACAAAAGACAGATATACTTTATAACTGCAAAAATAGCTTGATTTGGGGATTGAATTCCAACTTTGCCATTATTTGGTGATGGCCGGTTTTAGCTCAAAACAGGAAAACATGTAATTACAATAAATTTTCAGAACACATAAATCTCAAGCCTGACTGACTGACTGAGCAAGCTTGCCTCACGTTACAGCCAGTTTCAGTTTGTTCATAAGTCATTTCTCAAACAAAATCATGCCTCACACAGAATTGGGAGGCAGCTCGCTCAGTGACACTCAGTCAAAACACCACACTTACCAATAAAGTGATTATAAGTGAATATAATGACCAAATCTTTATCAACTGAAACTGAAATTACTGTGACTGACATACAATGAACAGTCTAAAGATTATATTCTAAACCACTGGTCATGAAATTTGACAGGCTTAGCTTTAGTGTCTTCCAAGGTGCAAAAATTCAAAACTTTATTTCGCAAATAGGCCACCAAGGACTCTTTTACATGTCTTTTTTTTAAACAACCTGCAAATTCAGAAAGACTATCATTATCAAGAATAACGCGCAGCAAGAAACTTGGCGCTAAAAAGTGATAAATAGTTTTGAACTAAATCCATCAGCATGAACAATATTTAGCCATGCCACACAGGTTCATCTAAACTTAGTTATTTCTAGATGCAATGTTCAATCAAACATACAAACATCCTTAGAATAATAGCCAGTCGTTTTCCCCGATCACACCTGCATTGAACAGCGCTATCTCCAGATATTTTAATAAAATTAAGTAACACTAATCACCTTGTAAGTATGTAGGGCTTCACCAAGTAAGTAGGGCTTCAACCGGACCCACACAGTAGTTTCGTTGCATCCCGACCGACCTCCATCGAGCGTTCATACGTAGGTACCACTTTCCCAGTCTTGGATTTGAGCCAGCGTAACCGTGGACCGCCACTTCTAATAACTACACGCCAGGATATCCCTGATATAATCTCCGTAATCTCCTCGTACAAGGCAAGAAGTATTGTATGGCCATTGACTTAACTTAACATTGACAGTTTCACGTCGATATCGACAACTCATTTCATTAGCTGTCATTTTTGAGCTTATGCAATCCCTAGATTTTCACTCCCAACCATCGATTATGACCATCGATTACTCGCTTTCAAAAATGGATTCCGATTATCTGGTCGTACAATACCGGACGTACAAAGTTAGTTCTCGATTTGAACGGTACGAGGGGGGAATGCGCGGCCAATATTTCGCATACATTATCTGGCCGCGCATTGTTTGGTCGTACATTGACTGGTCGTACAATGTCCGCACTCAAGTTGACATAAACGTAGGGGTTGCCAGTTACCATGAAATCCATTCCAAAAACCCCTACAGCGTATGTTTTGAAGCATTTTTGACTAGCTTGAAAAATCTAGCATAGGTACAATACAAATACAGTATTGATTATTTATGACCAAAAAATCAGTACAGAGTTTATAAAAATTAAAGAAAATGCAGACAACAAACAGTCTTATCCCTTAAAAGATAAATCTATATCTATTACTGAATTTTACTTTTTGATTTTTTATATTTGTTTTGACGGGCTTACCAGTTAGATTTTTTTTCATGTTGTAATATAACTGGACTTATGACCAGAACTACCACCCTAATATATTTATACAGTGGTTTTTTTTTCATATTTCACTGCGTAAATGTAATGCAACAATAAAATCCCAAAATTCCCTCAAAATAATATCCCCTAATGTCGAGGAAAAAATTTCAAGCTAGTATCTCTAGTGAACGGTGTTGCAAGCATGCTCGTTTTTCTACTGCAGAATACTTTATTACTTACTATTCTGAAGCTACATTTTCCAGCAATGATCCCTTACTTCAATTCAAAAAAAATCATAGAAATATGCTATTGAATCGCATCAGATTAGCTTCCACCTTTTATTGAACAAAACACTGTGGAATGCAATCCCTTTGCCTTTCTCAGCGGTCAACCTGAAAAAACACAAGCCATGCCAAAATGTCAATGTCACTATGACATTTTGACAATTTCTGAAAATCCACGATACTCTCGACTCTATTTTCAGCGAACAAAAACCTCAATTGCGTCAATCACTAGTTCTAGTAGTTCTACGTGACTTTTCGACGGCGCACCATGGCTGGTATGTTTTCTTTTGCTTCAATTAAAAATTAAAAAAATATCGCGAAATGGCTTTAGCGAACATCACTTTATTCCAAGTAAATTTCTTCGGGGTCTAATAAGATTTATGTTATGAATTTTATTTCATAATAATCGTAATTTCACAAGGTTTCGTACTAAAATCGCTTTAAGTATCCCACTTAACCCTTGCCCTTGTCCATATTCAGATTTTGTAAGTAACTATCGACAGTCGTAAAAAGTTCGAGGCCACTTTTAGAGTTCTTACGAGTAATGGTTAGACAAATAGGCCCTATTTGTATGTAATTAAAGGTTATAATCTGACGATAAACGACTGTTTTCAACGTCATTAGCACATTAATGTGTACCTATTACTACTGGGTATTTTATACCGGTTTTAACTATTGTTTGATTTAATAACTCATTCAAGTAACTTTTAATACTCGATAGATGCTTACAAGTTATTAGTAATTTATAAACTAACTTCCGATTATCTTTAACCGTTACAAAATAGGCTTGTACCTACCTATTACGTTTAACATACTTAAATAAATATGAATGAACTGGTTAACGCACGCGGTTTTGCAGCTACAAATAGAAGAATTTTTAATAAATCTCATTTTATTCCTAACTTACGAATTTTCTCTTAAAATTAATTATTGTTGGTACCTACCTTACCTACTTAGGTTGAGAGTTGATGAGTCAGTCACTATTTTTTATGTTAATTGATCTACCATAACATTGTTGCCCATGGATGCATAGGGTTTTAAAGGACGATTTCCCCTCACCCTAACTGTCAATAAGATGATAGTGAGAGAGATGGAATGATATGAATATCGAGTTTTGGAGTAGCCCCCCTAAGAAGACCTGTTCATAGGTTTTTTTTTTACAACAAGAAAGGCAAAGGTACTGTAGTCAGTAAGTCACAAATATTAGGTACAATTGAGGGCATAAAAATATTGCTTCAGCCATCATGTCAAAAATATATGTCACCGGCTTAGTGTGTGGTGTTTAAGACAAAGGTGTATAGAAGTTTTTGACGTCTTGGTAACATACACAGGGTGTATCAGATACCCCCTAACAATAATCCACTGGGGTATATAACCATAGCTATAGAAGCTAAACAAAATATAAAAAAAATTGCAGTAATTTTTTTTAATATTTTCTATAGGAATGGTAGTATCAACTGTAATCATTCCTATAGAAAAAAAAAAAAAATTACTCAATTTTTTTTTTTAAATTTTTTTTAGCTTCTATAGCTATGGTTATATACCCCAGTGGATTATTGTTAGGGGGTATCTGATACACCCTGCATATATTATGCCCTTGGCTATACCAAGCTACTATTAGCATTAGCTATAAAATGTGGCGATTAAGTGAAGTTATTGCTGCCAAATTATGGAGATAAGAAAAAAATATGTTAGCCAAGTTCATTTGAAACCATGACCTTAGTTTTATTATATTGTAAACACTGCATGGCATATTGGATAACTTTATCATATTACATAACTTATGATAGGAAGAGTACTGTAATTTATCTATGCTAATTGTAATAAAACATTAATATAAATAAAGAGGTAAACTTTATTCGTCTGTGTCTCTTTAAGTACAGTTTGTCTATAAAGTCGTGGCATTCAAAAGTGGCAACATTGTAGTGTCGTCCCGTTTTCTTATACCTATAGATTAGAAAGGGACGACACTACAGTATTGCCACTTTTTAATGACACAACTTGATAGATTATACTGTATTGTTTAATCCCACTATATAAATTTTATTGCCAGACTTATTGGCTAATTCGGTGTTAAATATTCACCCATGCGTTAAATACACACAACCATGCTTTTTTTCCTACTAGTATCATATAGGAAAGGCAAAGGGACCTAAGCCCATACAGCCCATTCTTATGATTTATTGTAAAAAATAGTTAAATAGTGTTGCCACAGTCAGTCATCCTAGATTTTCTTAAAAGCTTAATACCTTTCGAAAAACGATGATACCGTAGAGAGCAGCCAGGGACTTTTTGTATATCAAAGCAAAGGAAATATACGTTTTTACTTAAATCCTTCATTTGCTGGACAGGGGGCGTTCAAGTATTACGTAAGCGCTTGAGGGGGGCGGGGGAGTCTTTGATTTGCTTATTTTTGGTGACATGGGGGGGGGGGGGGTGTCAGTTAGCAGTTATTATTTACTTTTTTACACAAATGGCAACCCACAAATTTATAAAAAACAGAATACATTAAAAGAAAAATGCATATAGGTAGGTACTCAATCATAGTTTTCTTTCTTAATATTTAAAGAATTATTCAATTAACAATTATAAATATATATGTTTCTTTCCAGCCAACAACCCGTACGCCAGTTTGCTTCGCACCTTGGAGATCCATGGGAAAACATACAAGTACTATGACCTGAACGCGCTCGGACCCAAATATGGTAAGGAAATATTATTTACTAGCTTCTGCCCGCGACTTCGTCCGCGTAGAATTAGCAATTGAGATGTTTGTCGCTATCCCGCGGGAATATAATAAAATAATGATAAAAATGACATGTAATAACAATAATTATTACGAATAAATGAGTATGAGTATGAGTATGAACTATGCAATTATCCGGGATAAAAGTAGCCTATGTTTTAATCTAGGGTGCAAGCTATCTTTGTTCCAAATTTTATTCCAATCCGTTTAGTTGTTTTAGCGTGAAGAAGGAACAAACATACACACTCACATCGTCACATCGTCTCTGACAAACTTTCGCATTTATAATATTAGTAGGATATATTTATTTACTAGCTGTGCCTGCGACTTCGTCTGCAAATAGTTCGTTTGTCGCTATCCCGCGGGAATTTTCCGGGATAAAAAGTAGCCTATGTGCTATTCCAGACTTTTCTCTATCTATGTGCCGAATTTCATCCAGATTCGGTGGGCCGTTCTGGCGTGTTTGAGTAATAAACAAACATCCATCCATCCATACTTTCTCATTTATAATATTAGTTAGAAGTAAGAAAGAAAGAAAGAAGACATTTATTTATTTTGCAAGACACACAAATATAAGGGCATACAAACAATTTTATAGAAAAGAAACAACAAAAACAAAAAAAAAACACAGACATGAAAATTAGATCATCAGCGTTGTGTGTCTCCGCAAAAGTGAAACGGTCGCTGGCTCAGCATTACGCTGAGGTGTTAGACACCTGCAGCACCGATTTTCAGCCAGAACCGTCTGTGACTCAAGAAACGATACACAGGCAAAATATACTACATAAACCATAAACTTTTACGTAGGTAAAGTAGGATTTTAGTACACAACACAATAACCAATAACATATGACATCATATCCGGAGGTGTGTGATGGGCGTACCTATGCGTAATCATTAAAAACAGGCCAAGTGCGAGTCGGACTCGCGCACCGTGGGTTCCGTACAAATATGGCAAGTGAATCCTAAGCAAGTAGGCAGTGTTGATATTGATATTGGTTACAAAGAGATACATAAAAATATTCTGTTATAGCGGCAACAGAAATACATCATCTGCGAAAATTATAGAAATCTACAGGCGATGAGGCTAGCAACTAGCAACCCATTTCTCATTCTCATTTCTTTTTTGATAAAGGGTTTACATACTATTTTGATTCCATTTTCCACCTCTACGCCCACAATCTAAACGCTAAACGTGGCCTGTCTTGTTACCTTAGGCTCTGTCAACCCCGTAAGGGATAAAGACGTGATTTGTGCATGTGTATGTATGTGAAAATCTCAACCTTCTAGCTATCACAGTTCCTGAGATACAGCCTGGTGACAGACGGACAGTGGAGTCTTACCCTCTTATACATAAACGCAGAAAAAGGTAAATGTCACAGTGACAGATAAGGACAAACGATTACTAAGTTAGCAGAGGCCTATGGAGCGTTTATAATACGAATAAATAAATGAATAAATGAGTATGAGTATGAGTATGAGTGTGAATAAGGGGGTTTACCCTCTTATTCATAAACGCTCTGTAGACAATCCTTTGTTCTTATCTGTCACTTTGACATTTACTTTTCACAGATAAGGACAAACATTACTAAGTGAGCAGAGGCCTATAGAGCGTTTATGATTTACTAGCTGTTGCCAGCGACTTCGTCTGCAAAAAATTCGTTTATCGCTATCCCGCGGGAACTACGAAATTTTCCGAGATAAAATATAGCCTCTATGTGCTATTCCAGACTTTTTTCTATCTATGTGCCAAATTTCATCCAGATCCGTTGGGCTGTTCTGGCGTGATTGAGTAACAAACAAACAAACATTCATCCATCCATCCATCCATACTTTCGCATGTATAATATTATAGTTAGATGAATGAGGCGTCAGTAAAGGTGCGACCACACCGCCGCTTAAAAAACGGTGACGTTACGGAATCGCAACAAAATGTATGAAGAAACGGTGAGAAAGCGTGACGCATACGACACGTCACTGCGTATACGCGGCGGTTTGGTCGCACCCTAATAGGGTCCCGTTTTTACCCGGTGAGGAACCCTGAAGATTTAAAACTACTGCTATTAACATAATTGCGTAACTACACGGATTTTATCAAGTCACATGTGATATCACTATCTGTTATGATACCACGGTGCACTTTGATTTGTTTATAATGAGATATGTAGTATGTTAGATTGTATATAGTATGTCAATTAAGGTATTTGCATAGAAAATAACTACGTGGGCTCGTCTGTGATATTAAATAGATCTAAAAATGAAACCTAGCTAAGATCGACTTATAACACGAGATGTAGTATTTTACACGAGGTATAGATATAGTATTTAATCCCTTTAATACGAAAATAAAAATCCATCACGGTTAATCATTGCATTGGACACATTAATATACTAAAAACGAAGTGCACTACAGGACATTTGAAACTTTAATTCATTTTCTGTGAAATAATCGCAAAAAAACACCAAAAATGCGAAGGCTCATTAGGGATGCACCCTCTAAAATTAGTCATATTCAGAGATGCGATTTATTTGAAATACTTCTATTTAAAATGCAAATACAAAATGCAAAATACCTATTTTGTATTTTGCATTTAAATACCTTTTAGTAAAAAGCATTTTGTATTTTATTTGAAATACCTTTTGAGATGTATTTTGCATTTTTAATATTCATTTCAAAATGCAAAATACTTTTTGATTAAGTTTAGCCAACATTACCAGTCAAACAAAATGAAATGAACGAATGAATGACGCTTGTATTGCCGAATTTGACCGATAGAGACGCCTGGTAGCCATGCGTGCCCATTTTTAGGGTTCCATAGCCAAATGGAAAAAAACGGAACCCTTATAGATTTCGTCATATCCGTCTGTCTGTCTGTCCCTCCGTATGTCACAGCCACTTTTATCCGAAACTATAGAACCTATAATGTTGAAACTTGGTAAGTAGATGTATTTTGTGAACTGCATTAAGATTATTACCCAAAAATACCGAGGATTCCGTACAAATTCGCCAAGTTATTATAAATATTATGATTAGTTATTATTATGTTGAGTATGAGTATGAGTAAAATCCGGTGTTAGCAGAGCCCTGCTCTTAAGCAAAATGTAAGCACAACAATAAATTTTGGGGGTTTCCCATACTTAGAACTGAAATTAAAAAATGTTTTTTTCATCAAACCCATACGTGTGGGGTATATATAGATAGGTCTTAAAAAATGATATTGAGGTTTCTAATATATATTTTTTTCTAAACTGAATAGGTTGCGCGAGAGACACTTCCAAAGTGGTAAAATGTGTCCCCCCCCCCCCCCCTGTAACTTCTAAAATAAGAGAATGATAAAACTAAAAAAAATATATGATGTAGATTACCATGCAAACTTCCACCGAAAATTGGTTTTAACGAGATATAAAATGACTCGCACTTGGCCTTTTTTTTCTTCTTTGGTCAAAGTGCGCGCCTTATGTCTGACTAGTGAGGTGCCATTTGGCTCGGCATTGTATCTCTATTCTATTTCCAAATGATAAGTACCTAAAATAAATATAAATCATTCGATTTGGTAAAAAGGTATTTTATTTTGAAAAAGTATTTTGAAAATACCTATTTTGCATTTAGCATTTGAAATACAAAACCCAAAACTATTTGGTATTTTGCATTTGAAATAGTAAATCTGAAAAGTATTTTGCATTTTGTATTTAAATGCTTTTTTAAAACCATTTTGTACATCTCTGGTCATATTCTGTTGTAGTAAGAGTCCCATTCCGGAAGTAATCGAGTATTATTGTATTATCATAGTTGGGCAATAACTCGTTAATCCGTTAACCGTTAATTAACGAAGTTAACATTTTGATTAACGGATTAACTTTTAAGTTAACTTTTAAAAATGTTAACGGACACGTTAACTTCCGTTAATATGCAGAAGTCCGTTAATCGTTAATCCGCTGCCTACTATTTACCGCACGGCACCGCGGCACGGCACGAAAAACAGGTTCAGACAAGTATGAAACGACAAGTGCCGGGCGGCGCGTGGCAGCGAGTGAAATAAAAACAAAACTAAACTGAAACTAGGTACATTTTGCCGGTGCGTGCGAGTGAGAAAACTGCGAAGAGATTTGTTTCGTTTGATCATTTCATTCCTTAGCGCAGAACCTAACCCAACAGGTTTTATAAGTTCACTAACGCAACGATATAAAAATGCAATTTTACATATATTAACGGAATAACGATTAACGTTAACTTGCGTTAATTCTTCCGAAATGTAACGCTTTAACGTTTAACGAAGCTAACTTTTTTTGTAGCGGATTAACGATTAACGAAGTTAACTATTTGATTAACGGTGCCCAGCTATGTGTATTATCTAACTAATATTATAAATGCGAAAGTATGGATGGATGGATGGATGTTTGTTTGTTACTCAATCACGCCAGAACGGCCCAACGGATCTGGATGAAATTCAGCACATAGATAGAGTGAAGTCTGGAATAGCACATAGGCTACTTTTTATCCCGGAAAATTACCGCGATAAACGAATACTTTGCAGACGAAGTCGCTGGCAACAGCTAGTAACGGAATATGACTGGTTTTAATGAGTTACGGAACTATCCGATATTCAGAATTATCCTATTTTACACAAGATAGCTAGAGCTCGGCTATTTGTATGGAAACACCTTAATAAAGGGTACATACTTCCAGTTGTCCTACATTTGAAATTTGTTATGAACCATTGGTGTGCGAGTCTTATGTCAAAAATATATTTCCTTTGCTCCGGTTGTTTCAGACCGTCTCCCGTTCAGCATCAGGGTGCTCCTGGAGTCGTGCGTGAGGAACTGCGACAACTTCCAAGTGTTAGAGAAGGATGTACAGAA
Organism: Pandemis heparana; assembly: GCA_963854515.1. Lineage (NCBI taxonomy): Eukaryota > Metazoa > Arthropoda > Insecta > Lepidoptera > Tortricidae > Pandemis > Pandemis heparana. The sequence goes on from OY978033.1 coordinate 1,357,737, forward strand.
TGTGTTAGAGTGGGAGAAGAACCAGGCGGTGGAGGGCGGAGTGGAGATCGCCTTTAAGCCGGCGAGAGTCATTTTGCAGGTTATTTTCATAGTTTATTTTTTTACTAGCGACCCGCCCCGGCTTCGCGTACTAAATATACTACAGAAAAACTGTGCCGCCCCGGCCGGCTGGTACCGCCGCAAACGCTCCGTCCCGCAATTTTTAAATGCGTAATATCTTCGAAAATATTCATTTAAATCATATGCTATAAAGCGCCATATAGATTTATATTAAATCGAAAATATATATAAAGTATTTAATTGGATAAGGATTAATGCTGTATTGGTTAAAATCGCTTTGAAAATTAGCCATTATTTGTCGTAAAAAGTAAATGACAAAAAAATGATATTGTGGGATATCCATAAGAGATATACATATACCATCGCGGAGTTTTCTGCAGACCTTTTCAATGTGTACAATACTTTAGTACATTATTTTGATAAATCTCGTAGGGTTCAGCCTGCGTTTGCAATGTAAGCGGAAAAAATTAAATTATTTACGACATCACATTAGAAACCTCAAAAATAACAATATTTCTCCACTATTTAATGGATGTTATTATACATATAAACCTTCCTCTTTAATCACTCTATCTATTAAAAAAACCGCATCAAAATCCGTTGCGTAGTTTTAAAGATTTAAGCATACATAGGGATATAGGGACATAGGGACAGAGAAAGCGACTTTGTTTTATACTATGCAGTGAAGGTCCGACCACTCCGCCGCGTATACGCAGTGACGTGCCGTAGGCGTCACGTTTTCTCGCCGTTTCTTCATACATTTTGTTGCGTATACGCACCGTCAACGTCTTTTACGAACCGGTGTGGTCGGACCTTAATTTGACAGCTTTGAGTTTGACCTGTGATATTTTGACTAAATTTGACATTGACAAGTTTGACTATTGACTAAATATAAAAAAAAAAAATAGCCATGAAAAAGTTGTGTTATTGAATAAATCGGTCATTGAAAAGTTTGATTATTGATTAAATTGGTCAAAAGTAAAAAAAAAAACCACCCACCCATAGCCATCACCTATGTTTCATAAATAAAACACTTGATTTTTTTTTGACCTTTTAAAAATAATATCTAGAATATCAGTGACATTAAATTTGAACCTCAATACTATGACGATACCGTTTGTTTTTCAATATGAATGTTGTAGCGTCACGTGCGTCTCGGTAGCTTGCGGTTTTGCGATAATAGAGACAATGGCCTTTGAAAGAATAGGGCTCCAAGCGAAAACTTCACCTGGGAAGATTTATACTATAATGTTCTATTGTTCGAGAACCGAATGGCCTAGTGGTTAGAGAACCCGACTATGAAGCTTGAGGTCCCGGGTTCGATCCCCGGTCGGGGCAGATATTTGTATGAAAAATACGTATGTTTGTTCTCGAGTCTTGGATGTTTAATATGTATTTAAGTATGTATTTATTTATATAAGTATGTTTATCCGTTGTCTAGTGCCCATATTACAAGCTATGCTTAGTTTGGGACTAGGTCAATTGGTATCAATTGTACCAAGATATTTATTTTATTTATTATTATTATTGTTTTCCAGGACCTGACGGGAGTACCGGCGGTGGTGGACTTTGCGGCCATGCGGGACGCAGTCAAAGATTTGGGTGGCGACCCGGACAAAATCAACCCTATCTGCCCCGCCGACTTGGTCATAGACCATTCTGTACAAGTCGATTTCGCTAGAGTGTGAGTTGAATCTACATACACCATTGACTTACGATAAACAACTAGACTCCCAATCACGCTCAAAAACTGTCGGAAGCAAAAGTCTGCACGACGCGTCTATTGTGCAGAGTTTTGGTTCAGTCAGATAACAATATTAACAATGTACATGTCTCTTTCGCACCGCAATCTCAAACGCTTGAGAACAAGAGACAGACAGGTTTCCAGCGCGTGGCGTCGTGTTATTACTTCTCACGATCGTATGCAATTGACATTAAACATTACTGCCACGAAATAAGGTGTTAATTTGAACGAATATGTTAATGTTATCTGTGTAAGTTGATGTGTTGACACACAATACATAGACAACGCCGCTCGGACGTTTCTTGAGGCAATTTTGTTTGCGATTGCGAGTCTAGTTGTTTATCGTAAGTCAATGACATACACACATCAAAAAAGCCTTGGGACAATCATTATCCCTAGAAAAATTTGATCTTTTGACTCGGTAGTAATATATCTATCTATATACTAGCTTCTGCCCGCGACTTCGTCCGCGTAGAATTAGCAATTGACATTTTTATCGCTATCCCGCGGGAACGGGAACGCGGGAAGCGAGCCTTCCTGTTCTTGAAAGGGTCGGCAACGCACCTGTGATTCCCCAGGTCTTGCGGGTGTCCATGGGCGATGGTGATTACTTTCCATCAGGTGACCCGTCTGCTCGTTTGCCCCCTCTTATATATTAAAAAAAAAACTGCAATTTTCCGGGATAAAAAATAGCCTATGTTTCAATCTAGCAATCAATCTAGGTACCAGCAACCTCCATTCCAAATTTTATCCAAATCCGTCCAGTCGTTTCAGCTTGAAGAAGGAACAAACATACAAACTCACTCACTCACATCGTCACATCGTCACAAACTTTCGCATTTGTAACTATTGCATTACAAAGTTTGATTATTAATTCAATCTTATTAATATTATAATTGCCAAAGTTTGTGAGTGACAATGTGACGATGTGAGTTAGTGTGTATGTTTGTTCCTTCTTCACGCTAAAACGACTGGACGGATTTGGATAAAATTTGGAACGAAGATAGTTAGTACCCTAGATTAAAACATAGGCTACTTTTTATCCCGGAATGCCCCGCGGGAAATCAATGGGGTTCCAAATTTGATCCAAACCCGTCCAGTAGTTGCAGCGTGAAGAAGGAACAAACATACATACTTTGCTCACATCCACACATCCTCACTGGCAAACTTTGGCATTTATAATATTAGTAGGATTTAATTAATAATCAAACTTAGTAATGCGATAGTTATGGTTACAGAGATGTCGCAGACGAGTCCTGGGTACCATGTAGTGGTGGTCGTTATTACAACAGCAGATAACGTAATGCATTATTTGCATGCAACGGACAACACATTATTGAATCGTCAACTATCCTGTTATCATTATTCGTTGTCTGCAGTTGTCAACGTTGCCATACGCGCACTGTTGCCGTACTTGGCATTGAAGCTCAAGCGAGTGCGCAACAAATCAAGTAGGTGTGTGCGAGAGATAGCGCTATACGCGCGAGCTCGCATCGCAATCGCAATTCAAATAACTGACTTTTGGTATCATTATTAGCTGTTGCTGTTTGTTGTCAGTCAGTACAATAACAAACAAGGTAACAGAGCGTTGTTTTGCTTTTGTTCCCGTACGTTTTTATTACGCTGCGATCGCGACGAAATAAGTATAACAATTATTTAATAATAAGTTCATTATCGTTTTGTAAAACAGCAATAATTATAACAGGATAACAGACAACAGTTTACAATAACAGCTATTTAAGTATAACACAACACTGTTATTCATTATTGCAAAACAGCCGTTATTGCCACCACTAGTACCATGACGTCTTAATGCGATTCAGTTTAGGTTCATACTAAAAGTGACAGCTAAAACTTGAACTGAGTCGGATATAGGACGTCACGGAAGGCCCCCGGCTGTAATTTGCTAATATTTTCAGGCCTGATGCTTTGAACAAGAATCAAGAATTGGAATTTGAGAGGAACAAGGAACGCTTCCAATTTTTGAAGGTAACGATGATTTAAATAACGTTAATCATAAATTGTATGTGACTTGTTTGCGTTTTTATCGCGGATATAATCTTTCTTTAGGGTTCTGTGGCCAAATGGCAAAAACGGAACCCTTATAGATTCGTCATGTCTATCTGTCTGTCTGTCCGTCCGTATGTCACAGCCACTTTTATCCGAAAGTATAAGAACTATACTGTTGAAACTTGGTAAGTAGATGTATTCTGTGAACCGCATTAAGATTTTCATACAAAAATAGAAAAAAAAACAAATAATTTTGGGGTTCCCCATACTTACAACGCTTAGAACTGAAATCAAAAAAAATTTTTTCATCAAACCCATACGTGTGTGGTATCTATAGATAGGTCTTCAAGAATTATATTGAGGTTCCTAATATCATTTTTTTTCTAAACTGAATAATTTGCGCGAGAGACACTTCCAAAGTGGTAAAATGTGTGTCGCCCCCCGTAACTTCTAAAATAAGAGAATGATAAAACTAAAAAAAATATATAATGTACAGTACACTACTTAGGTATATTCATATATATTCTAAATTGCACCACCTGCTCAGATCTGTTTTTTTCTCCAGTCCGTTATGGTTGCCTGGTAGAGATCGCTCTGTAGCGATAAGGCCGCCTATTGTACCTTATTACTTCTGTATACCTTTTTCTGTTTTAGTTGTTGTATGTCATGTTCCATAAAGAGTTATTGTATTGTATTGTATATTTGTGTTTCAGTGGGGTGCTCAAGCTTTTGACAACATGCTGATCGTGCCTCCTGGCTCTGGCATCGTGCACCAGGTTTGTTCTCTGTCTGTATATTGACAGACCTCTAACAATGTGCTGATGCCCTAGTACTTTTGCTCCACGACTCAACAAAAAACACTATACTGGTTTACATAAAATGTCAATTAGGATAGAGTATAAAGTCGGTCGCACGATCGTATGCAATTGACATTAAACATAACTGGCACGAAATAAGGTGTTATTTTGAACGAATATGTTAATGTTATCTGTGTGAGTTGATGTGTTGGCACACACAACACATAGACAACGCCGCTCGGACGTTTCTTGAGTAACTTTTGTTTGCGATTGGGAATCTAGTTGTTTATTGTAAGTCAATGCCACTAGGCCATCCGGTCGTCTTTCGTCGTCGCTGTACCATCAGCCAAATATGTGGTCTACCACCCTAAGGTTAAAATTCCTTTGCACGTCACAATATATAACGTCGATAAGACAGGCTGTCAACTTGAAAGTTCGACTTTAGCGACATTTTCATTTGATAGGAAGTTGGATGAAAAGTGGTAGACCACTTATTTGGGCGAGTGTACATTTGAAATGTTTTTTCCAGGTCAACTTGGAGTACCTGGCCCGCGTGGTGTTCTCTGAGGGCGTCCTGTTCCCGGACTCCGTGGTGGGCACGGACAGCCACACCACCATGATCAACGGCCTGGGCGTGGCCGGCTGGGGCGTGGGGGGTGAGTCACATACAAAAGTCAAAAGTCAAAAGTCAAAAGTTTATTTTGCAAATAGGCCGCCGAGGGCTCTTTTACATGTCTTTTTTTGAATCTACCAGCGCATTCGGAAAGACCATCATTGCCAAGAAGAATGCGCCGCAAGAAACTTGGCAGAAAGTCATTTTTTCAAAATAAAATAGATTTACAATAGTACTCAAATTCTACTTAACTTACCTATAATACAATTAATACATTTTATAAAAGGGTAAATACAACCATACACACGCATTCCATAAATATGTATCTACATTCGAGGACTTTCATTGTTGAGCATACATGGAACGCTCTCATAGTGAAGTAACGCCATGTCGACAAACATATTTCAATATTTTTTTTCGGGTGGTAGAGCCTTGTGCAAGGTCCGTCCGGATCGCTACCACCATCTTACTCGCTAATCCTGCCGCTAAGCAGCAGTGCTTGCATGCTGTGTTCCGGTGTGGAGAGTAAGACAGCCGGGGAAATTACTAGCATAAGAGGCATTTCATCTCAGCCCTCTAGGTTGGCAACGCATCTGCAATCCCTCCGGGGTTGCGGGTGTCTATGGGCAGTGGTGATCGCTTACCATCAGGTGACCCACTTGCTCGTTCTCCTTCCTATTCATATATTGACATTGACATTGACATTATGCGACAAGGTTCTATCGTGGCTCAACAATTAAAGACTGCGAGTGTACTAGCTTCTGCCCAAGACTTCGTCGCGAATTTGACTTGAGGACTGACGTTGATGGTATATTCTGCAATAATTATTTACGTCGTGACTCTAGGTAGCTACGACCTCTGACATGTTAATCGCTATCCCGCGGGAACTGTGCAATTTTCCGCGATAAAAAGTTTATTTTTCAATCTTGTGAATAGGAAGGCAAACGAGCAAGTGGGTCACCTGATGGTAAGCGATCACCACTGCCCATAGACACCCGCAACCCCGGAGGGATTGCAGATGCGTTGCCAACCCAGAGGACTAAGATGAAATGCCTCTTGTGCCCGTGATTTCCCCGGCTGTCTTACTCTCCACAACGGAACACAGCAGTGCAAGCACTGCTGCTTAGCGGCAGGATTAGCGAGTAAGATGGTGGTAGCGATCCGGACGGACCTTGCACAAGGCCCTACCACCCGCAAAGCTATCTTTGTTCCAAATTTTATCCAAATCGGTCTTCTTATTCTATTCTTTTATTCAGAAGAGGCCTATGTCCTGCAGTGGACGTAAAATTGCTGAAAAAGAAGAAGAAACAAGATTCTATTCTTAAAACAATTAATCAGACAGCTGCATTGTATACACAACTTTAATAACATGGCACTAAAGTTGAAAATCGGATAAAATTTAACGAAATGCCGTGTCGAAAACACATGAAAACAATGAATACATTATAACATACATAATCAAAGAAAAAAACATAGGATGTACCAGTTGCTTCTCTTCTATAGGGATAGCTAATTCTGCGCAGCCGGAGTCGCCGGCCATTCGATTTTCGAAGTTCGTGTCACGTCGTCCCTCTCACTCTCAAATTAATGACTATTAGTGGGAACGGAACGGAACGAAACGTACTTCGAAAATCGAATTTCGGAGTATAAGGCCGGTTCGTTCTATATCAAAATTATATTTGCGAAATCCACGATCAAATCCAAAGCGGCTGGGTCTGTGCGATAGGTAACTAAAGTTTTTGACAGGCATCGAAGCGGAGGCGGTCATGCTCGGCCAGGCCATCAGCATGCTGCTGCCGAAGGTGGTTGGCTACCGTCTCTTCGGGGAGCTGAACCAGCTTACCACCTCCACTGACCTGGTGCTCACCATTACAAAGGTAAGGTTACTACGAAATGAATCAAGAATTTTACTCCTTTTTTTTTGTGACAGTAGCAACTGTCACAAAAAAAAAGGAGTAAAATTTCATAGTAACAGATAGAAAAAATCGAAGGCTTATTCACCTGCTATGGGTGGTGTAATGTACCGGGCTCGATTCCCGGCCATAGCTTTGTGTTTCGGGTTTTTGCATGTGTTCTAGCCTTCAGTATTGTTTAGAAATGTAAGTTTACTCATAGAATCATTATTGTACAGGGCGAAATATTTCATCCGTACAAAAATTATTTCGATGCGTTCCACATCTGGCACGCGTGCCATTTATTCGATATTACTAAGGGCTCGTCCAGAAATCATGTGATCGTTTATTGGTCAGAAAAATATCACGAATGATCACGACGGGGGAGAGGGTGTTCGGAAACAAATCACGTGTAATTTTTTTACACAGCAGTAAATCAAAAAATGACGTAAAAATCAAGTTATTGCTTTTTTTTTCAATTAACTAACTTAATTCATACTAAGTCCGAAAAATACACATGATCTTGAATGGGGGGAGGGGGTAGCGTTATAATCATGAGGAGGGGGGGGGGGGGTCAAAAGTAGGCCAAATATGATCACATGATCGAGAACGCTCACTGTGGTTCTTATTATATGGTTAAAGGTTAGTTTTGATAAATCTTCGCATTTTTGTGGACGACACAATCTACATTCAGTCTTCAAAATGAATAATTAAAAAACATTTTTTGCAGCATCTGCGCTCGCTAGGCGTGGTGGGTAAATTCGTGGAGTTCTTCGGGCCCGGAGTGTCCGCCCTCAGCATAGCGGACAGAGCCACGGTCGCGAACATGTGCCCCGAATTTGGTGCCACAGTTGCACACTTCCCTGTCGATACGCGTTCGCTCGAGTACCTGGCTCAGACTAGTAAGTATTCACATGTGCCACATATGGCACAATATTAAATGGTAGTGTGCCATACGTGGCTCAGTTGAATTCTTCACTATCTATACAGCTGACGCTATAAAAATATCTGCACCATGTGCTTTTGTGCTTGTTTGTGCTTTAGCGATAAGACCGCCTATTGTATACTTTGTTCTTTGTTTCTTGAACACCACAAATCAGTACAAAACAATACTGTTTTGTACTGATTTGTGGTGTTCAATAAAGAGTATTTGTATTGTTTGTATTTGTACTTTCAGTTATTAGGTGCGTGATTAAATATTTATTTATAAAATCTGAATACAACTAGCATAAGCAAAACTTGTTAAGACCAAACATCAGCCCGGCAAACAGAAATAAAGTATATACTTTCAATCATTTTAATCTTATTATCTTATGCGAACATACGTCTATAGTACCTATTGAGCTGGTTAGTAAAAGCGCGTTTCACAGTTCCATATATGGTACGCGACAAAACATGTGATACTGCGTAACACATATGGCATATGCCAGTTGCGTTAGTAACAACGCCATAACATTTTTTTTATCTAGGCATTTGTCTAAATTCAACGTTTTTGACAGTTACCTGATGATATTGAATAAAACCATTTTTCTTGTTTACAGATCGCACTAAGGAAAAGATAGAAATCATCGAGGCGTATCTTCGAGCCACCAACCAGTTTAGGGACTACAACAACACAGCACAAGACCCCATCTTCTCTGAGGTAAACGAGCTAAATGTGTACCATTTCTGGAACATACATTCATAAAGCAGCACGTCTTTATCACTGACGGGGTAGACAGAGCCTAAGGTAACGGACCTTAAAGGCCGCGTTTAGCAAGATTGTGGGCTTATAAGTGGAAAGTGCAATCAGAATAGTGATGGGTTGCTAGCCGCATCGCCTATAACATGATTCCTATGATTTTCGCCCATTCTCTATGGATTTTTCATAGATACTAGAAACAGAGTATTTTTATATCTGTCTGTCTATGTAAATAACCAATATAAAATGCCCTCACACTCATTGACTTACGATATACAACTAGACTCCCACGCTCCCACGCTCAAAAACTGTCGGAAGCAAAAGTCTGCACGACGCGTCTATTGTGCAGAGTTTTGGTTCAGTCGTGTTTCGACCGCGCTTCGTTAACAATGTACATGTCTCTTTCGCACCGTAATCTCAAACGCTTGAGAACAAGAGACAGACAGGTTTCCAGCGCGTGGCGTCGTGTTATTACTTCGCACGATCGTATGCAATTGACATTAAACATTACTGCCGCGAAATAAGGTGTTAATTTGAACGAATATGTTAATGTTATCTGTGTAAGTTGATGTGTTGACACACACAATACATAGACAACGCCGCTCGGACGTTTCTTGCGGCACTTTTGTTTGCGATTGGGAGTCTAGTTGTTTATCGTAAGTCAATGCTCACACTGCATACATTTTGCTTAAGACCAAGGCTTTCCTAACACTGGATTTTGTAATAACTTGCTAAATTTGTACGGATCCCGGCCGGCTTTTTAAAAATGTTTTTGTTATGACAGGTGGTAGAACTGGACCTGTCAACGGTAGTGACATCTGTCAGTGGCCCCAAGAGGCCTCAGGATAGGGTGTCCGTGTCCAATATGAAGAAGGACTTCGAAGAATGTCTCACTAATAAGGTAAGATTATTAATAGTTGATTTGTGAAAAAATGAGTTTTTTTTTTCAGCAAAAACAGCTTTAGGTAGCAAAAAGCCACATTATTTGCGAGTGTCATAGGCTATATATAATTCTGCACGGACGGAGTCACGAGCAACAGCTAGTATATTAGTATATGTATGTAATTTTACCAAGTTTCCAGTCCAATGGATTTGGCCTAAAAACATACAAATAAATATTGAATGTTAAAAAACTTATAAATTGATAGGATGATTGTTTAGTTTGTTTATTCTCTCAGCATAAAATTACAGTATAAATGGATTTAATGTCATCGTACAATAATTTATGTTGAGATCGTCAAATAGGATACAATACAATAATAAAATAAATTAAGTAATAAAAACAGGAAATAAAATGACAAATAATTTCATCCCCAGGAGGGAGTCGTCAGAAGCAAAAATAAAACAATTAAGTTGACAATGTTATAATTTTTTTATTGTGTTGTAAGCTGTTGGTTCTCCTTAAGTAAATAAATAAATAAATAAAATACTGAAATAAATTAGAAACTTTGTCCAATACTGATCGTCACAACAATAATTGTAATGTGATGTGATGGTGATGACGTAGTTCCAGACTAGAACAACGGGTCAGTACAATCCAGTGACAGTAATGGAACATGCCTACTAGACGGTACCAACCGTTTTTCTGTAACATCTGTTGTAGTATTCTTTAACAGCAACATCTGGTTTTGTGCCTATATCACAGGAATAAACATGAAAATAAAAAATGCTAAAAAAAATATACACTTTCGGTGATGAAATTCGATTAGTTATAAATCTATATCTAACTAATATGCGAAAGTATGGATGGATGGATGTTTGTTTGTTACTCAATCACGCCAGAACGGCCTAACGAATCTGGATAAAATTTGACACATAGAAAGAGAAAAGTCTGGAGTAGCACATAGGCTACTTTTTATCCCGGAAAATGCCCGCGGGATAGCGATAAACGAATTCTTTGCAGACGGAGTCGCAGGCAACAGCTAGTATTTATATATAAATGAATCCCTATTTACCTTGTGCCAAAACATAGCCAAATAATCATCACAAGTGACGATGATGATGTCGTTGTTGTCGTTTGTGATGATGATGAAGTAGAACAAGTCCAGAACAACGGTTCAGTATAATACCAGTGACAGAATTGATACATGTCGACTAGATTTGTACCGACCATTTTTCTTTGACATTTGACGCCATTTTTACCAAATAACAAAAGACATGATTACAAAAATCTAACCTAAAGTAACAACATTTTTTAAATATAAACGTCAGTGCCTGCAAAAAACAAATCATTACGAAACCTTACGAAAGTCGTGATGTGGTTATCATGATAATGTAGATAGTGATATTTGTGATGAAGTAGACCCAGTCTAGAGCAACGGATCAGTATAAGCCAAGTGACATAATAGAAACATGTCGACTGACCTTACTGACCGTTTTTCTTTGACATGTGCATTATAAATAAATAAACAGATAGAAGTTAAGTTGACAACAGATTCAAGACTAGAGAGGAAAGAAACAAAGAGATACACTAGGCAAACTATGTTACGGCAACGGGTACCAGTCTGAGCATCAGATTGTATCTCCAGTTGTATCACCAGAGTATGTAACTAAAGGCCAAGAGGCAGTGCACGTAAGGTATTTTATCTCAGCTCTCTTGGCTAGCAATGAATCTGTTTTGCCCCGGCTTTACGAATTACCATGAGCAATGGTAATAACTTACCATTAGGCGATTCCTTTGCTCGTTTGCCTTCCTTGTTGTATAAGAAAAATCTAGAGCCTGGATCAATAAATAAATTGATAGAAACAATCGTGGTAGACAATGATGTTGTAGATTGTGATGATGCAGATAGTGCCAGAAAAACTGATCGGTACAGACCCAGTACAAGAATTGTAACATGCCAATTAGGACTATGCCAACCGTTTTTCTTTTTCTATTACTAGCTTGTTAACGGTGCCATAGCAACAAAGAAGGTATGCAGTCACTGTAAAGGTATAGACATTACACACACGCACACACACACAAATCACGTCTTTATCCCTTACGGGGTAGACAGAGCCTAAGGTGACAAGACCTACAGGCCACGTAAACAGAACAAACATAAATAAACATAAACAATAAAACAGACAAAACACAACTGACCAACAAACAATAGACAATACGTGACAAATGAAATAGTTAATTATCAAATAATAATTATAACAAAAAATCACAACGATCATAAGACGTCTCCTCAGCAGCCCATCAAAACATCTGGAGCTGTGATGTGATAGTTTTACAAACACTGTACATCATTCATTCAGTGATACGTTAAATTGTATCTACTGAAGAAATGAGTTCAGCGATTGAAATTACTATTACATAACCACACAGTAGGTGGTTTCAGTACCGGCTATGAGCATCACTGATGTATATTTCGCACTATTGGTTTAAATAAATTAAAAAAAAAAAAAAAAAATATTTTGTGCAGTGTCCCATGTAAAGCATTATCTGGAAAATGGCATATGCATAATATATTTATTATGAAAAGCTTTTAAGACACTATAATAACTTACATATATAAGTATATTATATCTGGAAGTGATACCTGACTTGTGTTTTAGTTAGTTAACAAGATGATAAAGTAGTAAATGATGATGTAGTAGATATCGTCTTTGTTTACAATAGTCACATTCCTTTTTTAAATTAGAGAAAGTAAACAATCTTGGTAGTAAAAGTTTGTGATAGTCTAGTTATTTATTGCAAGTGTGATAAGGCAGTCCCGCCTATCGCCTTATAATGATAATGATGAGCTGTATCAGTGAGATAAAATCAACGTTTAAGCAATAAACAAAAGGTAGTGTCAAATGTTGATAAGGCACCCAAAATATTTATTATTATTTTTATACCCTGATGATGGATGATGCCTTGAAGTAGTTTCGTCTTGTTTTCTGCTATTACATGCCTAGTGACAGGTATGTTACATGTCAGCTGTGCGTGTGATAGGAGACAACAAAACTAGAGCATACTTGCTAATGATGCTAAAAATACTACAAAACCAAATAGAAACAGTATAAAGAAGAATACGAAGCTCCGATCACAAATGTACTCAAAATGTGATAGAGTAGTCCAATCAATATCTGTTACCCATCCTGTGGACAGTATACCATGTCAACATTGTCAACTGAACGAGTGACAGATGCCAATAGAACCATTGATGATGACCATTGATATTTTCTGTAACAATTTTTTTAAACTGATATAATTCCATCATGATATAATTTCATTTCGTTTATAAAACACAGGAACTTTATGATAATGGTAATCAGGTTCTTACACAAACTAAGCTTTAAGTAAATGGAAAGGATTTTTTATGAACATTATCGGTAAATTAATAATCTTAGTTGTTGGGCCCATAATCAGCTGTATTGTAATTTAATACCAGTTGTCTATCACCCTGTGACTGATATAAAATGTCGACATAGCGAAAGACAGCTGGTACCAAATTACCAATAATGATGATGATTCTGATGATGTACTCTGCAATGTAAAACACACGTAATGTTCATAGTTAACTAGCCATGACCAATAGAGGCAATATAATGAATTAAAAAATAGTAAGAGATTATAACATAGTCTTATCATAGTCTTATCATATCCTTATCATCATATCATAGCCTTATCATCTCTAGTCTTTATCCCAGATGAGTAAATAACATATCAGTTGAGTCAAAGACTAGATGAGACAAAACTATTGGACTGTAGTCATGATCACAGGATGCCGATGATGACGTCGTCTGTTGACAAATTGTATTAATTGTTAACACAATTATTAATTTTTAATAGGAACACCCATCAAAAGCGAAATCTTTCGATGTTTCATATTCCGTAATAGCACGTTGTGATAGAGTAGCATAATCTGCAGCGATCACAACCCCGGTGACTATCATATCATGTCACGCGAGCGAGTGATAGACAAAGTAAAACTACAGCGTACTACTGTGCTATTATGTTGAAGATAGAGATCGTTGTAAAAGAACATAAACAACAAGACCGGTATCATGTTATAAATGAAAGAAGTTATTTATATGAAAGAGTTTACAGATGATGAGTTCTTGATGATGTGATGATGATGGAGTAGTCTTGTCTACGGCTTATGCACACCTAGTGACAGATATAATGACTTGTCACTACGTCTGCACCAAGATGAAAACAAAACATATACAACTGTAATGTAATTACACAGCGTTGCAGAGAAATACAACACACTTTTTTATAAACATAAAAAACACAAAAATCACCAGTCAAATATTAGATCAAAACATGACAAGAAACAATAAAAAAAAAGAAATTAATGTAAAATCAAAATCAACGGAGATATAATAATTCACAATAAAACACAATAAAAATTGTTGATTGAAGACAACAGTGTGGCGATCTTCTCATGATGTTATATCAGCAGTTTTGGCAACAGAGGCAGGTACAGGGAGATATTAATGCAGTTTGAAACAGCGCTCTAACGAGTTAAGGCTGACTGCATGTACATGCCCGGTGCCTGCATCTATCATTACAACTGCTGCAAAATCTTTTGCTGTTTATTATTCGATGATATAGCACTTTGTGATAGAGTAGCATAATCTGCAGCGATCACAACCCCGGTGACTATCATATCATGTCACGCGAGCGAGTGATAGACAAAGTTAAACTACTGTGCTACTATGTTGAAGATAGAGACCGCTGGAATAGAACATAAACTAGACACAAAGCTGGTATCGCATTTTTTAATAAATGAAGAAAGAAGTTATTAATATGAAAGAGTTAACTGATGATGAGTTCTTGATGATGTGATCATGATGGAGTAGTCTTGTCTACAGCTTATGCATATCCAGTGGCAGATATAAAATGACTTGCCACTTGCATATGCACAGGTGAAAACAAAACATGACAACTGTAATATAATTACTCAGTGCTGCAGAGAAAAACAGGCAAACACAATACATATTTTATGGTTAAACGTAAGAAAATCACAAAAATCTCCAGTAAAATATAAGATCAAAAAATAATAAGTAACAATAAAAACAAAGAAATTAATGTCAAATTTAAACGCCAATTAAAGAAACGAAAATCAAAAATACGGCGTGATAATATTTCACCATAAAATGCGATCACAAACGTTATTCATTGAAGAGAACAGTGTGGCGATCTTCTCACAGATGTTATGTCAGCAGTTTTGGCGACAAAGGCAGGTATAGGGTGATATTAATGCAGTTTGAAACAGCGCTAGAGGCTGACTGCATGTGCATGCCCTGTGCCTGCTTCAATCGTTACAACTGCTGCGAAATCTTTTGCTGTTTAGTATTCGATGATAGCACGTTGCGATAGAGTAGCATAGTCTGCAGCGATCACAAACCCGGTGACTATTGTATCATATCATGTCACGCGAGCTAGTGATGGGCGAAGAAAAACTACAGCATACTACTGTGCTTTTATGTTGAAGATAGAGATCGCTGTAAAAGATTAAACTAGACGCAAAGCTGGTATCGCATTTTTTATAAATAAAGGAAGAAGTTATTTATATGAAAGAGTTGATGATGAGTTCTTGATGATGTGATCATTATGGAGTATATAGTATTGTCTACAACTTATGCAGATCCAGTTGCAGATATAGTGACTTGCCACTTGCATCTGCACAGGTGAAAACAAAACATGACAACTGTAATATAATTACTCAGTGCTGCAGAGAAAAACAGGCAAACACAATACATATTTTATGGTTAAACGTAAGAAAATCACAAAAATCTCCAGTAAAATATAAGATCAAAAAAAAAAAAAAAAGTAACAATAAAAACAAAGAAATTAATGTCAAATTTAAACGCCAATTAAAGAAACGCAAATCAAAAATACGGCGTGATAATATTTCACCATAAAATGCGATCACAAACGTTGTTAATTGAAGAGAACAGTGTGGCGATCTTCTCACAGATGTTATGTCAGCAGTTTTGGCGACAAAGGCAGGTATAGGGTGATATTAATGCAGTTTGAAACAGCGCTAGAGGCTGACTGCATGTACATGCCCTGTGCCTGCTTCAATCGTTACAACTGCTGCGAAATCTTTTGCTGTTTAGTATTCGATGATAGCACGTTGCGATAGAGTAGCATAGTCTGCAGCGATCACAAACCCGGTGACTATTGTATCATATCATGTCACGCGAGCTAGTGATGGGCGAAGAAAAACTACAGCATACTACTGTGCTTTTATGTTGAAGATAGAGACCGCTGGAATAAAACATTAATGGAAACAGGAAATGGAAGTTTTTATTTAATTGTGACTTGATGAAATAGTCTCGTTCTACTTTATGCTAGAACTATCACGTGAGTGATGACTCATGACAAACCCAATGAAGTCAAATTAAATAAACTCTGCTATTAATTGATGAAAACAGTGTGGCGATCTGCTCAGAGTGTTGTCAGCAGTTTTGGCGACAAAGGCATGTACAGGGTGATATTAATGCAGTTTGAAACAGCGCTAGAGGCTGACTGCATGTACATGCCCTGTGCCTGCATTAATCGTTACAACTGCTGCGAAATCTTTTGCTGTTTATTATTCGATGATAACATGTAGTGATAGAGTACATATTATAATCTGCAGCGATCAAAAGAAGTTAATTTATATGAAAGAGTATACTGATGATGATGATGATGATGGAGTAGTCTTGTTGATATATAATAGGCTTATCATCTCTAGTTTTTATCCCAGGTGAGTAAATAATGTATCAGATGAGCCAAAAACTGGAGGAGACAGCTATTAGATTGTAGTCATGATCACAGGATGCCGATGATGACGTCTTCTGCTGATTGTATTAGTTGTTTACACAATGACAACTTTATGATAGGCAAACACATTTAAAGTTTAACGAACATACAAATTAGCGACAGTGTTATTAGTTAAACATTAATAATAATAATAATACAAATTTATTTCGGACCAAAAAAATCCGGACAAGAAGCAATAAAAAAAAAGAAATGAATGTAAAATCAAAATCAACGGTGAGATATAATTTCACAATAATATGCAATAAAAATTGTTATTGATTGAAGATAACAGTGTGGCGATCTGCTCAGGGTGTTGTCAGCAGTTTTGGCGACAAAGGCATGTACAGGGTGATATTAATGCAGTTTGAAACAGCGCTAGAGGCTGACTGCATGTACATGCCCTGTGCCTGCATCAATCGTTACAACTGCTGCGAAATCTTTTGCTGTTTATTATTCGATGATAACATGTAGTGATAGAGTACATATTATAATCTGCAGCGATCAAAAACCCGGTAACTATTATACCATGTCAAACGATTGAGTGATGGACGAAGAAAAACTATAGCGTACTAACTGTGCTATTTATTAAGTTGAAGATAGAGGCTGCTGTAAAAGAACTTAGACTAAACACAACAAGGCTTGTATCATTATCATGTTATAAATGAAGGAAGTAGTTAATTTATATGAAAGAGTATACTGATGATGATGATGGAGTAGTCTTGTTGATATATAATAGGCTTATCAGCTCTAGTTTTTATCCCAGGTGAGTAAATAATGTATCAGATGAGCCAAAAACTGGAGGAGACAGCTATTAGATTGTAGTCATGATCACAGGATGCCGATGATGACGTTTTCTGTTGATTGTATTAGTTGTTTACACAATGACAAATTTATGATAGGCAAACACATTTAAAGTTTAACGAGCATACAAATTAGCGACAGTGTTATTAGTTAAACATTAATAATAATAATAATACAAATTTATTTCGGACCAAAAAATCCGGACAAGAAGCAATAAATAAAAGAAATGAATGTAAAATCAAAATCAACGGTGAGATATAATTTCACAATAATAAGCAATAAAAATTGTTATTGATTGAAAATAACAGTGTGACGATCTGCTCAGGGTGTTGTCAGCAGTTTTGGCAACCGAGGCCGATACAGGGTGATATTAATGCAGTTTGAAACAGCGCTACAGGCTGACTGCATGTACATGCCCTGTGTCTGCATCAGTCGTTACAACTGCTGCGAAATCTTTCGATGTTTAATATTCAATGACAGCACGGAGTGATATGATATAGTGTCCATAGTAATAAGATAGTAAAAAACACACATGCACATGAAGTCTTGAATAAATTGACGTGTTTTTGCTGCCTCAAAGTCCAGTAATAGTTTGCATCATTCGTCCAGTATTATAATGGTAATATAAATATTTACTGGGCTAATGATTGCTACTACGACCAAACGACAGCAAATTTGTTAATTACCCACTTTTAGTCGTATTATTTTACCAAAAACGTGTCGGATCTTCCCAGTGACAGAAACATAACGTGTCTACTGAGTAGATCGGAACCGATTCAAGTAAAAAAAACACTAAAGTGTAGCAATAGTATCGCACAACATGAAAATTAGAAACAAACCTGCAAAAGAAACACAAGAAAAAGTTTGTATGTATTAAAGCACAAATAAAAAGCAAAGGATCATTGTAATAGTATTGTGTAAAAACTGTCATAATAAACATAACATAACATAAGCAACCTTGTAAATAGACTCAATGAAGTATTAAAAAAAATACGAATCAAAAATATAACAAAAAAACTTTACGAGACACAGTAACATTTTTAAATAATAGTAAAATAATAAATGTCAGTCAAAAAAACCCAATAAAATAATTTTAAAAAAGTACGAATCGTCTGATGAGGCTTTTTATCAAAAGCTGGTATTATTCCTCCAGTGGCGGATAGGATATGACGCAACTGATTAAATAATACCGTCTCCTAATAAAAAATTAACACAAAATCAAACACGGGACTTATTAAGCAATAAGAGAATTAGATATTGTTCACATGCACATCAATCGGTTACGACAAAAAATTGTAGGCTTATTGTCTAATTCGCTCGCGATCGCCATCGTGCTCATTTTGACAGTTCTTGTATGAATGTGACAGCTAGCTGATTCCGATGCCAACTGTCAGCCCATATATGAACTGTCAAAATGAAGACGATGGCGATTGCGAGCGAGTTAGACAATAAACCTATTGTGATCGTGTAGTCTAAACTACCACTAGGCAACCAGTGATAAAGTAGTTCGAGCCAACATAATAACAGGTTAAATATTTACAGTGATATGATTTTTTACACATATCTACTGGTGATATATAACCATTATTATAAATTAACGTTACAACATACAGTTATATCAAAAATAAATAAATTGATAATAAAAGCATTCATAAACCAAAATCAGGACACGAGTGAAATTAAATTGAATCTCAGATATATTCATAACACACAACAGTTCAATATCCACGAAAAATGCGACCATAATAATAATACCAACCCAAATAATAAACACATGAACAAAGTCAATACAGTTGTATCTAAAATCTTTGTTGCATACAAAATTAAAAGGAATAAGTATAAGTTATCCTAAAAGGGAGCTTTCAGCAAATCTGATTGTGGAAGGTAAATTACGTATTCAGTCAAAAAGTGCACAAAATAAAATTGTCGAGATTTTATAGAAATAATAATGAAAGAAAACTCCGTCTGCTTTCATAGTAAAACACACATCCGGACAAATAGTAAAAAAAATGGCACAGTGTCTGTTATAATAAATTATTACTGACAGCTCACAGATATTAGAGTTTAACTGTTGAAGTGTTGACACTGAACTGCTTTTCTATAACTGATGAAAACAATTGCAACCTCTGGTTTTATAGCGAAAATACTTAATTGGGTCATTTACCATAACGACATAAACTATTAATACTAATGTATATGCTACTAATGTTAAGATAGAAGCCGCTTGTTGATTAGTTGACAAATAATTTGTTAAATGAACTGTATTGGAAATTTTTACTTGCTTTTAGTGTCCCGTAAAAACATACATAGTATCACTACATAGTATAAAACAAAGGTCAAGAGTACCCGAAACCGACGAGCATGTATAATAATAAATAATAAATATCATGGGACAAATTACACCAATTGTCCCAGTCCCAAACTAAGCAGAGCTTGTGCTATGGGTACCAGGCATTAGATAAACATACTTATATAATGTAGATAAATACATACAACTACATGACTCGGGCACAAACATTCGTATTCATCATACAAATGTCTGCCCCTACCGGGATTCGAACCCGGACCTCTAGCTTAATAGTCAGGGTCACTAACCACTAGGCTATCCGGTGTCCAAAGAGATTGATGAATGTGGATGAAGCGAAAGAGGTATGTCAGGATCGTAGCAAGTGGAACAAAGTAGTCTCTGCCTACCCCTGTGGGAAAGAGGCGTGACGGTATGTATGTATGTATAAAACAAAGTCTCTTTCCGCTGTCCTGTATGCTTAGATCTTTAAAACTACGCAACGGATTTTGATGCGGTTTTTTTAATAGATAGAGTGATTCAAGAGGAAGGTATATATGTATAATACATACATAATATAGTAGATAAACACTGATTGCACCCGTGCGAAGCCGGGGCGGGTCGCTAGTTACATATAACTATGGATTTTTTATCTGCAATAAATGGATATTATTATTATTATTATAATGCTTAAATC
Organism: Pandemis heparana; assembly: GCA_963854515.1. Classification (NCBI taxonomy): domain Eukaryota; kingdom Metazoa; phylum Arthropoda; class Insecta; order Lepidoptera; family Tortricidae; genus Pandemis; species Pandemis heparana. The sequence goes on from OY978033.1 coordinate 1,378,048, forward strand.
ACGTCAACCCACCACTCACCACTGTTTCACCACTGTCATCACTGTGGCTGTGGCTGTGTCTGTGTCATCACTGTTTTGATTATCCTCTCCACCTGTACGCCCATAATCATGCTAAACGTGGCCTTTAGGTCTTGTTACCTTAGGTTCTCTCTACCCCGTAAGGGATAAAGACGTGATTTATGTATGTACTATCTGTTGCCAGCGACTTCGTCTGCAAAGAATTCATTTATCGCTATCCCGCGGGAACAACGCAATTTTTCGGGATAAAAAGTAGCCTATGTGCTATTCCAGACTTTTTTCTACCTATGCGCCGAATTTCATCCAGATCCGTTGGGCCGTTCTGGCGTGATTGAGTAACAAACAAACATCCATCCAATCCATCCATACTTTATAATATTAGTTAGATATCTGTCCAGTCGTTCTGCCATTAAAGTGTATCAAACATCCATACTCACAAACTTTCGCATTTATAATGTTAGTTATAAGTAGGTGGGCGATATTGATAATAGGGAACCCTTCGTTTAAGTTTTTAATTGAAATTTTGTGTAATTAGTAATTCGCTAGTGACTCATTTCGTTATGAATCTCCGTTTGCGAAAACGCATTTACTATCGTATCGTTTATGATGATGATGAATTAAACCATTAAAAAATAATTACCAAACAACTTGGGTTTTTTTTATTGAGTCAATAGCTGCTGCCCGTAAATCTATACTTAATATTATAAAGAGGAAAAATTTATATTTTTGTGTGTATGTTTGTAATGAATAAACTCAAAAACTACTGTCATCATCATCTCCCTAGCGTTTTCCCGGCATTTGCCACGGCTCAGTGAGCCTGGGGTCCGCTTTGACAACCTAATCCCAAGATTTAGCGTAGGCACTAGTTTTTACAGAAGCGAATGCCATCTGACCTTCCAACCCAGGGTAACTAAGCAGTATTGGGATTGGTCCGGTTTCCTATCGATGTTTTCCTTCACCGAAAAGCTCATGGTGAATTTCAAATGTAATTTCGCACATAAATTCCGAAAAACTCAGAGGTGCGAGCCCGGGATTCGAACCCGCGACCCTCTGCTTGAGAGGCCACAGGTCAAACCACATTGTTATGTTGGTAAAATAGACTGGTTGGTAAATTCACTAATGTTTGACCTAAAAATTATTGACGAAATGATCATTTGACAAACTTTAAATATCTGATAAACCGTAAACTTTTTTAAAAACTTATAAAACAAACCTACCTAACCTAATGTGGGCCACGCATAAAGGTTTTCGATTTTTAAAAAAGTTCACGGTTTATCAGATACTAGCTGTTGCCAGCGACTTCGTCTGCAAACAATACGTTTATCGCTATCCCGCGGGAACTACGCAATTTTCCGCGATAAAAAGTAGCCTATGTGCTATTCCAGACTTTTCTCTGTCTATGTGCCGAATTTCATCCAGATCCGTTGGGCCGTTCTGGCGTGATTGAGTAACAAACAAACATCCATCCATCCATACTTTCGCATTTATAATATTGGTTAGATTAGATTTAAATTTTGTCAAATGACGGTTGTAAGTATTGAAAAAAAAAACATTATTTCTATTTGGATATCGATTGTGTAGGTCAGTGATGGGCAAACTACGGCCCGCGGGCCAACTCCGGCCCGCGAAAGAATTTAATGCGGCCTTCGAATTGGAGTGTTATGGCACAGGATGACGATATTTAGACGGTGCTGCTGTATAAAATAGAATAATAGATGCGAAGGCAAAGGAGCCAGCTAGACTAGCCACGTAGTTCATGCGTCATGTGTCAAAAAAATTGCATTTTAGTATAATTTTGGCCCTTCTTTGAAATATCTGTGATTTTCTGGCCCGCCATGAAAAAAGTTTGCCCACCACTGGTGTAGATCATAAGCAGTAAATCTAACTAATATTATAAATGCGAAAGTATGGATGGATGGATGGATGTTTGTTTGTTACTCAATCACACCAGAACGGCCCAACGGATCTGGATGAAATTCGGCACATAGGTAGAGAAAAGTCTGGAATAGCACATAGGCTACTTTTTATCTCGGAAAATTCCCGTGGGATAGTGATAAACTATTCCTTTGCAGACGAAGTCGCAGGCAACAGCTAGTATTACTATAAAACATGATATCTAAAATAATCGATATCCAAATAAGAGTAATGTTAAAATTTTATTTCTCAATACAACCGGGTTCGATTCCCGAACTAACTACAAGTTTTTTTTTTCTATGTATGCAATTTTTCTTGTCACTAAAATCGACGCCATGGTTCCTAAGAACAGGGGCCTTACCATGACGTCTTAATGCGATTCAGTTTAGGTTCGCTCGCTGTCAGATTCAAAACTAAAAGGGACAGCTAAAACTTGAACTGAGTCGGAATTAGGACGTCATGGTAAGGCCCCAGATTTCGTTATCTTTCATAGTTTCTGACTTCTCCATACTGACCCATTTGGATTGATCATCCTGTAGGCTTATTGTCTAACTCGCTCGCAATCGCCATCGTGTTCATTTTGACAGTTCATGTATGGGCTGACAATTGGCATCGGAATCAGCTAGCTGTCACATTCATACAAGAACTATCAAAATGAACGCGATGGCGATTGCCAGCGAGTTGGACAATAAGCCTACTGTATATTCCCGGATAAATTTTAACCGTTATTGTATGTATGCGTAACTAGCTGTTGTCCGCGACTCCGCGCAGATTTAGCGGGAGATGCGATATTCCGGGATAAAAACTACCCTATGTGCTTTCCCGGGACTAACTATCACTATACCGAATTTCAATAAAATCGGTTTAACCGTTTTGCCATGAAATAGCAACAAACATCCAAACTCACAAACTTTCGCGTTTATAATGTAGTCAAGAGCTCAAATGTCGGGTTTGTGTATTAGTAAGAAGTAAGATAAATGCGTACCTCAATTAAAAAACACACACAAAACTCGTCCAATCACCAACACTAACACAGAATACAATAAAACATTAATAATTAAGAACTCTTTTATATAATGTGGCACAAATTTAAAACGCACGCTCAGCTTTTCGTCACGTATGTAAATATGTAAATTGATAGGTATGTATGTTACAAAGATTAACTAAACAGATATATATGGCTAGAGGATGGAAGGCCTAGACGGACGTTCCGTGACCAAATTGGGGACTTGAAAAAAGATCAGGGGCCTTACCATGACATCTTAATGCGATTCAGTTTAGGTTCGCTCGCTGTCAGATCCATACTAAAAGTGACAGCTGTATCCTGAACTGGGTTGGAATTGAATTGCATTTGACTACCGGATAGCCTAGTGGTTAGTGACCCTGACTATGAAGCTAGAGGTCCCGGGTTCGAATCCCGGTAGGGGCAGACATTCTGTATGATGAATACGAATGTTTGTGCCCGAGTCATGGATGTTGTACATATGTATTTATCTACATTATATAAGTATATTTATCCGTTGCCTGGTACCCATTGTATAAGCTTTGCTTAGTTTGGGACTGGATCAATTGGTGTCATTTGCATTTGTCCCATGATATTTATTTATTTATTACTAGCTGTTGCCAGCGACTTCGTCTGCAAAGAATTCGTTTATCGCTATCCCGCGGGAACTACGCAATTTTCCGGGATAAAAAGTAGCCTATGTGCTATTCCAGACTTTTCTCTATCTATGCGCCGAATTTCATCCAAATCCGTTGGGCCGTTCTGGCGTGATTGAGTAACAAACAAACATCCATCCATCCATCCATCCATCCATCCATCCATCCATCCATCCATCCATCCATCCATCCATCCATCCATCCATCCATCCATCCATTCATCCATCCATCTATCCATCCATCCATCCATCCATCTATCCATCCATACTTTCGCATTTATAATATTAGTTAGATTAGATTAAGACGTCATGGTAAGGCCCCATCATGTAAAATATAACTGGCCTCTTGTCAAGAGTACCTTAAGAGGGTGCATCCGTGCCGAGCTCGCAACGTTGCATTTTTGGTGATTTTTTGCGATTATTTCACAGAAATTGAATGAAAGTATCAAATATCCGTCTGTAGTGCACTTCGTTTTTAGTGTATTAATGTGTCTTATGCAATAATTCATCGTGATGGACTTTTATTTTCTTATTAAACGAGATATAGTATTTTATCCCTTTAAAACGAAAATAAACGTCCATCATGATTAATCATTGCATTGGACACATTAATACACTAAAAACGAAGTGCACTACAGACGGATATTTGATACTTTCATAAATTTTTTGTGAAATAATCGCAAAAAATCACCAAAAATGCGACGTTGCGAGCTCAGCACGGATGCACCCTCTTAAACGGACGATCGTGTATGAAGTGAAGAGATGAATGTGGATGAAGCAAGGTATGTCAGGATCATAGCATGTGAAAGGCTCTGCCTACTGTAATGGATGAATAAAACAATTTCTCGAGTATTCCCCATATTGTATTTTCTGTTACACGTCTACACTCCAACTGTCCAGCGTATTGACAATTATTCGAAAAATTCTTCGAACTACTCAAATTTGAAATGCATCGCACCTGCTTCTAAGCAGCCAGTGCGCTACACTACCCCTATAGAAAAGAAGGGTGGCGGTATGACGGTATTTGCCTACCACATAAAAAACCCAACGCCATCTCTGATGACATGACGGAAACAAGGGGGTGTAAGTACCATGGCTTGCACGAACTTGCATGAATTCCGACCCAGTTCAGGTTTTAGCTGTCATTTTTAGTATGGATCTGACAGCGAGCGAACCTAAACTGAATCCGAATTGAATCGGATTAAGACGCCATGGTAACCCCCTGCTAAATCAAAGCGAAGTTTGCCGGCTCAGCTGGGATTATTTTTGTACGCCCAATGATATTTCATAGTATAGATATGTTACGTTCCTAGTAAATTGCGTTTGAAAAACGTTCCCTCTGTCAACTGTCACATTGACTGTCACGGACTACTCATACTGTGGCTTGTTTGAGGTAAATGAGACAATTGGGTCATTTATGAATCTTCAACTCGGGCGCGGTAGTGACATATCTACTCCCAGTTCATATGTAATATCATTGTATACGCCCTTAATCATGCTAAACACGGCTAAGGTTTTGTTACCTTAGGCTCTGTCACTCTGTCTACCCCGTAAGGGATTAAAGACGTGATATATGTATCTATGTACATATGTATGTATTATTTTTGTACGCGGGCAAAGCCGCGACGCTAACTAGTGCTTTCGTAAATGACAGCCACAATTGTCAACTTAGCAAGGTCTTAACTTCATTCTAAAATGTACAGTCAGCGTTCTTATTCCGCTTGCGCTCGATTAAATCTGTGTCAAGTGTACTATTCGATATATCTTACTTTGTAATTATTAATTACTAGCTTCTGCCCGCGACTTCGTCCGCGTAGAATTTGACTTGAGACATTTCTAAACGACACTGAAAATTAGAACACAGAAAAATCCGAAAAGTAAAGCTATGGCCGGGAATCGAACCCGGGTTCTCGTCATTCCGTGACGCAGCTATCCATCCATAACTAACTATAGTTACTATCCATAGATAGGATAGTTTTTATCCCGAAAAATAGCATAGTTCCCGCGGGATAGCGATAAGCGAATCCATCGCAGACGGAGTCGCGAGCAACAGCTAGTTTCTTTATAAAGACGTGATATGATTATGTGATTTGTGTATATATATCTAGGTCATATATTAGTCATACAACTCGTACATGACAGTAAAGTCGACTCCGCAAGGCCTTAACTCTAGTACAGTCAGCATTTTAATTCCGCTTGCTCTCGTTTCTGTGTCAAGTATACTGAGATGGACATGCGATTTGATTTTGTTTTAGCCGACGGTGTTAGGTTAAAAAAGGGTTATGAGTTATTATTTACTAGAAAGAAAGAAAGAAAGAAAGAAAGAAAGAAAGAAGACATTTATTCATTTTGCAAGACACACAAATATAAAAGCATGTACACACAATTTTCTAAAAAAAACTAGCTGCCGTTTTGTCACTATCCTGCGGGAAATATGCAATTTTCCGGGATAAAAAGTAGCCTATGGTTATTCCAGCCCATAGATCTTTGTTCCAAATTTCATACAGTTCCGTTACGCCGTTCTGGCGTGAAAGAGTAACAAACATCCATACATTCTCACAAACTTTCGCATAATATAATACTAGTTGCCAGCGACTTCGTCTGCAAAGAATTCGTTTATTCGGGAACTACGCAACTTTCCGGGATAAAAAGTAGCCTATGTGCCATTCCAGACTTTCAGTAATCAGTAATCAGTCATTTATTTGTTCAAACATGGTCTAAAAATAAGATGGTTAACAGACAATTTTGAGGTGCTACATGTTTATCACTAAGATATACAAATATTTCTTAAAATAGTTAATATGTACCGCATGCACAAACTACATTCCAACTAAAACTCTTAGACTACCTATATTTTAAATAACATTGTCGTTTAAAAACTCCTGAACTGAGTAGTAAGCCTTCGACACTAAAAAATTACGCAGTGAACATTTAAACTCGTTTATATTCTCCAGCTTAATAATCGCTGTCGGTAATTTATTGAATATTTTGGGTGCCATCCCAAAAATACTTTTTGATAAAAATGCAGTTCTTGATGGCTTAAAACTGATTTTACCTTGCTGACGTATACTATTAAATTTCCCGAATTCGAACTTTTCTCTATCTATGTGCTGAATTACATCCAGATCCGTTGGGCCGTTCTGTCGTGATTGAGTAACAAACAAACATCCATCCATCCATACTCTCGCATTTATAATATTAAGTTAGATTAGTAGGATTATTTACTAGCTGCCGTATGCGAATTTGTCTCTTCGCAGAATTAGTTTGTCGGTATCCCGCGGGAAATATACACACTTCCAGGGAAAAAAGTAGCCTATGTTTTAATCTAGGGTACCAGCTATCTTTGTTCCAAATTTTATCCAAATCCATCCAGACGTTTTAGCGTGAAGAAGGAACAAACATACATCACTTACTCACTCACATCGCTACAAACGTAAATAAATAAATAAATATCATGGGACAAATTACACCAATTGACCCAGTCCCAAACTAAGCAAAGCTTGTGCTATGGGTACCAGGCACCGGATAAACATACATAATATATATAATGTAGATAAATACATACCAAAATACATACAACATCCATGACTCGGGATCCATGATGCATCATACAAAATACATGCCCCTACCGGTAGGCTTATTGTCTAACTCGCTCGCAATCGCCATCGTGTTCATTTTGACAGTTCATGTATATATAGGCTGACAATTGGCATCGGAATCAGCTAGCTGTCACTTTCATACAGGAACTGTTAAAATGATCACGATGGCGATTGCGAGCGAGTTAGACAATAAGCCTACGGAATTCGAACCCGTGACCTCTAGGTTCATAGTGGGGTCACTAAACACTAGGATATCCGGTCGTCGACTGGCGCATTTATAATATTAGTAGGATTAAAATTTAATTTGTTTCATCACCAGGTCGGCTTCAAAGGCTACGGCCTCTCGCCAGCTCAGCTGAGCGCGTCAGCAAGCTTCACTTACAGCGACGGCAACACATACACCATCGGCCACGGCTCGGTGATCATCGCCGCCATCACCTCCTGCACCAACACGTCCAACCCGAGCGTGATGCTGGGCGCTGGTGAGCCATCATCATTATATAGTCGACATCATCACAACGACATCATGATCATCATCATATAGTCGTCATCAGCATCATATAGTCATCATCATTATTACAACGACTTCAATACAATACAATACAAATACTCTTTATTGAACACCACAAATCAGTACAAAACAATACAGAAACAAATAACAAAGCATACAATAGGCGGTCTTATCGCTTAGTAGCGATCTCTTCCAAACAACAATGACATCATTATCACAGCGTCATCATCATTTTTTTTATGTGATATGGAAGGCAAACGAGCAAGTGGGTCACCTGATGGTAAGCGATCACCACTGCCCATAGACACCCGCAACCCCGGAGGGATTGCAGATGCATTGCCAACCTAGAGGACTTAGATGAAATGCCTCTTGTGCCCATAATTTCTCCGGCTGTCTTACTCTCCACACCGGAACACAGCAGTGCAAGCACTGCTGCTTAGCGGCAGGATTAGCGAGTAAGATGGTGGTAGCGCTCCGGACGGACCTTGCACAAGGCCCTACCACCCGCATCATCATAACGATACGATCATAATTTAATTACAAAGACATCATCATTATCACAACGACATGATTATTATCATGACAACATCCTTATCACATAGACATCATACACTAACCCCCTTCTTCATAAACGCTCTATAAGCTTCTGCTAACTTAGCAATCGTTTGTCCTTATGTATGTATGTATAACTCTTTATTGTACATAAAACACATCCTATCCTTATCCTTATCTGTTAAAGGTAAATGTCAGAGTGACAGATAAGGACAAACGATTGCTCTTGCTATTTTAGGCTCTGTCTACCCCGTAATTAATAAAGATCTGATCTATACAGGATGTTTGGTAACCAGGTGCAAAGCCTTAAGGGGGTGATAGCCGAGGAATTTTTGAACATTTTGAGCCATACATGTCTTAGCCGAAATTTGATATTTTTTTTTAAATTTAAAATTTAGAAATTTTATGAAAATACCCAGAATTTGATAAAAACGAGTCAATATTGCGCCAATGAGCGTTAATTTGTAAACAAAATCTTTTATTTCGGATAGTTTAATGTGTATTGGACCAAATGAAACAATTTTGAAGTGTCTGTCTTGCCACAGAAACAAAATGGAAGCATTCGAAATTACTAAAAATGTCTTATTTTAGAACAGTCATTTTCCAGTGCCATAAAAAAAATTTAAAAAAAAAACCTGGAAATGTTCAAACATTTTTAAAAACATGCCTGTTTATTGCTCTTTCTTTTAAGGTATCACTCATTCACATTGCTTGCTAAATCTGAGATAAAAAGTAAAAACCAATCTCGGGGGAGCGCTCGCTAAGAATGCACTAGTATTGAAATTTCGCGCTCTAATTACAAATTAACGCTCATTGGCGCAATATTGACTCGTTTTTATCAAATTCTGGGTATTTTCGTAAAATTTCTAAATTTTCAATTTAAAAAAAAAAAACAAATTTCGGCTAAGACATGTATGGCTCAAAATGTTCAAAAATACCTCGGCTATCACCCCCTTAAAGCTTTGCACCTGGCTACCAAACACCCTGTATATGTATGTATGTAAGAATTGTATGTTTGCCCGCAGGTATGCTCGCCAAGAAAGCGGTCGAGAACGGTCTCAGTGTGCTGCCTTACATTAAGACCTCCCTGTCCCCTGGTTCGGGAGTGGTCACATATTATCTGAGGGTAAGTTATATACCATGCTAGTATGGGAGCAAAGAAAAAAAAACCGGCCAAGTGCGAGTCGGACTCGCGCACTAAGGGTTCCGTAACATTATCTATAAATATCAAAAACCAGTGTAAGCCAAAAAATAATAATACCAGAAAACGCGTGTAGTAGTCATTTCAATTATGTTTTTTTGAAATGACTACTACACGCGTTTTCTGGTATAAAACAACTCACGAACATTAAAATTGAATATCTCGAAATGACTTTTTTGCAGATAACTGGTATTTGCAGTAATAGGACGATATTAGGTATATCGTTCGATATTTTGACGCAATCTGCATCCGTCAGCTGCCAATAAGGGCCACTTGCACGGACCAGGATTAACGACTTACAGCCTTATTCATAAAAAATCCTTAATTGAGGTTTGATCAGTCGATTAGTTAACAGACTGATTAAGCTTATTTGACAGTTGTTAAAAAGTATGATTCATAAACGCTTGCTAGCAGTCTGTTAACTAATGAGCTGCTGATGGATGGATTAGACGCGTTATGTTGTCACCTTGACAAATCATAGCCCAAAAATGGCCTTTTAGTGAATTAAAAAATATATATTGACAGCTGTGGCAGCGAATTAGCGGGAAACCAGCGAATTAACACGACAGACTAGGCAGTGCGGATCTAGTTTCCTTTACCTTTCCCGGAGGGAATAAAAACTTAAAACAAAAAAAAACTGTCTTGCGTATGGTTTTGCTCTTGCCAAAATCAGCTGTTCACATGTGTGGCAGCCATTTTGTGAGTTAGCAGAGAGGTAGCGGAGTTAGCAGAGTAGGGTCTACGGTCCGCTAACTTTCGGAAGACTTAACAGACCCTTGATGGACTGATTAGCGCTAATTGACGTTTATGAATCATGTTTTTTTGCATCGGTCCTATAGCGAGCTTATAGCGAGCCTCTAACTTTTTATGAATAAGGCTGTTAATCCCGTGTTAGATCCTAACCCGGGGCTAAGTATTGTCAAAATTTGGTGTAATTTGTCCCATGATATTTATTATTTATTTTATTTATTTAATGTATGCAACTGTCAAACCTAACCCCGAGTTAGCGATTAAATTTTTTAACTCTGGACTGTGCAAATGGGCCTTAATGTATTAAGGGATCGGTCGGAGTAACGTCATCGCTCGCAATGATGTGGACTTGTTTCAAAACTAATTAGTCATTAATTAATTTATTTATTGAATTTAGTTTTGTGTTCCGGTAGATAACTTATACATCCTTTTAAAATACTTACCGTAATTAAATACGTACATAAGGTATTTTCATTCTTAACTGTCTTATTTGCTAAACAAAATTCTAACCTCAATGTACAAATTTTTGTAAAGAATAAGGTGTATCTACACTAATATTATAAAGAGGAAAGATTAGTACCTATTTTTGTATGTTTGTAATGAATAGGCTCAAAAAGTACTGGACCGATTTAAAAAATTCTTTCACCAATAGAATGCTACATTCTTCCAATTTGACATAGGCTACATTTTATTTTGAAAAAAATTAGGGATCCTTGGTAAAATTTGAATAATGTAACCGAAGGTGTAGAAAAATGAGTCTTAAAATGTCTTTCGTCGAATGCGCTGCCGAAACTATTAGCGATAGAACAATATAATGTACAACAATATTGAAGAACATCATAATGTCTACAAAAAACTCCGCGGTAGCATATGTCCAACTATTGTACTTATGTCACTACAACAAAATATTTGTGAAAAAAAGTGTTTTATATCCAAATTTCCAAAAATAAATAATTGTCTACCCCGTGCGAAGCCGGCACGGGCTGCTAGTTATGTTATAAAATAAACCTGAGGCAATATTGTGTGCATAATTTTGCTGATATTTTATCTCCAGTTCCTTTATTTACGATGAAATACTTAAAAAATATCAAAAATGAGACGTTTTGAGGTTAGAATTTTGTTTACCAAATAGAACAGGTAAGAATGAAAAGACCTTACAAACATACATGATTGATTGATTGACATTAATGTTTTGACAGGAGTCCGGCGTGGTCCCGTACCTGGAGCAGCTGGGCTTCGACATCGTGGGCTACGGCTGCATGACCTGCATCGGCAACTCCGGGCCCATCGATGACAACATCGCCAACACCATAGAGAAGGTTCGTTGGCCTTCATCCAACATTACACCTTACGCGATCCCCACTATACTTCATTCGTTTAGGTAGTTAACTAAAGATAATCAATCTAGGCATGTCTTTTTATTGAAATATGCACTTTAAAAATCTAAATCCTTACCCTAGTAGTAGTCTTCTACTAGTAGTATCTTTACACTTTAGAAATTAATTAAGAAATTACATTGTTATTTCATAATTAATTTATAGTAGTAGTAGATTTAGATTTTTAAAGTGTATATTTCAATAAAAAGACATGCCAAGATTGTTTACATTTAGTTAACTACCTAAAGAAATGGAGTATAGAACCTTACCGCCTCAACGCCCATTGGTTCTACTTGCAATGTACTAGCGATTAGAAATAGATTTCCGACATGTTATATGTCAAAAAGCATTACACCGCTACCCCCACCGTCCCCACTCCTAAGCTACTAAGCTTGGCCTCTGGCCCCGGTTACTGGGCTCGTCCTCTAGCCACAGTCACTAGGCTCGGCCCCTGGCACCAGATACGGGGCTCGGCCTCTAGCCACAGTCACTAGGCTCGGCCTCTGGCCCTGGCTACTGGGCTCGGCCTCTAGCCACAGTCGCTAGGGTCGGCCTCTGGCCCCGGCTACTGGGCTCGGCCTCTAGCCACAGTCGCTAGGCTCGGCCTCTGGCCCCGGCTACTGGGCTCGGCCTCTAGCCACAGTCGCGAGGCTCGGCCTCTGGCCCTGGCTACTGGGCTCGGCCTCTAGCCACAGTCACTAGGCTCGGCCTCTAGCAATATCCATTAGGCCAACGCTTCAAGGCTTGACTTCTGCCCATAGCCACTAGACTCGGCTTCTGCCCCCGGCTACTGAGCAACGCCTCTGGCCACTGCTACTGGGCTCTACTTCTCGCCTCATTCACTACTCCTCCCCTGTAGGCTCAGCTTCTAGCCCTAGCATTGGCTTCTTGCCACAGCCACTTGGCTCTCCTCTAAGCTTATCCTCTGGCCTCAGCTACTAGCCTCGGCAAGAGTAAGCTTTCAATTAAAGAAAGAATATTGAAAATCGGTCCACAATTTTTTTGTAGTCGCTTAAAAAATAAAACTGTTATAATATTTGTTTATGTAATGAACAGAACGAGCTGGTCTGCTGCGGCGTGCTGTCGGGCAACCGCAACTTCGAGGGGCGCATCCACCCCAACACGCGAGCCAACTACCTGGCCTCGCCGCTGCTGGTCATCGCGTACGCGCTCGCCGGGACCGTCGACATAGACTTCGAGAAGCAGCCGCTCGGTGAGTCACTTTAAACGCTCGTATACTTCATTTGGTAGCTGTTGGTAGGCCTCCAATAAGATGGAGCGACGACCTGATCAGGATCGCGGGATCACGGTGGATGCGGAAGGCACAGGACCGGTCCGAGTGGAGAGCCTTGGGGGAGGCCTATGTCCAGCAGTGGGCGTCTTTCGGCTGATATGATGATACTTCATTTAGTTTAGAATGAGAAACCAGACATTATATTGCGTCTGGTCAACTATTTATCTAGCAAATAGTACAGGGGCCTTACCATGACGTCCTATTTCCGACTCAGTTCAAGTTTTAGCTGTCACTTTTAGCATGAATCTGACAGCGAGCGAACTTAAACTGAATAGCATTAAGACGTCATGGCAAGGCCCCAGTACAATAGTCTGGGAGCCGCAAAATAAAATTGTTTTAATGTCACTTTATTTTAAAAAAAAAGCCGTGGTAGCCTAGTGGTTTGACCTGTGGCCTCTCAAGCAGAGCGTCGTGGGTTCAAATCCCGGGCTCGCACCTCTGAGTTTTTCGGAATTTATGTGCGAAAATTACATTTGTAATTTGCCATGAGCTTTTCGGTGAAGGAAAACATCGTGAGGAAACCTGCACACATCTGCGAAGAAATTCAATGGTGCGTGTTAAGTTCCCAAACCGCACTGGGCGCGCGTGGGAACTATAGCCCAAACCCTCCAATACACGGAGGAGGCCTATGCCATGAGGCACGCCGAATTTCGCGACAATTTAATAAATAAAAAATAAATAAATAAAACGACAATAACAACAACAACATGTACTTACTGAAATTGTAGCGAATTCGGAATAAAAAGGCTTATAAATAAATAAAAATTTGCGTGACAACTGTTACTCTAGTACAAATTGTAAAGAGATCACAATTAAGACATATAGACATAAGACAATAGTAGCTAAAATTTGGAGACACTCCTTTAAAGATAATTTGAACACTCGTGTAGCAAGAATTTGGACGCACTGGTAGTTACATTTCTGACGCTTTTTTTTATGTGAATAGGAAGGCAAACGAGCAAGTGGGGCACCTGATGGTAAGCGATCACCACTGCCCATAGACACCCGCAACCCCGGAGGGATTGCAGACGCGTTGCCAACCTAGAGGACTAAGATGAAATGCCTCTTGTGCCCGTAATTTCCCCGGCTGTCTTAATCTCCACACCAGAACACAGCAGCGAAAGCACTGCTGCTTAACGGCAGGATTAGCGAGTGAGATGGTGGTAGCGATCCGGACGGACCTTGCACAAGGCCCTACCACCCGCAGAAGACCCGCTTGGTAGCAAAGATTTGGATGTTCATGAACCTTTTTACTGTGTAGTTGGTTATAAAATGCATTGTTTGCAGGCAAGCGCGCTGACGGCAGCTCGGTGTACCTCCGCGACATCTGGCCGACCCGGGCCGAGATTCAAGAGGTCGAGAACAAGCATGTTATACCCAACATGTTCAAAGAGGTGGGTAATTGGCGAGGTAGCTACGCGGTTGCTAGCAACAATAAATAATATGTATAATGTAGATAAATACATACAACATCCATGACTCGGACACAAACATCACGAGCGCTGGCGCGCAGTGTTCGTTTCGCTGCCGCTGGGGCGAGCGTAGGGATTGCAAAATCCGGTTTTTTCTCAAATCCGGATTTACAAATTATCAACTTATACAAATCCGGATTATCCGGTTTTTTCGGATATTTATTAATATTTTGAAATTTTCATGAAATTACATGTTTTTTGTTTTTAGAATTTCCCTAAGAATATATGAAATAAAACTGCAATCTTTATAATCCGCGTTTAATCAGTCCAGTACTGCTGTGTCTGCAGTACAGTACTACCGGACCGGCCGACTAGCTAGATCTAAAGCTAGGTATGAGGAAGCCAGTAAAGCGCGGAGGAGAGAGAGATAGATATGCTACGTGGCGGGGAACGACACGAACGCATGAATGAATGAAATGAAACGAAATTCAATAGGAAATTCTGGTTAAATGTCAACTTTGTCAACTGTAATTGAAATCCGAAAAAACCGGATTTTTATGCTAAAAATCCGAATTTATAAAGGGCGACAAAAATCCGGATTTATCCGGTTATTTCGGATTTCGGATTATCCGGATTGCAATCCCTAGGCGAGCGCTTCATGAGGATGAGGAAGGACTAAGAATTAGTCTAGACTTTTATACGCGAGTTATCCGTTTATGTTAATTTTAATGTTATCATATTTGTAGGTGTACGAGAAGATCGAGCTCGGGTCTTCGTCGTGGCAGGCTCTGGACGTGCCCAAGGGCAAGCTCTACAACTGGGACCCCAACTCTACCTACATCAAGAAACCCCCGTTCTTCGACGGCATGACCAGGGTAAGCTAATACATATACTTGCACAGATCACATATACATAAGAGTTTTTACACATATGCATATATTATCCTTAACGTAGACAGACACATGCGAACGGTCTATGTTCATTCAGGAGCTAGGCAGCATCCGCAGCGTAGAGGACGCGCGCTGCCTGCTGCTGCTGGGCGACTCCGTGACCACGGACCACATCTCGCCGGCCGGCGCCATCGCCCGGAACAGCCCCGCCGCCAGATACCTCGCCGACAGGGGGTGAGCGCTACACCAATCTGCTAGCACCCTAGCTTCTAGCCTCACCCACTAGCCACAGCTATTAGACCTTTGTCTAAGCGCGGCTACTAGGCTCGGCCTCTAGTCTCTGCCTCTAGCCACAGCCACTAGGCCCCCTCTTGTCTTTGCCTCTAGCCACAGCTACTTTTTAAAGTTTTATTTACATATTATGCTACTTATTAAGAGGGTGCATTCGTGCTGAGCTCGCAACGTCGCATTTTTGGTGTTTTTTTGCGATTATTTCACAGAAATTGAATGAAAGTATCAAATATCCGTCTGTAGTGCACTTCGTTTTTAGTGTATTAATGTGTCTGATGCAATAATTCATCGTGATGGACTTTTATTTTCTTATTAAACAAGATATTGTATTTTATCGCTTTAATACGAAAATAAAGTCCATCACCATTAATCATTGCATTGAACACATTAATACACTAAAAACGAAGTGCACTACAGACGGATATTTGATACTTTCATTCAATTTCTGTGAAATAATCGCAAAAAAACACCAAAAATGCGACGTTGCGAGCTCAGCACGGATGCACCCTCTTAATCTACTTGACTATGTTTTGTACCAATACAGTTTCATATGATGTGTATTAAAAGTCAGGAGTCAAATGTTTATTTTGCAAATGTCTTTTTTGTAACTATCAGCGCATGTGTGGCGTTGATGAGTTTTGGTGATGGCCCATGTTTGGCTCCTTATTTGTGTGTGTGTGTGTGTGCGCGCTCGCGTGCGTGTGTGCGCGTGTGTGAGAACCTTAGTGTTTCATGGGGGCGGCTGAAAAACAGCGTCTGTTTGTCAACAGATCGTTAGGTCTGTGTGGCGCAGGCATAAGCTGAGCTGCAAATCAGTTCAATAGTTTGTAGCATTTTATTGTTTACTTGTACTTATATCTTAACTAGCTGTTGCCAGCGACTTCGTCTGCAAAGAATTCGTCTATCGCTATCCCGCTGGAACTACGCAATTTTCCGGGATAAAAAGTAGCCTATGTGCTATTCCAGACTTTTCTCTATCTATGTGCCGAATTTCATCCAGATCCGTCGGGCCGCTCTGGCGTGATTGAGTAACAAACAAACATCCATCCATCCATCCATCCATACTTTCGCATTTATAATATTAGTAAGATGTAATTGCAAACTGTTGAATAAATATCTTTTATTATTATTATTACTTATGTTAATGTATGTATATTTTATTTGTGGTGGTAAAAGTTTATTCTATTCTATTTTAAACGTTGTTTTTTCGTTCCCAGTCTGACCCCGCGCGAGTTCAACTCTTACGGCTCCCGGCGCGGGAACGACGCCATCATGTCGCGGGGCACGTTCGCCAACATCCGGCTCGTGAACAAGATGGCGGCCGCGCCCGGCGCGAGGACCACGCACGTGCCGAGCGGCCAGCAGTGCGACATATTTGACGCCGCCGAGAGGTAACGTGAAAATCAAATTTATATATGTACATACAATCGTCACGCCTCTTTCCCACAGGGTTAGTCAGAGACTACTTTGCTCCACTTGCTACGATCCTGACATACCTCTTTCGCTTCATCCACATTCATCAATCTCTTCATACGTGCTCGTCGGTTTAGGGTACACAAAAATAAATATCTTGGGACAATTGACACCAATTGACCTAGTCCCAAACTAAGCAATGCTTGTAATATGGACACTAGACAACGGATAAATATACTTATAAACATACTAGCTGTTGCCAGCGACTTCGTCTGCAAAGAATTCGTTTATCGCTATCCCGCGGGAACTACGCAATTTTCCGGGATAAAAAGTAGCCTATGTGCTATTCCAGACTTTTTTCTATCTACGTGCCAAATTTCATCCAGATCCGTTGGGCCGTTCTGGCGTGATTGAGTAACAAACAAACATCCATCCATCCATCCATCCATACTTTCGCATTTATAATATTAGTTCGATTGAACATCAAGACTGGAGAACAAACATTCGTATTTTTCATACAAATATCTGCCCCGACCGGGAATCGAACTGGAAAATTTCAAATTTTTCAAATATATCCCGAAAAACTGCGAGGTTCGAGCCCGGGTCTCGAACCCACGACGCACAGGTCGAACCACTAGGCTACCACGGCCAGTCATCATTTTGATAAATATTTTTAACTAGCTTCTGCTCGCGACTTCGTCTGCGTAGAATTAGGTTAGAGATCTGATGTTTGTTAGTTATATTCTGCAAAAATTATTTACGATGCAACTCTACGCAGCTACGACCTTTGACTTGTTTATCGCTATCCCGCGGGAACTATGCAATTTTCCGGGATAAAAAGTAGCCTATGTGCTATTCCAGACTTTTCTCTATATATGTGCCGAATTTCATCCAGATTCGTTGGGCCGTTCTGGCGTGATTAGATTAGATTAGATTAGAATTCATTTATTTCGATTTGTAAATTACATTATATTTTTATGTCAAAAAATAAGAAAGTCACAAAAAGATCGTCAATTGTAAATAAAATAAAAACAATAAAAAAAAATAGACGGAAATCCAATAATACTTACAATCAAAAAATAAATGTCAAATTCAATGTCAGTGATTAAAAAATAAAAAATAAAACAGTATATAATAAAATTATGCAATAAAATGCGATAAAATGTCACACATTAAAAATAAATAAAAATGAAAAACAATATGGTACAAAGTACAAATGAACATTGAATGTCAGGAAAAAATCATTTCGCTGTACTCTTTTACTGAGTACAATGATTTTTCCAAAAGAAGTATTTTTTGAGTAACAAACAAACATCCATCCAAACTTTTCGCATTTATAATATTAAGTTAGATAATTTTTCTCCACAGGTATCGGCAAGAGAACGTGCCGTTAATCGCAATAGTGGGCAAAGACTACGGCTCGGGCTCCAGCCGCGACTGGGCCGCCAAGGGGCCCTACTTGCTGGTGAGTTGACCTCACCCGATCCTAACCCGTCCCTAGTACTACGTGTTTTTTTTATTTACGATAACTTCGGCATGTTACCAGTGGTGGCAATAACGGCTGTTTTGCAATAATGAATAACAGTGTTGTGTTATTCTTAAATAGATGTTATTGTGAACGGTTGTCTGTTATCCTGTTATATTGCTGTTTTACACAACGATAATGAACTTATTATTAAATAATTGTACTTTTGCGGGTGGGCCTTGTGCAAGGTCCGTCCGGATCGCTACCACCATCTTACTCGCTAATCCTGCCGCTAAGCAGCAGTGCTTGCACTGCTGTGTTCCGGTGTGGAGAGTAAGACAACCGGGGAAATTACGGGCACAAGAGGCATTTCATCTAAGTCCTCTAGGTTGGCAACGCATCTGCAATCCCTCCGGGGTTGTGGGTGTCTATTGGCAGTGGTGATCGCTTACCATCAGGTGACCCCCTTGCTCGTTTGCCTTCGTATTCACATAAAAAAAAAAAAATGTTATGCTTATTTCGTCGCGATCGCAGCGTAATACAAACGTACGGGAACAAAAGCAAAACAACGCTCTGTTACCTTGTTTGTTATTGTACTGACTGACAACAAACAGCAACAGCTAATAATGATACCAAAAGCCAGTTATTTGAATTGCGATTGCGATGCGAACTCGCGCGTATAGCGCTATCTCTCGCACACACCTACTTTATTTGTTGCGCACTCGCTTGCGCTTCTATGCCAAGTGCGGCAACAGTGCGCGTATGAACAACGTTGACAACAAACAACGAATAATGATAACAGGATAGTTGTCGATTCGATAATGTGTTGTTCGCTGCGTGCAAATAATGCATTACGTTATCTGCTGTTGTAATAACGACCACCACTACATGTTACTAGGTGCATCCATAGAAACGAAGTGGTAGATTAGATTTTTAAATATTGCAAAGAAAATCTGTATGGAACAAAGTATGTACATTTAATCACCTTTGTTCTATACGTATATATATATTTATAAACAACGTCGATAAGCAAACATCTGTGGAAGACATTGTTGATTATATACGATGTAAAACGGAAGAACAAGTGACGTTGAAATTGATCAACAGTAAGGATGGCAAAAAACATTATAATTCATTTAAGATGTATGTTTCGAAGGGAAAATTACCGTTGTTTTTGGATGAAGAATTATGGCCGGAAGGTGTAACTTTTCGTCGTTTTATGCCTTACAAGCCTTCAGCGGCAGTAAGAGAAAGAAATATGAATACTCCACCTAGAATACAAAATGGAAAGTGACGGAATTTGTACCATAGCTAGTTTTAACTGTAAGAATATAAGGCGCTCAATTGATCAAATTAAAGAGCTATGTCGCCATTCAGATATTATTGCGCTTCAGGAGACGTGGTTGTACCCACACGACTTAACGTTTTTGAGCACCATTAGTGACGACTTCGCGTGGACAGGTACGTCAGCCATCGACACCACGGCGGGAATTTTGCGCGGCCGGCCCCACGGTGGGACTGCTCTTCTCTGGGACAGAAGGATTTTTCCAGCAGTTTCGGTTTTAAAATGCGACAACGCGCGTGTGTGCGGTATTAAGGTGTCAATTAATAATAAAGAAATCTTGTTTTTTAGTGTGTATATGCCGACGGACTGTGTAGAAAATCTGTGTGAATTTGCGCAATGCGTGAGTACCATTAATGCCATTATAAGTGACAGTAACGTCGAAAGTGCTTTTATTATTGGGGACTTTAATGCTCACCCATTGCAGCCTTTTTGTACGGAATTACTTAATTACTGTTTAGAATATGACTGGTTATGTGCTGATTTTGAGAAATTAGGTATTAATTCCAGCTGCTATACATTTATTAGTGAAGCGCACGGCTCACGTAGGTGGTTAGACCATTGTGTTGTCACTAAAGCAGCATGGGCCACAGTTACTGATGTCCGTGTTAAACATGATGTGTTTTGGTCTGACCACTTTCCTCTCATCATTGAGTGTAAACTGGGATGTGTTCGACCCAAAGTTTATAATGTAAATAGAAAATTGAATAAAGTTGTATGGGGGATAAGAAACCAAGATGAAATTGAGAATTATAATATTAAATGTAACTCGTTACTGAAAAACATAGACTATCCTCCTGAATTGAACTGTTGTTTAGGTAACAATTGTTCTAATCAAGAACATAGAAAAATTATAGACCAATTTTATTATGTTATTGTAAATTCTATTAGTACGGCAGCGGAGACAACATGTGTGAGGCATCTGCCGAGCAAGAAAAAGAGGCAAGTTTTAGGCTGGAATAAGCATGTTGCCGGTGCTCATAGGGAGTCCAGGCTTAAGTTTCAGTTTTGGCAATCTGTTGGCGCTCCGAGAGATGGTCCGATTTATGAGGAAATGCGTGAGAGCAGACGGAAGTTTAAGTCTAAACTAAAATGGTGCAAACAAAATCAGGAGCAGATTAAGCTAGACGTACTAGCAGCGCACCATGCGAATAAAGATTTTCGTAGTTTTTGGAAAGGCACGAAGAAAATGAATGAGAGGCCTGGACTGCCTGCGAGCATTGATGGCGTGACAGAGCCCAGGGATATAGCTAACTTGTTTAGGAATCATTTCGCGGTAAAGTCGTTATTGGGTTCGTCTAGTGTTGTGCATAGTGATGAGGCTGATGTGGATGGGGATCTCGACATAAAATTTACTGTACAAAATATTGAAAAAGTAATTAAAGGCATGAAGAGAGGAAAATCCCCAGGCCACGACAGCCTCAGCATTGAGCACCTGCAGCATGCTGGTCCTCACCTGCCCAGGGTTTTAGCATTGTTGTTTGGCTTGTGTATTAGTCACTCATATGTACCGTGCGAGATGACAAGGACTGTTGTTGTGCCTATCATAAAAAATAAGACTGGGGACATAGCTAGTAAAACAAACTACAGACCCATTTCCCTTGCTACAGCCATAGCTAAAATTTTTGACAGTTTGCTAAACAATGAGCTTGATAGGTATGTGCGGATACATGATTCACAGTTCGGTTTTCGACCGGGCCTATCCACTGAAAGCGCCATTACATGCCTGAAGGAAGCTGTTGGATACTATACAAGTAGAAGCACACCAGTCTTTGCATGTTTCTTAGACCTATCGAAGGCTTTTGACCTGGTCAATTATGATTTGCTGTGGAATAAACTAGCTGACGCGAAAGTACCCAGAAAACTGATACATGTCTATAAACAATGGTACTCCGGTCAATCTAACATGGTGAGGTGGGGTGATTCTGCTTCTGATGAATATGGTCTCGAGTGTGGTGTCCGACAGGGGGGCTTGAGTTCACCAAAACTGTTTAATATATATATGAATGCTTTGATTGAAGAGCTCAGCAGCATGCGTGTCGGATGCCGTATACATGACGTGAGTTTCAATAATATAAGTTACGCAGATGACATGGTGCTGCTGAGCCCTTCAATCAATGGGCTGAGAAAGCTGTTGAGTGTCTGTGAAAGATATGCTGCTGATCATGGTCTCAGGTATAATGCGGACAAAAGCGAATCTATGCTGTTTAAATCTGGTTCCAAGAGTCTTTTAAATATCCCGCCTCTTTTACTAAATGGAGTCCCATTGAAAAGAGTTAAGATTTTCAAATACCTGGGGCACATGATCACAGACAACCTGAGTGATGATCAGGATATGGAGAGGGAACGTAGGGCGTTGGCGACCAGAGCCAATATGATTGCCCATAGGTTTAGATGTTGCACAATCCCGGTGAAAATTACATTATTTAATGCTTTTTGTACGTCGCTATATACCGCTGGCCTATGGACTAGTCACACGCAACGGTCGCTCAGCGCCTTACGGGTCCAATTCAACAACGCGTTCAGGGCACTGTTGCGGCTGCCGCGCTGGTGCAGCGCGTCGGCTATGTTCGCGCACGCGCGCGTTGCCGGGCTGCCCGCTATCCTGCGCGCGCGCTGCGCGGCCGCGCTGGCCCGAGTGCGCGCCAGCCGCAACAGCCTCCTGAATGTTATAGCCGATAGACTTGACAGCCGGCTCATCTTGCACTGGACTGAGGTACACGCAATTGTGGCCACCTATACCTAACTTTTCTTGAAATTATTTTAATCAAATCATACCTATTGCTCACATGATTCGAAATTCAAAATTGTTAATAATAATATGACATTTATCTCAATTATTTCATATCGACTAACACTAGCTTCGTAGGCACGGATACTAACATAATACAATATGGATCATGGTTATCTGAAATAAAAACATTTTATTTTATTTTTATTATACAGTTTTTTTTTTGCAATATTTAAAAATCGAATCTACCACTTACTTTCTACGTATGCACCTAGTAATATGCCGAAGTTATTGTAAATCAAAAAATACACGGTGTATAATACTCTTCTTATCCACTCAAAGGTTGACTGGAAGAGAGCCCTTAAAGGGTCCAGTCCGCCTTTGTGCATTTATCTCAGTGTTTGTCAATTGTATTTGTTTTATGTTCATACTAGCTGTTGCCAGCGACTTCGTCTGCAAAGAATTCGTTTATCGCTATCCCGCGGGAACTACGCAATTTTCCGGGATAAAAGTAGCCTATCCATCCATCCATCCATCCATCCATCCATCCATCCATCCATCCATCCATCCATCCATCCATCCATCCATCCATCCATCCATCCATCCATCCATCTATCCATCCATCCATTCATTCATCCATCCATCCATCCATCCATCCATCCATCCATGCATACATCCATCCATCCATCCATCCATCCATCCATCCATCCATCCATCCATCCATCTATCTATCCATACTTTCGCATTTATAATATTAGTTAGATTGCACAATTATTTTTATTTGTGTCGTATATTCTAATCTGTCTATCTAATGCCTTTAGGCATGCCCTAAACCACTCTGTTAAGTTCCAGTTATGTTAAGTGTCAGTTAGCTATGATTCCGTCTCTCGTATTAGGGCTCATATGTCATCGTGTACCACAGATTCAAGCAGCAATTTTTTTTTTATTTGATATTCGTTGGCGTACTGCTTAACTGCCGCATAAGGGCCGCCGAGTGACTGAGTAAAATGTTTTTATTTTTATAAAATATTATGGCTCGACGGAAAAATCTGAAACTTTTTTCCGTAGCTAAGGACGGTTATTCCTATCAATAGAAAAATTACCAAGCACTTTTAAAATAATCATCCATTCCCTATTGTACACTCGCCTCTTGAAGGCACCCAGGTCGTAGCTCGATGGAATTTAACACAGTGGTTTATTATCCAACCTCAGGGCATAAGGGCGGTGATAGCGGAGTCGTTCGAGCGCATCCACCGCTCGAACCTGGTGGGCATGGGCGTGATGCCGCTGCAGTTCCTGCCGGGGGACTCCGCCGCCGCCCTCGGGCTCACCGGCGCGGAGCGCTACACCATACGCGTGCCCGCCGACATCGCCGCCGGGGACACGCTCACCGTGCAGGTAACGCCATCTAGTGTAGTGAATAGCTGACTGTAGCGACTCTAGCGCCATCTAGTAGCGGTTACAATGGCTGTAGTGACTACACCATACGCGTGCCCGCTGACATCGCCGCCGGGGACACGCTCACCGTGCAGGTAACGCCATCTAGTGTAGTGAATAGCTGACTGTAGCGACTCTAGCGCCATCTAGTAGCGGTTACAATGGCTGTAGTGACTACACCATACGCGTGCCCGCTGACATCGCCGCCGGGGACACGCTCACCGTGCAGGTAACGCCATCTAGTGTAGTGAATAGCTGACTGTAGTGACTCTAGCGCCATCTAGTAGCGGTTACAATGGCTGTAGTGACAGTGACTACACCATACGCGTGCCCGCCGACATCGCCGCTGGGGACACGCTCACCGTGCAGGTAACGCCATCTAGTGCAGTGAATAGCTGACTGTAGCGACTCTAGCGCCATCTAGTAGCGGTTACAATGGCTGTAGTGACTACACCATACGCGTGCCCGCCGACATCGCCGCCGGGGACACGCTCACCGTGCAGGTAACGCCAACTATAGTAATTTTTTTTAGTCCGTGGAATTCTTACAGCTGTCATAATTAGACATTTCAGGGGACACCAACATTTTTTTCTGCTAGACAAATAATTGTCAGACTAAGCTTTTTTTTTATTTTAACTAATAGATCACGGAAGAAAAAGTACAGAAGCTAAATAAGGTTATTGTACAGCAATACTTAAAATCTTTGATTCAAGTAAACGAAGAAGCCTTAGTACTTCTTAATAATTTGCATATTTTCCGGCAAGTATATACAGTTTTATTTTAAAGACATTTGGCTAATCAGAGTACTGATCTTTTAAGTTAAAAACTTTACAAGTCGCTTTTGTTATTAGGGAAATAATTTTACGAAATATATTATTATAATCATAGACCGAATGTTTGACATATGTGACAATGATCAAAGTAATACCCAAAACAATTTTTCTCCCCAAAAAAATATGATGTCTAAACTAGCTGTTGCTAGCGACTTCGTCTGCAAAGAATTCGTTTATCGCTATCCCGCGGGAACTACGCAATTTTCCGGGATAAAAAGTAGCCTATGTGCTATTCCAGACTTTTCTCTATCTGTGTGCCGAATTTCATCCAGATCCGTTGGGCCGATCTGGCGTGATTGAGTAACAAACAAACATCCAACCATCCATCCATCCATACTTTCGCATTAATAATATTAGTTAGATTATGCGATTTAAAATATGTAGAAATGATTGTTAATTTAAGTATTTCAACTGTAGTTGAAATACTTAAATACATTCATGTTCTACATTTATTTATTTTTTGCCTTTCTCACCACATATATTTAAGTAACGTTTTTTTGACTGGTAATACCAAGAAATGTCAGAATTCCACGGACTAAAAAAATTGTCTATAGTGTAGTGAATAGCTGACTATAGCGACTCTAGCGCCATCTAGTAGCGGTTACAATTATTGTAGCCACTCTATACCATACGCGTGCCCGCCGACATCGCCGCCGGGGACACTCCTACAGCTGACTAGCGATTCCAGTGCCCTCTAGTGGCGGTTAGAGTAAACTGCAGCTTAGTTGTGGTTATACCATAGAATAGATAATAACAGCGTAGAAGGGAATCTCTTTTGACCGCGTCCAAAACGCCGCCATTTATATACCTACTTCCCCCTTCACGTCGTTACGCCCCTCTGTCGTCCAGGCGTATTGCTAGGGTTGCTTACCGTTAAATATTATATTCACGTCTAAAGATAATATAAAAGAAAGAAAGGAAAAGGTTTATTTGGTGCAATATATATCGCTAAAATATAAGTTTTTATTTACTTTGAAATCATTATTTTATTCTAGTTTTACAAAATATGAAATTTATAAATAATTAGGTACGTACCTACATATTATATTAAGGAAGAAGTTATTACAAGTGCCATACCAAAAGAAGCCATTTAAGATGATTTAAGTAAGTATTACTTACCGACAAATATAAACTAAAATACATACAGGCTCACGTAAAACTAGATGAGTACCTACGGGACGGAACGCGCAAAAATGCCAAACGCGCGTGCGGCGACGCCGGCCGTGGCAGCCTGACTGAGCCGCTCGTTTAACAAGTACTGTAAATCGTGACCTTCGAGTCCGGCTGGAGCGGGAGATTCCGTTCTACTATGTTCTTACTTATTCTATGGTTTTACGTAGCTGATAGTAACATATGGCGTCATCTATTAGCGGTTTCAGCAACTAAACTGGCTGATACACTCATAGTACTTAGTACAAACTTTGCTTAGGTAAATTGGTGTAGTGTCTCATAATATTTGTTTAATTTGTTTATTTTTATTGTTACAGGTGGACGACGGTAGATCATTCAAAGTGAAAGCTCGTTTCGACACTGAGGTAGATCTAACGTATTTCAAAAATGGCGGCATCTTGAACTACATGATCCGGAAGATGCTTTAAAAACAATGATTTTAACAGGCCCCCTGACACTTCTGAAACACGTCTAAATAATAGTACATTACATACCGAGGGTGGTGAAATAAAGAATGTCCCAGATCGCAGCAACTTGCAGCACGAGCCAAAGGCGAGGGCGGTAAACATGCGACCCGAGGCTTTCTTTATCACCGCCCGAGGTGTACACAATTTTACGTCTTCCCCTGGCCAGGAAGTGGAAATTTTCGCTCGCGTAGCGGGCGGTAAATCGCTACTTACGGCCCGGGACGACGTTAATTAATTGGAATCCGAGCGGTTTCATTTTAGTGTTATAGTATACCTTTATAAGCTACCTTACGGGGTGGACAGAGCCTAAGGTAACAAGACTTAAAGGCCACGTCTAGCATGGTTGTATAGTAATCTAGTGTACAGGGAACCTGTTTAAATTAATGCTATGGTATGTTTTCTTTAGTGATGGGCTGACTAGTCGGGGAATTAAACCAACTATTCGGCATTATTTGCGGTCTGCGAAATTGCGAATAGTCTGTGACTATTCGGCACAAGAGAACGACTAGTCGGTGGTTATTTTTTTTTTTAAAAAGGGCGCATAATAAAACCACTATGACTAAATCATTGTAAGGGTAAAAAGTTACTTGGAAAAATTTGCAAAAACACGGTAAGTTGAAATCAAATGTAGCAAAATAAGTTACATCGACCCACAAGCAGTGTTATGGATATCCATATCCGTAACCGAAACTATCGGATATCCGAAATAAAAAAATATCCGTAACCGAATCCGAAATAAAAGTTTTGGATAGTTTCGGATAGGGCGGAGTCTAACTAAATACTACAACTCTTACGAATTAACTGCACTCCGCTGGAATGCGACACCTCTCCCGCTACCTAATGACGTCACAGCGCGAGGTGCACAGCAGTGTTGTTATGGATATCCATATCCGTAACCGAAACCATCGGATAATCCGAAATAATTTAATATCCATAACCGTAACCGAAACCGATACTATATTTTACCAATATCCATATCCATATCCGGATCCGAAATTATATATCCATAACATCCCTGCCCACAAGCATGCGCGAGTGCTGTCAAGTAGCGAGTCGACGAGCGCTCCCAATGATCGGCAATGCCGACTGTTCGGCAGTTTTGGAACCGACTAGTCGGGTATTAGGCAAAAGCCGTAGTCGGCCCATCACTATTTTTTTTTTAATAATGGTATATTTGAATTTGTATGGACAATTTTTGGCGAAATTTTGTACTTTTCTAAGGGTTGTAGTTATTGTATACAGCTGGTTCGCGGGACGGTGCGTTTTTGTCACAATTATTTATCAAAAGCAAAAAATATTCAGTCCTTGAGCTCATAAAATGCTATTCGGATTAGTCTCGTCTCGCTCACTCTTATAGGTTTGATACTTGCGTCGGCCGAGTGAGAGATACGGTAAGACAAACCCGAAAGCATTCTAAGGACTTACGGACTGTTCTGTCTTAAAATTGTTCTGGAATATTACAGCAGATACTCCAGTAACTGATAACCTGCAAAAATATTCCAGAATAGTTCAAGCAAGCCTTGTATATTATTTAAGCATATTTACCCACACCACCCATAAAGGTTTGTTAGATTTATGTTAAGGATTCTTTGCCTGTCACAACGTTTGCTTATCAAGGAAAAGACGAAACATTTTTTGTATCTTATTTGAGTTAAGAGTAAATGCTTTTTCTTTGTTTTATTCAGTTTTATTATCGATATGCAAAATCTATATGCATTACTAGCATTACACTGCGGCGTTTGATTAAGAGGGTGCATCCCTACTGAGCTGGCAACGTCGCATTTTTGATGGTTTTTTACGATTATTTCACGGAAATTGAATGAAAGTTTCAAATATCCGTCTGTAGTGCACTTCGTTCTTAGTGTATTAATGTGTCTAATGCAACAATTGATCGTGATGGACTTTTATTTTCTTATTAAACGAGATATAGTATTTTATCCCTTCAATACGAAAATAAAAGTCCATCACGATTAATCATTGCGTTGGACACATTAATACACTAAAACGAAGTGCACTGCAGACGCATATTTGAAACTTTCATACAATTTCTGTGAAATAATCGCAAAAAATCACCAAAAATGCGACGTTGCCAGCTCAGTAGGGATGCACACTCTTAATCACTTACGAAATTAGTTGCATAATGTAAATTCGGCTTAAACATTGAACATTTCGATCATTAGGTTAGACTAGTTTCTGTATTCCGTAAGATCTTATTCAGGGTTGTTTGTCACAGACAGAATTTTGTATTTTTTTTAAATTGAAATCACGTTTAACTTTATTCATGTTTATGTTTTGTATTTTTTTAGCCAATTTTTTTCGTTGGCTGTTTAATTTTTTTTTTTTCAGTAGTGCATTTCATTTCAATGTTATTCTCATTTTGATTCCAATATTAGGTATAAATGTTACGAGACCAACATTTATTTTATAGTAAGTACTTAGTTTGTTATATTATACACAATTTTAATAGATTAACTACAAATGTGGAGGTGTTTTCCCAAAGGAAATTCTAAGGATCACGGGGATGGGGAATATAAGAAATAATGTAACTAGGGATAATGTTATTTTATTCGAATAAATTGCTATTTTATTTACGTAAATTGTATTCATTTACAGTGTATTTTTTTGCAGCTGTTTACAGCTGTCATAATTGGATATTTCAGGGGTCACCAACATTTTTTTCTGCTGGACAAATAATTGTCAGACTAAGCTTTTGTTATTTTAACTAATAAATCACGGAAGAAAAAGTATAGAAGCTAGATAAGGTTATTGGACAGCAATACTTAAAATCTTTGATTAAAGTAAACGAAGAATACAGTTTTATTTTGAAGACAATTGGCTAATCAGAGTACGGAACTTTTAAGTTAAAAACTTTACAAGTCATATTTATTATTAGGGAAATCATTTTACGAAATAAATTATTATAATTGTAGACCGAAGGTTTGATATATGTGACAATCATCAAAGTTATACCCAAAACAATTTTTCTCCCCAAAAAAAAATATGATTGTTAATTATGTCAAAATTATGCTATTTAAAATTAAACCAAGTATGTGTTAAGTAATTAAAAACGCTAGGAAGATGATGATGATGATGTGTTAAGTAATTACTAATTTGTAGAAATTATTGTTAATTTAAGTATTTCAACTACAACATTCATGTTCTACATTTATTTATTTTTTGCATTTCTCACCACAGATTTAAGGAACGTGTTTTTGACTGACAATACCAAGAAATGTCAGAATTCCACGGACCAATAAAATACACTACTAATAAATAGGGTTAACCTCTTGACAGCCACACCACACCACACTATCGTAGTCCATATACTGGTGTGCGGAAAAAAGTAACCAAGGGCTATTTCGAAATATGTCGTCTGCAATAGTACATTACTGCAAAGGCCGGCAACCCGTGTTCCGGCCGAGGCTTGTACAGTGCTTTTCTCAAACATGCAATGAAATAAATAAAAAACTTCAAAAAACAGTATTTATGTAATTAAAATTGCAAAGAAAGCAATAATTGCTCATGTTTTTTTTTTAAAGCTGAATATCATGATGCCATTGACCTATAAACTAAACGTCATGATGCTGTGGCACAAGAAACAGACGATCGCTTTGCTGGCCAAGGCCTGCAATTTTGTATGAAAATCCATTACATACCACTTGTCTAACCGCGCCCGCAACGTGATACGTCCCGGCCTATTATTTGGAACGTAAGGTTAACATTTCATTGCATCTTTGAGAAAAGATAATTGCAAATGTGGAAATAAATAAAATGAAAGTCGGCCGTACCTCGTCTACAAATGAGGAAGCTGTGCAATTTTTTTTAATAATAGTAAGATGGTGGTAGCGATCTGGACGGACCCTGAGTAGACTTGAAAAGCAATAACAGTAGCATTATGTTGCAGTATTTAATTTATTTAAGAAATTAATATAATTTAGCTTACAACATGCATGACAGACAACTGTTCTTGAAGTACATATGCAATAAAATAAACCAAAGACAACAGTAGCAATACTCCGCATTTTACCCAAATGACGCAGTAAAGTAAGGAATAAAAATATGTCAACGGATACTAACGGATAGCTTGATTTTTTTCTTATTTTTTAGATACACTTCAAAAGTTATATACTAGAGACTTGTTGTTTAGAAATCAAAAAATATGTTTCCCGCGTTTATCTCGAAACCGCCATTTTGCAAGTACTGCGTTTGCAATAAGGAGGGCAGAAGTAGGTCCTACCATCTCCTAGTAGTATTATTACTAAATTTATACTGCGCTATAAACGTCCTTATTTGCTGTGGCGCCAATTTAATACCAGAAAACAAATTGCCACCATCTAATGTCTTCTTACTATCGTCATCGTAACTTACATTATTAGAAGTACCATAATTCTCATTAAAATTACTTAAAAACTTAGAATCCTTCAACCATCGGAAACTATATACTTGATCTTTATATAAATTAGCGGCTAACGCAGTCTCTCTTAAGCTTAATATGGTAATATTAGTAAATATTTCTTTAAAAAACACAGTTTTAACGCCCGATTTTAAAGTGTCACATCTCTCTAAATAGTTCTCTAATCTTATCAATAAGCCTTCCGGCAATTTCTCTAACGTCATCAAATGCACACCAATGGGCAGCTTTTTATTTAAAGCAGTAAATTCGTCCGAAGGTTTATAAAGTACCCCGTTAATCTTTTTGGCTGTTTCTCTAGCAGACACTAGAATTTTCGGTCGCATTTCAATTTCTTTCGCGAATTTCTTCTCGAATATTCTATTCTTCTTGTAATCAGCTTTGGTTACGTATATATAGTGTGTTCCTGTGACTCTAATGCCTTCGTTGAACTCTGTTTCGTTGAGGTAAGCTTGGATACCTATGTCGTCAGTTAAAAGTCTTCTGTGAAGCATTATGTCTATAGTTCCTTCTTCGAGGGACCCGCCGGCTTGACAGCGGTCGTTGAAAACGGTAAATCTGATGTTCCTCGCCAAATCTTCTATGTAGATTTTAGATGTTACGGGGTATAAGTTGCCTGCAAGCAAAATTGTGGTAAGTATATATGTGTGTGTAGTAGTCAGGGAATGTTGCAGCAGGAAGTTGGTTCCAGATTTTCTTCGTACGAGGAAAGAATTGCGTTTAAGCATGGACGTTTACCTAGAGATAAAAGAAAGAAAGAAAGAAGACATTTATTCATTTTGCAAGACACACAAATATAAGAACATGTACATACACACAATTTTATAGAAAAAAAAAAACAATAAAAAAACCAGACATGAAAATTTGATCATCAGCGTTGTGTTGTGTCTTCGCAAAAGTTAAACGGTCGCTGGCTCAGCATTACGCTGAGGTGTTAGACACCTGCAGCACTGATTTTCAGCCAGAACCGTCTGTGACTCAAGAAACGATACACAGTGTAGATTAAATAAATAAATAATAAGAGATAAATTTAATACCTGCAATAGGATCCAAGCCGACAGGCTCGTATGTAGCTCTAGCATTCCTTATCCTCTTCAACGTCTGCCGTCCACTGGAATCCGTATAAAACACTCCCTCATTTGCCAAGTCCGTACTATAATTGATAAACACATCTTTGCCCAGCCCATCCGCTATCGGTATGGGCCCTACTAACCAATTTAACTCGACATAAGGCATGTCATAATATAAACGAAGAGTCAAAGACGCCCATTCGTTAAAATTCATATGTATTTCTTGGACAATGTCTGTTTTGATGACTTTAGCGTCGTATTTTTCTTCCATGCGGACTATTTGAGGGTCCATTGGTCTAAAAACGTAGACGCCTGGTTGTCTGACTTCGGGCCTATCCAGCTTTCTCGGGTCATCAGACACATAGTAGTGTAGTTGTATGTTTAGTGACACGTTGACGCCGTTGCATAGATGTATGCTGACGATTTTCTTTTTAGAATTCAGGTTTAGGCGGACGTACTGAAAAGGTAATAAGTTTTTTTTTAATTATATTTTTATAGTTCAAAGGGTAAAGGGATCCTATTACTAGGACTTTGTTGTCCGTCCGTCTGTCTGTCCGTCTGTCACCAGGCTGTATCTCACGAACAGTGATAGCTCTTCGTTTTTAGTGTATCAATGTCCAATGCAATAATTAATCATGATTATATAGTTGTTTCCCTGGTATTTAAACTTCGGAAATTATTGAAAACTAGCTGTTGCCAGCGACTTCGTCTGCAAAGAATTTGTTTATCGCTATCCCGCGGTAACTACGCAATTTTCCAGGATAAAAAGTAGCCTATGTGCTATTCCAGACCTTTCTCTATCTATGTGCCGAATTTCATCCAGATCCGTTGGGCCGTTCTGGCGTGATTGAGTAACAAACAAACATCCATCCATCCATCCATCCATCCATACTTTCGCATTTATAATATTACCTACTTAGTTAAATTGATCTAATTTAGGAACAGTCACCAGCATAAATAAGTGATCACTTTTGTACCTTGTCACTTTACTCATTTACTCATTTACTCATTTATTTATTTAAGTATTACAGCCATGGTATTACAAAGATGGTAACTAATTCTAAAGAAGTCTCACATGGACCCCGGTGGGGTATAGCAATACAATAACAACTAAATGTTACAATTTATCGTCTAAGAAATCAGATACGGAGTAATAGCATTTCTCTATTAGCATTTTTTTAATTTTATTATAGAAACAACTATCTTTTAATTCGTTTTTGAAACCTATTGGAATTTTATTAAATATTTTAATTGAGCAATAATAGGGTCCTTTTTTAAAAATGCTTAGTTTTGGATTGGGGAAGGTTAAAAGGTGATCGCGGCGGGAATTTAATGAATAATTGTATAGTTGAATGTTTTTTCTTACGAACATGACGACTTCCAATATGTATATAGATGGGAGGGTAAGTAACTGCAGTTTTTTGAAGTGTGGTTTGCAACTTTCAGTTTGATGAATATTGGCTAAGATTCGGATACATTTTTTTTGTATAATAAAGAGTTGGTGAGCGTCGACGCTATCACCCCAGAGCATCACGCCATAGCGCAGCCAGGCTGCGGCGTACGCGTGGTATGCAGTGAGCGCGCACTCCAGATGAGTATGGGCTTTAAGGATACTGAGAGCATATAGGAATGATGACATTTTATTTTTTATTTTAGATATGTGACTTTTCCAGTTAAAATGGGAATCAATTGTTAAACCTAATAGAGAAAATTCAGTAACTTCTTGGATATTTAGGGTTTTTGTCGCAGAAATTAAGTCGATTGGTCTTTTTTGGTGTGGTCTAAATTGGATGATTTTAGTTTTTTTATTATTAATTTCCATATTATGTTCTTTGAGCCAATTCGATATGGTGTGGTAAGCGTCCACAATTTGTAGCCAGCTGTCATTAGTGTTAGGGCATTTAAATAATAGGGAAACATCATCAGCAAATAAGATAGCCATGTGATTTGTTATTTTAGGCAGATCGTTTATATATATTATAAATAAAATACATCCTAATACGCTTCCCTGTGGTATAGATTTTTCTACTGTTAGCATTTTAGATTTAAAAATTATAGTTTCTGTTTTATTATTTAAGTGTTCAATTTGTACGTATTGTTTTCTTTGTGTTAAGTATGATTTTATCCAGTTATAAGCTTTACCCCGTATCCCTACACCATATAGTTTAGTCAATAGGACGTCATGAGAGACTCTATCGTATGCTTTGGACATGTCCAAAAGCAGGCCTACAGAGTATTTCTTATCTATTATATTCTGCAGCGCTTCCTGTACATATTTATAAACAGCGAGTGTAGTTGAGCGTTTCTTCCTAAACCCAAATTGGTTCTCGTCTAATAATTGATATTTTTCCAAGAATTTATAGATGCGAGCAGCTA
This sequence comes from Pandemis heparana, assembly GCA_963854515.1. Lineage (NCBI taxonomy): Eukaryota > Metazoa > Arthropoda > Insecta > Lepidoptera > Tortricidae > Pandemis > Pandemis heparana. Next base: position 1,412,229 of record OY978033.1, read on the forward strand.
CACACTTTTCGAAGATTTTTGAAATGACTGGGAGCAACGCTATGGGTCTATAGTGGTTGGGATCACGTGGGTTTCCACCTTTCTTTAATATAGGCTTTATTTTAGCTATTTTTAGTCTACTCGGGAAGCTGCATTCATTTATTGACTGATTTATTAGCTTGGTAATGGGCGGTGTAAATTCAAAGCTGCAGGTTTTTAAAAGGGCGGAGGGAATGTTGTCTATACCGTAACTAAGTTTATTTGGAAGAGTCTGGATAATCTTGTGCACTTCCTGTTCGCTGACAGGGTGTAGATAAATAGAGTTGAGGGCCGGCTGAAGCACGGGTCGGCCGCGCGGCGCGTCTGCGCCCACGGTTGCTGCTTCACCAATTTTTACAAAGTATTCATTGAATATGTTTGCTATACGTTCTGGATTTTTCACGTCGGGTTTTAAGGAAATATTTTTATGTAATTTTGATTGCTTTTTACCTGTTTCTCGGTTAACTATATTCCACATTGTTTTCATTTTATTTTTAGAACGCGCCATATCCTGTACATAGTTTATTTTTTTACATTTTTTTATACAGTTTTTGAGCAATTTTGTATATTTAACGTAGTGAGTTTTAAGGATTCTATTTTTTGTTTGAGACATTAACTTTCTTAATTGCCTTTTATG